>OW618042.2:11932242-12532242 GCA_939531255.2 Thera britannica | reverse complement strand
CAATCACCAGCTTTAGAGGTCGATAAACCATGGCGACGGCCTTAGGGAGTCTAAAAACCTCATCAACAGAGTGTGACCCAATAGACCAACGATATTGTAAAGATCGTTGGAAGTCAGTGGAAAGAGAGGACTCAGAAGCGTTCTTCCTGGAAATGTTTAGGGAAGACCTATGTGCAGTGGACTTCTTCAGGCTGATATAGATGATGATAAATAGGCCACTCGACGAACTAACTTAGGTATTCCGTTTTCAGGTAGATAATTACGTAGAAGCGAAACAATACCGCGACATGATAATATTCGACATGCCAGACCACTACCAGAACCTCACGCTGAAGACGGTTCTGATGCTGAAGTGGAGCCTGGACCACTGCCTTCATGCTCAACACGTGTTCAAGACTGATGACGATGTGGTGGTCAACCCTTGGACTTTGAAAACGTTGCTGGAAGAACATACAGAAGCCAAGCTTTTAGGTATGTTTGCCGACTGAGTTATGATTTGACCACAACTAAATGGAGAATAATTGGAAGCCAATACGAGATTGGACCGAAACACAACTGATACGTGACTGAAGATAAACTTAAGTCTGAACCAGGACTGAATCATGGCAAACCAGCAGCCTAACTGCCAAGTTCAGCGAAGTTTACCGAGCTTAAAGAACTCCTGATGCAAACCGATCAGCACCAAGAAAAGATTTGAAATCTTTTCTTTTCTTGCAGCCGATTGGTTGGAATCTGGAGAATCTTTTAGATCGTTTAGTATCTGCATGCTTGATGAACTTCACCAAAGTAAAGTGGTAAGGCTGAATAAGAATCAATCAACAGACCTTAAGCTACTTATATTTGCTATAAGGTGAGGTAACCTCTTAAACTAAGGCCTGGAGGTCAAGAGGTTACAGGGTTAGGATGTCTTTCCTGCTAATTCCTCATTTGTCCTGTAATTAATGAAACCTTTTGCATAGGGGAATCAGACTGACAAGATGAAATCAGTTCTGAATCCAGACTGGAGCAAGATTGATGTGAAAACAAATAAATACTAAGTTTCCTGTTCTATAATGAGAGGTGTTTTTAAATGTTTTCCAGGCTACAAAGTGAATAACACTAAACTGCATCGAGACGAGTATACCAAGTGGTTTGTACCGCGCTGGCTGCAGCGCCTGGATGTAGTACCGGAGTATCTCTCCGGCACCGGCTATATTATCAATGGTAAGATACAGGCAGAGACTGGCGGCAATAGAGACTGGAACTTGCCTCACTTCAGCTGCATTAATATCGTAGTCATGTGATAACATTCGGTAGTTGTAGAGCTCTTTGTGTGTGGCTCGTCCAGGGAAGTACTACCACCATGTCGATTTCTGCCGTGAAGCAGCATTGCTGTGTTTTGGTTTGAAGGGTGTGGGAGACGGTGATGCCTCAAGTTGATGTACGCAGAGTAGTTTTTTTTTTATGCCATAGCAGGCAGACGAGCAGACGGGCCACCTGATGGAAAGTAGTCACCGTCGCCCATAGACACCTGCAACACCAGGTGCTAATGCGCTGCCGGCCTTTTAAGTAACGATATACCCGCCTTTTGAAGGACCCCATGTCGAAGCTCCGAGGGAAAACCGCAGAAGGCAGCTCATTTCACAACTTACTTAGTGCATTGTAGGGCACGCTCCTGTCGTGAGTTGCTTATGTGGCAATGCTTTGTGTTTGTTGCTGGCGATGATTACTGCTTTAATTCAGAGGTCATATTTTTGGTCTTAAATTAAAATAATGACCACTAAATCCTCCGTCCGCCCGGCAAGGTGGGGCGACGATCTGCGAAATGTAGCTGACAAGCACTGGAGGAGAAGAGCCGAAGACCGGGCTCAGTGGCACGTCTTGGGAAAGACCTACGTCCAGCAGTGGACTGATATAGGTTGATGATGATGAATTTTCTTTTTTCAGTTAATTACCTGAAGGAAATCCTGGATGCCGCTTTGAAGACCCCTCTGATGAACTTGGAAGATGTGTACCTCACGTATCTGGTCTCCAAAAGGGTTCTCAACTACACCCTGGTGCATGACAAAAGACTCAGTCCGTACAGGTACGTAGAGATCGTCCAATCTTAAACTGCACGTCCTACTACTTCAGTCAGTCAAAGTAAATTGTTCTTTATTACTTTCAATACAAAGATCATTTTGAAGTACTTTGCTGTGAGCCAACGTTAAGAAAACGTGGTGGAGGGGCGTGCATTTTTAGACTGGTTTATCTATGCCAAGTGTGGGATAGTCCTAAACACATAAAACAGTAGGATAGTGTATTAATTCGACTGGCCTCTCAGCTCAGTTGGTAGTAGCTCTGCCTTCTGCGCCGTCGGCCGTGGGTTCGATCCCCACAGAGAACAAATGTTTGTGTGGTGAACACAGATGTTTGTTCTCTATCTGGATATTAAATTGTATAGTACGAGTATGTATTTACAAAATAATAATAATATTCAAGTATTGTATCACCTATCTGGTTCCCTTCATACAAGCTCTGCTTAGTTTGGGGCTTGATAGTGCTGTGTGAATTGTCTACAATATTTATTTATTTATTTTTTGTTTTCAGACCCTGGGTATCCCTAGACTGCGCATATTGGACCCTAGCATTACTCCACAGTCTGAAACCCCACGAGATTGCCCACGCGTGGGCACGAATCGTGAGAATAGCCAAACAGTATACACAAGACAAGAGTGTATGCAGTTTCTATAGAAGATTCTTAGAGACTGAGATGCTATTGTACTAGCTCCTATCACCACACTAGATGTTTTACTACCAACGCTATGTACAGTCAGCTGCGGAAGTTGAATTTCATATTAAGAATACATAAGAACTTAGTTTATTATTTTAGGTTTGATTTTAGTTTTTGTAAGACTGATAATGTTATCAAAGTTGTGTTTAGTTTTTTTACTTTCGACTTAAATAGAGTATTCGATAGTCTAATTACTAGCTGCCGGTCCCGGCTTCGCACGGGTGGATATTTATTTTTTAAACACATAAATATAGCCTATGTTACTTAAGGTGAACCTACGTCCAGCAGTGGACTATATAAATTGATGATGATGATGAAAGAACATTCTATACCGTTTAGGAGCACTATTTTCTAGAACATTTTGACAAATTGTTAACAACATTATAGAATTCACAAACATTTTAAAAATGTCCCAAAAGTTAAGAGCCGAGCGGGATTTGAACCCGCGACCTTCCCCTAAACCTTCCTGTCAGTGCCGAATAGTCCCTTGGAGTTATTCGTCGAGTATGATAGGATCCGATAGCGGCCGGTTCCTACAGTCTTAATAAGAGCGCCGCCGAACGTTCTTGAACTGAGTGATACGGAATATTCTAGAAGATTAAAATATAAGTATTCAATTCGGGAAAACCAAGAAACCCGACTCCCCACGGGTGTACATTTATTTTTTAAACACATAACTATAGCCTATTTTACTCAGGGTGAACCTACGTCCAGCAGTGGACTGATATCAATTGATGATGATGATGAAAGAACATTCTATAACGTTTAGGAGCACTATTTTCTAGAACATTTTGTCCAAATCTAGAATTCAGAACCGTTTGCATGGGTATATTTGAGTATTCTAGATAATTCTGGATTACTAAGGTTTGGGTGGGAGCATTCCGGATGCTAACCGACTTTAAATTTGATTTTTCCAGATCATTCTAGAGCGTCTATGTGCATTCTGTTCTCGTCAAAGTCGTGAATTTTCTGAAAAATCCCTAAGCGATAGAAAGGGATAGACATATATAAGTCCCTACGTGATAGAAAGGGA
Source organism: Thera britannica (assembly GCA_939531255.2). Taxonomy (NCBI): domain Eukaryota; kingdom Metazoa; phylum Arthropoda; class Insecta; order Lepidoptera; family Geometridae; genus Thera; species Thera britannica. The sequence continues at coordinate 12,528,457 of OW618042.2, read as the reverse complement.
TAGACATAGATTTCGAAACTTTTGCCCCTTATAAATTAATAACACTTAAATATTGAATATAAACTATCCTATCTTTTAAGTTGGATCATATTATAGACGGTTACAAAATTTTATCAAAATCCGTTCAGTAGTTTCGGAGTTTATCGCGTTCCAAATTAGGGCAGGAATTTTTTATAGACATAGATTTTGAATGTAAGTAATAGATTTTGTACTAAATGAATAAATTTTCCAAAGTATTGTCTTAGAACATTTTTTTATTATCTACATAGCAGAGCTATAAATGAGAGGTAGGTAGTCTGAGGTACGTCCTTAAACAGGAAAGTACTAATATGTCAGTGCACAAAACGTGCTAAGAACTATTTTTTTAACCTTACCTCTGATCTTACTATCCTCCTAATATTATTATAAATGCGATAGTTTGTAAATATGGATGGATGGATGTTTGTTTAAAAGAAACTTAACAATAATATAGCTTAGTCATCAGAATAACACTTATGCTATAATTTATAAATGGTATTGTAACGGAGAACGGATGTAAGTAACGGGAACGGGGCATAACAGGTACAAGGCGAGTGAAGCCGCGGGCGGTCGCTAGTTTAACGAGCGTCAGTGAGCAGTCTTAAAATCTGAGAATAAAGGTAGGTACGATGTAAAAGCAACAGCGGTCACCCATCGAATGGCAGCGCTGGCTGACCAGATGTGTCGTGCAGGTGTAGCGATAAAACTTAATGGCGCGTCTCGTCTTATTTTAGCATCATTGTGCTATTCGGGGGACGGACTCAGGATTCAAGTTAGATTATTTTGGGGTACGCTTGCTTCTCAGGAAATATTTAATTTCTAGCTTGGGGAGCCAAATTTATTTATTTATTTATTTATTTCTACAGTTGCAAAAACTAAAAGAAACGAAGCAATTATCAAAACGACAGATTCTCACGCTGGACTTTAGTAATCATGGAAGCACACAAAACTGCTATTGAAACATTCAGAAGATTATTTAATATATTTGTTTAACTGGTAGGACTAACTTGGTAAGGCTAATTTATTTATTTAACTCTTTGGCAACATTATTAGTTCATACTTACATACTTTTTTGTTAGTGAGGTTTTTTTTGGCGTTACAATCTACAAATATATAAAAGAAAGTCGTCTTAGTTACACTATTTATGACTCAAGAACGGCTGAACCGATTTGGCTGAAAATTGGTCGGGAGGTAGCTCAGAACTAGGAAATCAACATACATAGATAGATTAATACTTTTCATTACTCATACTCTGAAAGTAGGTCTGAAGTTGCCTGAGGGGCCTAATTGAAAGTAAAACTTTCAGCCCTAGGGAGAATCGCTTTCTACTGACAGCTGTCAAATTATAAAAAAAACAAGTTCTATTTTATTCAACCATGTTCTAACTTTCTAAAGTCTTTCTGACTGCAAAGAGGTCGTTGAACCAAATTCCAACTTTTTATTCAGCAAGTAGGTTGGAAACCCATTACAACGGTAAGAAGTTTAAAAAGTCTAATAAGAGCGCAATGTAAAATTTAAATTTAAATAACATAAAGATAGTATTAAATAAATAATATATCTTCTAAATTACTTGATTAATATATAGCTTCAACTATTTATTTAAAATAACATAGATTTGAGCAAACAATTTACCATTTTTATAACGCTTTTATTAGCTTCACCTGTATGTATGTATGTATGTATGTATGCATGTATGTATGTATGTATGTAACCGACCTCTTTGAGCCCGATTTTGTCCTACTTTGAACCATCATATTTGATTCAAACTTTGCACACCTGTCAAAGGTCGATGACAATGCAATAACATGAAAAAAAATGAAAAAAAAAACTAAAAAGTAAAAAATAAATTATAGTTTAAAAAACTAAAAAAAAACGCTTTTATAACTAATTGAACTAAAAAGTTAAAAATAAAACTGTAATAATCAATTGAAATATTTATATTATTGTACAAAAAAGCGTGGGGTGCTTGATTTTGATTGTTGTAAATATTTTATCAATAGTTTATTATATCTGAAGTTATAATAAAAAGCACCCCACGCTTTTTTGTGCAATAATATAAATTTTTCAATTGATTATTACAGTTTTATTTTTAACTTTTTAGTTCAATTAGTTATAAAAGCGTTTTTTTTTAGTTTTTTAAACTATAATTTATTTAAATTATGAGAATGAAAACAATGGCTGAATAATGCTGGCGAGCCGTAGCCGAAGGCCCGCCAGAGAAAAAGAAAAAAAAAACCAGGAAGGCGGCAATTCAATCTTCATTTTCACTAATTTTTCTTTCATGTTTTTATTTTTACTTTCCTTGTATTCGTAATGAAAAGCACAGTGTTTACCTCGGGTGAAAGTCTTTTAAGTCCCTCAAGCTCCATTGGCGCCCTCGCTTACGCTCTGGCGCCAAACCCGTCTCGGGACTCAAAAAACGTGACTTTCAACACTCGGGTAACAATGTACTATTATTTTACACAAAAGCAACATAATATAAAAGAAACATTACAAATACACAGGACATAATTGATACTTTTTATCCCGAAAAAGTTACGGGCACGGGGCGAGCGAAGCCGCGGGCAGCCGCTAGTTACCTTTCAACGTAATTAGTTTTCTTAGTGCTATTAAAACTATTATGTTTTTTATAAATAAGAAATTAACCCCCTGCCAATGTAGAAACAAATTAGAACCTGCCTAACCTACCTAGCTCCATCCCTGGCATCTAAAACAATGCATCAAGAAATGAAACAAGCCGGAAAGTCATATAAACTGCCATTTATCCTCATATACCTAAGTGCAAGACACCAGGTCTACCAGTCCCTGCTACCTTGGAGAGCCAACAGTGATCATGGATCTTAAGCTGGTGCTTTTTGTGGTGGTCCTCATCTTTGCTGTTCACCAAAACGTGGATGCTGGTAAGAATTTGAATTAATATTAGCGGACGTATAACACGGAGGTATCTAGCCGGACTAAGCAATGTTTGGAGTTATGTGAAACATTTTAATCAAAATCATATGCTTAAATAAAAGTTTAGTCGTATTTTCTGATAATAATTTAAGTAAAGGTGATCGCTGCGATATGTGAGAGCGATACCAGCGTTTTATCGCTGCGATACTTATCTAGATGTGGCCGTACCTTTAGTTCTATGATACAAATGTTTGTTTTGGGTGGGAATCGAACCCACAATTTCCATTACAGAATGAGAGCTCTGGGTATCTTTTGTATTAGTTAGACCCCAGTACCAAACGATCCAGAAACGAACTCAAACAGACTACGATAGTTCCCTTACTTAAAGTAAACTGATTTCTAGATTTCTTTTACAACCGCGTCCATCCAAAACCAGGAAAACTGGGCTCATTAGATCTTAAATGTGTCCCCGGCCGAACCATCATAAAAATGCAGAGTAAACCAGCTGAATTGAACGAATCCGAAAACTACGACGAAGGGGAGTATGAAAACAACCTTAGATCCCATATGAGGTGGCCGACTGATGAACCTTCCTGCCAGATTTGCGTCTGCTCTGTAGAGGGTAAAGACGAGCGTTGCAGCAAAAGACCGGCGATGAACGTGAATGAGTGCATGAGGATGGGCGCGCTGATGGAGAAGTTCAAGAAGAATGATCCTTATGAGCATGAGAGGAGCCTCTCGTACAGGATACGGCGAGGTTGGTCGCGTCTGTCGGTGCGGCTGACTTGCGTGTGCTCGTGCGTAATCAGAGAACTGCTTTTTGTCTGGCAAAAATTTGCAAAGCCTAGCTGTGGTTTCAGATCAGTCATAGGGTTTTCCGGGTCAATGGTTTGACGGATTTTCATCCCATTTTCTTGTCCTATTATTTGTTAAATCTTTTTGGTATTACTCTTAGATTATATTCTCAGGGAGAAAGGTTAAAGGTGACCAATACTGCCTAAAGCTAAGAAACTTTAGAAAATGCGTTGTCTTTCAAAATACTTTATGTTTCGTCTTGCAAAAAGTTAATGTTTGTTTATCAACCAACACCTCTTTGATCCCTGTAGCAGTTTATTGACTCCTCATTGAAACCGTAGATTACATCTGGCACAACGACGAGATCCCCTACGAATCGAAGGCTAAGTGTCGCCGAGGTCACTCCTACTATAGCAACAGTGTCAACGCCAATGCCACCGACATCGATGTCGCCTCCGACCTCGAGTCTCTCCTCGACTACTCCAACAAAGGGATCTGTTACTACTGCGTCTGCAGTATGGATGGGAACGCTGCTGGCTGCCTTAGCAGAAGCCCCTGGTACTGCGAGTACTTCAGGTTTCTTCGCGAACACAACGCTCAGAGGGACACGTATACCAAGCTGTTCCAGCAAGACAGACCTATGTATTTCCGATCGATTTCCTGGAGGCTGAGGAGGACAATGGATACTGGGATGTTTGACTTGTTGGAAAATGGTAGGGTTTCTCTAGGTTCTATAGTTGCATCCGTTTGCTTTGTCTATGCTTTTGATATCAATAAGTGAGTGAAGTGTAGTAGGTTGTGTTTAAATGTGAGTTGTGTTGTTAGGTCGAATAATGAGGTTGTGATTTGTGATAAGTTGTGCTCTTTCGTGTGATTTGTGTATATACATTTTGGCAATTTTTTTAATGAAATGCAAATATAGAGGAAAATTTCCTTCAGATTGGTCTCTTTTTGGGATGAAGAAATAAAGTAAAGAAGCAAATAAGAAAAATGTTTTAATTCACCATGATCAGCTTGTCGCCTTTTGCAAGCCAATCTATAAAACTATTAGTAAATCCAGTTTTATTATATTTATTTTTCAAAATTGATAAAAGATTGGTGTTGCAGGAGGCGACGCGCTGTGCTGTGACCATCCAAACGGGCATCGGAGGCACCTCCATCATCACATCAAGAATAAGATCAGACTTATTAAGAAGAAAGTGAACAAAGAGAACCTGATGTCCAAGGCTTCAGGCGGAGACTACGTGGACTTCGTCGTCAATAATGACAAGAAGAAATAAGAAGTTAATAGAAATACGAATATTTGAGAAGCTGATTGATATTTTGTATGGTGAATGATTGAGACAACAAAAACTAAGTATTTGAAACATCGGTTTGAACAGATATTGAAGGAACAAACGTTAAACTAACAGCGTTATTTCAGATTAACGATATTCTGTGTGTGTATTTATAAATAACGCTGGAACTAAAACAAAGAATGTTTGCGTAAGATAAAAAGGTCGTGCTCCCAGCAATTTAAATTAAACTGGCATTTTTGAAATGTTTAAAATGAAACAAAATCGAAAATAACGTAAAATACAACAAGAAAAAGAAGAGAAACAGTAATACGTTTACTATAGTGAAAATGTGAAGTGTTTTTTACTTTTGTAATTGTGAAGTGATTAAATAATTTATTATTAATTTCTATGTCTAATTGAACTAGATGTATGTACTATTCTACAATGTCACTAAATATTTGCACATCGCACACGCAAATCTCAGCCGCACTGACCAGCACTGCACTGTTCTCTATCTACGAGTATAATGTTTTAAACTTCTTTTTAACCGACTTCCAACAAAAAGGAGGAGGTTCTCAATTCGGTTGTATGTTTTTTTTTTTTTTTTTTTTTTTTTTTTTTTTTTTTTTAATGTTTGTTACCGCATAACTTCGTCATTTGTGAGCCGATTTGAAAAATTATTTTTTTATCTGAAAGGTACTGCTTCCAGATTGGTCCCATTTTAATTTTATTAAAATCAGTGTTGCCATTTTTTTTAAATATTTTTTTTAATGTTTGTAACTGCATGCTTCCGTCATTTATGAACCGATTTAGAAAATTGTTTTTTTATTTGGAAGGTTATTTTTACGTCCAGACTGTCCCAAACAAATTTCATTAAAATCGGTTTAGCCGTTTGGCAATGAAGTCGGTTTCTCAAGTTTTTTAAACTTATAATTATATTAGATTAAGGTTCTCACACACGACGACGATATTATATATTTTTGCAATCGTAATAACATTAACTTAATTATGTGGTTCATTGAACTGGATGGTGAACAAAATGTCCAAATAATGCTCAATATAAATATTATTTGGTCGTGTGTGACTCCTTTTAGATTCATAATTATAATAATTGGCTTATCATTATCAAAGTCAAAAAACATATTGGTGAGTAATTTTTGAATGAATTATTTGAACTTACTTATAAGTTTTGTCAAATATTATTAAACTGATCTACTACGACGCATTACCCAAGGGCTGGTGGGTATCTGGCGCAGCGCATTAGCATTGCTATTCAGCGTCGCAATGCCGCCAGCGTCTTGGGGACGCCACCGTCTGTTAATGATTTGGATCAGTTGAGCTATCTCTAGATCTCTAGATCGTTTATAAAGCAGATAGCTTTGCTGTTGCTTCTGTATTTTGTACATTTTGTCAATATTTTTTAAATGTTTTTTTTTTTGTGTTATTTAATTCTTCTTTAAAAAAATAATAAACATGAATTTGTATACTTAGTGTAAAATGTTTCAGTGGGCACTGGAGAGGAGTCACAGTCATGTGTGCCTTTCGTGTCAGAATACACTGATTGCACACAAGGTAAGCATAATTTGTTCACTAGGCTATCACTAACTCAGTAGTTTATTACACTACACCTAATTAGGTAATAGTGAGTACTGAGACTTTTAACATATTTTCAGTATCTGACAACGCTTGCGATTCTTTATTTATTTACATGCCAGCGGCAGCGTTGCCTGAAAAGATTGCTCATTGTTTTGCACTGTTAAACTGTTTACTTTTATGGCCTTTACTGTATTTCTACAATAAAAAGTTATTTATCTATCTATCTAACGCATAGCCATACATTTATTTACTACAAACACAAACCAGCACAAAGTTAATAAAATGAAAAAGTACAATCTGAACTGAGGCATGTTTCTGTGCGCTTTGACTGCAAAAGGGCGTTTTTGATAATGAAAAAAAAAAACTGGAAAAACTATAAAATTTTGTGTTCATAAGAGAAGAAGCAGCAGTAGATTGACAATAACTTTCATATTCTAAACAAATCGAAATATAAATGAATTATAATAATATTAATTATAAATAATATTAGTGATGCAAATTTTGAAATGCTGGTAATGTTTTAGACAACCTGTGCAGCGGTTGCCAAAAGTGTGTTTGTACTGCTGAAGGTAAATGGAACTGCGATGACATCCGACAGTGTCCTGATGATAGCGAAGACTTTAAGGACTTGGATGATGAAGATTTAGATCATGCTCTCAAGGTTTTACACGAAGGTAAGTTAGCTTTCATAGATGTTGACTGTTAAAACGTCGTTAGTGTATTTGGAGCATTTTAACCGCATTTAAACACTGAACATATAGCTGAATGTAGTGTTAAATAAGCAGAGTTAAAAAAGATTGCCTTTACAAATGTTGGCCCATGATTAGTTGGATTGGTTATTACAACAATAGTGTTGTAAACCACACCAAAGAACGTTATAAATCAAACCGTAAGTCTGCTTCCTGCTCTTCTAGGTTTAGTTACTGGCAACTCAAAGACGTTTCAAAGTGATTCTAGTGAATTTAATGCAAAAATATGCCTTTGACTTAGACTAGATGAGTTAGCCTTTTATCAACAAAGTTTGTTCCTAAATGCATTTTGGATTAAATTGCAGAATTGAAGAATAAAGAAATAAAAGACAAGGCAGAATCAGAAAACCCTCTTGTTCCTGTACCAGAAAATATAGAAGACCTTGTACTAGGTATCATTATTTGAAATATTAAAATTTTATTTCCGTGAAGTTGTAATTTCTAACCAAATAATGTGTTTTACAGGTTATGTAGTTGGTATACGAAAGCACTGAATTTGCACTTTTTGTAATATAGCACTTTGCACTGACACATCAATTTGATTTTATACTAAGTAACGAATGGTAAAATGGTGAGTAATGTTTATAATAACGTCGATATAGTGGAAGAAGCTACTAAATGTGTCTGTTTTACAGAAAAAAAAGAATTTAACATGGAAGAAGAAATACTAAACCTGATGAGATCTAAGAGATCTGTAGATGAAAAAGTTCAAGAAGACAAAGAAAACGACACGGTCAAATTTCATCACGCACTAGATGAACTTAATGAAGGTGAACTTACGATTCATATATTTTTTTACAGACAATGTTCTAGAAATATTATTGATTGTTGATTTATTACAGATACATTAAAAGACCTTAACGTATCTGGTACCCTGCCGGCTCAGAAAATTGATACATTACCTCAAATCTCAAGAAGAACAAGTTTGCTAAACAACTTATCAAACTCCTTGCAAATAGAGTACAAACAACGGAATGAAAAGAAGCATCACGATGATAACAAAGTTGATACTCTTGCAATACACGATGATAAAGAGGATTTACTAATACATGGCAATGTTTTAAATGTAATAGGTAACCATAGCCAAAATGATAAAGATGAAAAGCTCTCAAAACTATTAGTAAATGAGCTGAAAGGAGGAGTTTCAGAGACAATTGGAGATAAAAACGCTCCAGTAATATCTAACATTACTTTTACAACTGAAAATGATACTCTGACGGCTATGGCTTTTATAGCTGGAAACTTATTAAACAAACTATGGAACATAGAAAAGGATGCAAATGATGATCAAATTGATACTGAAATACTGAAACATGATAAAATCACGGACTTACTCAATTTGTTCAAAGAGCCGTTAAGCATGAGACAGGAAACATTTCTAAAGAATGCCTTAAAACAGCTTTCTACAGCTTTGAATCAAAACAAAGACATAGAAAATATTTCTCTCTGCCAGAACTTAGAAGTGAAAAAATTGCTTGGCAATACAAACAAGTACACGCCCGATAGTCAAAAAAATGATTGCGCTGAAGAAAAATTAAATAAAATTAAAATCAAAAATACAGCCACTGTTGAGGCCCTCGACAAAATTAATAATGTGTTGGATTTGATCAAGAAGTATGAAAATGTGCAAAATCATATAAGTCATTTGAATTCTGGAAAATTTGATAATATTTTAAGGACAAGCAGTGGTAAAAACACAGCTTTAGAAATAACAGAGGATGAAAAATCCTCCCTTGACTTGTATGGTAAGACTTTAGAAACAATCACTAAGTTACTCATCCCTAAGAAAAAGAGCAAGAAAGTTGTACACTCACTAAAAAATGGTTATCTATTTAAAACTGGGAATGATCTCAAAAACAAACAATTAGATACGAAGTTAGACAACTTAAATATAACGACCAAAGATAAGATGGTTTTGGACTATTTAGCTCATATTCAAAGCAATCCTGATTGCTTATTGAAAAAAAAACTAGACAAAGTATCATTGCCTTCAATCGAAGGAAATATTTTATTGAACTTATCAGAGTTTTTCAAAATAAAATCCTTGTCCGATTTAGTCACATTGGTAGAAACAGAAAATCGTCCTGATTCTGTACTACGTACCCAAACGGTCACTACTCAAAAACCCATGATTAAACCAACCGCAGAATCGAACGTAGTAAATAATTCGAAACAGTTCAGAGATACTAAAGAAAAATTAAAAGAACATTTGAAATCTATTCTTGAAGATCTCACGGAGCTACAAAAAATAAAAGGCAAAGATTCAAAAACTAAAGACATAGTGGAAGCACTTCCTTGCATTTACAACCTCCTTAATGCTGGTAAAAAAGAAACTATCAAGCCCAAGACTAACTTAAATAAAATTAGCACTTCTGTTGAGAAAGTTCCGTCAGATAAGATTATAGAAATTTTTAGCAACCTAAAGAATGAGTTAAAGTTGTCCCAAACGAGAAGGACAAGCACTTTAAGTGGATCTAGACCAAAATCAGCCATTGTTTGGGAGAGAATGATAAAAAATACTGAAGGAAAACCGCAGTTTCAAACTCGTAGAAACTTGGGTAAAGGGCCAAAAACTATTAAAGATTTGACAGTTTTAATGGATAATGTAGACTCATCTGGATCAAATACATATAAAAACTATGCATTCTTAACCGAAGTGCCTCCATCTGAAAGATTATTATTACTGAAAACGTTTAATGCAGATACTATGAGATATGTTAAAGCTCTGGAAACAATAATGGCATCGTTAAAAGATACAACCAGTACAACAAAAGATGGTGTTAATGAAATAAATGAATTCATTGATAATGTAGCAGTTAATATTAATCTAAATGAAAAAGTCGTTAAAAATCTAAACAAACCTAAACAGATGTATGAATTTAACCATACTGGATATCCTAAAAGGCTAATGAGAAACCATGAAGACTCGAAACTTAAGCTTCATAAAAGTTCGATTCATAGAAACACTGAACCAAATTTACTTGGTACGAAACTAACAAGAGAACAGATAATCAATCAACTCATCAAAAACAGAATACAATTATACGTTGAAACCAAAGAGGCAGCTCAAGAGACGCATAATGATATGAACTACAATGTAGCTAAGAAGATACTTTCACATTTGGAATTAGGAAACTTTCAAATAGCCAGAGAGATATACAAAGTATTTGTTAGTCAGAATCAAAGGGATTCTATGAATGTAGAAAACAAACACACTGGTAAGTAAATATCTGCCAAATAATACTCACAAAATATACTTAATAATATAATCTTGAAACATGGTAACGTATTTGCTAATTAAGAGGCGGTGGAACCTCCTGCTAAATAAAAAACGTATTGGCAAACTGTGATAGTGAGGAACCATAACTATTTTTTGTTTAATTTGAATAGACAAACTACTAATAATATTTGAAATCATCATCACAAACAAGATGAACAAGCAGGCACACTTACTTTAACAAACTGGTTAAAAGATCTGAGGGAGCCTGGAGTAGTCAGTCAGCTGCGGCGTTATGTCGCTCTCTACTGGTGTCACGATAGACCAGCGTTATAGTGGTGCTCGCTGTTATAGCATATGCTGAGAGACGTGACGGCCAATTTTAATGTCATTGTTACTTAGATATTTTCTTTGTGTAATACTTGTGTGGCATAAAATAAATAACTTTAGATTTTGATTTTATTTGAAGTCAACTTAATTATTTCATTTCATATATTATTATCTCTAAAGTGTTAAACCACTTTCAGGCGTTGTTAAAGAACAAACAAACAAATTCACGACGCGTAGAAGACCACTGCAAGTTGAGCCTTTGATCAAATTTGAAAACCCGACGATCAACAAAGATGCACAGATTGATCAAGATCATTTCATCAAACAGTTGTTGAATCTTAAAAATATGAAATTGTAATATTATTAAACATTTGTGTAAATTCATACTTTTGTAAAATAAAATAAAACTCTTTGTAGTTGTTATGATGTACTCATTTATATTTACCTTTTTTACTCCTATACAGGGTTATTCATTATTAGCTGCAAATACTCAGGAATTAGGTTCAACAAATAAAATAAAAAATATTTATGAAATGATTTTTTTTAAGTTTTGTTATGAAAATCCCGAGAAAATCGATAAAGGAATCATTGGCGCCTGACCTATTTTGACCTTAGATCCGCGCCCGCGCGCCGTGAGTGACACTCTGCGTTCAGTCACCGCCTGGGTGGGTCATCGTCCTGGTCTCCATGGCAATCATTATGCAATAGCCGTAAAGAAATTAATAAAAATAAAATTTTGATACAAAAACTTGAAAAAATTTTTGATCAAATTTAAAAAAAATAATTTCATAAATATTTTTTATTCTATTTGTTGAACCTAATTCCTGAGTATTTGCAGTTAATAATGAATAACCCTGTATAAAGGATCATTCATCATTATCGCCTCGTTTGAAAATTATGCATTTGGTGTTCTGCTTTATGGTCCCTTTTTGTCAAAATAATTTTTGTTTCTTTTCATAGTTGTTTTACTATTTCAAGTTGCGATACATAAATAATAAATAATAAAACAAATATCGTGATTTTGCTAACCTTTTTGATTTTCATTGTGGTTGTCACGATTTTTATTTGTTTTCAGTTGATTGGTTTTAAAAGTTTATGGTCAGCTTTCGTTTTGTATCTTACTTGAATAATATTCAAGTTCAACTTACCTCATTTATGCACTTTAAGAAAAGATTTCTTAGCTTTTTTGGCAGCTATAGCAGGACTTAATTTACCTCTCAAATATTTTGGTATGATATTTTTCATACGGTTTTGGGTTTTGCTCAAATCAATAGACCTTTTGTATCGTGGAATAACGTTCAATGTATTTTGCCATTTCCTCATAGTATCTTCATACTCCGATATTCGCTTCTGAGATAACTCATCAAGTCTTTTTTTCGCGATAGTTTTAATAATTTCTGACTTGGGAATATTTTTGTTAGCTAGTTCAACTATATCTCTTTTGGAGCCTCTTAATAGATTCCTTAATTTGTTTAAAAATGATTTCCTTTTACTTTGTTTTACAGTTTTATCTACGCTTGCACTTTTTTTGCTCTTTGTTTTATAGTTAATGAGAATTTGAATTTTATCATCAATAGATCTTAGGCCATCATTAATTTTATCCAATAACTCTTCTCCCAAGTTTCCTTCTATGGGAATCATTCTTCGCCTGTGGGCAAAGTCTATCAAAGCTAGTGCGTCGTTTAATTTGTTTATATCCACTGATAAAGTGAAATGAAGTAGCTTCATAGCATACATTTTGTCAGCTGGTGCACTTGCCACTACATTTGCAGTCATATGCTGCCAGTTACTGCCAATGTTTCTCAAATCATTAGTCAAATTATATTCAGGATCATAAACTCTCAATCCAATAACCGAAAAATCATCTATATAATGGTTTTTGATAACACGTTTGACAATCTTGCGAGTAGTTGCCGAAAGAGCCAATAATGCTCCATTCTGAGGCCTATCTTTATCAAGTATTTCAAGAATATTAAGCAAAGAATCTTTTGTGGAATTAAAGTTGACCGCACCCTCATTAAACAGCCGGTGTCTCAGATTAGTCTCCTTATTTTGATTATCTTGCTTTATACTATTCCGTATGATACTTGTCACATTGCCTTGTTTACGTACGTACATACTCATAGCACGAATGAGGTTTCCTAAATCTTCCGGCAGTTTGTTTGTTTTTGATATTTTCTTTAATCCAACCACATCTCTAATCACTTCGTAAATGTCTCGTTTTAACTTATACATCCACTTATCCATTACATTTGGATTAATCTTTCTAAGGTTAAATTGTATTTCTGGAAAGATATCTAGGTTATAAATTGATAAAACTGTATTAGTACTGTTTATAATTTCCTGACTCTTCGTAGCGAAATTGAAATCAGTCTCATTATATTGTTTTATGTATTGGATTAGGTTTTCTTTAATTTTCAATAGATCTTTCAGTTCTTGCTGTTTATCGTCGATAATTTTTGTCAAGGGAAAAAGCACATTGTTTTTCAGTTCAATGACAGATTTTGTATTTGTAGCATTTTCTGTGGTCACTTCTCTTGTTAAGTTTAATTTTGCTACCGAAGAAACGTCCCTTTTCATGATATTGACGGCATCAAACCTAATTGTATCATTGATATCGTCTTCTAAATTGTCTTCTCTAATAATATTACTGCTTAGAGCCATGTTGTTATAATCTGAAAGAGAAAAACACATTTTTTATGAAGCTGTAGATTTTACTAAAATAAACAAAATGTAAGATTTAAGAAACATACTCGAAAAATTCACGATGTTGTCTACTTTCGAAGGTTCTAAAAGATCTATTACTACTTTGGTAGATTCTTTGGAGGTCGGTTCTGCTGTAGTATCTCCATTCTCGTCTATGATAGCATTAAGCTTATTCACAAATTGATTAGTATCATAGTTTTTAACGACTACAGTTTCATTAAGGTCCATGTAATCGTTGAATTCATAGTTCGATTCTTTTAGTTGTGGTTTCCGTCTTGTGTATTTTTGTGTGTCGATTGCAATGTTCTTCAGAACTTCATCAAACTCAATATAATCAGCTGCTGGATCATGAGTTCCCATTTTTTCTGTGGTCAAATCTGCATGAAAAGATAGTGTTATATGTCTATTGTATTGCAGTTTAAAATATAAAGATGCTTGAGTGCATTTTTAAATTTACCAGCTGTTGATGATTTGGCATGAGTTTCATCGTTTACATCACTAATTTTCTCAAGGTTGTCATTGACATCAGGTTTAATGCCGTACATCCATTCCGCTATGTCAGCAAAACTGAGTTTACGTGGCGCTTCATGTTCAGTTTTTTTCTTAACCGATCGTCTTTTTCTTGAGGTTTTGTCTTCTGTAATAAAAATAGTTATTCGTTTTGCTGACTCAATAATATTGTTAACAAGTGCCATCCCACAATGCCTGAAAAAGTTCAAAGTAGATTGTGTATGGCAGAGTCCTACTTTATATACTTAGGAAGGATTCGTGGAAACGGATGGTGATCCGTTGCAAAAAAATTGGTGATCACAGCATTGGTTAGTCTGCAGTACCCCTACCGGGAACCAATCGCTATTCATGCTTCTTGAAGAATCCGCTAGGGGCGCTTTTGGTTTCTCCATACAAAATGGTGGCAGAGGTGGGAGATACGATCGGCGATAGGCCTCAGGCACCGCACACGGCGTCCGGCACCGCACACCGATTTCATACGATTGGTTCCCGGTAGGGGTACAGGCGATGCTGGTGCCCATCTTTTGGTGCATTCTCTGTCATTTCTTATGGCTCGAACACACCTAGTTCGCTGGTGGTAGCGATCAGTGAAACGCTGTCAAATATCGCTGTCAAATCTCAAATCTGACAGCGATATTTGACAGCGTTACACTGATCGCTACCACCAGCGAACTAGGTGTTCGCAGGCCTTAATGACATCAACAGCAGCTTGGAGGACAACTAGATTTACTCATACTCATACTCATACTCATATTATTTATTGCAATTATTATGTTACATGGTGAGGTCTTAAAGTTAAAAATGGTAAATACATAATAGGCCCTAATGTTCAGGGCATAGCAATATCTGGAGTGGAAGCGGGCCGAAGTCTGAAAAAATAGATAAATTAAAAGCTATTTGTTATTTTTATATTATGAAGTCAATTCAATTAGTATTATAACGCAGGCAGTGTATCATTGAAAAAGTCATTTAAATTATAATAGCATTTTTTTATCAATAAGTCCTTTAATCTATATTCGAATGTCCTATCCTTTTCTACGTCTTTTATTTGTTCGGGGATTTTATTATAAATTTTTGATGCCATTATTTGACTGACGGATACGCTTAAATTATTGAAAAGTCTAACCTTTGAGAGCCTCAGCCACTGACACTAAAACTCTATGGTCCACATCCAGCTCAGGGTCTGGTCGGCATCGCTGCACCGCTTGACAACGCCATTTGCTAACCGCATCACAGGAGCACGATTGGCAGCCCACGCAAATGTTCTCTGTAGAAGGGAATCATTAGTGAAGCTAAAACTCTCGACTCTAGACTCTGTAGAACCACCAAGGCTAAGTCTTGACTAGGTACGTAAAAACCTTACCCTTATTGCAATTCGTGTACTGCGAGACAAGCGGGAGGCAGTCTTGGGACATCCATGATGCTGCAGCTGCAACCAAATTATTGAGCCAGTTCTTTGACGGATCGTGGGCTGATAAATTGAGCCAATGATATTCGTCAGATTGAGGTAATCGCTCAAACTCAAATATATATTTATTCAGTAGTAAGTATCACAAAGATCACTTTGAAATATCTTAAAGCTAGGTGAGTCTAAGTGCCAGTTCCACGCAACCAAGCCTGGAAGACCAGGCAACATAATACTAAGACTTGGTTCCTACCGTTTTTTTGTATGATCCTTTTACAAAACTTAAATAATAGGTTCTTCTAGTATGTCAGCCTAATATTATATCTTCTATTAGGCACCTTGTACTGGTAAGGATGTGAGCACCGGTAAAATTACAGGGATCATGAAACCTTTTAGCTGTAAGCCTCAAGTTAACGAACGCAGGACACGTTTCTAATACTGAACATTGCATGGGTCTTCTGTTTGCTCCATTATAGATAGTGCAATCCACGAAGGCGCGCCCCACTATTCCTCCTAACCGTTTATAGTATATGTGTGCAAGCTTCCGTCAATGTTTGAGTGTTATCGGTACACACTAATTACCTATGAGTGCCCACGCACACTACAATGAATAGACTACGGTTCGCGACTGCCGCTCGGAGCAAACTCCCCGCACCCCGCGAGGGGCGCGTCTTCGTGAATTGCACTATCTATAACGAGTCGCATAAAAAACGTCTATCAGCAGTTTCTCATCTGTCTCCGTCAGTAATTTTCGCGTTTTGCGCTGAGAAAAACGGATCGAATACAATGGGTCACGCAAATATCTGGTATTCTCATCCTCGAAGATACGGACAGGGATCCCAATCATGCCGGGCCTTCTACAAGCATGGTCTTATCCGCAAATACGGACATCTGCAGACAGTGCTTCAGGGAGTACGCTAACGACATTGATTTCAAGAAGCTAAACTAAATGCTTTAAAAATAAAACTTTAGTGTAAGTAAGTAATGTAAGTCCGTTGTATTATGTACCTTGTCCAACCATGTCATGCACCAGGCTATCAACATCGCCTTCTTTCCCACCTGTGTCCTCCTTCGGTAGTACCTCATGTACCTCTGCGTAATACCTGGAGTTGAAATTAGTTGTTTTTATAATTGCTAGGCTGTCAGCGTCTCATAAGCCCACTACACTAATGCATGAGCATTAGTGGAATAATTATAAGTTTAAAAAACTAGAGAAACCGACTGCCAACGTAAAAATAACCTTCCAAATAAAAAAATAATTTTTAAAAAAATAATAATTAAAAAAATAATAAATCGGTTCATAAATGACGGAGGCATGCGGTAACAAACATTAAAAAAAATATACAACTGAATTGAGAACCTCCTCCTTTTTGATTGGAAGTCGGTTAAAATACCACTGAAGTTGTATAAAATTATATAAAATTATCTTGATTAAACCTAGATGCCAGTTGTAAAGCTATTTGTGACCTATTAATGTGAGTTCTATGCTATTTATGTTTTGGTCTGTTTGGATGCCCATATAAATACACATTGCCAAAGTCCAAAGATATCCAGTTGAATTATAAAGAACACTTTTAAATTGATATGATATGGTAGATCAATCACACAAAGCTAAAATGAAAGCTAGGTGAATCTAGGTCCACATGACCAAGCTTAGAAAAACAAATAAGGTGCGGTACCGGCAGCGATCTCTCTGCAGTGGCCAACACTCGTCTCCGAAGCACATGGTACAGTCCTCCTGGCGGCGGGCCATCAGAACTTGGTAGCGGAAGGTCTCGTCGTGAGGACTGAAAGCTGAAAGAAATTTACTAATGTTAGCCGGTTTTGGGAATAGGACATCCTTATTCCGAGCGACGAGACAAATCACTAAGGGTCTTATTAATAATCCTGGCGTAGCGTTGGACTAGTTAATCCGTGTTTTGTCACATTTGCTCAAGTTGACAATTGCATGTCAATGCAAGAGACAAAACACGGATTAACTAGTCCAACGCTACGCCAGGATTATTAATAACACCCTTAGTGACTAAGTAACCGCGTTACCAACTGAGTCGTAAGGCCATAAACGAAACTACTTTATTACTATCTACTATGTTTTGGAACGAAGTTCCTTATCGCGCGTTGTGAAAGGAGGCTAAACGGAAAAAATTCTTACGAAAAGTTGTCACGACACTTTTTGCTATAGTAAGCTATTGTAAGCTGTGCGGCGTGCGCATGTTTCTCTGTCTGTCTCTCTCTCTCTTATAGAAAGCAAGCCAGATATTTTCATTTCTATTTCGCATTGAACAGTGTGGTGTCGCGACGTTATTTTTGTTGAGTGTATACAGGTTTTTTGTAAATAATAATAAAGGAACTTCGTTCCATCCGGGTGTCCCTTGACACCTCTCAAGTTTTTTTATCTGATTTTATTCTTATCGATATGTACCTATAACCATCTTACGTACATCACTATGCGGCTCCATAAGACCCACAGTGCGAGCGAGATGGACATAGTGAAATGATTTATGGCCGCACAACTCAGTTGGTAACGCGGTGACTATATTATGGAATGCAGATGGCGTTGTATTGCTTGCCGTTAGAGTTCTAGCTCTAATCAATGAAGAGTTTTCGCCGTAACATTATGGAGCGTAAAACACAAAATTGGCCAATTATTATCGAGACTAACCGCAATGTTGTATGATGTCGTCATAGTAAAAGGTAAACAAAGGTACACAATCTCAACACAAACATAACGTTGCACAATGAAAACCTTTAGGAAAACTACTACTTATCCAACTTTTCGATTTACAAAAATTCATGTCTAGTAGGTCTACCACAAGCTCTTTCTGGCTCTGTCTCTGACTCAAAACCAGAGTCAGAGACAGAGCCAGACAGGCCTACAGCTCTCATGAGTAATTTAAAGCCTATCAGACCTCCGACATGGAAGAAGAGCCCTAGAGCGGACACCCATTGCTTTATGCTAAGCTATTATGGGTGTCAGTTCTAAGGGCCCTCCAGAGCTCAAAACAGTTACTGCGCAGAATGTTCATTCTTAGGGCGGGGCTTTTTCCATCGAAGAATAACACTGTCGGATCAAAATATTTCCGTCTCTACTTTAGATTTGTCAAAGCAACTTTTAGCTTATACCTACACTAGTTTTAAGTTGCTAACCACTTGCGCGTCCCATCGGAAGATTTGATCCGAAGCATTCTGAAAACCAACCAACCCTGCTGCCCGATGGAACGATGACACTGTACAAATTTCGGAAAGTACTGAAGGATGGAAGAGACTCAAGCCTTGCTCACATGTAAGCGTTCTGCAGTGGCGATCAGGAAAACGCTGCCAAATATCACTGTCGTTAATTGATAGCGTTTCAAGCGCAAAGCTTCCGAATCGCTTTTTCTGGAAATGTATAGGGAAAGCCTATGTCCATAGTAGGCTTCTGCAGGGTTATGAAAATGTATATAGTGGACAAGCCTATCGCCTCAAAAATCTTTCAAAATCAAATACATATCTAATCAGTAGTAACACAAGGATCTTTGAAACGTCTTAAAGCTAGATGAGTCTAGGTGCCAGTTCCACGCAACCAAGCCTAGAAGAACAGGCAAGAATCTAAGGCTTGAACAACCAACGTCTTGGTTCCAAGCGTTTTTTGTATGATCCTTTTATAAAACAAAAATAATAATAAAGCAGTGAAGTTCCAATAATCTTACCAATCACGCAAAAGACGAGAGACAGCCAGACAGCCGGACTCGACCACCAGAAAGATATCCCAGGGAACCGGACGAACGTACCGGATGGCCGGACGGACATCCCGGACGGTAGGTCGTGGGCGGACGCGCTGCACATACCAGCGGTTAGTGTACACTGTTACTCACATTTCGTAATCTGTTTACTGTTTCGAATGCTTTTGAGAGTAGGGACGGATTGAGGATATTGAAAAAGAAATTGTATTTTTGGTAGATACTTTAAAAGGCGTCGTCATTTAGAGGCTCTTTCCAGAAGATGGAGGAAATCAGCATTTTTTGCCACTTTCTCGTGAAAAAAAACTTAGGTGAAAATTGATTCAGCAGGCCTACCACAAGCTCTGTCTGGTTCTGTCTTTGACTCTAGTTTTGAGTCTGCGTGAGTGCTGACTAAATAAATCCTATACGTTGAAACGCCACACACACAGAATACACTGACACTGAGCACTCACACAGACTCAAAAGCTTGTGGTAGGCCTAATGATTGCTGAATCTGTAGGCCTACCATGAGCTCTGTCTGGCTCTGTCTTTGGTTCTGGTTTTGAGTCTGTGTGAGTGCTCACCAGCGCATTATACAGTGTGTATGACGTTTTGACGTAGGATTTATTTAGTCAGCACTCCCACAGGCCCAAAACGCCAGACAGAGCCAGACAGAGCTCATGGTAGGCCTACAGATATATTTTTTTTCAGGAAAGTATTGCTGGGTTTTTTAGCAATCTATTCCAAATCCATCCTTAATCCCGCCCCGCATAGAAAACGCTTAAATTTCCCGAATATTTACAAACACTAAGTAAGCTAAGGTTTAGGCTGGCTCGTTCAATCGTCATGTTCACTCGAGCTATGAAGTGCAGCCTCTGGAAGACCTCGGCGTGTCTGCTGATGTTAGGACTTGTCTCCGCTATTGGTGAGTGTCATCTCTTCTTCATATCTATTGGGAATGTCCACCTTGCCTGGAGTTAGCCGCTTAATTTTTATTTCTACAAGATACGTCTTGACCAAAGTAAGGGTGAGTTTACTCACCGTTACTTGCTGTTTACGTTCTACGATATGCCGGTATTTCTCACTTTATTTTAATTAACCGTTTAAGCACATGTAGGTACCTACATTAATTTGTTAATTGCAAATTTTTAGACAGAAAAGTCTAAAGATTTTTTGCAATCGTTTGCTAATGTATACGATTGGATTTGAACTCACCACCACCTAATCGTAAGACGTGACCTTTTTCAGGTTTTTTTTGTGTGGATTCCATTGTCTTAGCGGGACGGGACGTTCAAAGTAACATGGGTATATGACATCGCCAAAGTCGCGGATCATAATTCAAATTCATATTCATTTATTCATTGCTTCATGTGTTTTATAGGTCTGAGGGGGTAAAAATGGGGTTGACTGGCACATGATCCTGGTAAGAGTAGATGGTACCTACGAGTATATACTAGCTAAGTCTAAATTAGCAGTTGAAGTTGGGCTATGGATGATGATGATGAAGTACTCAAGCCACAGTTATCTAATCGATGATTTAACAATCTGTTATATTTTAGAACATGATGTCATTGTTTTAGACAATGTTTTGGTACCTTTAGTTTACAATAATCTGTAACAATTGATATTGTTTGCATCAGATCCTGAGTATATCTGTGAGAACACTATTGTTTAGGTCTATATGTAATACCTACTCGTAGTGTCTACGCTACGAGTATTTAATCTAAAGCTATTTAATTTAATCTATTTAATCTATCCTTTTCTCTGTATCTTGACGTGACAACGTCTATGCCGGCTGTACACTCTCGACGAGACACCCCGAGACAGGCCGAGAACGAGAATGTACATGGGGCTCTCGTCGTGTCTCGCTCTCTCGCTCCTTGCCTCGGTCGGTCTCGGTCGCTTGTCGGTTTTTTGTGCCCGAGTCAAAGGATCTCGTTGGGTCTCGCGAGGAAAACGAGAGCGTGCATGTACACACTCGTCATTTAGTTGTTCGTTGACTGTGTTTGTATGAAGACGCTTTTTTAAATACACAGAATTAATAATACTCTAGCTAGGTATACATAATATACAATACACACATCAACTGACTGTTGTTCAATTTGAAGTAGGTCCTGTTTCTATTGCGGTGCATAGTAACCATCCATTATCTTCTTCTTCGCCATGGCTTTTTAATTTCTTTTTGTGGTAAATGTTTATCAAATTATAATAGCTCACAGCACAAAGACAAACAGCAGCAGCAATTTATACGTCCATTACTGCGAGAATCTACAGTACTAATGAAAAACGAGAGTGTACAGGTATGCTCTCGTCGAGAGCCTCACCGGCCGAGGCTCTCGGGGAGACTCTCTCGCCGAGAGTGTACAGCCGGCATTATAATTCGATGGATTCGGCTGCACGCACGAAAAAACATGAAGTCATGCGGCGTTACCTAGCTCTGAGTCGTTCCATTTATGGCTTGAATTGCAAGCGAGAGCACGGAACGAGCGACAATGAGACACGCACGGCCTCCGCGTTTGGCAGCGTTCGACATCTGTCTCTCTCCTACCTGAGTGAGCGATGCGTCCGCGTGGACAGCTGTATGACGTTGTCACGTTCAACTATCGTCAGTAAACCGACTTTACAGACAACCGATTTTTTATGCAAATGATAGACAAACGTGCCCATAGACACTAACAACACCAAAGGTGCTGTCGTTGCGTTGCCTTTTTTTCATAATTATTTTCCCAATCGCAGATGTTAGCAGCTTTTCAAACTACACCCGCAACACCACATGTAGCCAAGTCATATACTACAAGACGTCGGAGAAGAACGAATGCTTCCTCTGCTACTGTCAAAACGGCACAGAAGCGTGCTGGCCAAGGGACAGGAGACTGTGTGGTCAGGTTGGCCGGGACTTGGCTCGTCCAGGGTATGTATGAAGAACAATATTATTTCCTAAATCTTAAGTCAATAGGCACACGAGCATGGTTATGAGAGGAGCCAACAGTGAGATGGCTTAATAAGTTGATACAAAAATGAAACTCATGGCCGTAGGACCGCAAAGTTATGCTGTCCAAGTGACCAAGCCTTGAGGACAATGCAAAGAGATAATACACTGGGTAGACAGAGCCAGACAGAGCTTGTGGTACAGCCTACAGGTAAAGGCAATTGTGAATGACCGTCCTGATCAGAAATAAGCAGATATTGTGGCGAACATCGTGGTGAAAGACCACAATAAGGTTAGCCTAAGACCATCATCAGCAGCTTATACTTAGGCCCCAGTTTTACTTCACTGAAGTATACATGTCCCCTTATGAAATGAAATAAAATGAAATAATTTATTTGTTTGAAGCATGGTACATTTAAGATCTTATATATATAGGCAAATACAGTTTCACAAACTTCTTACTTGATAAGTTGATACTTTTTCCCTTTGATGAATGTAAACGACAGAACAGGATTAGACACTACACAAAAGGTAGAGTCGCTAACACAAGTAATTTAATTTCCAGTAGTCGAGTTCGTCGAAGCCCCATTGGTTTATCGGACATCTTTTTCCGGGATGCAACAAGAGACTGTGAGTATCTGTTCAGCTACACGAGGTCTATTGAGCAGTTCCTTTGTCTTTAATTGATTGCACCTCACCAAACCACCGATGACGAGCTCTTGTGGACGCGTCAATCACTCTGAGCCTTACCAAATGCTGGCCTCTCAGCTCAGTTGGCAGTAGCTCAGCCTTCTGTGCCGTAAATCATGGGTTCGATCCCCACGGAGAACAAATATTTGTGTGGTGAGCATAGATGTTTGTTCTCTGTCTGGGTGTTATATTGTATTCTATGTATTTATTTACAAAAGTACTTAATAAGTATTATATCAGCTATATTATGGCTCCCATAAACGCTCTGCTTAGTTTGGGGCTAGATAGTGTTGTGCGGATTGTCTGAATTATTTATTTATTTATGCCTGTAATAGCATAGACACTCATACTCATACCCTTCAAATGAAAATACATTGATGCAAGCGTCGTACATAGAAAACAATGTGATGATTGTACTTCGCCGGCCGAATTCTTTCACAAAGAGCTCTAATATTACAGAAAAAAGATTGTCTTTAAAAACAATGGTGTCAATTTGGCGTAAAAACTTAATTTGACAACACCGTCTCGTTCTAATAAACTGAAACAACAAGGACAGAAGAACTGTGACAACATTATAATCGACACCAATGTCAAAAAATATATAATAGGTTTGCAATAGTTGGCATAACGGATTGTCTCATCTATTTGATTGGTAAGGTAAACATCGAACTACAAAGGCTACCTGCTTTATGACCTTTAGGTGTTAAGTGGTCAAGCCCCGCATCGAACTTATTACAAAAACAATAGTTGAGTTAACTGGTGTCATCGATGAGTCCCCATTTCAGAGGTTTCCACTTCTACTCTCATCCATACAGCCAAATGGCGCTGTGCTTTTGTATTATTGCATTGCATACGTGAAGTGAAGTGAAGTGGCACCACACTGGATCTTCACTGCTATTATTTTAGATTATTATTTTTGATTTGTAAAAGGATCATATATTATAACAAAACGGTAGGAAGCGAGCCGTAGTTTGTAGCCTGTTCTTCTAGGCTTGGTCGCGTGGAACTGGCACCTAGACTCACCTAGCTTTAAGACGTTTCAAAGTGATTCTTGCAATTGTATTGAATAAAATTTTATTGAATTTGTGTTTGTGCATGACATTTAACGTGCCTGTAACTATATCTTCTAATCCTGGACGCCTGACGCTCCACATTGTTTGATCTAGCAGATGCTAAGGCTGCTGGCTACTGGTTTCAATGACAGGCTGGTCTCAGGAGGGCGCTCACACCAAGACACTCTTTGGTTACAGTTTTTGGCAAGCAGATCGCAGAACAGTGCAAGCCTTTCGAATCTAGCTTCAGCGATGGATGCCCACCAGGTACTCTCATCACTAATTATTTTATTAAACCATTTCAGGCAGCACTAATAATGTACACCTAAATACTATTATTATATTTCTCTTTTTAGGGTTCCGTAGCCAAATGGCAAAAACGGAACCCTTATAGATTCGTCATGTCTGTCTGTCTGTCTGTCTGTCTGTCTGTCTGTCTGTCTGTCTGTCTGTCCGACCCTGTCACAGCCATTTTTCTCCGAAACCATAAGAGCTACACTGATGAAACTTGGCGAGTAGATGTATTCTGTAAACCGCATTAAGATTTTTACACAAAAATAGAAAAAAAACTATAAATTTTGGGGGTCTCCATACTTCAAACTGAAACTCAAAAAAAAAATTTTCATCGAACCCATACGTGTGGGGTATCTATGAATAGGTCTTCAAAAATGATGTTGAGGTTTCTAATATAGTTTTTTTCTAAACTGAATAGTTTGCGCGAGAGACACTTCCAAAGTTGAAAAAAGTTGGTCCCCCCCCCTCTAACTTCTAAAATAAGGGAATGATAAAACTAAAAAAAATATATGTTGTACATTACTATGCAAACTTTCAACGATATTTAGTTTGAACGAGATCTAGCCAGTAGTTTTTTTTTTATACGTCATAAACCGTAAACCGCAATTTACCTTTCGACGAACTACAAGAACCTTTATATTATGTTACTTGATGCTACGGAACCCTTCATGGGCGAGTCCGACTCGCACTTGGCTGCTTTTTTTTTTATAAATGTAGTATTTAATAGTACATTGTTACCTGAGTGTTGAAAGTCACGTTTTTTGAGTCCCGAGACGGGTTTGGCGCCAGAGCGTTAGCGAGGGCGCCAATGGAGCTTGAGGGACTCAAAAGACTTTCACCCGAGGTAAACACTGTGCTTTTCATTACGAATACAAGGAAAGTAAAAATAAAAACATGAAAGAAAAATTAGTGAAAATGAAGATTGAATTGCCGCCTTCCCGGTTTTTTTTTTCTTTTTCTCTGGCGGGCCTTCGGCTTCGGCTCGCCAGCATTATTCAGCCATTATTTTCATTTTCATAATTTAAATCTATGTTATTTTAAATAAATAGTTGAAGCTATACACTAATCAAGTAATTTAGAGATATATTATTTATTTAATACTATCTTTATGTTATTTAAATTTAAATATTACATTGCGCTGTAATTAGACTTTTTAAACTTTTTACCGTTGTAATGGGTTTCCAACCTACTTGCTGAATAAAAAGTTGGAATTTGGTTGAACAACCTCCTTGCAGTTAGAAAGACTTTAGAAAGTTGGAACATGGTTGAATAAAATAGAACTTGTTTTTTTTTATAATTTGACAGCTGTCAGTAGAAAGCGATTCTCCCTAGGGCTGAAAGTTTTACTTTCAATTAGGCCCCTCAGGCAACTTCAGACCTACTTTCAGAGTATGAGTAATGAAAAATTTTTTTGTGCACCGCCGTCTATCTAATTTTTATCTATCCTTTCTGTCTGTCTTTCTGTTGTCTGAAAGAGATTGCTCTTAGCGATAGGGCCGCCCATTGTACTGATTATTTTTGTAATAGTTTCTGTATGTATTTCTTTGTGTACAATAAAGAGTTAATCTATCTATCTATCTAAATACAGGGTCAATAATACCAAACATAGAACAAATACCTTTACTAAAATACATACATAACTATACATATACAATCTACTTAAGGCCTGCGCACATCTAGGTGATGGCAATGGTGATCAGCTGAAACGCTGTCAAATATGACAGCAATATTTGACAGCGTTTCAGCTGATGCTGGTTCCTTGTCATCTTTAGTGTATCAAGTGGTGTTATTTCAGCCGACTGGTGCATCGGATGCACCGTGTGTGACTGCGACGCCAATGGACGATGGGACTGTCACATCTTAAGCTTTTGTAATGGAGGTTGGTATTATTAGGTAACATCAATCCTTAGAGTCCACGACGAAAAAAGTATTTCGGAGGACAGAGATGATGGGAAAAACTTATTCTTTCCTTTTCTCGAGTTCCTAGTTTTTTATGTTCACTAAATTTTATTTCAGCGGAAAGAAAAAAAAAGCTAAAAGATGGAAAGATTCCGTTACCCGCAAGGGCGACAAAAAGAGCAAATCAAAACAAAGCGGTAATCAATACCAAAACATCTTCTAAACCCAAGAAAGAAGTAAAGTCTAAAACAAAATCAAAAGGTAGAAATCAAAAATCATACCAGAGCGCTAAGAATAAAAACAATAATAGTAATAAACCTAGCAAAGTTGGTAGAAAACCGAAAAATGGTAGCAAAAAACCTAATAGTTCTAGAAAACCTACTAATAAGAAAATAAATAAGAAACATGGATCAAAGCAACCACTTCAAAGAAGAAACACGACCAAAAAGTCACAAAAAAATATATATAAGAAGAACCCGCAACAAAAAAAGACAAGCATCAAACAACAAATGTCAACAAAATCTCCTCCATTGAAATTAAAGAGGAAAGCAATTAATCTGACAACTGAGCATCAAAAGCAGTCGGAAGTACTATCAAACTTAATGAATTCTGAAAAAAAATTATCAGAATCCGCACTAGGACGAAAATTAATAAAAAGAGTAATGGAAAAAGTACAAAAGATGTTAGCAAAGCAAATGGAAAACCTACATAACACGACAAGGGTACAACGAAGTATCGACGGTAAAAATAACAAAGATTGTCAAAAGAACAAGATAAACAAAACAGTCAAAGCTATGTTAAGGAAAAGAAAGTTGAAAAATTATAGACAGCAATACAATTTCAGAAAGAAACGAGAAGCACTTGATCTAGATCTGAGTATTATAGATTTGAGTAAAACAAATTTTAAGAATGGTAATTTTAACGAAAGCAGTGAATCTATGTTTAACACAGCTTAATTTTATTTCAAAACATAAATTACTACATTTTTTCAGATCATACAAGAGACGAAGATTTGTCTGTAAAGATAGACATCAAAAACATAAAAACAGATACAGAATATGTCAAACCTGATTCAAATACAACAAAAATAAGTTTGACGGGTAAGTTAACTTATTTTGTATTTAAAACTGATTAGATTGAAGAATTTACTAAATGGCGTTATAGTTATTTCAGAGAACACAACAACAAATAAAAGTTCAGCTAAATCAACCACTGAAAACAGCACTACAACTGAAAAACTAATGTTATTGAACTCTTCCACTGCTAATACCACACATTACAAGTATTTTGTCGGTACAAACATTAGTAATGCATCCATAGCTAAAGGAGTATCTCCAACCGCACGTGATATGAAAACAAGCATAGCTTCAAAACCAACGGTAACGGAAAAAGCTATAAATTTAACAGGAATAAATGTTGAAAGAGCCAGGCAATATGCCATAATCATGCGTAATCCCGAATATTATGATACTTTGAAACAGAAAATGTGGAAGACTTTCCATCAAAATACACAAATCTTGCAAGATAATGTAATTAACATTAATTCTGTTTCAAAGTTTAATAAAACCAACGGAAGAAGTAAATATTCTTCAATTAATGGGTCTCTTATAAAACAGTCAAACAATAACGTACGTCACAAAAAAATAAAGAGAAAGCTTGGTTTAGCACATAAACATAATTTGAAAAGAATTATCATGAGCAATTTTAAAATTGTTCCAACCAATTATGTTGGTAGTATAACGCCTACAAATACAAGTCACAACATTAGCAGTCTGCAGGGTTTACTGCAAAATCTGATAAAAGAACTGAATAATAATTCAACAGCGCCAAAAAAGCTGAATAATCAAGTAAATGTATTTAAATACTTAAGGAACATTTACAAAAATATATTCTCTAGAAAAAAAGACAACTTTCACAAAAGCCATAAAACGAATGAAGGTATGACATTGCAAATCCTGTGTGGGAATATTGGAGCGTGTTTCAACAACAAACACAACAGAATAGCACTCAGGTACAAAATACACGATTTGAACGCGGAAACAGAGAAAATATTCAAAACGGTAAAAACCATAAAGGGCTTATTGCACTTAATTGAAACGCCAAAAAATACGACAAAGAAGGTTATCAACGGTGATATGCAAAAGTTAGATTCTATTCTAAGAGATGCTTATGAAGGAAACACTTCCTTGACTGAAACACAAGCAGTGCAAGTTAACTATATAAAAGAAAACGTAAATCAGTTCGCAGGATCTGTTACTAAATTTGCTACTTTGCTTAATGAAATCATAGAGGTTTTGTACAAAAACAACAAAAAATATTCATGCCAAAGAAACTTACGCTTGGGTTATAAGAAGAGAAAACTGGACTCGTTAAATAAAATCAAGGATTTGCTTATTAAGTATAACATTATGGAGAACAAGTTTATGAAAAAGATGTACCAACTACTAACAAAGGTTGAGAAAAATATGACAACTGAATATCCAAAACCTAAGGTGAGTGTCAAAGATTTAAATAATACACAAGCAATCGAAACATTCTCAGAACATATTATTGAAAATCTCAGGAGGCTAAAAAATTTAGCAAAGACGTTGAACTCTAACAGGAAAAAGAGACAAACGATGAGAGACGACGACGCTCTGGAGTATTTAGTGTTGATGGAATATTTGTGGAAGAAAAATCATCCGGTGGATACAGCACCAGGTATTACAGTCAATCACTACTTAGTTAAATATTTTTACGTTTCAATGCACATGTAGAACATGCTTAAACTACTAATTATCTTTTTAATTCACTCCATACGATTGTAAATGTCTCAACAATGTAATGTAATGTATGCCCACTTAATATGACCAACTATTTGGCGCTTATTTAATTTCAGTAAACGATGGAATAGATTTGCTTATTGAAGCAATTCAAAACGCACCAGACCTCAGATCAGCACAGAAGAAAGACTTCAATGATTTCCCTACAACACCAACAGCGACACGAACTACAAGCGTAGATCTGAGCTACTTCCAGGAAGACAGCATCTCTGACTCCAATAGAATATCCAAAGAAGAAAACAAATCGTCTAAAACTGAAAATTATTTAGCTATGGAAGAGGTTGTAGACAATGAAGAAGAAATTACTCAAATAGTTTACTACAAAAGGTTTAATGATGACGATAATACAACAGTTTACAACGAATACGAACCAACAACTGAAAATATAGTCCAAAGTAATAAAGGCGAAATTGAAAAGTCTGGGTTTGACCGATTTGAAAGTGATCTAGATAATACGAGAAGGTATGAAGTTTTTAACACTGACTTAGAAGAGGAACCAATCATACCAATAATAAACACAACAGATACGGTACCAATTACAGTAACAAAATTTATAGTTACAAAAGCAGTAACTAAAACTGAAGCAAGTACGTTTTTACCTCTGCGTGAATATAAGCTAGATGACGAACCTGTTCCTCAAAACCGAACAAAACTAGACTGGATTGAGGAGAACTTTGGTCAAGAGATCAGAGAGTATAAAGAGGAAAATGATGCTAATACCACAATAATATTAACAGACCCTACACAAAAACCTACAAGCACCAAGCCTCCAGACCAAAGCGTAGACAATATCAGTAGTATAACAGTGGAACGAGAAGAGGAAGAGAAGAAAAAGTCTAAAATAGCAACGGATGAGGTGCTGTATAGAAAACAGTTAGGATTTCTAAATTCACTAGATTATGGAACAGAGAAATCAGAGTTCAGAGATCAGTCGTCAGAGGATTCAGAGATAAAAGATGATAAATACTCTAGTGACGGGTTTCCTGTGTATTTTGTTAGATAATCTTTGTTTAACGAATCGAGCTTCGCTGCTTCGTTTCCGCTGTTCAGAATTTACCTGTCTGCCATTTTTATCAGTAGGTTTTGTACTTAGCTACGTATTTTACAAACTTGGGTTGTATATGTACAGATGTATATACAACATTTTAATGTTTACTTCTACCGTTAGTAAGATGTGTGGCGTAGCCATTAGTGCAAACGAAAGACGATCAATTAAGTTATCTATCTATTTATCCCATATGCACCCAGTGCTGGGTATTATAGGCGTCTTCCCTAATACGCCACTCTCTTCAGTCCTGTGCCAGACTCCGCCATTGCTGCCCAACTACTCCGACAATGTCATCCGACCAACACGGGCGGGTGATCTGCCTCGTGTATCGTCCTTGTCCATCTTCCATCATTCTTTCTAGCCACGTGTCCTGTTCATCTCCACTTTAGACTTGTGATCATACCTACGTCTACGATTAAGTTATAGCGGGAGTAAAAGGAGATTAAACGAGTAAAGTAAAAGAGGAGTAAAGAAGAGTAGAAGCCTTAAAAGCCTACCACAAGCTCTCTGGCTCTAGTTTTGAGTCTGTGTGAGTGCTCATCAGTGTATTATACCGTGTGTGTGACGTTTTGACGTAGGATTTATTTAGACAGCACTCACACAGCCTCAAAACGAGAGCCAGAGACAGAGCCAGACAGAGCTTGTGGTAGGCTTACTGGCATTTGTAGTGTATAGTGTACATCAAATTAACAGTCGTTATACTTCATACATTCAACTTCTACTTACATTAATTACTATTGAATAATTTATTTGTTTTTAATGTTTATGTGCCTTTTATTATTTAGGCAATGAATTGTTTCATTGCATGAATGTGTAGGTTTAATTAGTTTACGCCATATTATGAGTTTGCAATTATTGAAGTTGTACATAGAATTTGTAAGTTCATCGGAAATAAATAATCAAAAGTGTTTTGTTTTATTTATTTTAGCTTATAAAAGTCATGTAATTAGTCTCCAATAGACAATTAGCTAGAGGAATTCTTCAGGATTCTTTTTATAATGATGATAATAATATCTGAGCTTATATCGGCTAAGCTTGGTCGCGTAGAACTTTCACTTAGACTCTCCTAGCTTTAAGACGTTTCAAAGTGATCCTTGTGATTCTACTGAATAAATCCACTTTTGATTCGATTTGATTTGATCACCATCTTCAAGAAGTCCACTGCTGGACTAAAGCATCCCAAAAGAGCAATTTTGAGGCCTCAATCCACCGATTTCCCGCGATGCTAACAATGTCGTCAATCCATCGGGTGGGTGGGTGTCCTACGTTTCGTCTTCCAGTTTGTGGCCCTATTCAAGAACCTTTATTCCCCAACGGTTGTCAGTTCGTCGAGTTATATAACTTGCCCATTATGTCAAAGTGAAATATGTCTTTATTTAGTAGCAACTCAAGGATCACTTTGAAACGTCTTATAGCTAGGTGAGTCTAGGTGCCAGTTCCACGCGACCAAGCCTAGAAGAACAGGCAACAAACGACGGCTTGGTTCTTACCATTTTTTGAATGATCTTTTCATACTTCATACGATTACCACTTCAACTTACTAAGCCTACGAGCTATGCTGTCAATGACCTTGGTTCTTCGTCTTCAACATTCAGAGGTTCACTCACAATAATGTTTTGATCTTTTTGCAAAATAATGCTCGAAGTATAATCTACGATCATACTTCGAGCCCAAGGTCTAAGCTCGTGTTTTCTGGAAAACGTGAACCGTTTATTGAAACTATTAGTGGCTTTATTTTACTGCCAAAGATTACTATAATTATTTTGTTTTGTCTACAATTTTTATATTTTTTTTGAAGTGAAAACTTCTTTAGCGGCGTTGAGCACTTTTTCTGTAATGGGTATAAAATCTTAAACTCGCGTCAGCGCGTCAGGACACGTGACCTGATCGAAAAAGCGTAAGACGGATGGAGAGTAGACAGCTATCCCCTCTCTACGGCGCGGCGAAAATGTATGCCTGGGCCTACTGTTTCGTTTAGGCAGCGCAGGGCGCTTGCGCGAATGTTCGTGTATGTTACAGCGTGCCAAATAACAAACAAGCCCCCCCTAACCATTCCAAAATATCAAACATGCTCAACGTTAATAATCAAGTTTTCACTTCTGCCGGCACTCCCGGAGTGCAACCCGTATTTTTTTTTTTTTTATTATCTCGACGCGGCTTATCAAATAACGTTATTGACGTTATTTCATTATTTCCTAGCTCGGAAACTAATTTGCGAATTGCATTCATCATCATCATCATCATCCGCAGCCCAACTTAACCCACTGTTGGGCATAGGCCTCTCTTTGCTCCTGCCACTAACCACGATCTTGGGCTACCCTCATCCAACTGCGGCCCACGACGCTGTTAATGTCGTCAACCCATCGTGTCTTTTGCACCACCTGTCGTCACCACGCATTGCCAGGTGTCCTGCCCAACTCCATTTGAATTGCATTCACTTAGGATTAAATCAAGACTGGCCTTTTACAGCTCAGTTGGTAGTATGAGCGTAAAAGACAGCTCTTCCTTTTACGATCATAGTACAAGCTCTGCTTATATTGTCCACAATATATTGTATATGTCCACAATATAATTATTTATTTAATAATATACTAGCACTTTTATGTCATTAGTCTAGTCTAGAATATATAAAAAATAAAAGCTATGACTTAATGATAATTATTTATTGGTTTAAATATAATTAAATAAAAACAGCATGTATCTAATACTATACATATACTATATACATATTCTGTACATATACATAGTATACTGTAGGTGTACTGATGCTTCAAGCTGTGTTTTTTTGTAAGAAAATGAAAAAATCTTATTAAATAAATGAGACCACAAACAGAAACCGTCTCATGGCTGACTCCCAGGCACGGTAGATATCCCATCTTTTATAGTACCATTGTTCAAATCTAGGTCCATAGGTATCATGACGTGGTATCATATTCAGAAACCAGGTCTTATGGAATGTTGCACAAGTATCAAGTACCAAGACTTATCAAGATGCCTCGACCAAGTATCAAGATGAGAGACCACTAAAATTTAATTGTGAGACGCAATCGAGCCGGCTGTGCATAATGATGGTTTCGCAACCACCATAATCATTGTAATGAGTTCTGCCCTAAAAGTTGAGAATTGAAATGATTATGACTCGGTTCGCCCCGTCAAGCAATTCATCGAAACCACAGATATATAAAATAGTATGTTTTTTTTAATATAGATAGCTTAGCATTTGGCTGCCATCAGCCGCTCTACTCTTGAACGCGATTTCAATCCCAATTTTAAGTTTTGACGGAATTCTGACAGAAAACCCATAGGATTTCTGTCAAAATTCCGTCAAAACTTAAGATTGGGATCGGAATCGCGTTCAAGAGTAGATCGGCTGACCTGATGAAAATTGAGAATGCAGCCTAAGATGGAGCATGCTTAACCATAATCCTATTCACTCATGTCTTAAAAAATTCTTAGTGAGTCATACCCCTCAGGTTAGGTATGCATGTACAGTGGGATACAACTCAAGTTACCTAAAAACAAAGAAAAATGACGCTTACTGCAAGGACATAAAAGCTAGCAGTGTATAGTCTAATGCGTATCCTTGTGTACGTGGTATGTATCAAATTTCAGATTCTTCTATAGGTCTCGCAGCTTCAGAAATCTATCTGTCTGTGAAAACCATTTTAATATGGATATGATTGGTAGAGATCGCTGCTTAGCGATAAGACCGCCTATTGCTTTTACAAATAGTTGTTAAGTTTTTATGTACCATTGTTTCTTATGTATTTGTGAGCAATAAAGTATTTTCTATCTATCTATCTATCTATGAGCTAAAGCGCAAATGAAAATTGATATTACAAATGCGTTCTGCGCAGCCACCGATGCGACTTAACATCAGTGGAGGTTCATCTACAAAGTTTGACAGTTGATCTCCATTGCCCAACGCTGATTAAATTAGCGGACGTTACAGTGGTCAGATTGGTCGCGATTAGCGCTGCTACGGAAGGTCGCAGGCGCTGGAGCGTGACGGTTGCGACACCGGCCGAACCACTGGGGGTTAGGGACCCAGACAGATCTCTCTACAGAAAATAAGAGAAACTGAACTAAGAGAAAATAGGAGAAACATTAACAACTGAAAATAGGAGAAACATTAACAACTGAAACTAAGATAAAAATTATCCTTTGTAAACAGATAGGCCATTGACTTTTCAACTACTTGCCAAGGAGTTCTAACCTCTGTAATAAGTACTTATGAAAGAGTTTTAAAATGGCAAATTCAATAGCAACATGCGACGCCAAAAAAAAAGTATGAAAGAGTATTTCACCAAAGAGTTTTCGCAGATAGCGAACAAAAAAGTGTAGCTTAGCAGGGCGTCAATTCCAGCAACACGGTTCGATTGAGTGATCGTCGAGTGATCGCTGAGTCCGCGTTCCATTTTCAAATTTTTCAAACAAAAATTGACAACTCACATCGATTTACGCGATCGCTTGAGTGATTTGTGTCTTTAGAATCGACACCCTGATTCCTAACCGATAGGCAAACATTTATTCGCGTGGCCACCATGGTGGGTACTCTACCACATTGGCTTTTGGTCTTCAAAGGACATGACAAGCTATATTGGTCCCGGTTCTATCAGCCCATAAGCTTGGATGAAGGTTTAAAAACTCTGTAACCAGGGGTTAGCACACATACCTACTTCACTTCAATAACATAAAAACTTCTCAAACTTTTACCAACCATGGCGCGGTGATCAACTGTCGCGGTGTTAATTGAAAGTCTTCCGGATAAAATACTTCTAATTTAAGAAAACGCAGCCTCAACTCTGATATATCGACCTTGGCTGCTAAAGTTATGCATAAATGATATTGTAACACCGGTTCGCCCCGCTTTGCCAGCGACCTTTTGCGCCTGTGATCATTTCACTGTTACAAGCAGGCCGCGCGGGCGCCATATTGTTTATTTACGCGGAAAAATCGCGACTTTTTCGTTTTTGACAGAAAATAAAGTTCGTTTTTTTTACTGAATGAAGGCGAAATACTGTTAGTCTTATTCAACTCTAGATACATAATAATTATTTATTGTGGGTTAATATTTGACTGAAAATTAAACGTTGTCAAGGTGTCTAGAAGTTTTTGCCAAGTGAAACTTTCAGCCGCAGTTTATTGAACTTGAATCATTGTTGCCAACAAATAAAAAGTTTGACGAAAGGAGTTTCGTAAATCTTTTGCAAGTGATATTGTGAGATTTAACCTCATTTCATGAATTTTCAGGTAAGTCAAACTTATTTTATTCGAGAACAGACCTATCCGAGGTTTATTTAGATACCTATTACAAATTAATGTCTGTCACACTTAATAAGGAGCATACCATACCTAAGTACTGCTATCAAACGGTGA
Organism: Thera britannica; assembly: GCA_939531255.2. Classification (NCBI taxonomy): domain Eukaryota; kingdom Metazoa; phylum Arthropoda; class Insecta; order Lepidoptera; family Geometridae; genus Thera; species Thera britannica. The sequence goes on along the minus strand of OW618042.2, from coordinate 12,493,148 downwards.
AAGAAAACATTGTAAAGTAACCTAAGTCTCTTCCGTCTATTAGACCGTTATTCTCGTTTTACATATAAGTTTTCAGATAAAAAAAATGTTTTTCAAATCTGTTCATAACAACGAAGTTATGCGTTACACACATAAAAAAATACAACCGAATTGAGAGCCTCCTCTTTTATTTGAAGTCGGTTAATAGTTATTTGCTAAACAAGAGTGCAAAGCTGCTTTTTAACCGCGTGCTCAATTTTGATGACTGAGCAAGCGCAGGATTCTAAAGTTTAACCACGAGCGTAGCGAGTGGTTTAAAAGTTAGAATCCTAAGCGTTGGCGAAGGAATCAAAAGAGCACAAGGTGAAAAATATTTGCACTCGAGTGTAACACGTAACTTTTCATCCCACCTCAGCGAGGAAATGACTAAATGCAAAAAAGAACATGGCGCGACTAAAAGTAACACACCAAGAAGGTTCCGAGTATGAGTTATTAACAAATTTAAAAAGGTTGTATGGATAAATTCGGCACCATGCAGGTAGAAGTAAATAGGTTTAATGGTGTTTTGAATTCACAAATACACCAACAAGGTTACGAGTGCGAGTTTTTAACAAAATAAAAAAGGCTGTATGATAAGTTCGGCACCATGGAGGTAGAAGTAAATAGGTTGTGTATTCACAAACTTATTGAACACGATATTCTAAATTCAAATTTACTTTATCCTCTAGCGGATAAAAACGGCTTTTCCAGTCAGAAATTAAACAGCAAAAACACACTTTCAGAGCTGGTGGGATGAAAAATTGTTTATTGTCTTAAAACTAGGTTTGTAATGCACTATAGTGACTCAATCAAGAGACATGATGATATAACACCTCCTTACGCCGCGCCGCGTCGTAACTTATTTTATACTCAAGCCTTACGCCCATCTAAGCCTTCTGCAGTGGATCTTCTTCTTCTTCTTAATAAATGGCATTTAATTTTGTCTATTTCGGATCAATTTTGCCAGTTTCGAGTAGTTTAATGAGTATAATGATGATATATCTATATCTATAAAAAATTCCTGTCCTAATTTGGAACGCGATAAACTCCGAAACTACTGAACGGATTTTGATAAAATTTTGTAACCGTCTATAATATGATCCAACTTAAAAGATAGGATAGTTTATATTCAATATTTAAGTGTTATTAATTTATAAGGGGCAAAAGTTTCGAAATCTATGTCTATCCCTTTCTATCACGTAGGGACTTATATATGTCTATCCCTTTCTATCGCTTAGGGATTTTTCAGAAAATTCACGACTTTGACGAGAACAGAATGCACATAGACGCTCTAGAATGATCTGGAATAATCAAATTTAAAGTCGGTTAGCATCCGGAATGCTCCCACCCAAACCTTAGTAATCCAGAATTATCTAGAATAATCATCAAATATACCCATGCAAACGGTTCTGAATTCTAGATTTGGACAAAATGTTCTAGAAAATAGTGCTCCTAAACGTTATAGAATGTTCTTTCATCAACATCATCAATTGATATCAGTCCACTGCTGGACGTAGGTTCACCTTGAGTAACATAGGCTATATTTATGTGTTTAAAAAATAAATGTCCACCCGTGCGAAGCCGGGACAGGCAGCTAGTTACATATATATATATATATATATATATATATATATATTACATATATAGATAAATTCTTTTCCGTCAAGTCAGTCATAGAAAAGTCGGCCCTACCCTAATTGGCTTTGGAAACAAAAGATGGCCGTTTTTTCCAAATCCATCTGAAACATTTTCGATCAAATCAGAATATCACATAATAACACTTTAATTCCAACTGCTAATACTTTGAGCTAAGACCTCAAGTAATGTTGGTTAAAATACCACCAAAATTGCACAACAGAACTCAAAATAACACCAGAAAAAGAATTAAAATCAAAAAGCTATGTGACTTCTCAAAATGATAGAAAACGAATCTGATGGTGATCTATGGAACGCTGCCAAATATCGCTGTCATATTTGACAGCGTTCTACTGACCGCCACCGTAGAACGCTTGGATGTGCGCTAGGCTTCACTTATTACGAGTTTAAATGCTTTCATTAAAATGTGCTGTTATGTCAAAGTACTTACTTGAGTGTTACCGTAGCCAGAGAAAAAGTATTACATTGTGCTCTTTTACTTTTTAATTATATTTAAAATGAAATACATAGCTGGTTTTGTAGGCTATAGGTCTAGGTATTTCAGTTCATAAATGAGGTTTTTGCTGTAGGTTTACTATTGACCTCATGAATACCAAAAAGACAGAGACAAAGTTCACCAAAACATTAACTAGCGATTGACATAACCAATAGTGCTCATGACATACCTATGCCTAAGATCTGATCAAAGTATTACTGTTTAGAGATTGTCATGAATGTCTAAAAGCTAGAAAATTTAAAAAAAAATAAGGAACAATAATTAAAAGGTCCTAAACTGTTTTATTGAACGGTCCCTGTAAAAAACTCAATACTGCGATTATAAGCAACTAAAAATATACAACAGGTCATTAAATATAATCATTAAAAAGTTAAACCGAAACAAATTGGTCTCTTCATCTTTTATGATTTTGCTCAACCTTGGCCATGACACCGACGAGGCAAAGTTCACCAAAACAATAACTAGCGATTGACATAACCAATAGTGCTCATGGCATACCTAAGCCTAAGCTCTGATCAAATTATTGCTGTATGATGTAGAACTTTAAGACAGCTTTAAACGCAAAAACTAGAAAAATAATCAAGTGGTAGACCAACACGAAGATTGTCTTTTTTGCTTACTGTAGGCCTACCACAAGCTCTGTCTGGCTCTGTCTCTGGTTCTGGTTTTGAGTCTGTGTGAGTGCTCACCGGTGTTTTATACTGTGTGTATGGCGTTTCGACGTAGGATTTATTTAGTCAACACTCACACAGACTCAAAACCAGAGCCAGAGACAGAGCCAGACAGAGTTTGGGGTAGGCCTACTGCTGGAAAAAGAGATGACCCACCTAGTGTTAAGCGGTAACCATGACGCATAGTGTCACAGTCACAGGAGACGCATGTTTTTAGGGTTCCGTAGCCAAATGGCAAAAACGGAACCCTTATAGATTCGTCATGTCTGTCTGTCTGTCTGTCTGTCTGTCTGTCTGTCTGTCTGTCTGTCTGTCTGTCTGTCTGTCTGTCTGTCTGTCTGTCTGTCTGTCTGTCTGTCTGTCTGTCTGTCTGTCTGTCTGTCCGTCCGTATGTCACAGCCATTTTTCTCCGAAACTGTAAGAGCTAGACTGATGAAACTTGGTTAGTAGATGTATTCTGTGAACCGCATTAAGAATTTAACATAAAAATAAAAAAAAAACTATAAATTTCAGGGGTCCCCATACTTGAAACTGAAACTCAAAAATTTTTATTTCATCGAACCCATACGTGTGGGGTATCTATGAATAGGTCTTCAAAAATGATGTTGAGGTTTCTAATATCGTTTTTTTCTAAACTGAATTGTTTGCGCGAGAGACACTTCCAAAGTGGAAAAAAGTTCGTCCCCCCCCCTCTAACTTCTAAAGTAAGAGAATGATAATACTAAAAAAAATATATGTTGTACATTACTATGTAAACTTCCAACGATTTTTGGTTTGAACGAGATCTAGTCAGTAGTTTTTTTTTTATACGTCATACACCGTAAACCACAATTTACCTTTCGACGAACTACAAGAACCTTATTATGTTACATCAAGTAACATAAATAAAGGTTCTTGTAGTTCGTCGTGCTACGGAACCCTTCATGGGCGAGTCCGACTCGCACTTGGCTGCTTTTTTAATGTGCCCTACGATGCTCTGCTCCCATCAACTGGAGGCATAAACGTGCAATAATGTATCAGTGTTTTTTCCCACACCCCACACCCTTTAAACCAAACTTTAAACGTGGCTTGGCTGCAGAAATAGGCATGATGGTTGTTAATTTCTCAAACGAAACCTTTGCAAAGAAATATTTAATGAAGCCTTCGAACGGCTGTTTAAATGTCGGTGTACTCCAGGTCGAAGTAGATAAACAAATTACACAATATGTAAGCAAATACGAGAACTTTTAATTCAAGTTCACTTCTAGCATCTTGTGAAATCCCAATTTGTGTTCATAAACCTTGAAAGTTATTGTTTATCATCAAATAACTTTCGTAAAAGTCACTTTAGTAATAGGTATTTAGCTGTGAAATATGCCAAGAATAAATATTTAGCAGGTATTAGCATACTCGAAAGAGCAAGCATTTTTGGGAACACTTAGAACAACGCCTAAACTTTTTTGTCAGAAAACATTTATTTACACAATTAAACAAATATTTACAAAATGTACAAACAGTTGAGCTATCTGCAGACCATTACAAACGATCTAGAGACAGCTCAACTAATCCAAATCAGTGCCAGACGGAAGCGGCAAATAACAGAAAATCGTTTTTTTTTTATTAGAAAAAGCTATCAACCAAGCATTATTTCTCCAATTACGTCACTGTGTCCATCACTCTGAGCAAAAAACGCAGAAAAGCACTTAATCTCATAACACAAAATGTAAAGGCCTGTTTACTTTCAATAAATAGGTAACAGTGTTGCTAACACACTTAGAGATAAGGCTCGGCGCAAGCGAGCCAGCCACAGCCACCAGTGGCCAGCAGCTTATATTTACGACCAGCCACGAGTGTGTGGCGAGCGCTTGTGGTTCTGTGTGCTGTTACAGCTGATCCTCACGCGTCTATTTTTGCATAGCATAAATCTGAATAAATGTTCCACGCACCTTAAATTTACGTTTTCACCTAAAAAATTCCAAGTAATTATTGAAATTGCTCACAAATTTCATGAGAATTTTTGAGATAAATGCGACTTGGAGAGAAACACAGCAAGAGAAACTTAGAAAAGCATTTTTGCTCAAGCTTAAAAAGCGTGTGACGTGTGAGCTACTTGAAACTGGCCACCGATGGCCACTGGTGCCTGTAGGCCTAGCAAAAGCTCTGTCTGTCTCTGTCTTTGGTTCTGGTTTTGAGTCTGTGTGAGTGAATACTGTGCGTTTGACGTTTAGACGTTGCATTTATGTATCACACAGACTCAAAACCAGAGCCAGAGATAGAGCATGTGGTAGGTCTACAGGCCCCTGTTTAATATAATGACAAAATTGTGGAATTGTCGCGCTTTTGTGACATATTTGTCAATTTGATTAATAGCCTGAACGTGATAATTCTCCAATTTTGTCGCTTTTTGACATATAAGTCGAATTGTCAGCTTTATTAAACAGGGGCCTGGTGGCTCGTTTGCGACGAGCCTAAACCAACAGGTAGGTAAATCACCTCGGATTAGTTACCCACACAGATAAATTACAATGGTCCCGGTTTCGCAATCACATTCACTTTCCGTTCACTCGGATATCGGATATCAAACTCACTACTTTGCTAGGGGAGTCGATATCTACTCTGTATTTGGTTACATAGATAGATAATTGCATCTGCAGAACCACGCGCCGTAGGAAGGCAGCGTGAGACGTATGCAATAATACAAAAGCAAAAGTTTCAAAGACAGCAGACGCTACGCTTCAAAGTAATAATAAAGTACCTACACAGCAATATAAATGTCTTTCCTGTGGTTCAGGCCGACTAAGCAGTCAGGATGATATAGGTGCTGGGCAAACCTAATCCACTTATAGACCCTGCCCCATGCACTGTAGAGTCCCGTAAGTAGGGGCATGAGTAATCACCAGTTGCCCCTGACGCTATATAAATCATCTACAATAGATGCAAAATTAAATGGTTGTTTTTTTTACACAGTATTTAAAAACTAAGATACAAAAATAGTAGATATACATATACAGGGTGGAATTTTGTAATGCCACCTGGAGGGAAAGTAGTCTCTTAATACTGCAGATAGAAAATTTTACTCAAAGGAAACATTCCTTTATTTTTAAATAAAAAGCAAACTGCATTCAAAGATTTTCGAAAATTCTCTTCTACACCCGGGAATCGAACCGGCTAAAATCTGAAAAAATTATACCCTGTAGTTTTATTGCATCGATAGTTAGGGTCAATTATAAGGATGAAATCTCTCTAACAAACGTGATAAATTAAATAAAAGAAAAACCAGGAAATCTTAAATTAATTTAATTATTTGTATTTAAGTAATTTGTATTTATTTAATACGTTTGTAATTACCTAACCTAACAAAAAATGGTAAACTAACTAATTAGTTGCTCGAAATGGGCTCCATTCTCATGGATACACAAATTTATTCTTTTAACGAATTCATTTCTAGTAACCTCATACACGCAGCTACGAGTATGTCGCAAAGGAGTCTGCATCACAAAAGATGAATGTTAGATAGAGAGCTTTAACTTGACTCATTGAATTTGTAACTTCAGATTTCCTGGTTTTCCTTTCATTTAATTTATCATGTTTGTTAGAGAGATTTCATCCTTATAATTGACCCTAACGATCGATGCAATAAAAGTACCGGGTTTAATTTTTTCAGATTTTAGCCGGTTTGATTCCCGGGTGTGGGAGAAGAAAATTTTCGAAAATCTTTGAATACATTTTGCTTTTTATTCAAAAATCTAGACGCGTGCAAGGCTACGAGTAGTATAACATTGACATAGTCTTACACAACATCAGTTTATTTATATACTATTGTTGAAAATAATAGAAATCGCGTTACCAAATAACGAAACGTGACGCTTGACAATAAGTGAAACCACTTTGATTGGTTTACTACATAGGAGAAGCCACTGGCTCCTGAAACACAGTTTTTTAACTAGTTCGGGAGACTATGGGTTCAAAAAAGATTTGTGAAACCTATTTATTAAGTCAATAAACATTACTTTATTAAAAAAAAAAGATGTGTTAGCTAAAATGCTTACTGACCTTGGCAGGGCGAGCCTCGAAGTGGGGCAGGTCATGTCTGCCGCATGTCAAACGATATTTGGGCCAAAACAACAACCCCCCAATTAAATGGGCCCCCAACAATGGCATACGACCTCGCGGCAGACCAAAACACAGATGGCGGGACGATCTTGACTCGTTTATGGAAGACTGGGCATCCACAGCACAGGACCGGGAAGAGTTGAAGGGTGTTATGTAGGCCTTTGGCCTGCAGTGGGACGATGCAGACTAAAAATAAATAAATAAATAGACCTTCTAATCAGTGGGCCTACCATAAGCTCTGTCTGGCTCTGTCTCTGGCTCTAGCTTTGAGTTTTGAGTGAGTGCTGTCTAAATAAATCCTTCGCCAAAACGTCACACACGCAGTATAATACACTGGTGAGCACTCACACAGGCTCAAAACCAGAGCCAGACAAAGCTTGTGGTAAGCCCTTAGGAAGCTCAAATTTTGGCCACATTAAACAAATATTTGTGTGACGAACGCAGATGTTTGTTCTTTGTCTAGAAGCTTGTTATTGTTATTTTTTGCTTTCAAGAATGCCAAGGTCGTGACGCAAGGTATGGTAGAACTAGTTTCATGAGACTGGACTTCAAAGCAAGCTACTTGTAGTAACCTTAGATCAAATCTCTCAAATAAGTGTAGTCGCACATTAAGATCTGTCCTAAGAAAAAAATATGCTATTGTTATCTTTTAACATCATCATCCCTAGCCCGACTTCACCCAATGCGGGGTACCTCCTATCCTATCTTGTGCCAGTCTAACCCATTTCCGTCCTGCGACTTTGGTAATGTCGGTCGGGCACGTGAGGCTGAACATCTGTATATGCCTCAAGTTGATGGACGCAGGGTAATACCTCGTAGGGCACGTTCCTGACGTGCGTGACAATGACTTGTTATAAACGATGGTTACCACCTAACATCAGGTGGGCCATTTGCTTGTTTCATCAGCTTGTTGATTAAAAAAGGTAAGCCTGCCTATAATCACATAAACTTCCTGATTCTGAAAGCTAAGTTGGTCGGTGACCTTGCTCCTTTTACAGATTTCCTCATTTCAAATAATATATTGGGATTGGAGTTGGTTTAAAGGTCTGCTCATATTCTGACGTACTTCCGCCATCATCTAAAAATACTAGTGTAAGTTGATCAAGAGCGGATAAAAATTAAAAATCGATGGGAGACCGTTGGAGACCAGGACGAGTGGCGGGTTTTAGGGGAGACTTTTGCCGACACACAATAAGTTAATCTATAATTATATTAAACGTCGAGGACGGCTGAACAAGCATAAAACCAGGAGACGGACATAGTCGTAGGATACTTTTTGTCCCGAAAAAGTAAAGACTCGAACACACCTAGTTCGCAGGCCATAACGGGAACAAATAAATAAATTATAGTTTAAAAAACTAAAAAAAAAACGATTTTATAACTAATTGAACTAAAAAGTTAAAAATAAAACTGAAATAAATCAATTGAAAAAAATATATTATTGTACAAAAAAAGCGTGGGGTGCTTGATTTTGATTGTTGTAAATATTTTATCAATAGTTTATTATATCTGAAGTTATTATAAAAAGCCCCACGCTTTTTTGTACAGTAATATAAATTTTTCAATTGATTTATTTCAGTTTTATTTTTAACTTTTTAGTTCAATTAGTTATAAAAGCGTTTTTTTTTTAGTTTTTTAAACTATAATTTATTTATTACTTTTTAGTTTTTTTTTTTTTTTTTATTTTTTTTTTCATATTATTGCATTGTCATCGACCAACATTGTCATTGACAGGTGTGCAAAGTTTGAATCAATAATAAAAGCGTTATAAAAAAAAGCAGCCAAGTGCGAGTCGGACTCGCCCATGAAGGGTTCCGTAGCATCAAGTAACATAATATAAAGGTTCTTGTAGTTCGTCGAAAGGTAAATTGCGGTTTACGATTTATGACGGATTAAAAAAAAACTACTCACTAGATCTCGTTTAAACCAAATATCGTTGGAAGTTTACATAGTAATGTACAACATATATTTTTTTTAGTTTTATAATTCTCTTATTAAAATTGAAGTAAGAGGGGGGGGGGAAGGACCAACTTTTTATCACTTTGGAAGTGTCTCTCGCGCAAACTATTCAGTTTAGAAAAAAAATATATTAAAAACCTCAACAACATTTTTGAAGACCTATTCATAGATACACCCCACACGTATGGGTTCGATGAAAAAAAATTTTTTGGCTTTCGGTTTCAAGTATGGGTACCCCCCAAATTTATAGACTTTTTTCTATTTTTGTGTAAAAATCTTAATGCGGTTCACAGAATACATCTACTCACCAAGTTTCATCAGTCTAGCTCTTACGGTTTCGGAGAAAAATGGCTGTGACATACGGACGGACAGACAGACAGACAGACAGACAGACATGACGAATCTATAAGGGTTCCGTTTTTGCCATTTGGCTACGGAACCCTAAAAACGATCAAGCTATCTTTGCTTTGCTGTGACAAATCACAAATAGAGCTGAATCTAAAATATAAATTAAATAAGCAGCTAGAATTATTAACTGGTGCCACTCAGACCACCCACACGCAAAACAAGCTTGTTTCACTCTTTGTCTTCAATATTTCAATTAAGTTTGAAAGGTTGCACAACGACCTTGCACTTGCAATTGTTCAGCTATAACCTAGAGACAGGCATGTTGTACCGCCTACATTTTGCACTCATGGTCGGCTAAACAGGCCAGCTGGGTTTCCTAATTTTTTTATAACAATAGTTGTACTGCATTGTTATGACTTAATAGTTGTGCACCATTGACCTTACCAAAATATAAATCTTGACAATAAATAATGCATTAGAGGCACTTTTTTAGTAAGTAGTTTTTTTATTACGTCATGAAATCGTAAACTGCAATTTACAAAACATACACTATTATTAAAACATCGCTTAAAGTTACAACAAACTACAATAACTTTTATATTATGTTACTTGCTGCTACGGAACCCTTCATGGGCGCGTCCGACTTGCACTTGGCCGCTTTTAATAATTTCTTTAGAAATGCGGATACGTAGAGCTTATGTAACGCTATTGTTCATACAGTACCAGCTCCTCTTCAAGAAGTCACAGATAATGTACATGCCTTCAGCTTCCTTGTAGAGAAAATATAATTAGTATATTTCATTACAAGTGCGGGAAGGCTGTCATTGCAAAGAGTTCTGACAAATGTCTACCCGAGCCGAAGGCGAGGGTTGACAGTTGGAACAAGTTGCAATGACGGTTCCGCACGTGTACTGAACGACTATTTTTAATACAGTTGCGAAAAAATTAAGCAATTTAATAAAATAATAAAAATACCATTTGCTTTTTTCTCTTCTCTCCACGCAATAAGTTCGTCGTATGTATGCATGTAGCGACTTTTTGACTTTTCCGGTAAAATGTTCTCCGAAGCATTTTGTGCAATTATACTGAGTTCCGGTGGTGTTAATTCAAAAAAACTAGGGTCGAAATTACTCATTTTGTGCAACAAACAAATAAACTCGCAAAGTAAATTTCTGAAAAATGGCGCCAAGCGCCAACCGTAAAATATAAGCAGAGATTTTTTTTTTCTTCACCCATTCTGGAAGGCAAAGGGAACTATACCCATACAGCCAAGTCTTCAGTAGATTTTTTTTATTGATATGAATTGAAAATGAAATTTAATGAGATGAAATGAAATGAAACCTAACATAACTCATTCAATCAAATCATTAAATCTGTTAATGAAACAAATTAGTAGCTTCTTTTTAGAAATAATACGTATTTGCATGAATCATAAAAACTTCGATGAATTTTTTTAGTAAAAACTTCATGGTTGGTTTTTCTTTTTAGACATTATTTTGACAGTTGGGAAAGAAAAAGCACTAGTGCGGGAATGGTTAAAAAAAAGCACGCGTGTGTAATAGCCCACATCCCGAACGCTATACGTCCCTGCAATACGCCACTTTTTGAGCAACTGTATTAAAATAGTATATTTCATTACAAGTGCGGGAAGGCTGTCATTGCAAAGAGTTCCAACAAATGTCTACCCGAGCCGAAGGCGAGGGTTGACAGTCGGAACAAGTTGCAATGACGGTTCCGCACGTGTACTGAACGACTATTTTTAATACAGTTGCGAAAAAATTAAGCAATTTTATAAAATAATAAAAATACCATTTGCTTTTTTCTCTTCTCTCCACGCAATAAGTTCGTCGTATGTATGCATGTAGCGACTTTTTGACTTTTCCGGTAAAATGTTCTCCGAAGCATTTTGTGCAATTATACTGAGTTCCGGTGGTTTTAATTCAAAAAAACTAGGGTCCAAATTACTCATTTTGTGCAACAAACAAATAAACTCGCAAAAAAAAATTCTGAAAAATGGCGCCAACGCCAACCGTAAAATATAAGCAGAGATTTTTTTTTTTCTTCACCCATTCTGGAAGGCAAAGGGAACTATACCCATACAGCCAAGTCTTCAGTAGATTTTTTTTATTGATATGAATTGAAAATGAAATTTAATGAGATGAAATGAAATGAAACCTAACATAACTCATTCAATCAAATCATTAAATCTGTTAATGAAACAAATTAGTAGCTTCTTTTTAGAAATAATACGTATTTGCATGAATCATAAAAACTTCGATGAATTTTTTTAGTAAAAACTTCATGGTTGGTTTTTCTTTTTAGACATTATTTTGACAGTTGGGAAAGAAAAAGCACTAGTGCGGGAATGGTAAAAAAAAAGCACGCGTGTGTAATAGCCCACATCCCGAACGCTATACGTCCCTGCAATACGCCACTTTTTGAGCAACTGTATTAAAATAGTATATTTCATTACAAGTGCGGGAAGGCTGTCATTGCAAAGAGTTCCGACAAATGTCTACCCGAGCCGAAGGCGAGGGTTGACAGTCGGAACAAGTTGCAATGACGGTTCCGCACGTGTACTGAACGACTATTTTTAATACAGTTGCGAAAAAATTAAGCAATTTAATAAAATAATAAAAATACCATTTGCTTTTTTCTCTTCTCTCCACGCAATAAGTTCGTCGTATGTATGCATGTAGCGACTTTTTGACTTTTCCGGTAAAATGTTCTCCGAAGCATTTTGTGCAATTATACTGAGTTCCGGTGGTGTTAATTCAAAAAAACTAGGGTCGAAATTACTCATTTTGTGCAACAAACAAATAAACTCGCAAAGAAAATTTCTGAAAAATGGCGCCAACCGTAAAATATAAGCAGAGATTTTTTTTTTTCTTCACCTATTCTGGAAGGCAAAGGGAACTATACCCATACAGCCAAGTTTTCAGTAGATTTTTTTTATTGATATGAATTGAAAATGAAATTTAATGAGATGAAATGAAATGAAACCTAACATAACTCATTCAATCAAATCATTAAATCTGTTAATGAAACAAATTAGTAGCTTCTTTTTAGAAATAATACGTATTTGCATGAATCATAAAAACTTGGATGAATTTTTTTAGTAAAAACTTCATGGTTGGTTTTTCTTTTTAGACATTATTTTGACAGTTGGGAAAGAAAAAGCACTAGTGCGGGAATGGTAAAAAAAAGCACGCGTGTGTAATAGCCCACATCCCGAACGCTATACGTCCCTGCAATACGCCACTTTTTGAGCAACTGTATTAAAAAATATATTCCGGAATAATGCATTGAATGTAATTATAACCAACCAGAATTGTGCGTGCGTCCATACCAGAATAGTGCGTAGTAAATAAATTATAGTTAAAAAACTAAAAAAAAAACGCTTTTATAACTAATTGAACTAAAAAGTTAAAAATAAAACTGTAATAATCAATTGAAAATTTATATATTATATATTATATATATTATTGGACAAAAAGCGTGGGGTGCTTTTTATAATAACTTCAGATATAATAAACTATTGATAAAATATTTACAACAATCAAAATCAAGCCCCCCACGCTTTTTGTACAATAATATAAATTTTCAATTGATTATTACAGTTTTATTTTTAACTTTTTAGTTCAATTAGTTATAAAAGCGTTTTTTTTTTAGTTTTTTAAACTATAATTTATTTTTTACTTTTTAGTTTTTTTTTTTCAAATTTTTGCATTGTCATCGACCTTTGACAGGTGTGCAAAGTTTGAATCAAATCTGATCGTTCAAAGTAGGTTTTTTATTATTTTTTTTATTTCTTTTCATTTTTTTTTTTTTTTTTCATATTATTTCATTGTCATCGACCTGTGACAGATGTGCAAAGTTTGAATCAAATCTGATCGTTCAAAGTAGGACAAAATCGAGCTCAAAGGGGACGGTTACATACATACATACATACATACATACACACATACATACATACATACAGGTGAAGCTAATAAAAGCGTTATAAAATAAATTATAGTTTAAAAAACTAAAAAAACGCTTTTATAACAAATTGAACTAAAAAGTTAAAAATAAAACTGTAATAATCAATTGAAAAATTTATATTATTTACAAAAAGCGTTTTTAAACTTTCGCTATGATAACACATACTGAATCGATTATTAGGTATTTAACGCGCATATTATTATTTCCTTATTTTATTGAAGTATGTCCACAATATTTATAGTATTTATAAATCTTCTTCTTCTTTTTATCGTGTCACTGATTCTTTCGAACCAAGTGTGGTGAAAGGATTTTAAGTGCGCCCAAAAGAGGCTCCTTTCGTGCACTTGACACATATTTTCGAACTTTTTAGGTTCTACGATATGCCGGTTTCCTCACGATGTTTTCCTTCACCGTTTGAGAGCACTGGCATAGTGCACATCTAATTTGAACCCACGACCTTAAGATCGGAAGGCGGGGCCGCTACCACTTAACCACCACCGCTCTTTATTAATATTATAAACAAACCACACAGCACTATCTAGCCCCAAAAATAAGAAGAGCTTGTGCTATTTTTTTTAAATTTACTTTTGTAAGTATGTGATTACAATGTCATCGAATCATTCCGCTTTCTGACGGCCGCCAACTCGACAAATTAGAGCGATTTGATTGGATTGCATCACCGTTGAAGACCAATCAGCTGACCGCTCATTTAGCTGTCAGAATCGTCCGTAATCGGATGTGAATGATTACGGAAACGCTGTGTTACGGATTATGCATCCGTATGTTGTAACAAATGTTAATTAAGTTTTTTATACAATGTCGAAGAGGTTATGTTTACTACACAACGGAAAAACTAAGTTCGATTAATTATAAATAACTTTTTCATTACTCATACTCTGAAAGTAGGTCTGAAGTTGCCTGAGGGGCCTAATTGAAAGTAAAACTTTCAGCCCTAGGGAGAATCGCTTTCTACTGACAGCTGTCAAATTATAAAAAAAAACAAGTTCTATTTTATTCAACCATGTTCCAACTTTCTAAAGTCTTTCTAACTGCAAGGAGGTTGTTCAACCAAATTCCAACTTTTTATTCAGCAAGTAGGTTGGAAACCCATTACAACGGTAAGAAGTTTAAAAAGTCTAATTAGAGCGCAATGTAATATTTAAATTTAAATAACATAAAGATAGTATTAAATAAATAATATTATCTTCTAAATTACTTGATTAGTGTATAGCTTCAACTATTTATTTAAAATAACATAGATTTAAATTATGAAAATGAAAATGGCTGAATAATGCTGGCGAGCCGAAGCCGAAGGCCCGCCAGAGAAAAAGAAAAAAAAAACCGGGAAGGCGGCAATTCAATCTTCATTTTCACTAATTTTTCTTTCATGTTTTTATTTTTACTTTCCTTGTATTCGTAATGAAAAGCACAGTGTTTACCTCGGGTGAAAGTCTTTTGAGTCCCTCAAGCTCCATTGGCGCCCTCGCTAACGCTCTGGCGCCAAACCCGTCTCGGGACTCAAAAGACGTGACTTTCAACACTCAGGTAACAATGTTTTAATGATTAAAGACCAGTAGGCCTTCCTCAAGCTCTCTCTGGCTCTGGTTTTGAGTCTGTGTGAGTGCAGTGTATTATCAACATCATCATCAACCTGGGAAAGCTACTGCCGGGCTTCTCTCACACATTTTCAGGAAGAACGATTATCAGCTTTCTTCATGAACTGACATCCTGCGGCTGTTGCCGTCTTTCAATGGTTGCCGGTGCATTTTATCCAATGTATTTTACCCGTTGGTTTTTTTTTTGTTACAGATGGATAACCCGCTATGTATCACCGTGTAAGGAAGAAAATGCTCTCCATCTTCAGTGCCATATTAATTATAAGCTTCCCTCTTACCTTATCCAAATCCATCGACTCCAACACTCTTGACGACAATGAAGTCAACAATAACATCATTGACTTCGATGAAGAATACTCAGTGAAATTCAACAAAAAGTATGGCATGATACCGTGGCACGCCAATGAATTTGATAAGAATAGTCTTAAGTATACTATTGTAAAGGATCTGAACAACAATAAAGATAAAAATTCAGATAGTAACTTTAAAACCAATAAAATGGACACAAAATCAAGTGAAATTGATAAGCTTGAAAAAAGAATAGACCTAGAAAATGATGAAAAGCCGAATGAGGATTCAACAACTGAAGACTTCAGAGTGATACCTTTAGAATTAATAAGCACAACAGAAGATCCATTGATAAGTTTGATTGAAAGTACGACTGAACAAGATCTTACTGTCATTCCCTTATCTACGACGGAGAAAATACAAGTAACAATTGATGAAACGGTTACTTTACCGGTAACACCTAATTACGTGACAGAATTTGATATAACTACAGAAAATATTGAAGAAATTACAACGTCAGTAGCCATTAGTGAAGTAAACAATTCTACAGCCAAAGTGTTAAATGAAACCAGTACTGTAGAGCCTAAAAAAGTTAATGTTCAAAATGTAACTAAAGAAAATGTAACATTATCAAATAATATAACGATCCTGAATGATACACAAGAAGTTAATGTTGTCCAAACAGATCAAGACGCAATAAAAATTAATAATACTGTAAAACATGAAGAAATAAAATCAGAAGATCAAAATACAACAGAATTCAAAACTAGAGCAGTCCCTGAAAGTAAAGAAGAAGATGTCCCGGTCTTCACAGAACTTGACACAGAGATATTTGAAGGTATTCCAGACGATTACTATGACTCCAAAGACGTAATACCAACTTCTGCACCGAAGACCGATGCTATTTCAGTGCTTTTTGGCTTTGCTGGTAGTGTGGTGGAAAGCGTGGTAGAGTCAGTGGCAGAAAGAGTGGTGCCAAAGAGTATCTTCGACCTCTTCAAGAGGATGCAGAAGCAGAACGAGGCATTAGAAGCAGAGAGATTGAGAAGTCGAGAGGAGAACGGCGGATTGGGTATGTTTTAACCCTAAAAATAAAAGCTAGGTAATAGTAACCACTTTACTGATCTTACGGCATTATGATTTAACTTGATAGAACTATTGCACCGCCAAACGTAAACTCTTCCATTTCATCCCAAAAATTGAGATATTGAATTTAGGGAGCATGAGAATGCGCAAACCAAAATCCGAAGGTTCAGGCAGATACAAGGGTGGGTTTAAATTCCACTCTGTTGTAACTTTTGGGATATAAACCTTTGTGATTTCTTTGTTTGAAGTATTTCTGTATTCATGGCCGTGTGTATTCATGAGACTTGTGGTTCTACAACTATCACACAATGATCCATAACATCGTTGTTTTGCCACAAACGGCCTTCCTCGAGTTTACACAACTATCTCACGAATTGCGCGACAATAACAAATACAATTTGTGGAATATTGTTTTATACAAGAATTTTCGTAAACAATGAATTGAATGAGCCTAGCTTATGTACCTCAACCTTTGTATATCTTCATTTTGATCTCTACTTTTATGATTCCCTTTTACCATGTATTCCTTTCTTTCTTACTTTTTGTTTCTGTCTTTGTTTTATTACTGGCCTCTCAGCTCAGTTGGTAGTAACTCTACTTTCTACGCCGTAGGTCGTGGGTTCGATCCCCACCGAGAACAAATATTTGTGTTGTGAACGCAGATGTTTGTTCTCTGTCTGGGTGTGATATTGTATTCTATGTATTATTTACATAAAAATGTGCATAAGTATTATATCAGGTATCTGGTTCCCATAGTACAAGCTCTGCTTAATTTGGGGCTTTATAGTGTAGTGTGAATTGTCCACTATATTTTCATTTATTTACTTTCTGTATTTTTCTTTGTCTGTGAAATATGCCATTGATTAAACTTTTATTGATACTGTTTCATTTGCCTGTTCTTTAAATTCTGGTTAATGATCATTCTTTCCAGGTCAATTCGGACGTGGAATACTGAAGACTATATCAACAGGTCTGGCTAAGCCTCTGACACAGTTCATGGAGCCCAAAGAAAACGGTTCCTTGGACACCGACCGAGGATTCGTGGCCAGTGTGGCGTCCAGCGTCTCCAGTGTTGCCAACGCTGCCAGCTCTGTTGTCGATGCTTTTAAGGATAAGGTGCAGGCCATCTATCCAGGTTAGTTCTTCTGTTGATTTATTATTAATATTATTATGTCATTTATTTCAGATATTAATCCATAATACAGTTACACAGAAATCAGACACACACTATACACAACAAGATTATTAACATGACATACAAAAGATAAAACAAACCTACAATTGAAAATTACACTGAACAAAATTACAATTATAACAGATCATTGAATTTATGCTACCCTGATCTTCTTTTTATCATGTTACTGGTTTGAAAGACCAAGTGTGGTAAAAGGATTTCAAGTGCGCCTCAAAGAGCCTCCTTTCTTGCACTTGAAATATATTTTCGAACTTTGTTGGTTCTATGACATGCCGGTTTCTTTACGAGGTTTTCTCTCTCTGGATTTGAGCCCAAGACCTTAGGACTAGGCCACCAGTGCTAAGATAGGTCCTTAAGCGGCTACATAGTACTTAGTCCATGTCGTTTTTTAGAGCATTTATCCAGTTTCTTTCACGCGTCCTTTGCTCCTTTTTTATGATATCCTATTGGTGATGCCCTTATTTCATATTATAATGACTTCTTTTCATTTCTATAGCTTTTATCTTGTTTCACTAAAGCGTCCTTTGTTTCTTCCTTACATGATATCCAATTGATGATATCCCCTATTATTTCGTCTTAAATTATTTCTTTTCACTTCTGTATCTAAGTACTTCTTGTTCTCGAATCTGTACTCACTCGTTTTAGTTTTGGACATATAATCTTTCATATCAAGCGACCACATCCAATCGATCTTTCAGTAAATCGATCACCATCTCATTCCAGGCACAGTGTGGTGTGGTGATGGGCATTCCGCTCAGGCAAGGTCCAGTGACCTTGGGCTATTCTTCTTCACGGACACCTGCTGCCGGCAGCACGATGCTTGTAAACTCTTCATCAGCTCAGGAGAGACGAAATACGGTCTTACTAACACTGGACTTTTTACGAGGTATGTGTCCTGTTATTTCTATCTTCTGTTTTGAACTGCCGTTTTCTGTTTACTGGCAGGTTTGAATTATATACTTTTCTATCATCTAATAGCTGCCTTTCAATTCTCGAACTCCATTCTTAAGTTCACATTATATCTAGTGAACATTCCTTTTATGCTCTGTTTTTTTTATTATTTTTACTCTTTTGCCCCGTTCCTGTATAGCTGACGACGTTGTAGCTCACTTATTAGTTTCATTTTTGGTACTCTCTGATTCTAAAAAAAAATATAAAAAAAAATACATTTTATAAGAAACTAGAAAATTTTATATTGATTCTTCACTTCATATTTTGACCCCATTTCCTATATGCTGTGTTTGTTTTAATAGATCTAAAAATATAAAATATTGTCATAATGTTAGCTATACAAGCAAGTTTTTTTATGAGTGAAAGTTACGGAACAAAGGTCATAAAGTGGTGAATACGTAATAGGCCCTTTACTTTGCGGCATAGCAATATTGGAGTGGAAGCGGGTCGAAGTTTGAAAAAAAAAGATATAACATTAGCTAGCTGTTACTGCTATTTGTGTATTAAATTAAATTATATCACAAGCAGTGTATCATTGAAGAAGTCGTTCAAATTGTAGTAGCACTTTTTTAAATAAGTATGACATTTGCCTGTAAGTTAACTACTTATTTAAAAAAGTGCTACTACTGCTTGTGATATAATTTAATTTAATACACAAATAGCAGTAACAGCTAGCTAATGTTATATTATTTTTTCAAACTTCGACCCTCTTCCACTCCAATATTGCTATGCCGCAAAGTTAAGGGCCTATTATGTATTCACCACTTTATGACCCCACCACGTAACATAATAATTGCAATAAATAATATGTGCATGAGTATAACATTTAGATGTCAAGTGGCTGTGTGGCTTCCTCGAGACCCGATGTTGAGTGGTATGTGTGCCTATTACAGAAGCATTATCTCACAGATGGTCCAAAGTGGCATTACACGTTAAAGTAATGTACATAATGTAAGGAGGAAACTCGCAATGTTATGCATGAATAAGCCAAGCACTGCACTTTAATTGTATCAGCCGTATGACAAACCAAGTTTTCTTATTTTTTATCGAAAGTCACAAAAATGTTGAATTGGATTGAAAAAAAAATTCGATCGAACCCACGCCCTCCAATCTAGAAGACAGAGCTACTACCAAGTACGAACTGAGCTGTGAAGGCAGTCAAACCATGTTTTGGGGCTCAATTCTAGACCAGTGACTTTTTTGTCACGGTAGATATATATCACAAGAACTGTCAAATTCACTAAAGAAACTGACAGTTCTTGTGATATATATCTACCGTGACAAAAAAGTCACTGGTCTAGAATTGGTGACTTTTTTGTCACGCACGGTAGATATATATCACAAGAACTGTCAAATTTCACTAAAGAAACTGACAGTTCTTGTGATATACCTCTATATATCTAGCGTGACAAAAAAGTCACTGGTCTAGAATTGAGCCCAGGGCTCCGTTCACTGGTGTAAAAAGGTGA
This sequence comes from Thera britannica, assembly GCA_939531255.2. NCBI lineage: Eukaryota > Metazoa > Arthropoda > Insecta > Lepidoptera > Geometridae > Thera > Thera britannica. The sequence continues at coordinate 12,473,319 of OW618042.2, read as the reverse complement.
CGTGTCAGCCGCTAGATTTAAACGCATGCAGATAAGGTATAAGTAGGTATTGGGTAATGGTTCCGTCTGCCAATAATTGGATAGTTACATTGGTTATGGTATAACGTGTAATTGTAGGCCTGAGACTGCCTAAGGGATTTTGCGTAATGTTTCTAGGGTTGCCACAATGAAATAAGCTGCTCGTGTGCTAAAATGACCACCAAAGCGCCGCAAGTAACGAATAGGATCGAATTAAACCATAAGTAGGCAAGTATTTTTTCGACTGTCCTCTTAGCTCTGCCTTCTGCGCTGTAGGTCGTGGGTTCGATCCCCACCGAGAAATATTTGTATGGTGAACGCAGATGTTTGTTCTCTGTCTGGCTGTTATGCTGTTTTCTAAGTATGTATTTTACAAGAAAAAATATTGTATTATATCAGCTATCTGGTCCCCATAGTATAAGCTCTGCTTAATTTGGGGATAGATAATGTTGAGTGAATTTTATTTTATTTATACAACTAGCTGATGGCTCAACAATATGGTCCACCTGATGTTAAGTGGTAGCCATCGCCTCTAGTAAAGTAGGTATGACAAAATACATTTGCAATTACCTCTTTTTAGATTCGCAAAACACGCAAGAAAAATCTCAAATAATGTACTAAGGTGCAACGTTTTTCTATACAAAAGACATAAGTGCGCTGCATTGAAAGTGTATTATTACAAAATTGAAATGTCATTTTCATAAAGTTCTAGTAACCGTTAATAAAATCATGTGTCTGTCCTAATTTAACTATGCCCCTATTTCATGTTCACCAAATAACTATAATCACCCGAGTCTCAATCAATTTAGTAATTAGTCATACATAAAGAATTACAAAAAACACATCAAATAATATTAGTTCTGCCAACCCTACAACATTCCATGTATTACAGCTGAGGTGCCAATCAAGCTAAGTATGGCACAACCTTCTTTGTGCCCCGACAATGGACCCCAATCTCCAGATGTTAAAGGCTTTGAGCATAAGTTGTGGGAAACACTTTTTCTGATGAAAACTCCGGTGTTTCAGATTTGTCGATCGACTATTTAATTAAATCAATCAGGCTGTAATTCTGTTTTGGAATGTCCAAGCAAAGTTCTTTCATATGACATGTAACTTGATAATTTTGTGTGACTTTTTTATTTTTGCACCCTTTAAAAATCCCCATATCTTAATAATCCGTCATCAGATTTTACTCATATAGGTACTTATCAGTAAATTTCTCAAGCACAAGCTATTGACTTATCAAATTTCATGCAGATCGGATCAACGGTTCGAGAGTTATCGTCGGACAAACATACATAAATACATAGATACGCACATAAAATGCCAAATCGCCCAAGTTGTTTGTAAGATCTTCGTTCGCTTCGCTCACTCGATCAAAAATATAATTCCCGTTAGTATCGAGAGCATTGATTTTAGGACCTGTATAATTTACAAGGCTTATTTGCGTTGGTATAATATCTTGCAAGCGTGGTATGATGTTGGTACGTAGGGTTACTTACATAACTTATGAAATAAGAATGTAGGTGAGCAGGTTTGATCAGGAGCTGTGATAAACACGACCTCCACACACGTCAAAAAATACCTCGGCTAAAAGCATTTCGTTGCCTTTCGTTGGCTAAAAGAATTTTTTCATAGGCTTAAATCTTTTATTCAAAGGCCTGTGTTAATCTATTCCAGGTCGCATTGCAGCTGCGATACAAAGTTCCGTGATTGTCTCCGTCGCACCAACTCGCTGGTCTCCGCACAGATAGGCCTCACCTACTTCAATGTGCTGGGCCCGCAGTGCTTCCGCCGAGCGCATCCCATCGTCCGGTGTAACAGGAAGACTAGGTAGGACACTGGGACTTCAGTGCTACTTTTATTTCAGGGGACTCTTTTCAAAAGGGACTGTTTCACAACAAATTTTCTTTCGAAAATGAAAACATAAAATGCTTTTTTATAGGTAGGTACTTCTGTTCGGAGTTTTTTTTTATGCAAAATTTTTACAGAACTTTAACTGCTTCAAGCTCAAAAGTAATTGAAAATTATGCATACGCAATGGTGTTTTTGGAGCAAACAGTAAAAAAGTTTTTTTTATATAAGCTCTTTTGAAAAGACACTACTCAATTTGTAATAGGATCATAGACGGGAAGACCAGTGGAGCCTCGTTCGAATGGTGGCCGAAGTCGGGCCAACGAAATACGTTCAAAAGCAATAGGTTGACGACATTGTAAAGGTCGCAGGAAATACCAGGACAAGAGACTCACAGGACAGAGAAGGCTGGCAGAAAATTAAGGAGGCCGATACCCAGCAGTGGGTGATACCAGGCAGAGGTGATCATGATGAAAAGGAACATACAAACAAACAGTAGGAACCGAGCCTTAGTTTGTTGCCGGTTCGTCTAGGCTTGGTCAAGTGGAACTGGCACCTAGACTCACCTAGCTTTAAGGCGCTTCAAAGGGATGCTTGCGATTCAAAAGAAATTAAATTTTATCGTGAACTTTACTGAAGTTTCATTATTTCAGGATAACAGGCTTGAAATGCGAAGAGTATGAGTTGGACTTCACTAAGCCGAAGATGTGGCAGTGGTTCGATAATGAAACATTCTGAAGTACAAATTAATTTATGTTAATTTTAGTTACCTTGCTAGTTGATTTTTGTTTCAATTTTATAAAAGTGAATAAATTTGATTATAAAAAGATTTTGTGTACAAAAAAGAATTGATTGCATAATTTATTCAGGGTCTCAGTGATAGACCTATAATAAATGAAAATTATGTTTTTGTTAAAAGATGCCCAAACAATGTATGTAGTTACAATTATTACAATATTGTTTTTTATTAATAAAGTAATCAAACGACCAACTTTTTATTTCATTGGGGGTGATTAAATAAAACAGCAATAATTATATTTTTACAAAAAACATCAGAATATAATATTTCGAAATATTACATCGAACAACAGATAAATTACTGTTAAAACACTGATTTAAATAATTCTTAAAATTAAATAAAACTACGAAAAAATCGAATACAATCGAGATCTACTGAAACTACAAATTGCTGACATTTTGTTGTGCGAAAAAGTTATCAGAAAAAATTGTGTATAAGATATGTAATAATATCAGTTATTCAAAATGATATTCCGGTGATTACAGTCGTTTTGGCATTATTTTAGATGCGACTACAGTATAGCTATGCGTCACAGACAAGTCAACACAAATACTTTTATAATAATTTATTAAAAAGTAGACAGCTGACTGTCTATATTTTATCAGCAATATAGAAAATGGTTATTCATTAAAAAGTTTATAGTTATTATTAAAAATTAAAATTTATCGCAATAATGATACCAACTAAAAACAATAACACAAAACGATTTATTTAGTAAACACCAAATCTAATATTAACCTCTAGAATAATGTCGAAATCCAGTAAATAGATTGTGACATAAAAACGAGAGGTTAAACACATAAACTTTTAGTTACTTAAATCTGATATCGTGAAAGGTATTTCCTTGAAAAAGTGGTATGTTTTGACTACTGAAACTACAAATTGCTGACATATTGTTGTGCGAAAAAGTTATCAGATTTTGTCTCTTTTCATATTTTTGGAGTGTTATAGAGACATTTATTTGGTCTCTGTTCTTTCGATTTTAATGAAAAAGAAGCTCAGGTATTGCATTGCTTTCAAGGATTGTAAATCGACAAATTAAACACAGACAACTGTTTAACTCTAATTCTTGAATGTGTTTAATTTGCCGATTAGCAATCCGTGATCAGCTTTAAACGTTTTTTAAAGCTGTTTATTAGCCATTATTTCGATTATAACATACAAAGAATTAATATTTATAGCTGAAGAAACCTCAATTTGCTTTGTTAATTTCAACAATACCAGATTTATAAAACATTTATTAAAATTATGAAACACTTCACATAAACCACACAAAATGATAATCATAAGACATCGATATTACAATAATTCCACTATTTATTTATATAAAACTCTACAGTAAGCTACGCCTACTAAAAATCTATGAAAAATCTAATGGGACTATCAAATATAGATATTGCTTAACATGGTCCGACAGGGTTAATCTTAGGCGATAACCAAAAGTTCTGAAGACTTGGGTTGGAAGGATGAGGGGGAATGGAGCCAAGTCTTCACTAAAAGTCCTCAGGATGAAGCTCTACAAAGGCAGCAGTAGATTTAGCAGGAATTACACTATACATATACCTTTTATCCCTCCTAAATGGCGGAGGCCTATACCCAACAGTGGAGTTTAAGTTTACTTTTGGAACGAAGTTTCTTATCGCGCGTTGTGAAAGGGGGGGGGGGGGGGGGAAGTTGTCACGACACTTTTTGCTATAGTAAGCTGTGCGGCGTGCGCATGTTTCTCTGTCTGTCTCTGTCTCTCTTATAGAAAGCAAGCCAGATATTTTCATTTATATTTCGCATTGAACAGTGTGGTGTCGCGACGATTATTTTTGTTGAGTGTATACAGGTTTTTTGTAAATAATAATAAAGGAACTTCGTTCCATCCGGGTGTCCCTTGACACCTCTCAAGTTTTTTTTTTTAATTTAGAAACAAACTGTATGATGTAGCTTATTTGACCGCTTCCAATACTTATTATAATTAATAGTTTTTTCCCTTGTATGACTCACATCATGTTTATTAGTTAAACATTATTTTTAGATGATTTTACTCCACACGTTCTTTGAGTTTAAATATGAATTATGTAAAACGAGATGATCAGAATTCAAGTCTACTTTATTGTCATCTTGGTAGGCTACCATGAGCTCTGTGTGGCTCTGGTTTGAGTCTGTGTGAGTGCTTACCAGTGCATTATACTGTGTATGTGACGTTTTGACGTAGGATTTATTTAAGCAACACTCATATTTACACTCAAAACCAGAACCAGAGACAGAGTCAGACAGAGCTCATGGTAGGCCTACTGTTCTATGTTATATCAGACAGTTTTCAAAAATGTTTTCATAATGTTTAACATTTTCGAAATATTTTGTCATTAACATTTTTTTTTGTTTACACATTTTTTTTTGTTTTGATTTATTGATTAATAGTCATGTTATTAAAATTAGCTTAGCGAACAAAGACAGTTTTGTTTTCAATTCTGCGTTTGGCGATGTGGTTAGTTTCAAATTTAAAATACATGTTGCATTGTGATCAAATAATATTTAAAAAGCTATGTTTGCCGAGTTAGTAGATTATTGTTTAAAATGGATGGATTAATAATAGCTTCATAATAAATTTCCTGAACAAAAAAGAACTACGATTCTTTTACACAATCGATTTCTTTCATAGTTCGGATAAGGCTCAAATGTAAAAAAAACTTCTCCAAACCCTCATTAAGCTAACTTCTACTGCTGATGCGCTAGGGACTAGGATGGTCCAGGATAGTCCAAGAATGAGGAATGAGATTGGTGTTTCATTGGACCCTGGGGGTAAATCTTAAAGGTACTTACAATACAAATGACCATACACAGTATAGGAAGCTTTTACCCTAAACAAACTACTGATTTATATAACTAGACTGTTTGATTAATTGGTTATGGGCTTATTTTTTATCTATAGATTAATTTTAAATCAAATCAGATTTAAATTATCCATCTTTGTTTTAGGCTTGACAAAAGGACTTAATTTTTTTAATTCGTGGAATAGCTTTATTCTCTTGATGGAAAAATCAGCTGAGTGATTGTGTAATTCTATTGCTTAGCAAAGTTTGATACTAACAAAAAGCAGCGATCGCGTATTTTGATGCCATCATTTTCGACCGCTAGTATCTATCTGTCGCTATGCTGGTTTTACAACGTGAAGTTATTTTTGTTTGCTATTTCATAATTTTAATGAAACGACGGGATATTTACCATGATTACATTTAAATTGTGTTAAAAACCATGATAGTTTCAAAAGTTATATTGCTATTTCATGTTTATTACGTCAGCATAACATCTTATTGCAATCGGTCCTTGCGAGAGATAGGTTTTGTAACAATCCATTTTTTTTGCAACTGAAAAAAGTATCAAAATTGTCACATGCAACAAGGTTTTGATTGCAACATGAGATACGCAATCGCGCCACATCAAATCTTAATACGAAATTAAATATTGAATTTAAATGATATAATTAAATTAAATTTATCTAATAGCCTGCAATTGTGTCAATTCATTGATTTTTTTATAATAAATTATTAATTAATTTAATCAAACAGTCTAAATCTAAATTGTTACATAAATAAAACTACCATATAAACACTGATATAGAAGTAAATGTCTAATTATTAATTATAAAAGTTCAGATAATTATCAATAATTATGTTTAGTATATTTTTATGTAAAATTTAGCTTCTATCAATACGCGTCTGCTACGAAATGAATTTCCTAATAAAATAAGGCAATGGGTTTTTACGGAGGGATTTAATAACTAATTCATATTGAGGCACTCAAATTCAAACAACTTTCATTTTCTAAATGAATGACTACACCACAGTAAAACTGGATAAGTACAGAATTATAAACATTGTGGATCCATAGTAAATCTGTTGTCAGGCCATGGCATCTATTGAAAATAGTCAGAGGCATTTATTGAAAATAGTCAGAGTCAGGTCAACTTTTCATACAGTGACATGTATTTTCTTCTTCTTCAACTTCAGATACAAGTTTTATTTTTATTTTAAATGGTTTAGTACAATTAATGTCAGGATGGTATAGCCTATTCCGTCTAAAAACCTGACGCGTAGACAACCCTACACTTATTTTGCATATTAGTAAGCATTTCTCGTTATTTTGATTACTTTTTCTTTTATTGCACACGATACTGCCAATGTAGCCACCTCTCTCTAGCCTCAAAAGTTGTCTGTAAGAAAACTCTGGTCAGCGTTTAGCTCGCCTTTGTGCATGTCCTCTATTGTTGTAATTTTTATATGTTCTGTATTGTGTGCAATAAATAATTAAGAATGGGTAATCACCAGTTGCCTCTTACGCTATATAAATTACTAGCAGCCCGTCCTGGTTTTGCACGGGGTAGACAATATTGTTGTACATTATTTTGTTCTATCGCTAATAGTTTCGGCAGCGCATTCGACGAAAGACATTTTAAGACTCATTTTTCTACACCTTCGGTTACATTGTTCAAATTTTACCAAGGATCCCTATTTTTTTTCAAAATGAAATGTAGCCTATGTCAAATTGGAAGAATGTAGCATTCTATTGGTGAAAGAATTTTTTAAATCGGCCGTGTACTTTTTGCGCCTATTCATTACAAACATACAAAAATAGGTACAAATCTTTCCTCTTTATAATATTAGTATAGATTTACAATAGATGCAAAGGCCTGTTTACTTTCCTACTACGATTGTATGCAATAATCATTTATTTTTGTTATCTGATATTTTTTGATGTTTAAGATATTCTTAGAACCCCGTATTATCCAGATATTACCATGACTACTCTACTATTATTATATTATTATTTGCTAAGCGGGTTTTTATTTTCTATAAGAAATCATACATTTTTATTATAATTCAGTTTAAATTCTCAGTTTGAGGATTTTCAGATGGATTTTTTTGTAATATTTTAAAATCCTATTTTTTCTAATTTGTTATTTCCAATTGTAATATATTGTTCTTGTTTCTTATTTTGACTGATCCAAAATAATGTAAATTATCTAATTCGTTACACTCAATTTTGTAGCAGTGGACCCAATTATTTGATTGTTTTTTTATTACAAAAAGAGGGGTGACCGCAGATAAGATACACAGTTGAAGAGTAGTTAAAAAATAAAAGAAACATTATTTAGTGCATACTACGGCTTATAGAAACCAAAAAAATTGGTTAATTTTATTTAGAAAGGAAAGTATTAACTAATATTATTGGTTAATTTGTAATAAAAGATAAAAAACTTATAGTTAGGTACAGAATATACAATAAAAGCGTAGAAAAGTAATGTTTAGAAAAAGCAGCCAAGTGCGACTCGCCCATGAAGGGTTCCGTAGCATCAATTAACATAATATAAAGGTTTTTGTAGTTCGTCGAAAGGTAAATTGCGGTTTATGATTTATGACGTATAAAAAAAAAACTACTGACTAGATCTCGTTCAAACCAAATATCGTTGAAAGTTTGCATAGTAATGTACAACATATATTTTTTTTGGATTTATCATTCTCTTATTTTAGAAGTTAGAGGGGGGGGGACCAACTTTTTTCCACTTTGGAAGTGTCTCTCGCGCAAACTATTCAGTTTAGAAAAAAACGATATTAGAAACCTCAACATTATTTTTAAAGACCTATCTATAGATACCCACACGTATGGGTTCGATGAAAAAAAAATTTGCGGTTTACGATTTATGACGTATAAAAAAAAACTACTGACTAGATCTCGTTCAAACTAAATATCGTTGAAAGTTTGCATAATAATGTACAACATATATTTTTTTTGGATTTATCATTCTCTTATTTTAGAAGTTAGAGGGGGGGGGACCAACTTTATTCCACTTTGGAAGTGTTTCTCGCGCAAACTATTCAGTTTAGAAAAAAACGATATTAAAAACCTCAACATCATTTTTAAAGACCTATCTATAGATACCCCACACGTATGGGTTCAATGAAAAAAAATTTTGAGTTTCAGTTTCAAGTACGGTTTCAAGTACCTTAATGCGGTTCACAGAATACATCTACTCACCAAGTTTCATCAGTCTAGCTTTTATGGTTTCGGAGAAAAATGCCTGTGACACGGTCGGACAGACAGACAGACAGACAGACAGACAGACATGACGAATCTATAAGGGTTCCGTTTTTGCCATTTGGCTACGGAACCCTAAAAAGGAGTTACATTTTATTTACACTACTATTCATCACTTTTGTGTCTTTTACCTTTTTATTAACCACGTAAACAGGGTAATTGGTATTTAAATTCCTAAAATAACTCTTTTACGAGTTTATCTAAAAAACTAAGTCAAATTATTTGGGACCTAAAACTAGGTGCACTTTAATAAACTTAGATGTCAATAATTATAAGTTTAAAAAACTTGAGAAACCGACTTCATTGTCAAACGGCTAAACCGATTTTAATCAAATTTGTTTGGAACAATCTGGACTTAAGAATAAACTTCCAAATAAAAAAATAATTTTCTAAATCGGTTCATAAATGACGGAGGCACGCAGTTACAAACATTAAAAACATTATTTAAAAAAAATGGCAACACTGATTTTAATAAAATTAAAATAAAACCAATCTGGAAGCAGTACCTTTCAGATAAAAAAATATTTTTTCAAATCGGCTCACAAATGACGAAGTTATGCGGTAACAAACATTAAAAAAAAAAAAAAAAAAAAAAAACTCTTCCTTTTTGATTGGAAGTCGGTTAAAAATAACTCCCAACATGAAGTTTTATTACAAGACCCGGTCTTGTTCTCTATAATAATTAGTTAATATTTTTGGTGTTGGATTTTCAATATACTATTCTATTAGGGTTCAAAAAGCTAAAACTAATAATACTCTCAAAAAGCCCTTTGCTTTAGTCATTTTCGATAATCAATGCACATTCTATAACTAATTTTCGTTCATAGATGGCGCTCAAATAAAGAATAACCGCAAATGCTTACATCTAAACAAAAGTGTATATCTAAACACAAATGGTGATTATGATCTAATTATTATTAAAACTTCTTGGTGTTACTAGCGCCATCTATCGGCTATTCACTTCCTACAAAACAGTCCAAAATTCATACAAGTTTCATTTTTAAAACATAAATTTTGCTACCGTACCATTCTTATACCAAAAGGTACTTCAGTCCTAAAATAATTAACCTCAATTCAATCCATTTAAGTTAATACAAGAACAGATTTCGACAATGGAAATAATGGTTAATTTGGTTAAATAAATGTAAAAATATCTCACCAAATATGGTGTCAATGTCGCCGACTCCTTTTCCCATTACGCTGCATTTTTTTTTCCAATACGCTTCCAACCAATTTCCAACAGTTATTCAGATCTTTTGATGATTGAGTGTCAGTGTGTTACTGAAACTAATATACCTTAGACCTGAGTTTTTTGATACCCACCTTTAATTATAAGTCCCATCATTTAAAGACAGGCTTTATTTTATTTTATTTTATTTGATATTTAGCCAGATTTCTTTCAAGACCACCATTTACCACATTTCGTGCAAATAAAAATATTTCATTTCATTTTCTTCCAAAATTAAACTTTGTTGTTTTAAAATATTGAGATTCCAATAATTATATTTTGTTTTTGGACGGATCTTTGGACAAAATACGGCCATTTCTTTTCTTCTTTTAATTTATTAGTTTGAACTCGTACAAAATTCTGATTTAATACTGTGAAAAAACATATCTCATGGTTCTTTTGCAATCCAACGGACATGATTAATATTGGAATTTAAGTCTGGTAAAGGTTTCTCTTCTGATTCATAAACACGCTGACACCCAACTCACGGATTTTAACCAAAATATCAATTTAATTTAGCTAATCTAATGACGTTTACAGCACGCACTCTACTGGTCATGTAGGGTAGCTAAGGGTTCACAATCACAACACTACATAATTGTAGGACTATGAAATTCGGATGCTAACTAACATATGGATGAAAATAAATATTTTACTCGGTCGAAATCTTTTGACCATTTCACAAAGCAGATCCTGATTTCTGCTGTTATTCACGTTTAACTTCAACCTCTTATTCTTCTAACACTGGTATTCTGAGACCTGTGTTTACTCTTCTGTGATCGAGAACCAGGCAGGTATCCTCTTCCCTTGTGTGTACTCCTGGCTCTCAAATGTTGCCCAGCTTGTATGCCTGAACATGGATCCACATTATATTTTCTAGTGTCTGCAATCTGCCTGTCAAGTTTGAAAACATGTGCATGAAAAGTCACATGAAGCTCACTTAAATCCTTTCAAAAACTAATTCCTCCATCAGAAGTCTGCTATTCCAGTAGTGCTACGACCAGAAGATATAACCTGCGATTCGAGGGGGTTAAATTCCCAGCATAAGAGGTAAGGAGTCAGAATACCAGGGCTAGTGAAGAGGTGGATGATCACGTGATTGGTTTAGGCGTAGTTGGCAGCGCAGTCGAAGAATGGGAAGCAGGCGGAGCCGGCGACGGAGTGCTAAAGGACGTGCAGGTTCTCACAGGACTTGGACTTGGAGTCGCGTGCCCACACGCGGCCTAGGAGACCGCGGACCTGGAAATAAACAAATTACGTTCACACCTTTAGCACACTTCTAATGCGACCATAGCAGCAAAACTGCTACACGAGATCTGCCGGTCTACTCTTGAACACGATTCCGATCCAAATTTTAGGTTTTAACGGAATTCTGACAGAAAGCCCATAGGATTTCTGTCAAAACTCCGTCAAAACTTAAGATTGGGATTGGAGTCGCGTTCAAGAGTAGACCAGCTGGACTGGACTGGATGGCAACCACCATCCAATTTACATCGTTTCACGGTGGAAGCGTGAGAAAAGCATGCGTAAAGAGGGTGATCTATTGGCGAGCTAGCTTAGCAATTTAGCTAGCTTAGCTCGCCAATCGATCACCCACTTAAGGTCTAGGAACTGACAAACTGTTGGATAAAAGTTCTCGAATGGCGACCACAAAACGTCGTTATTCCTGGAAATGTATTAGCGAAGGCTTTTGATGATGCCCTAAGATACCATAAGCTACGAGCGTTTAGTAGCGTAATATGTCTCTTTGTTCTTGCCACCACAACTTACTTTGACGCTGGCGGAGAGTCTGGTGCGTTTCCTGGGCGTGCTGGCGGCAGAGACAGGAGGCGGAGGCTCTTCGATTTCCTTCGGGGATCGCGCGCGGTTGCGGGTCTTACGGGAGCCATTGCGTTTCCTAGAACGGGAAGTGAAGGGTTAGCGTCAGGATCATCATCATCATCATCCACAGCCCGACTTCACCCACTGCTGGATAAAGGCTTCCCTTAGTTTGTGCTATCTACCTCGATCCTGTGCCAGTCTAAACTTTTGCCATCACGATCAGGAATATCAGGATCAGTAGCTATAAATTGGAATAAAATGATGAATAGAACGACGATTGCAATGTCTGGATTTGGGTATGCCTGAGTTTACTTCTGCGTCTGGGTTTCAATACGCATCCCTGCTGCATGGTTTGGTCTGGGACGATTTTAGTTCACGTCTTCACGTAGGTCTATATCGGGCTTTCTAGCAGAGTATAGATGATTAATAATTAATGTACAGTAGGTATGTCTGCATGTGTCTTATAATAATAAAATCGTTCTTTATTGTATAGCGGAGGCTGTCCAACAGCTGTTGGGGAATAAAGGTTCTCGAATGGCGACCACGAACCGGAAGACGAAGCGTAGGGCACCCATCCACCAGATGGATCGACGACATTGTTAAGAACACGGGAAGTCGATGGATGGAAAGGGTTCAGAATCGTTCTTCCAGGAAATGTGTGTGGAGGCTTATGTCCAGCAGTGGACTTCTTCAGGCTGATGATTATGAAGACATTTATAAAGAATACATTGGACATCTATAAATTTACAAATTCGGCTTCGGCTACGGCAATACGGCTCAGAAGGCAGAGCTACTACCAACTGAGCTGAGAGGCCAGTCTCAGCTCTTAATACATGCTTTAGCTTTGACTTTGGCAATCATACTCGTATGTATAGCGGAGGCTTATGTCTAGCAGTGACAGTGATCTTATAAAAGCTGATGTTGATGAAGCTCTAAGATCTTATAAGACTGGTTAAAAGACTGGTCTCTAAGACTGGTGATCCTGGTCACCAGCCTAACCCTAGTTATAGACTTAGATAAGCCAAGGTGTACCTTTGTCGTTCAGCCCTGGCGGCTGCGTGCTGCTGCTTCAGCCGGATCTGCGTGAGGAGTCCCACCAGCAGCTCGTCCACGTTGTGGTTGATGCCCACTGACGTCTCTATGAACTTGCACTCGTATGATGTTGCTAGTGCTTTCCCCTCTGGAGACAATGTGAAAATATACACCACTATTTTGTAACTACCAAAAAAATTAGGGTAATGTAGTAGGTGTAGAACATTATGAATGTGCAATCAGAATTTTTAGTTTCGATAAAATGTCAAAGTTATTAAATATTAAAATTTTCAGAAATCCTGCATAAAATTATGGACATAATATTAGTTACGTAGTACTAGAGAGCAAAAAAATTACGCTGTTCGGTTCCGCTTGGTATTTAGCGTTTATCAATGAAATGATTTGTGCTTGTTGAATCATTTCTCAATATTTGACTAAAAATTGTGGTTATTTAAAAATATATTTAAATGACTTAATTTTTTTTTTTCGTGGATGTGTAATTACAAAATAGTGGTGTAAATACATAATTATTTATAGCATACACGGTTTAGTTAAGGTAACCTACATTAGTTGTTTGTTGTAAGTCAGTTGTAAGACCAATATGCAAAGTTTTAATGTTAAATTGCTAACTTATAGCATAAACTTATGAGAATTTCATGTCATTAATCATAAATTCCTAACTCAAACGTCTCAAAGTTTAATTAGGTGGCCAAACAAGTTTCCTTCATGATAATCAATTTAAAATAAACGTTCTAAACTTCCCAATAGCCTATCAATGGAAGAAAATCACCCAACTTGCGATTACATCTTGTAAGCCCCAATTTAACTTGGAAAGTACTTCCCTCGGCTTTATTAAAACCATTGGTATTGAAAAGGACTGTATATTTAGGTAAAACGTTTTTAATTAGGTGTCTGACCTACTTCGTCGAACGGACTCTTTCGTAGAATGGTGTCTGTAAAATTCAGAAATGTTTCCAACATTTGTGTTCGGTTGCGTTCGTGTTATTTTATTGGTCTATAATAGCCCCTTCCCACCGGTGTGTGATATCGCGCACGGAGGCGGATCAGCTCGCACGACACACCATGGGAGCGGTCTCGTGCGCCGAGGTGCGCGGTAGAACAGGAGCCCTTTCTGTGTGCGTTGCCGTGCGTCGTCGTCGGCTGTGCGTGATGATCTGCAGAACCACGCACCGTAGGAAGGCAGCATAAGGTTGTGGTACATTGTGATATAGGGTTATAAATAGCCATAGGCGAGGGTTTTTCACAAATTTCATATTTTTTACGCAAGTCCACGAACAGCACTATTTTTTCTCGAGTTGAAGTTTTCATTTTTTTTTTTCACCCTTGTTCGAAATTTAAATACAATCTTTGATAAGTTACCTCCTTGGTTGCCATGTTTAGTTGCGTAAGAGATGTGTATAAGTTTCCAGGAGTTTCCTAATTAACTGAATAATTTGACCGCTAAACACGACAGTAATAAGATCTTCATACAAATTTTGCCGCTGCTCGCATGTATTTGGCCCGTACAGCAATTTCTATTTATCTCGAAGACGGTTGTCAAAATAATGCTCTTTCCAAGTAGGTATGTTTGAAAAAAGGTACTTACCATCAGTAGTGATAATCCTGGACCTCGCGAGATCAGCCTTGTTCCCAACCAGGATGACCGCCCGCCGCGCCGTATGTCCCGCCGCCCACAGCGCTTGCAGACGCTTCTCTGCTTCCGCGAAGCTGGCGCGTTCCGCCGTCGAATATACCACGCAATAGCCGTGCGCGCAGGTGTCAGTCTGACATTGTAAAATGTAAAATGATTATACGTCTTTCACTTCCTTCCTCCAAATGAAAGCATAGGGTAAATAATTAAGTGGTATTATAATAAGGATACTTCAATTATATAAGTTCTTATAGTTAATTTTCTAATCTTTGCTACTTGCAATAAATAGAGTTTGTGTGATTATTGGTAGAGTATGGACGTTAGACTTTAGCATTAGGCTCGATCTAAAAAAAAAAAATAACAGACGGGATTAAGAAGAAAACATGGAAGTAAAATGGTTGTTCTAATTTGAATTTTAGTAAATAAAATAAGCTGAAAGTGTTATACCTCTTATTATTCAGTTCACCTTCACCAATTTAGTTTTCACGAAGAAACTAGTAAAAGAGCCACTGAGAACCATAGTTAACACAACACGCTTGGCCAATCAAAATCGCTTGCCCTCTGATAATTTTTTGCAGCTCGTTAAAGTCACTGTTATTTTCATGGCAACAGACTTAGTGGCATGCTAATCTAAATGACTGCTGCTATAGAACCATTATGAATTGGAGCACTAATCTTTTTAGTAAGGAATTTAAAAATGCACATCTCTTAATAAGCCCTGGGACTTCTTGAGAGCGATAATGTTGATTAATTTACAGGTTTTAAGATCTTACCTCTATATAGTCTGGTGGTGCGTCCAGGAATGTGATCTCCGACTCCTCTCCTGCCAGCAGGACGCAGACAGACCGCTCTCCAGACTCATCATCTAAAACATCATCATAAAACTATGCATTCTAAATAAATGAGTACAGTGTTACCTCCTCATACATTATGCCTGACACTTTTTAGCGTCTCGCAATAAATCTCTTGTTACTGTAGTCACCTGATGGTAAGCGACGATGTAACTGACGATGGAGCAGGATGGAAAACACACATTAACTCTTGTTTTGAAGAGGCCCAGATTGTATTGGTCAGGAAAAACCGCCCGCGGCAATGAGTTTAATTACCTGTAGGTTCGCATAATGAAGGTGGAACCAAAACGCTTAGTGCGAATAGGTGGTATGCTAACCAGGTATGGATGGTACTGAGCCGTGAGTCTGCTAGTTCTATGGTGGAAGGGAGACTTAAGTTAAAGAAGGGAGTTGGATTAGCTTTTAGACTCATGACGGAAATCCTACCTATGCTAGTGTCATACGCATGGAGATACTCTGACGTCATGAACTGGCCAACGAGGCTGGACTTCCCCACGCCTGGAGCCCCCAGCACCAGCACCCGGTATGAACTGAGCCCTGCTGATGAATCCCTGAAAAATAAGGTGACATCATGAACTAGTAATTTGACACCACTAGAGACACCAGACTTCACTGCTATTATTTTAGACTATTTTTGATTTGTAAAAGGATCATATAAAAAACGGTAGGAACCAAGACGTAGTTTGTTGCCTGTTCTTCTACGCTTGGTCGCGTGGAACTGGCACCTAGACTCACCTAGCTTTAAGACGTTTCAAAGTGATTCTTGCATCGTACTGAATAAAAACTTTGACTTTGATGAGGAATAGGTTAGCGTGGTATGAGCATGTAAAAATATGCTACGAGAAGTAAAATTAGAATTTTGACGGACGCACATAGAAGTTAAAGAGGGAGAAAAGGATGATTGTGTGAAACATGACATAGGTAAGAAAAAAGTGACTAAAAGATGACCGCCGATAGAGGTGGTTAAAGAAAAAACACCGGTTGACCAAGACCACTTCAAGTGGGATAGGAGAAAGAAAATAATGATAAATCACCAAACAGAGAGCTAGAAACGAAGAAAGTGGGTAGATGAACTCAAAAACTTATCCAAAGGGTACAAAACGCGTGCGCTAGGTTCTGTTTCGCAATTCCGTCCAGAGGTCATGTGACTCCGTTTTTAAATAGTCATTTTGTACTTAAAATGAAATCCCGCCGTAAACTGCACTTGGCATGTCTCTTATTCGGTGTTATAAATGGAAAGACGCCAGCTTACTTATATGATAAGCTCATGTGGATGGCAAATCACCAAACCCGTGGTAGGCGGTGCGCACCAGAACTTTCCACACAGCGTCATAAAACTGCAGCGTTTCGAGGTAGCTTTCGATACGCAGCCACTAAGTGTTGGAACAACATCCCTCCTCCGATCAGAACCTTAAAAAATATGAATGGCTTTAGGACTGGTCTTAAGCGTTTTTTACTTGAAGAGCAAATGAAACGAGAGGGTTTCAACAATGACGCCTCCATTATCTGATATGTTTCTAAGTACCTAATATTGTAAAATGTTATGATTGGAATAAAATAAAAAAAATAATAGGAGGCTATTTTTCAAAGAATTTTTTATTTTTCACAATTGTTCACATCACAATCACAATTTTTTTATTTTAACTTTTTTTTTTATTAATATTATTTATCAGGCCATAGCATCCACTTCTTATCTTATGTTCCTGCTGTTTTTTTTTAACCTGAATTTATTTAGCCACGATAGTAGATATGTATTTGTGTTTTTTACCTATAATATACCTGTAATATATATATAATCTGTCTATACCTGTAATATAATGTAATATCCTGTCTTATTATTATACCTGTCTATTTATATATTTACCACGGTATGCACTTTGTAATAAGCTATTGCTTAATTATTATTATTTTTTAAATTTTTGTAATGATACCCTTAGATTCCGAGTGTTTGTGCGTTTGTCTGTCGTACGTCGTCACCTCACGGTTCAGCTGAAAATCAGCGTTGGATAGGTACCTGCCGTCCTATTCAGCATATGCTGAGCTGAAACCTGTTGAGTGAACACAACATAATGTAGCTCTTTAGGTGGATGGGTGGGTGCGCGGGATTTTTACCTAGTAGTTAGCCAATTTTCATAAGTACTCACCTTGTACCTATACCTTGTTTGTATTTAAGTTCTAGTTTGTTCTTTGTATTTGTGTTCATTCAATAAACTTTTTTCATTTCATTTCATTTCATTTCATGAAAGCAGTCTCAGAGTTTTTGTCGCTGATGTCCACAAAGTCGTACGCCTGCTGATGTTAAAGCGCTCAATCATATCAGAACCATGCTACAGCACATTCCATAGCTATCGGGAATAGTAAAATAAGATTAACTCATCAACAGATCAAGGAAACTACCGCTGCAGTAGAACAGCTACTTCTTCTTATCGAGTCACTGGTATTTTTGAACCAAGTGTGGTGAAAAGACTTTAAGTGCGCCTCAAAGAGACTCCTTTCGGGCACTTGACAGTTCTACGACATGCCGGTTTCCTCACGATGTTTTCCTTCACCATTAGAGAGCACTGGCATTGTGTACATAAAAGTTTGGCAGAAAAGCTCATTGGTACACGACTGGATTTGAACCCACGATCTCAGGATCGGAACGCGGGGCCGCTACCACTAGCCCACCAGCGCTTTCTGAGTGGAACAGCTAAGAGCAGCAGCACAATGTTTACCTAGAAGAAGCCAGTGAGCAAGGCGCCGACGCCCTGGTGCCAGCCTCGGTGCTGGACGCGCTGGACGCGACGGACGTGTTGGACCTGGAACGCCGTGACCGTAAGGAATCACCGCGGTTCACCACTCCTTTGCCTGGAACCAATTAGAGTAGCTATTGCATAAAAAGAATCACAGCCACGGATCTTCTTCCTGCCCTTATCATAAATAATTGCATTTAGTTTAAATAAGCTGTCTAATTTCTCATAATAATATATAGTGTAGAAGCCCTTATGGCACCGCCTTCTCGTTATTCAAATCCTGTCCATCCAAAGGTTGTCTGGAAGAGATCGCTCATAGCGATAAGACCGCCCATTGTGCTTCGCTATAGTTTTAGTTTTTCGTTATGTGTAATGTCCTATTCTTGTGGTTTACAATAAAGTGTTATCTATCTATCTATCTATCTTATCCCACTTTATGTGTGGTCGGCACAACATGTGTTCCTCCTCCATTCCCCTCTGTCAGCCGTCATCTCTGCATTCACTCCTCTCTTATCCAGGTCATCTTTCACACAGTCCATCCACCCTAAATCCACCCTAAATCAAAAACATAGGCGATGGCGATCAGTGAAACGGAGTTATTCCACTGAAATAGTGAGTCTTTGTGGCCCAAAAGCAATATATTCATGCAGTATGGTTTGAGATGACCAGATATTCTTGTAAACCTAAATTTTGAGATCAAAAACTTTTAGCTGTCTTATGTTTGTACCTACACGAAGTTGCAAAATTCATTAAAAATAATGACATACTGTTTGAAGCCAAATTGTAACTTAAACAAGAGCAAGGCGAGGCTCTCCCAACTTCATTTTCGGTCCATAAACCGATCTGGCGAATAAATTTTTCTATCCGAAATGCATGAGAAGGTTCTTTAAAGAGTTTCATATTTAGTTCTTCTTCACCTGTTATACTAAAATGCCTCAATCTGTAGTACTCCTCCTCAACGCCGGTGTTGGGCATCGAAGCCACCCTGGCCCTCTGCTGCGGCAGTCCCAAGAGTTGTGAGGTGGCTCTCGACCGCCCCGCTTTGACTGACTGCGACCGCGAGTGGTGAGGGCTTCCATACCTGGAAATAGTTGGGGTAATAAACATGGTGAGGGAAAACACCGAGGCTTAGACAATTTCGCACGTCATCATCATTTTCTTGCGTCTGACTTCTGCGCCGTAGGTCATGGGTTCGATCCCCACCGAGAACAAATATTTGTGTGGTGAACATAAATGTTTGTTCTCTGTCTGGGTGTTATATTGTATTCTAAGTATGTATTTACAAAAAAAAAATGTATTCAAGTATTATATCAGTTATCTGGTTCCCATATTACAAGCTCTGCTTAGTTTGGGGCTGAGTAGTGTTGTGTGAATTGTCCACAATATTTATTTATTATTTATTTATTATCCCACTTTATATGGGACCGACAATAGTACATTATGCAACTAGTGAATAAAAGACGGATTTAAATCGAGGACCAAAGATGAATCACGAGCAAGTGCAGGAGTCTAACGACTGAATCACGACCGTAGGGAGTGATTCATGATGATTGAATCACGAGCGTAGCGAGTGATTCTAGTGTTAGAATCCTAAACGACGCGAGTGATTCATGGCCCTCGATATAAATCCGTTTTATTCAAGAGTTGCATACTATACTTTATACCATGACTTCGAGAAAAAGAGAGATTTAAGCGAAAAAGGATTAAAAACTATAAACTTTGTTTATACTATTCTTATATGACATAAAACAAATAATTTCAGATATTGATTTGATTTGTAAATAAAGAAGGATAAATTAATGCAAATAAATCAAATCTAGGGTATTTATAGCGCAAGGAGGTTTTAAGGTATTGAGATGGACGTTGACCTTATTCGTGTGTTCCAAATTCAAACACCAAAACAGTGATTAAAAGAGCTTTTTATTCACTGTTTTCAGTGAATAAAATAAGCTTTTTAGAGGGGGTATGGTATAAAACATGTTTTCTCCATAAATTCCCCTATGTCAGCTGTTATCTCTGTATTCACACGTTTCTTAGTCCTCAAATCTTCCACATAGCTCATCTAGCTCTTCTTCTTCTTCCCGTGACACTGCCAAGCCATACTCTTAGCCAACTCCATCTAAAACTTCGGTATTTCTAAATACTCCACTTTGTACTACCTACAGTTTTCCAGGCCTGTAGGCCTACAACAAGCTCTGTCTGGCTCTATCTCTGGCTCTGGTTTTGAGTCTATGTGAGTGCTCAGCAGTGGTGTATTATACTGAGTGTGGGACGTTTCGACGTAGGATTTATTTAGACCGCACTCACACAGATTTAAAACCAGAGTCAGAGACAGAGCCAGACAAAGCTTGTGGCAGGCCTATTGTGCCGGAATGCAGACTTCCAGAGTAGTTACTATGAGTGACATCAAATAGGTCACAAGTTTTAGGCCGTGACGAAATAAATTATAGTTTAAAAAACTAAAAAAAACGCTTTTATAACTAATTGAACTAAAAAGTTAAAAATAAAACTGTAATAATCAATTGAAAATTTATATTATTGTACAAAACAGCATGGGGTGCTTTTTATAATAACTTCAGATATAATAAACTATTGATAAAATATTTACAACAATCAAAATCAAGCCCCCCACGCTTTTTGTACAATAATATAAATTTTCAATTGATTATTACAGTTTTATTTTTAACTTTTTAGTTCAATTAGTTATAAAAGCGTTTTTTTTAGTTTTTTAAACTATAATTTATTTTATACTTTTTAGTTTTTTTTTTCATATTATTGCATTGTCATCGACCTTTGGCAGGTGTGCAAAGTTTGAATCTGATCGTTCAAAGTAGGTTTTTTTTTTTTTTTTTCTTTTAATTTTTTTTTTTTTTCATATTATTGCATTGTCATCAACCTTTGACAGGTGTGCGAAGTTTGAATCAATTCTGATCGTTCAAAGTAGGTTTTTTTTTTATTTTTTTTATTTCTTTTCATTTTTTTTTATTTTTTTTTTCATATTATTGCATTGTCATCGTCCTTTGACAGGTGTGCAAAGTTTGAATCAAATCTGATCGTTCAAAGTAGGACAAAATCGAGCTCAAAGGGGACGGTTACATACATACATACATACAGGTGAAGCTAATAACAGCGTTATAAAAATGGGGGTCCACGATTCGTAAGCAGGGGTCCACGAAAATGTATCTGGTTTCGATAGTGAAGAACTAAAATGATGGCTTGACTTCACCTATTAATGAAGGCAGACAATATTTTGAGAAGCTTAGCGACTGTTACCTCTACAAACTAAGTAAGGAACTCAGCCGCAACCCAAATGGCCATAGTTAGATTTAATCTCCGTATATTTTGTCGACTGGGAATATACCCCTTTCAATTCGTTATTTCTTTCCATGCAAAGGTTGCCTGGAAGAGATCGCTCTGAGCGATAAGGTCGCCCATTGTTTTACCTAATTGTTATTTTTTTTATGTCCTGTACTGTATCTTTTGTGTGGTGAACAATAAAGAGTTATCTATCTATCTATCTAACATAGTAAAAAATATGCTGCAGGGCAGGGGTCCGCAGAACTAGCAAAATTTTAAAAGTGGTCTATGAAAAAAAAAGGTTGGGAGCCTCTGTACTAAACTGAAACACATGGTTAGCCGTAGTGTTGTAAGTGATACAATAAGTGGAAAAGTTTCCAACTCAGAGCTTGTTAAGAAATTGTAACATGGCCGCATGGGTGGAGCCGCCCCGGGGGGTACATATATCATCAAGGGTAATAAATTTCAAGTCGCGTGGAACTGGCACCTAGACTCATCTAGCTTAGAGACGTTTCAAAGTGCTCCTTGCGATTCAAGTGAAATTTGTGAATTTTGGGCATGTTTACTCAGAAAATACAAACATACATAAAATCACGCCTAATTCCCATGGTGGTAGGCAGAGATTATGGATGTCCACTTGCTACGATCCTGACATACCTCTTTCGCTCTATCACTCTCATAGCATTCTTCATACATGCTCGTAGGTTTAGGGTACTCCTGACCCTGACCTTTCTCTAAAACGTCAGCTATATGATCAAGATACATGCGCTGAAGGTATTTCCCGTATTTCTGCCGTTTCATCTTTTCTCCATACAATAGAGAGACAAAAAGTGGGACTTGCCTTCTGATGTTTTTTCTGCTATACCCAAATTTGACTACCATACATCAATGCCAGCACTAACACCTAAAAATTGGTTGCCTGTAAAGTCGGTTTACTGACGATAGTTGAACGTGACAACGTCATACAGCTGCCCGCGCGGACGCATCGCTCACTCAAGTAGGAGAGAGACAGATGTCGAACGCTGCCGAACGCGGAGGCCGATTATGCCTCTTTGTCGCTCGTTCCGCGCTCTCGCTTGCACTTCAAGCCTTAAATGGAACGCCTCAGAGCGAGGTAATGCCGCATGAGTCATGTTTTTTCGTGCGTGCAGCTGGTTCCATCGAATTATAAGACGTTGTCAATATCACAATTTTATAAATCCAACATAAACAAAGTCAAGAACAAGAAATTCCACAATTATATTAAGTTGAATGGTTCATCGTCAAAGCAATTTTATATAATTTATTTGTTTTATATAACCTCTTTGAATCGTTTCAATTGCTTTCATTTCAACTCCACTTTGCTTCAATAGTTTTCTATTTGAAAGACTCTTTGAAGTCAAAATACAATTAGGGCACCTTTCAGCACTGACTCGGCTCAAAGATAGGTCTTTATTTGCTTCAATGATATACCGTACAGACTATAATTAACGGGTTCATCAAAAAGCGAGCGTGTTTGCATGGTAAAGCGTCAACGCCACCTAGGTCGCTGGCGATGGCGATCAGTGAAACGCGGTCAAATATCGCTGTCAAATTTGACAGCGTTTCACTGATCGCCATAGCCAGCGACCTAGGTGTGCGCAGGCCTTTAGCGAACAGAAAGGCTAGTCGCAGTTATACTCGATCAGCTCGACAGCAATTCGTTTCGCCTACGTTTCTCTCTTTTGTATGGAGAAATGATGAGACAACAACTTTCGATCGTTTCTATGTACTGTAAGCCTACCACAAGCTCTGTCTGGCTCTGGTTTTGAGTCTGTGTGAGTGTCGACTAAATAAATCATACGTAAAAACGTCACACACACAGTATAATACTGGTGAGCACTCACACATGCAGGCTCAAAACCAGAGCCAGACAGATCTTGTGGCCTACTGGCATGGTTAAAATAAGTTGATAATTCCATAAAATTCATCTGATATTGCACGTGAATAAATAAAAATAAATGGAATGCTGATAAATACATTAAATATAGCTTGATCCTGAAACTTTCAACAAATACTGTCGGATATTACAATTACTTCTTACCATTGTGCTTATTGACTTGTATAAACAAGTTGATCAACTTTCAAAAGAGCTTTTGCAATTAGTAGTCTGTCTTTGGTCTAGAATAGTCTAAAGTTCTAGGCCAAGATTCATAGTCGTGACTTTGCTTTACAGCAAAGGAGTCTTCGCAAAGTAAGCTTTGTTTATTGAAGTTAACGTTCAACATTTTGAATAAAGAAGAGCTTGACAGAACTATGAATATATTTTTGGTTGAAAGTAGAACTTTCCATCAAAGTAAAGTCAAAGTTCGGTCTATGAATCTGGGCCCTAGACTCTAGAAAAATCTGACAAATTAAATAAATATTATAGACAATCCAGACAACATAATCTAGCCCCAAACTAAGCAGAGCTTGTACTTTGGGAACCATATAACTGATATAATACTTATATACATTTTTTTGTAAATCTATACTTAAAATACAATATGACACCCAGACAGCGAACAAACATCTGTGTTCACCACACAAATTTTGTTCTCGGTGGGGATCATTTCTAAGTTCAGAAGTACAGAGGAGTGTGGAGTTCAGATAAAGGAAAGAACCCATATTTAACTCATTATAAGCTCTCAGGGAACCCGTAAATTCTCATAACTATGTAAGCAAATGTTATAATCCGCTGTAATTAAAGAGGCCTAAGCTTTAACTGATGTGGGTTCATAAGTACCGCCTTCGCAATATGGTCGGATTATACAGCTATCAAAGGATATCATACGGGAATGTAGAGAAGTGAAATATCCTACATATTCTATTTAGGAGGAAAAGTTTGCTATTTTACAGTTTATACAAATACTAGCGGACGCCCGCGGCTTCGCTCGCCCTTTTGCCGTTACGCCCCGTTGATTTTTCTTTTAAAAGTTTTTCCTCTTTTTCTCCGCTTAGGGAAATCATTTTCCAATTTCCTTTCTTAGTGCACCTCTACGCTATAAAAGAAACATACCCTCCAAGTTTCATGCTTCTAGGACTTACGGTTTAGGCTGAGCGTTGATTGTCAGTCAGTCAGTCAGTAACGTAAGAGTTTTATATATTTAGATTGTATTTTCAACAAACTGGGAGTTTGCATAGAAATCTCTGAAAATAATACAAGTTTAAAAAACTTCATGGCAAAACCATAAAACCAATTTCGATGAAATTTCAGTGAGACCATTCTGAAAGTATTACCAATCAGATAAAAAAAGCAGCCAAGTGCGAGTCGGACTCGCCCATGAAGGGTTCCGTACAAGAACCTTTATATTATGTTACTTGATGTAACATAATAAGGTTCATGTAGTTCGTCGAAAGGTAAATTGCGGTTTACGGTTTATGACGTATAAAAAAAAAACTACTGACTAGATCTCGTTCAAACCAAAAATCGTTGGAAGTTTACATAGTAATGTACAACATATATTTTTTTTAGTATTATCATTCTCTTACTTTAGAAGTTAGAGGGGGGGGGACCAACTTTTTTCCACTTTGGAAGTGACTCTCGCGCAAACTATTCAGTTTAGAAAAAAACTATATTAGAAACCTCAACATCATTTTTGAAGACCTATTCATAGATACCCCACACGTATGGGTTCGATGAAAAAAAAAATTTTGAGTTTCAGTTTCAAGTATGGGGACCCCCGAAATTTATAGTTTTATTTTTATTTTTATGTTAAAATCTTAATGCGGTTCACAGAATACATCTACTCGCCAAGTTTCATCAGTCTAGCTCTTACGGTTTCGGAGAAAAATGGCTGTGACATACGGACGGACAGACAGACAGACAGACAGACAGACAGACAGACAGACAGACAGACATGACGAATCTATAAGGGTTCCGTTTTTGCCATTTGGCTACGGAACCCTAAAAAGCAGCCAAGTGCGAGTCGGACTCGCCCATGAAGGGTTCCGTAGCATCAAGTAACATAATATACAGAAAATAAACAGGAAACAGGTTCTTGTAGTTCGTCGAAAGGTAAATTGCGGTTTACGATTTATGACGTATAAAATAAAAACTACTGGCTAGATCTCGTTCAAACCAAATATCGTTGAAAGTTTGCATAGTAATGTACAACATATATTTTTTTTAGTTTTATCATTCCCTTATTTTAGAAGTTAGAGGGGGGGGGACCAACTTTTTTCAACTTTGGAAGTGTCTCTCGCGCAAACTATTCAGTTTAGAAAAAAACGATATTAGAAACCTCAACATCATTTTTGAAGACCTATTCATAGATACCCCACACGTATGGGTTCGACGAAAAAATTTTTTTTGAGTTGCAGTTTGAAGTATGGGGACCCCCAAAGTTTATAGTTTATAGTTTGTGAACCGCATTAAGATTTTAACATAAAAATAAAAATAAAACTATAAATTTCGGGGGTCCCCATACTTGAAACTGAAACTCAAAATTTTTTTTTTCATCGAACCCATACGTGTGGGGTATTTATGAATAGGTCTTCAAAAATGATGTTGAGGTTTCTAATATAGATTTTTTCTAAACTGAATAGTTTGCGCGAGAGACACTTCCAAAGTGGAAAAAAGTTGGTCCCCCCCCCTCTAACTTCTAAAGTAAAAGAATGATAATACTAAAAAAAATATATGTTGTACATTACTATGTAAACTTCTAACGATTTTTAGTTTGAACGAGATCTAGTCAGTAGTTTTTTTTTATACGTCATAAACCGTAAACCGCAATTTACCTTTCGACGAACTACAAGAACCTTATTATGTTACATCAAGTAACATAATATAAAGGTTCTTGTACGGAACCCTTCATGGGCGAGTCCGACTCGCACTTGGCTGCTTTTTTATAAACTTTAAATCGAACCAATCTGGAAGCATTCCAAAAAAAAAGATTTTTCCAAATCAGTTCATAAATGATAAAGTTATTCTATAACAAACATAAAAAAGCAGCCAAGTGCGAGTCGGACTCGCCCATGAAGGGTTCCGTAGCATCAAGTAACATAATAAAAAGGTTCTTGTAGTTCGTCGAAAGGTAAATTGCGGTTTGGGATTTATGACGTATAAAAAAAAACTACTGACTAGATCTCGTTCAAACCAAATATAATTGAAAGTTTGCATAGTAATGTCCAACATATATTTTTTTTAGTTTTAACATTCCCTTATTTTAGAAGTTAGAGGGGGGGGGGGGACCAACTTTTTTCAACTTTGGAAGTGTCTCTCGCGCAAACTATTCAGTTTAGAAAAAAACGATATTAGAAACCTCAACATAATTTTTGAAGACCTATTCATAGATACCCCACACGTATGGGTTCGACGAAAAAAAATTTTTTGAGTTTCAGTTTGAAGTATGGGGACCCCCAAAATTAATAGTTTTTTTTCTAATTTTGTGTAAAAACCTTAATGCGGTTTACAGAATACATCTACTCGGCAAGTTTTATCAGTGTAGCTCTTATGGTTTCGGAGAAAAAGGGCTTTGACACGGTCGGACAGACAGACAGACAGACATGACGAATCTATAAGGGTTCCGTTTTTGCCATTTGGCTACGGAACCCTAAAAAAGAGTTGACTAAATCGGTTCATTATTATGAGAGAAGTATGTAGTAACAAACATTAAATCAAAACGGCTAAGCCAATTTTTATAAACTTTAAATCGAACCAATCTGGAAGCATTCCAAAAAAAAGATTTTTCCAAATCAGTTCATAAATCATAAAGTTATTCTATAACAAACATAAAAAAGCAGCCAAGTGCGAGTCGGACTCGCCCATGAAGGGTTCCGTAGCATCAAGTAACATAATAAAAAGGTTCTTGTAGTTCGTCGAAAGGTAAATTGCGGTTTGGGATTTATGACGTATAAAAAAAAACTACTGACTAGATCTCGTTCAAACCAAATATAATTGAAAGTTTGCATAGTAATGTCCAACATATATTTTTTTTAGTTTTAACATTCCCTTATTTTAGAAGTTAGAGGGGGGGGGACCAACTTTTTTCAACTTTGGAAGTGTCTCTCGCGCAAACTATTCAGTTTAGAAAAAAACGATATTAGAAACCTCAACATAATTTTTGAAGACCTATTCATAGATACCCCACACGTATGGGTTCGACGAAAAAACATTTTTTGAGTTTCAGTTTGAAGTATGGGGACCCCCAAAATTAATAGTTTTTTTTCTAATTTCGTGTAAAAATCTTAATGCGGTTCACTAGATACAACTGCTTACCAAGTTTTATCAGTGGTAGCTCTTATAGTTTCGGAGAAAAGTGGCTGTGCTGTGACACGGACGGGCAGACAGACAGACATGACGAATCTATAAGGGTTTCGTTTTTGCCATTTGGCTACGGAACCTTATTTGAAGTCGGTTAAAGAGAGGGAATTATGAGTTAGGTAGTTGTTTCTGAAGTCAAAGTTGGTTGTTTGTATTTTTCCTTATTCAAGCAAGTAATGTGTCTAAAGCTTGGTCTAAAGGCAAATATTTATCAGAGCATTCAGTTTTCTTTGAAGAAAGAACTCGGTAGAAGTGATTGATGTGTGACTGCTTTTTTGAAGGGGTTTGGTTGTTATAAATGATTACGCCTTTCTTTACCGACTGCATATAAAAAAGGAGGAGGCTATCAATTCAGCTATTTTTTTTTTATTACAGCATTGTAGAAAGATAGCTAAAAGCTATCAATTTAAAAGTGGCACTAAACGAAACTTTACAACTTAATTCTCAAAACATTTTAAGACTTTTGAGACAGCTAAAGATAAATGTGTTTATTTGTTACAGACATAAATAAAGCGGACAATCCATACACCACTATCTAGCCCCAAACTAAGCAGAGCTTGTACTATGGGAACAAGATAGCTGATGTAATAATACTTGTACACTTTTTTTTTGTAAATGCATACATGAAATTAAAAATAACACCCAGACAGAGAACAGACATCTGTGTTCACCATAGAAATATTTGTTCTCGATGGGGATCGAACCCACGACCTATGGCGCAGAAGGCAGAGCTACTACCAACTAAGCTGTGAAGGCAGTCAAATATCTAAAGTAACAATTTAGAAAGGGTTTATTCACAAAAACTAATGTTAAAACCTAAGATAACTGCTACAACAAAGGACCCTAATTGCTCAAAGAACTATAATCCAACGTTTTGTATTTAAAATAAAAACATTTGTGTAATTCGTAGGTATTTTACCCTGGCAAACCCTATTGTAGGGCTGGGCAAAATACATGTTTTGTTTTAATTGAAATACAAATAAAAAATACTGTATCACAAGTTATCAAAATACGAAATACAAAATATCTATATTATGTAAGGTATTTTAAATATTAAATACAAAATACAGTCTTTTGGATATTTTTATTCGAAATACAAATCAATTTGACGATAGTTTTTTGCGTTTTGTTGGCCAATTATGACGAACAGTCTTAGCGTACAGTATACATAATACATAACAGGTGCAGTTTTGCCAACTCTAATAGCTGATTTGCCATCATTATACTCTTGCCTCGCACTCACACTCACGATGGGTAAACGAAGGTTAGTTCTTCTTCTTGTTATCGTGTCACTGATTATTTCGAACCAAGTGTGGTTAAAGGATTTTAAGTATTTTAATCTTAAAGTTTAATACAATGTATTTCATTGTCGGAGTAGTTGGGCAGCAATGGCGGAGACTGGAACAGGACCAAAGAGAGTGGCCTATAAGGGAGGAGGCCTATACCCAGCAATGGGAGCATACAGCCTGAATAGATATCAGATATCATACCTATACCTATATCTATCATATCTATCTGAAATACTAATTACTAAATACTTCGGCGTCAGGTATTTGAAATACGAATTACGAATTATATTTTAAGGTTATAATTGAAATACAAATACCATACGTATTTGTATTTTAATTACTGCCCAACCCTGCTCTATTGTTATCTGTATACCCCAATGCTCGGTCGGATAACAAAGGGTAGGTACTTATTGGACAAATTAATCGCGATTCAGGTCGTGTTTTACACGAAAATAAAACATTTGACTAATAATGAGTCTCCTGTCATCACGGGATTATTACATGAAAGGGTGAAAAGTATCAAAGAGTTCCCTATCATTTTACAAATTATTAAAAATAGCGGCCAAGTGCGAGTCGGACTCGCCCATGAAGGGTTCCGTAGCATCAAGTAACATAATATAAAGGTTCTTGTAGTTCGTCGAAAGGTAAATTGCGGCTTACGATTTATGACGTATAAAAAAAAACTACTGACTAGATCTCGTTCAAACCAAATATCGTTGAAAGTTTGCATAGTAATGTACAACATATAGTTTTTTTAGTTTTATCATTCCCTTATTTTAGAAGTTAGAGGGGGGGGACCAACTTTTTTCCACTTTGGAAGTGTCTCTCGCGCAAACTATTCAGTTTAGAAAAAAACAGTATCGGAAACCTCAATATCATTTTTGAAGATCTATTCATAGATACCCACACGTACGGGTTTGATGAAAAAAATAACAATTTTTTTGTTTTTTAGGGTTCCGTAGCCAAATGGCAAAAACGGAACCCTTATAGATTCGTCATGTCTGTCTGTCTGTCTGTCTGTCTGTCTGTCCGTCCGTTTCACAGCAATTTTTCTCCGAAACCGTAAGAGCTAGACTGATGAAACTAGGTGAGCAGATGTATTTTGTGAACCGCATTAAGATTTTGACACAAAAATAGAAAAAAAAGCAGCCAAGTGCGAGTCGGACTCGCCCATGAAGGGTTCCGTAGCACGACGAACTACAAGAACCTTTATAATATGTTACTTGATGTAACATAATAAGGTTCTTGTAGTTCGTCGAAAGGTAAATTGCGGTTTACGGTTTATGACCTATAAAAAAAAAACTACTGACTAGATCTCGTTCAAACCAAAAATCGTTGGAAGTTTACATAATAATGTACAACATATATTTTTTTTAGTATTATCATTCTCTTACTTTAGAAGTTAGAGGGGGGGGGACCCCCAAATTTATAGTTTTAGAAAAAAACGATATTAGAAACCTCAACATAATTTTTGAAGACCTATCCATAGATACCCCACACGTATGGGTTTGATGAAAAAAAATTTTTTGATTTTCAGTTTCAAGTATGGGGACCCCCAAAATTTATAGATTTTTTTCTATTTTTGTGTAAAAACCTTAATGCGGTTCACAGAATACATCTACTCACCAAGTTTCATCAGTCTAGCTTTTATGGTTTCGGAGAAAAATGGCTGTGACACGGCCGGACAGACAGACAGACAGACAGACAGACAGACAGACAGACAGACATGACGAATCTATAAGGGTTCCGTTTTTGCCATTTGGCTACGGAACCCTAAAAATGATGTTGAGGTTTCTAATATCGTTTTTTTCTAAACTGAATAGTTTGCGCGAGAGACACTTCCAAAGTTGAAAAAAGTTGGTCCCCCCCCCCTCTAACTTCTAAAATAAGAGAATGATAAAACTAAAAAAAATATATGTTGTACATTACTATGCAAACTTTCAACGATATTTGGTTTGAACGAGATCTAGTCAGTAGTTTTTTTTTATACGTCATAAATCGTAAACCACAATTTACCTTTCGACGAACTACAAAAACCTTTATATTATGTTACTTGATGCTACGGAACCCTTGATGGGCGAGTCCGACTCACACTTGGCTGCTTTTTTTTTCTACTTTTGTGTAAAAATATTGATGCGGTTCACAGAATACATCTACTCGCCAAGTTTCATCAGTCTAGCTTTTATAGTTTCGGAGATAAATGGCTGTGACATATATACGAACAGACAGACAGACAGACAGACAGACATGACGAATATATAAGGGTTCCGTTTTTGCCATTTGGCTACGGAACCCTAAAAACGTATTGCAAACCAGCCTTAAACTTGTCCAAATTACTTTGACTAAATCTAATTTCACCGAATAATTAATCCAAATGAACAGCACACGCAATTTAACAAGCAAAAGCCTATCAAAGGACACGTACTGAACGAATCTATTCAAAACCATTCGCCCACTCGTTATCAGAACTTGTAACTTGGGCCCCCAATGCCTTAGTCGGGCCCTTGTTCACTAAATGAAGTTAACCAAGTATGTTATAACATTAATTGGTTACGTTCTACTGTTGATAGCGGTTTGGGAGTTGGGACTCAATTTCTGTTGTTGAATGTTACGGGGATTAAGGTTTATTATTACTTGATAAGCTCTTCATTGTCTGTGACTTTATTCACATGGACTCTAAAACATTGATGTTTTCTAGGATCTGTAGGCCTCTCACACGCTCTGTCTGGCTCTGTCTCTGGCTCTGTCTCTGGCTCTGGCTCTGCCTCTGCCTCTGCCTCTGCCTCTGTCTCTGGCTCTGTCTCTGTCTCTGGCTCTGTCTCTGGCTCTGGTTTTGAGTCTGTGTAAGTGTTGACTAAATAAATCCTACATCGAAATGTCACACACACAGTATAATACACTGCGGTGAGCACTCACACAGACTCACAACCAGAGCACAGAGACAGTGCCAGGCAGAGCTTGTGGTAGGCCTACTTATCCGATGTGTTAACCTACAGGATCCATACATACATACCGGTTTGACGCACATAGAGACAGACACATTTTGTTCGGTGTGAACTGAGAACAGGCGACTTGCGACGTCCGCAAACAAGCTCAGACACAATCTTATATAAACTATGAAATAATTGAATCACGTTATATTTCCAAACTATTTTAACTCTTTGTGTGTGGCTCGTCCGGGTGCGTACTCCCACCATGCCTATTCCTGCCGTGAAGCAGCTTTGCTGTGTTTTGGTTTGAAGGTTGCCGGTGAAATTACTGGCATGTGAAGCTAAACATCTGTATGCCTCAAGCTGATGGACGCAGGGCAGTGCATCTTAGGGCACGTTCCTGACGAGCGTGACCGCGAGGTAATGCTTTTTATAGGCGAGGGTTACCATTTAACATCAGGTGGACCATATGCTTGTTCAATCAGCTAGTTGTATAAAAATAAAAACCTTTTTAAATTAAAGATTTTCTGATTTCATTTTTGAATGTTTTTGTTTTTTTTTTTTTTAACTGCTAATGTCA
Source organism: Thera britannica (assembly GCA_939531255.2). Lineage (NCBI taxonomy): Eukaryota > Metazoa > Arthropoda > Insecta > Lepidoptera > Geometridae > Thera > Thera britannica. Next base: position 12,440,891 of record OW618042.2, on the reverse strand, counting down.
AAATTTTATTTAAACACAAACTTAAGAAAAAAAAAAAAATAACAACATCAACTTTAATAAATAAATTAAATTTTTTGAATTAAATTTTACTTTAAAATCAATAGAGCTATTAGTTCTTTATAGTTTTAATGTTTCAATAAATATCTTAAAAAGTACTCCAGCTAACAAAGCTAGACGTTCTTTGACCTTTTTCAAAGCAAGAAAGAGGCGTAAATTCATCCAAGATAACTAAAGAGAGGCTATAGAACTCCAAATCCATCCCTATATTTTATTGATTAAATGCGCAAATGCTAACAAACAGTCATATGCGTTATATTGTATTTTAAGTACCTATTTCGACATTGTTAAGATCGCGGGAAGTCGGTGGATGGAAAGGGCTCAGAATCGTTCTTCCTGGAAATGTGTAGGGGAGGCCTATGTCCAGCAGTGGACTTCTTCAGGCTGATGATGATGTATTAACAAAAAAAAATCGGTTGTCTGTAAAGTCGGTTTACTGAAGATAGTTGAACGAGACAACGTCATAAGAAAATACACAGATGTCGAACGCTACTGAACGCGGAGGCTGATTGTGCCTCTTTGTCGCTGGTTCCGCGCTCTCGCTTGCACTTCAAGCTTTAAATGGAACGCCTCAGAGCGAGGTAACGCCTCATGAGTCATGTTTTTTCGTGCGTTTAGCCGGCTCCATCGAATTATAAGACGTTGTCACGTTAAAAATGTGTTCAGGTATTATAGCTATCTGTGGTGCCCATCATACAAGCTCTGCTTAGTTTGGGGCTAGATAGTGTTGTGTTAATTTTCCACAATATTTATTCATTTGGTGTAGAATCATGCCGTAACCTACACAGTAAGTACAAACATTTAGTAAATATTACGAAACTAGAACAAAGAATTTGGGTAACATTTATAGCGTGCCATATACAAGCAACCTAGATACATATCAAATGTACCATCAAATACAAGTTACCTCCACAGTATAGTATTTATTCCAGCGATAAAAAGAAAAATATAAAATACTAGCTGTGCCCGCGACTTCATCCGCGTGGGTAGCATTTTTAATTTGCAGCGGTAAAATCAGTATTCGCATGCATGTGGCTCAGTCATCTGAATGTCATATTTATTGATACCAAATCAACAGCCTAAAAAATAAGTTTCAATTTTTAATCTCCTCTTTTAACCCTTTAGAACTCTTTTTCGCATTAATAATTAGCCTTTGTCCTTTCTCAGGCTATAGACTATCTGTGTACCAAATTTCATTCAAATCGCTTCGGTAGTTATGGCGTGAAAGCGTGACAGACAGACAGAGTTACTGTCGCATTTATAATATTAGTAAGAAATGCTCCAAATCTGTTGTTTTTGGAATTCTGAGCAACGTATAAATATTAATTACAGCTTAGTATTAATAAAACAAGGAATTACTCGTATTTGACCCGTGTTGCCGTGACAAAGCGGTCAGACGTGTCACGCACGCATTTAAGGCCTGCGCACACCTAGGTCGCTGGCGATGGCAATCAGTGAAACGCTGTCAAACTTGACAGTGATATTTGACAGCGTTTCATTGATCGCCATCGCCAGCGACCTAGGTGTGCGCAGGCCTTTATGTAGACGATGTTATTTGTTCCGACACTTTGAGGCATTGTCTGAATTCTTATAAGGTTTGATTAATTAGCTGTGTGTTTATGTATGTGGTTTAGGTGGATAGAGGATACCTAAAATTGATCTAGGATTACCTATATCTAATCTTATAAATTTTAACGAGAAAATCTTGTATGTAACCTACTTCTCTGCCTTTTTCTTTTTGACGTGATAACGTCTTATAAATCGATGGAGCCGGCTGCACGAACGAAAAAACATGACTCATGCGTCGTAACCGTCGTCGTTCCGCCGTTCCGTCGTTCTGTCGAGCCCGAGCCCGAGCCCGGGTAAGGGAGTCCGAGTCGAGAGAGTTTTCTTATGACGTTGTCACGTTCAACTATCGTCAGTAAACCGGCTTTACAGACAACTGATGTTTTTTTGAACTTCTTGTGTCTATGAAGGCAGAGATAATGGTTGCTACAAACTATGCTGTGATTTCAATTAATTTGAACTTTTTTGAAGAGAAATTAAAAGATTTTACCACTCTTACCCCCGAATACTGAAACGCAACTCAGATTTAAGCACGTCTCAAGCGACGAATATTTGACAGATTTTCATATTTGACAGTTTTCAATGAAAATCTGTCAAATATTCGTCGCTTGAGACGTGCTTAAATCTGAGTTGCGTTTCAGTATTCGGGGGTTAGTTTGAAAGACACACACCAGTTCAGTGACACGACCAAGAAGAAGTCAAATGGTGTTAACTGCATAGCAATACGAAGCATTTTTAACTTTGTTTGATGGCATCAAAAATGTCATAATCTACTTGGATCATGCCCCAAATTGCGAAGCGGTAACCTTAAATAGTTGTTTTGAATTTGTAACTAATTTGAAAGCCCTTTCAACCGGAAACCATAGCTTTTATGCTATTTTATGAATAGGAACTTTTAATGAAATGAGCTGGTGAAAGAATAGGCAGTGGGTCAGACAGTGGCCTGACCCAGTGATTGCTTATAGTGTCTACTTTATGTTGATATATCGTTTACTAAAAGTAATGCGACATTTATTATTTTTATTCATTTGGCGGGACGAGATCGATACCTTTGAGAGGACATGGGGGAAGAGGCTCGAGAGAGAGATAAGTGGAAGTCTTTTGGGGAAACCTTTGCCCAGAAGTGGGACAAAATAAGATAGATAAAATAGAAGATATATTTACATCCATTCCAAATAATTTACATACCTATACACAAGATTTCTCAACCCTTACCTAGAGTCATACAAAAACATCCATTTAGCTATCATAGTAGCGCTAACCTCCCAGATAAAAATATGTCCGTCTCTGTTTTGATGAAGTATAAAGTAGAGACGGAATTATTTTTATCTGAATGTTATGTAGTATCCATCGCTCAAATACACACAAAAAAACAAAAAAAAAGTCTTTGGAACTAATTTGAGTTCCCTAGATTCTAAAACATTCAAATTAAGTTTCCAAGACTTAACACGTTAGCTGCGGCACCAATTTTTGCATACTTTCCGTTCCTGCGGCACGAGGTATAATCGGCCCGTACCGTGACCAGACGTTAGGGCGACACGCGGTCTATTAGACCCCACCTCCTTTTACAGACTAAAATCCATTTTCTGGCGCGAAATCAAAAATAAATGAGAATTTTGGTCCTTATTGATATAGACAGTGAATTGATGAACCCTAATCCACCGTCGCCCCGGGATCTGATGGCTAGTTTAGGAATTATTAGCAAAACAAAATATGGGATCTTATACACCTCGTAACGCACTGAAATAGGGCAAATTTTCGCTGCGATTAGTGATGGGAAAAATAATATCGACGTTTTTAAACTATCTTAACTACGCAACGACTTGACCGATTTTGATCAATTATATCTCATTAGATCGTTTTAAGGGCAAAACCTGGCAAAACAACACAAAGCTATCAAAGAATACATTTTTTTTTTAATAATATAAATTGTGCTTGAAGGCGCCATAAAGAAAAAAAACCGGCCAAGTGCGAGTCGGACTCGCGCACGAAGCGTTCCACTCTATACCATTAAGAGGCACCTATTACAGACTTATTATTGGAAAATAATGGATTACGGTTTATGCATAAGGTTTATCTTTCTATTTGTATATGAAAATCTTAATGCGGTTCACAGAATAGAAAAAAAAGACGAATCCAATCGACGTGATGCACAACACTGGTCGCGGGAAGCTCGCGTTGAGTGCGGTACGAGGTCAGGGGGGATATGGGTCGTTTTAGCCTCGTTCCGCACTGCATTAAAATTATATTAATTCAGTGCGGCACGAGGCCTAAGACATCCGGTACCAAGGTAGGTACACCACCGAGTCCATGAACCATTAGTGATCTCAAATATATATTTATCTCTTTCCTACACTGGACCAAACCAAAGCTATGCCATTCGCACGACAGAGAAATTCACTTTTTTGCTTGCCGCACCACAGGGAAGTTGCATCAGGGGTGATTTAGGCCTCGCTTCGCACTTAACGTGTTAAATACCATTCATGTTGTTATTCACTTAATGTCTGTAATTTGGTAAAAGAAATTACAAAAAACTTTTACCAATTTCCTAATTAAATTTCAGCTCTTGTTTAGACAAAACGGCGCTATCAAAGTAGAACAAACGAAATAAATTAAGCGAAAAGTTTAAATTGTGGGGGTTTGTTTGTTTATAGCAGTGTTATTTATGTGAAGGAGGGGGTAGCTGAGTTTTCCGGAAGCTAATACAAATGTGCGGTGGGGGGCTGGGAAGTTCCAACACAGTTTATTATAAAAATAATATATGTTAAAAAAGTTGAGAAACCGACTTCATAGCTAAACGGCTGAATTGATGTTTGTAAAATTTCTGTGACATCATTTGTAAAGTAATTTTTAGTTTGAAGTAGTTTTTAAAATCCGCATTATGGAATAGCAAACATTGAAAAAAAACAATTAAAACAAAATGGCTTAACCGATTTTTATTAAATTTCTATGGGACCATTCTGTAAATATAAATTTTCAGATGAAAAAAGATTTGTCAAATCTTTTCATAAATTAAGAAAATACGTTATCAAACATAAAAAAAAACAATCGAACTGAGAGCTGGCGTGGTATGGGCATGTCAGGAGGAGGGATGAAAGCCATGTGACTAGGAGAGTGATGATTATGAATGTGGATGGATATTTGGGTAGAGGAGAGAAAGAAAAGATGGATGAACAGTGTGAAGGATGACATGGATAAGAAAGAAGTGAAAACAGAGATGACAGCTGATAGAGGAGAATGGAAGAGAACATGTTGTGTCGACACCACATAAAGTGGGATAAAGGCAAGAAGAAGACAACCGAATTGAGAACTTCCTCTTTTTTATTTGAAGTCGGTTAACTAGGTGTGCAGACCTTGCGTCTACTTTAACTGTCAACCAGTCGGAAATACGAGGGAGGGTTGAAGCGTTAAACCTTGACATGCTCCAGTTCTCTTCAAGGCATCCTCGGTATCACTGCTAATCGCTATCGCTGTTCTAGTGGCCCCACACGAAAGGGGCCGACAATCAATCATACCACACCGCTTGGCCCGTTTATCGCCTAAAGGTGGGTTCATAATACAGGACTTTTCAACGTGACTTGTCGTGCCACGTCGTATTAAATGATAAATAAATATTGTAGACAAATCATTATGGGCACCAGATGGCATTTTGGTTTTGACGTGACAACGTCTTATAATTCGATGGAGCCGGCACGCACGAAAAAACATGACTCATGCGGCGTGACCTCGCTCTGAGGCGTTCCATTGCGTGGCTTGAAGTGCAAGCGAGAGCGCGGAACGAGTGACAAAGAGGCACAAACGGCCTCCGCGTTCGGCAGTGGTCGACATCTGTCTCTCTCCTACTTGAGTGAGCGATGCGTCGAACAGTACGGCGTCCGGGAACCAATCGTATGAAATCGGTGTGCGGTGCCTGACGCTTATCGCTGATCGTATCGCCCACCTCTGCCACCATTTTGTATGGAGAAACCAAAAGCGCCCCTAGCGGATTCTTCAAGAAGCATAAATTAGGTTACGTGTCCACGTCAGCTGGTGCACGATTGCACGTACCGTTTTTTATGCTGATGTGAACGCAGCCTTATGAAACCGTCTTTTACGCCTGTGTATTGGTACTTCTTATATAAGTGGTGGTTGTAAGCACTGTAAGTATGTTTTTACATAATCTGCGTCATAGGATTTAGGTACTTTACCCTCAATCGTTTGCTCTGCGGGTGTATTAAGACTTCTTTGCGATAAAATTTGTTATCGTTTGGTAAATTTTACGTCTTATGCCGTTGTGCTAAGGTTTACATTTTCGTTTTATGACGAGCAATCCTGAAGACTGTTAACCATTGGGGAATAAAAGTTCATGAGTCTGGAGTGTGGGACGACAAGAGAAAAATGGATGGAAAATCAGCGACGTAATAAAAAGACGAATAACTGGAAGGTTTTAGAAAAAAACCTTTACTCAGTAGTCGGACTCGTGTATTCCCGATATCCCGTGATTTTACCCCGTTAACGGTATATTTTTAAATGACCTCTCGTTATAATAATTCTTCCACGGGGACAAAGGGATGTTTCTAAATGAATTCCCGTTGTCCGCCAACAAAGATTTTCAAAAATTTATGATTTTCTATAAGTGTAGCACCATGAAAGTAATGATGATAAATAATATATGTATATTTTTATGCAAAAAACTTTTTAAGAATCTAAGACTTAGAAATAATGTATAGTGGCGGTATGAAAATGTTCGTCGATTTTCAACTTGATTTGTTCAACATGTGTCATGATCACATACAAACTGAATAGACAGAATACACCGATAAGTTAACGTCACAAATTATGTCAAAATGTGTTCATGATCAAGGCACTGGTGCAAGCGAAAACCGACATTATGGTGACGAACATTTTCCGTGACTGTACATAGTGATGCGAATTTCTTTCTTTCTTTCTTTCTTTCATATTCTAAACTTACAAACGTGACTGTACTAAGTGACAAAGTAGGTTTCAAGTAAAACCTAGATATACTAAAATGTATTCCCCTAGTGACGTCATAAATGAAATTAGAGCAAGCGCTGTAATTTTAGACTGGAATTGCTACTTACACAACTTTACCTACTGCTCGCATGTGTTTCCAATGTATGTATGGAGAAACAAACGGGTAAATATTTTATAAAAGTAACGGATTTATGTATTGAAAAAATGTTTAAATTTTCGTTACAAAGGTTCACACCAAGTAAAAGATTTTAAAAATAAAAAACTTTAGTTACACGAAAAAATTACTTAGAACTACTTACCTTCTCAAAATTTGTGTGTATTGTGTTTTTATGCGAATGATTAACAAACGGACTAGCGGCCCACCTGATGGTAAGCGGTCACAGTCGCCCATAGACACCAACAACACCAAGGGTGCTGTCGTTGCGTTGCTTACCATGAAGGAACTTTTTTATTATATCTATTATTGGCTTAGTTTGGGGCTAGATGGCACTGTGTGATCTGCCTTTCGTAAAACTGTTTTAAAATCTTTTTTCTAAATTTTTGGAGTTGCCTGGATTATTTCCTTACACCTTTACAGTTTAATGAGGGGTTTTCTAAGGGTGAGATAAGATTAAGATAGGGCTGCAAGCGAGTGAGAAATATCACTACTTTGGAAGAATAATGAAGGTAGCGCTTATTGTAACGCCTGACATTTTATTGCGGGAAAATGGTAATGGACTTTGAAATTAAATTAGATTTTTCATTTTTATTATACTAGCGCGCTTGACGTAGCTTCCATGGTTGCGTTTGCAAATTGAATGAAAAGACAGTAAGGCTATTTTTATAACGCTTTTATTAGCTTCACTATGTATGTATGTATGTATGCATGTATGTAACCGACCTCTTTGAGCTCGATTTTGTCCTACTTTGAACGATCAGATTTGATTCAAACTTTGCACATCTGTCAAAGGTCGATGACAATGCAATAATATGAAAAAAAAAATGAAAAAAAAACTAAAAATTTATAAATAAATTAATAATATATTTTATTAATAATAAATTATAGTTTAAAAAACTAAAAAAAAAACGCTTTTATAACTAATTGAACTAAAAAGTAAAAAAAATAAAACTGTAATAATCAATTGAAAATTTTATATTATTGTACAAAAAAAGCGTGGGGTGCTTGATTTTGATTGTTGTAAATATTTTATCAATAGTTTATTATATCTGAAGTTATTATAAAAAGCATCCCACGCTTTTTTGTACAATAATATAAATTTTTCAATTGATTATTACAGTTTTATTTTTAACTTTTTAGTTCAATTAGTTATAAAAGCGTTTTTTTTTAGTTTTTTAAACTATAATTTATTTAGTATCTAATTGGACGTAAAAAAATGTATTCTTACGTGTATGGTCCCTAAAGTCCGCACATCTAAGCGTTCTGCAATGGCGATCAGTGAAACGCTGTCAAATATGGCAGTACATTTGAGAGCGTTTCACTAATCTCCATCACCTAGATGTGTTTCATACATCCAATCTTCCAATCTTTTAAGTTAACTAACATCTGTACCACAAGCTCTGTATGGCTCTCTCTCTTAGTCACATGACTTTAGGAGTGACAATAAATAGAGAAATAGTTGCGTAAATCTAGCCTATAGTATTAAGTATTAGACCATAAAACCTCTATCCCAGGGCGTTAAATTATACTTACCTAGCCGAGGCATAATTCAACCCTATCTTACCACCCCGGTAGGCCTACCACAAGCTCTGTCTGGCTCTGTCTCTGGCTCTGGTTTTGAGTCTGTGTGAGTGCTTACCAGTGATTATACTGTGTGTGTGTGTGACGTTTCGACTTAGGATTTATTTTGACAGCACTCACACAGACTCAAAACCAGAGCCAGATACAGAGTCAGACAGAGCTCGTGGTACGCCTACTGGTCCCATTTCCACCATATCTTTATTCGCATCACTATTTGGCGGGAACCCAATATCCGAGCGCCTATTAATCGATATTACAGCTTGCTTAAACGTAATTTATGAGGTTTCGTAATTACACAACGTACCCCTAAAGTAAATTTAGTAGAAATTAAAAGCCTTGTTAGAAATTTAACGACCCCTGTGGAACTGGCTAATGGGGACGTGAGGTGCAGGTTTGATTATTATGTAAGGCAAGGTTTGCGTGATTTGTTAATTTATGTAGTGAGTGGAATAACAGTTATGGAACTGAATATTATGGCATGCACACATCTAGGCGTTGGCGATGGCGATCAGCTGAAACGCTGTAAAATAGGACAGCGATATTTGACAGCGTTTCAGCTGATCGTCATTGCCATTGCCTATATGTACGCAGGCCTTAATGGCAATAATTGTCACTACGCGCAAAGCCGAATTGACAGCAACTGTCATTAAAATTAAGTCAAAGTCTAAAGGCTTGCGCACACCTAGGTCGCTGGCGTCGGCGATCAGTGAAACGCTCGATAGCGATATTTGACAACGTTTCATTGCTCGCTATCTCCGCAGGCCTTAAAATCGTTTATTTTTAATTGTTGTGTGACAAGGATCACTTTGAAATGTGCTAAGTAATTGAATCTGTCAAAATAGTAAAATCACAAAACTCATAAGCAAACGCAAACGCCTCTTAGCCGCTCTAAAATTCCAACAATTAATAATGACTGTTGACCGTATTTTGTGAACTTAAAGTTGTAACGTTACGCTGAGCCCGTATTAACGTCATAACAACAGATGAACCTGAGAGGACTAATGGCTGGTTTACACGATGCAAGTCAGCCGGTCTAGTGCAGTAACTTAGCTACTTGATTTGCACTTCAACATTTTTGTTTCATAATATATGTATATGGCAACACCACGCTCTTTGTTCGATTGCGTTCGGCAGTAACTTGCCAGTGTCAACAGGCAGTTGCGAGCGATACCAGCCTTGCTATTTCTGCAACAGGGTTCGTTTGGGTGATCGCTGAATCCTCGTCTGTTTTCTTTTGACGTGACAACGTCATATAATTCGATAGAGTCAGCTGCACGCACGAAAAAACATGACTCATGCGGCGTTACCTCGCTCCGAGGCATTCCATTTAAAGCTTGAAGTGCAAGCGAGAGTGCGGAACGAGCGACAAAGAGGCACAATTGGCCTCCGCGTTCGGCAGCGTTCGACATCTGTCTTTCTCCTACTTGAGTGAGCGATGCGTCCGCGTGGACAGCTGTATGGCGTTGTCACGTTCAACTATCGTCAGTAAACCGACTTTACAGACAACCGTTTTTTTTAATTTAAAAACTCACTCCTGGTCAGCGATTTGTTGAACGAATTATATTGTAGGAATATTCCCACAGCTCGTACATGACAGTAGCTTGTTGCGTTCTGCAGTAGCTCTCAGGAGAGGAGGTATTACTCGTAATACCTGTATTTTTTGTACTGCAAAATCGCAGCACCTCGTATGACTCGGCAGCTATTTGTATGAGGACAACACAGTCCAGTCAAGCTACTGGCATGCGAGTCATTACATAGTAGTCCTTAAATAAATAAATACTTGAGTAAAATGACATCAAAATTGGCCGTTGCTCTGCAATGCTATAGTTGCAAGTATAAGGCTGGTCTTCTGTGACACCAGTAGAGTGCGACATAACGCAGCAACTGAGTACACAATGCAAGCAGCTGCTTACTGTCAGGTCAGCAGCTCGCAACGTGTAAGCTAGCCCTAAGATGGGCTGAAATCTAATGAGTGTTGAGTGAGGCCGTGTGGCGTATTAATTCAATCAGTTTGGGTTAAGATATAGCCTTTAAAATGCCCTTGAAAGGGTTGTAGCACTAACTAGTACCTACGTATATTCCCTGGGGTTCTATTATTAACCGGCTTCAAATAAAAAAGGAGGAGGTTCTCAATTCAGTTGTATTTTAAAGAATGTTATTTGTCGCATAATTTTGTCATTTATGAGCTGATTTTAGGAATGCTTGTTACAAAAATTTCACGAAAATCGGTTCAGCAATTTGACCATGAACGTTTTTTTAAGTTAACCGACTTCAAATAAAAAAGAACTTTGAGCCGATTTAAAAAAATATTTTTTTATCTAAAAAAAATATTTTCAGATTCCCATAAAAACTTCATAAAAATTGGTTTAATTTGCCATGAAGTCTGTTTCTCAAGTTTTTAAAACTTATTACCATCTCAAAGTAGCGCAATTTGTCGGATAAAGTTATTTCACTCTTTGTTTTTGAGACGGGAACACTTTTATCGGGCAGATGGCGTCACTCTGAGGTGAGGTGGTAAAATCGCCCTTAGGGTAGTACAGCATCTCGGCGCGTGTTATTTGAAATTAAACCACAATGTCCTCAAAATAGAGTTCTAAACTGTACTTTGTCGTCTGCATCTGTACTCTGGGGCCTAATTCTCGGCTCATCTCAATCATTTTGCAATTTTTTTTTCTCCTTTTCGAAGAGAGAATGGATGATTTTCTTAAGTAATTCATCGACGACCTCACCGTAGAAGCCTCGACAGCTACAATATACGGAAAACGTAGAAAAAGTGCGGGGTTGTGCAATGCCAAAAATAAAAATAATCGCTTAGAAAATCTCGGTCGGCCCGAGAATTAGGCCCCTGCACAAATAAAAAGACAAAATTAAGTGTACCTAGTAAAAGATTTTTTACTTTATTCAGTATGAATGAATAGTGAAAAACAGAGTATTACACTCGGAATTACAGTAATTTAGACTCAGGCGGGTGAATCTCTCGCGAACAGATGATTCTATTAAATCCTCTGGCTGACGCTCGAAATATTTCTACATATTATTTACTAACTAGCAGTTGGTAACCGAGCTTCGCTCGGAATTTTTTTCGTTAATTTGTATTTTTAAGAAATCATTCTTATGATTTCAAATTCAATTTCATCTTCATATTACAAATTAACGAAAAAAATTCCGAGAAGGTATAAAAGATTCAGTAGGAAATGCAAAGAAAACTTGTATATCTCGTTTGTCTCGTTCTAACTACATAGAGAAGAAACAAACGCAATAAATCAAAGCGGCACCTATCTGTTATCAACTTGTTATCAAAGCTTACCAAGTCGCATTCAAACATGACGCGCGTTGGCAAACTTCTTCTTCTTGAACACTTTACAACAAAGAGAATCCTGTAAAGTTTTGTCGACAGTGATTTGATCTTCAGGATCACGAATACATTTTAACATTTGTGGAGTAAACGTATCGTACTATTGTTCGACCTTTTTGTGTTGTAGTTGAGGGATATAGAAAAGTCCACTGCACCATTCTGGCTAACTTTGGATGTGGTTACTTGCTACTTTGTCCATCTGGATTCCATCATCATCATCAGTCTGAAGGACTCTACTACTAATAGCTTTCCAGGAACAAATATTCTGAGCCTACATCCACTAAAAATATAAATTTAAATATGCAAATCTAAAATAAAAAAATATCATGCGTATAAATTACTTTCAATCAAAACTGGTTTATCTTTAGCCTACCGAAGGCCCTCTTCAAACTTTGAGTGAGAACCGCGTCGTTAGCATAATTTACCCAAAAATCTGCTGGTACGTACAAAGGACCCTTCAATGAGGTTATAAGGACCAGTACACACGGAGCGGTATTGTGGCGTAGATGGTCCTTTGCAGGCGTATACTAAAAAGTTGCTGAGAACAGAAGAGGAAAGATGATTGGCCATCTTGTACGATATAACAGCTTTATCAGAAATATCATCGAAGGAAAGGTGGAAGGAAAGAGAGGAAGAGGAAGACCAATGATAAGCTACATGAGCCAAATAAAAGCAAAGATCGCCATCATGTCGTATAAGGAGGTCAAGGAGGTTGCCCTCAAAGAAATACCTGGAGAAAAATGCATACATTACGCCGACAAGAGCGTTGCTCTTAAATAAGAAGAAGAGAATATAGTAAAAAGTGAAGGTGAAGTGGCTATGGGCGGGCATCATGGAAAGGGCCTATTTGACATAATAACCTTTTTAACCATTCAGCACAGGACGGGACTGGTTGGGACCCAGTTTTCTTGATAGTGTGATCGTAATAGTGTGTTCTGTGCCCAGTTTTGTTTGTATTATACCTTCGCCTGCCTGCTTTCAGTTGTCCGTTCTGTGTGTTTTGTTTTATTTGTCTTACTTGTGTCAAATAAATGTATTTTCTTTCTTTTCTTTCTTTCTTTCAAAGAAGGGATGACGGGAGATGGATGAAGGCGGCTAAAGATGGTGCAGTTGCAGTACCAGATATTCCTGTATCAGGTTGTATCGCCGCTAAATAGTAGTTTCCAGACAATGATTTCCTACACCGCTTCACACGACTAGAAACGAGTGTAAAATAAGAGTAACGGCAAACATTAAAATGTAATAAAGGCTACATAAAACAGGCGGTTTCGGTCAAATTATCAGTTAATTCTGTAATTTTATGATCGAATTAACTGTTTGTTTAAGTAATTAAGAAAGGGAGGGTTTTGAAGAAACTTTTAACTGGCTCGTTTAATAATGTTGGACTTTTTGACGTGACAACGTCTTCTAATTCGACGGAGCCGGCTGCACGCACGAAAAAACATGACTCATGCGGCGTTACCTCGCTCTAACTCGTTCCATTTAAGGTTTGAAGTGCAAGCGAGAGCGTGGAACGAGTGACAAAGAGGCACAATCGGCGTCCGCGTTCGGCAGCGTTTGACATCTGTGTATTTTCTTATGACGTTGTCACGTTTAACTATCGTCAGTAGCTAAACCGACTTTACAGACAACCAATTTTTTTTTACCCGACTGAGTAGTCGGGCAGAAGGTGGGTAATGTTTTTGATAAATACATTTCATTTATTCGATGGATGAATAGGACTCAGAATCTTTCATGTATAGGGAACCCTATCTTCATCTGTGGACTTCTTACATACTGATGAGAATGATGATTAATAAAAGTAACCCAAAACATGTGAACATAAATAAACAAAAAAAATCGGTTGCCTGTAAAGTCGGTTTACTGACGATAGTTGAACGTGACAACGTCACAGCTGTCCACGCGGACGCTGCCGATAGTGCCTCTTTGTCGCTCGTTCCGCGCTCTCGCTTGCACTTCAAACCTTGAATAGAACGCTTAAGAGCGAGGTAACGCCGCATGAGTCATGATTTTTCGAGCGTGCAGCCGCGCCTGCTCCGTCAAATTATAAGACGTTGTCACGTCAAAAACATCGTCGAACACCGCCTTTTTTGAGATCGGTCAAAATACTCATTCCCATTGGGGAATGAGTATTTTGACCGATCTCAAAAAATATATTTTCGGTAAGATGTTTTCGTAGACGTTCGGTAGATATGACGAAAAGTAATTTTAGCTGAATGAAGAAATATGAATAATGCAATCAAAGCGTCAGCCTTTTGGCAGCAGCGGCCAGATGATTTGACGGCTTAATTATTATGGTAAATACTAACACGTATAGAAACAGAACAGGCGGGTTTCGGAACAAAAAATAGGTTAGTGGAAACTTAGCTTTATGCTACGGCGTAGCCTTATCGTAGAGGATCTACGGAGAAATAAAATGTTGATTTTCTGAATCAATTTTGCATAGATTATCAAAACCTGTAGACACTTTTGAGCTTCTGGTGGTCTAGTGGTAGCAGCTTCGCCTTCCGATCCAAAAGTCGTGGGTTAAATCCAGTCGTGTAACAATGAGTTTTATTGTAGAAAAATGTATATACACTATGCCAGTCCTCTCAAACAGTGAAGAAAAACATCGTGTGAAAACCGGCACGTAAAATCGAAAACATTGCGTTGTGTGTACGAAAAAAGCCACTCTTAGGTGCGCTTAAAATCCTTTCACCACACTGTTTTGAAAGAGCCAGTGACAAGATATATAGACAAAGATTCCAACCACAAAGTTTAACGGCGCGTGTGACCTACCAATGCACCTAAACTTAGTTATTTGATGTAATTTGTAGCCATTAAATAGCTATGCATAATGTTTATGTCTAACACAGAAATACGAGCGTAGCTGCGGATTATAATTATAAAAATAAAGAGCTCTACTACTACTTATCCACTACTCCTAAGGCCTAAAACATACACAAGCGACGTGGCGTGGAACAGGCGTGGCGCAGGTTTTCGTTGCCTGCGCCGCGTCGCTTCAGTATAATTCAAAAACGTCGCCTGCATACATTTTGTATGAAATCGTTTTCAAGCGGCGCACGCCTGCGCCACGCCTGTTCCACGCCTGCTGCCTTACGTCGCTTGTATGTGTTTTAGGCCTAAAACTAGAAGATACGAAAACTTTGAGAACAGTGTGTAAGTGCACAAATGAAGCTTCCCTGAAACGCACCTAAAATCCTTTCACCACATTAGTTCAAAAGACCTAGCAACACGATACGAAGAAGACTATAAAATATCCACCACCTGGTGGTGATGGTGGTCTTATACCACCATCTCCCTTCCACCATAGGACTAGCAGACGCACGGCTCAGTACCATCCATACCTGGTTAGCATACCACCCATTCGCACGAAGCGTTTTGGCTCCACCTTCATTATGCGAACCTCCTGGGAATGGAACTCATTGCCAGGCGGCTGTTTTTCCTGACCACTACAATCTGGGCCTCTTCAAGGCAAGAGTGAATAGGTGTCTTCTAGACCATCCTGCTCCATCGTCGGCTACATCGTCACCAGGTGAGATTGTAGCCAAAAGTTGGTTGGTCTATATCATGAAAAAAAAATATAGCTTTGATAACCAAATACCTTTTGTCAAACTCGTGCAGGTCTTCAGACGTGAACTGGCTGGTCACGTCCAACAGCTGCTGTATCTGATCCGAGCAGATCCTGCTCTTGCGTCGGTCCAGCCGCTCCTCCCCCTCTCGGAGCAGGATTGTGGAACAGCCCCCGTAGTCCAGAGAGAGTGAGGGTTGCTGGACCACGATGGTGGTCCGGCCAGCGGGGATGGTGGTCGATGCTGTGTCCAAAGGGTTGGCGGTTACGTGAACTTGGGCGGCTGTGGGATGAAGAAAAGAATATGAACAAGGGTTAAAATAAACTATTGATAAAATTTTTACAACAATCAAAATCAAGCCCCCCACGCTTTTTGTACAATAATATAATATAAATTTTTCAATTGATTATTACAGTTTTATTTTTAACTTTTTAGTTCAATTAGTTATAAAAGCGTTTTTTTTTTAGTTTTTTAAACTATCATTTATTTTTCACTTTTTAGTTTTTTTTTTTTCAGACAGATCTTTGAAGAATAACTTTATACAGCTGATATGCTGGCTAGCATGGTCAACAGGCACCAGTTTTGAGTCTCAGTAAGAAGAATATGAGAGTGTTTACCTGTGGACTTTCTTCTAGTAGATGGCGGTGGCACTGAATGCTGATGTGCAGAAGATCTTCTCCGATTCGTCGTGAACACCTCCGTACCTTCCAACTGCCTCCTCAACTTAGCCATCTCATCTTTGTAATACTCTTTCTCCTTCTGTTTATTCTTGGTCCTGGGCTCCGATCCTCTTCTCTTCACAGGTTCTTCGGAACTTCTTCTTTTTACTGGTTCTGGGTCGAAATCAAAGTGGGTCTCAAGTTTGAGCTGTGTTTTTGGACTCTTGGGCGTGTCGACCTTGGGTGGGATCTGGATGGAAGTCGACGGCCCTCCGATGCTAACTTGGGTCTTATTCCTGGCTTTTTTCGGATCAGTGGGGCGATCATGTAACTTTTGTTGCAATGGTTTCAATGGATATCCTATTGAAACTGTCACATTTGCGATCACGTAAAAGCTTCGATTGCAATCGAAAGCGCATTGCAATTGAAACCATCTTTGACAATGAACGATTGCAACATGAGCGTAATCTTTCTCTAGATATCATGAAACAGCGATCACGTAAGGCTGTTTCAATGGAACTGACAGCTTACGATTACTATCATATCAATCGCGAATAGAAACAAGTAAGGTGTTGTTGCGATGGATAGAAATTGAATAAAGTAAGTTATTTACAGTAAGTTTTCAGTGTTTTGACAATGATAAACAAAGTTATTATTGCATTCCTAATCAAATAAAATCTAGTGCGTACTTACTACAATTCCGTTTCAACTAAGTATTTAAATTCATTTCAGTTTATCATGTCAAGAGGATTCCTACTTGGGCTAGAGGAGAAACAGTGCCAAAAAAAACGTATTCTTGATAGAAGATTGATGCAGGATGCCAGCAATCCGTTCTAAATCCCTCAGAGAGAGTTTATTTCGAACCTTTGCCTGACGAAGGAAGCGTTTGATATCCTGTGCTGGGATATCATCCTCATTCTACCATCCATGTGTAGAATCAGTCAAAACCTCCACGTGCAGGGGAAAATAGCTGGCTCCTGCCTATATTACATTACATACTTCTAATATTTCATTATCAATTATGTACTAATGACTAGAATAGGATAGAAGCTGTTTCAAATTAAAATATTTACAAAATGCTATAATAAGTCTGATTTATAAGCAGTAAGTGTCCTATCTATTATTGTGGTAAAGAAATAAGGCGAGTTATTAACAGAAATAATGTATTTTATTTAACTGTTTTATTTAATGGTGGTGGATGCTGTTGAACTTAAAGCAGCAGCAACTCCACACATGGCTCTTGTGTCGCCATTTCATTAAACGATCTGCCTATAGCAGCGACAGCATCCACCATTCCCTCTCTTCACATTCCCTCTTCCACCACAAGGTGCCTTTTTTCTAGACTGTACACCCAGCGGAGCACATTGTCATCGTGATCTAAAAACAAAAAACATTAACATCTACAAAAGTAAGCTAAATAAAACCTGTGAGTGTGAGCGCTTGCAGCGTATAGGGTCCACCCCCAGTGCACCCAGCGTTTCGCCGGTTGTCCAACACCTTGGACTTTATGCGGCACTTGTATCTACATATCGTCGTTGTGGTGCGAGAAGTCACTAAGTGACATTTTTTGCCAAAATGAGTTATTGACGCCAAAGTGTTTTGAAACCCATTATGTACCTTCTCAGAATGTAAAAGAGTAGATTTCACTAAAATTATAGATAATACAAGAATGTTAGAAGTGCATAACTACCCGTAGAGGCAAAAATCTGTCTACAAAAATCATCTAAGGGATCTTAAGTAGTTTAATTCAATCACTTTACTTGCAATATTCTTCAAGTCTTGGGGTTGCACTGCTCACTAAAGTCACTTAGTGATTTCTTGCAGATAAAAAGCTATTGAATGAAATGAAATTCTGTTGTCGGTAAGAGTCATCAACAGGTCATAATTAAGTAATATTTAATCAAGGTATTACGTTAATGTGTATGCCAGAATTCATAAACTTACTTTTTGTTATGTATCTCAGTAACCATATAATTACTTACATTCGTTTGTTGAAAGTTAGTGTATAAGGTAAAATTATCTATATTTTATATGAAGAAACCTCTTCTGTAACTATAAGTGTTGATAAGTTACACTCATTTTAAGAACAAAAAAACTTTAAAACGCGATTATCTCGAGACTAGCTTTTTGCACTTAGTTACTTCTCGCACCACAACGACGATATTACCAGTAATTAATCAAAAAAACATAGAACTATGTTGTTTTACCATATAGAGCACAAAAAAATGATGAATATTAGCTGCACAAAACTAGGGTTATTGAAAACTATTTACCTACTACATACTCCCTTCCATTTATAACCAGTTTTTATGTAGCCACCACCCACGGCATTTAACATCCTTGCAAGATTTTCCCAGGCTTTCAAATATTGTTGGTGCCATCGAGATATAAGTACTACGTACTAGAGAAGCTACGTCAAATAACTGAATTGTCCTATTCTTCGTAATTTGTTCTCGGCAAAAAGGCCTTAAGCGCCATGTAAATCACGGCACTTACGCGTTTTCGAGAGAGAGCGACTGAGGCGACTGAGTGATTTGCGGCGCGATCGCCGCAGTTGAACGGGACAAAGTAGGAATTTACACTGTCTTCTCTAGTACGTAGTACTTATATCTCGATGGTTGGTGCCCTTATTTTTACTAAGGGCTATGGTTGATTGCTTCGACAAACACTGGTGGATTGGGATCATAACTTTATAACAAATAGAAACAATATTAATCACTTGAGAAAGCTAGGAATAAAGAATTAAGAATGTTGGACTTTACTTACTTCAAATCAGATTAAATAACTTGAAAAAGTAAATTTTATTCGATATTTACGAAACCTTTGTTTATTTTTTCTGGATGACTGACAGAACTGACTGATTTAGATCTGACTTAGACTGATCTGATTTAGACTGACAGAAACACAACACAAAATGAGTGAACGAGGTCTATTAGAAAGTCAAATAAAGTGGGCCAATCGTTTTCACACGGCTTCTTACTAAGATTATGATTTTTAAATTGGTCGGGTTAAATTGATTTGCAGGAACTTCACGCTGCAAAACTATCATTGCAACTGATAGATAGCGGTCAAAAAGGTATTGCAACAAGTTACATGATCGCTATTCCTTGATAGTATCGTTTAGCTGTTAGTATCAAACTAATGATTGCAACTGAATTAGACAATCGCCCTACAGGTAGCGGTACGTCGAAGACGAACCTCGCTGGTCCAGGTCTGGGAGACTCTAGGATGTCTGTGGCCGACTGAGGCTTGGTGTAAGCTGGGGAGTTGATATCGCAACTGTTTTGATTTCTGTGGTAGTGTGGAGGGGCTGTGCTTGGGGGGTTGTGGTTCGTTGGGTTGTTCAAGTTACCGTTGTGTGTGCTGCAGTTGGTATGGTTGGTGGTGATGGCAGTGTCGTCGATAAGATTGGTTTGGACTGGTTCGGGTGGTTCTGCCTCCGCGTCCATGGAGTCATCGGTGCAAGTGATGCTGGTGAGGGCAGTGGCTGCGGAGTCTGTGCTGGTGTTGTTCGTCTTATCTGAAGTTGTGCTGCTGCCCATGACGACCACTGCCTGCAAGAAAGAGGTTCCTTGAGTTGCTGATACCTACAACACAGAATCCTAGTTTCGGGTCAGAATGATGTAAGGTTATAATTATAAAAGCTACCGAAAAAATGGCTATAAAAACTCGTGGCGTAGTTTGATTGGTAACATCATCATCAACCTGATCTAAGTAAAGAAGCATTAGGCGAGATCACTATTTTAAAGCCTCAACAAGTGGAATCTGAACTTCCTCTCTCTACTTCCTCTTCCAAGGTTGCCTGGTAGAGATCGCTTTTAGCGATAAGGCTGCCCATTGTATTACTGTGACTTATATGTGTGATTTTTGATAATTACCTTGCGTGTCATTGTAATCAATAAAGAGTTATCTATCTATGTATCTATCTGAACAGTTAGCATTCGAAAGCTGGGTGTTATATTGTATTCCATGTATGTATTTACAAAAACAAAGTATTTAAGTATTATATCAGCTTAGTTTGGGGCTAGATAGTGAAGTGTGGATTATCTTTTACATGTTTTAGCTCATATGAATTTAAATAGCCAAAGTTTATTATCACAAGCACAACATTCAAAAATAGAAACGCAAAATAATCAATGGTTGGATGAATCTTGAGAAATTAAATTAATTGGGATTCCCAATCCACTTCAGACCCATTTCAAAAACCTAATTGGAGAATAGTTATATTTACATAGCGAAATTACTTTTAGAAACAATTAATTGAAAGAAAACCTCAACTTTTTGGGGTTAAAGAACGTTTTATTTTTTTGAAGTCAAGCAGCACTTTGTAAAATCACAAGAACCACCGAAGTAGTACTGAAAGGCTTGCGCACATCTAAGCGATGGCGATGGCAATCAGATGAAACACTGTCAAATATGACAGCGATATTTAACAGTGTTTCAGCTGATCGCCATCTCCTAGATGTGCTCAGGCGTTAACCGTGGCTATTATTTAGAACTATTTTGCTCAACGCAGTCTAATGTTCACTATTTGTATGAGGGTCATTCATGGAGGCAAGTGTCAATTTGAAAAGTCTATATAGCCCAATATACCCTTTGAAGCATGGAAGTATATTCCCAACACAGATAATATTTTATATTATTGTAAAACGACATTCATCATCATCATCATCATCATCAGCCTGAAGAAGTCCACTGCTGGACATAGACCTCCAGTACACATTTCCAGGAAGAACGATTCAGAGCTAATTCCATCTATCGAATTCCCTTGATCTTAACAATTTCGTCGGTCCATCTGGTGGGTGGGCGCCTTACGCTTCGTCTTCCGGTTCGTAGTCGCCATTCGAAAGAATGACATACACAAATACATACGCACATAAAATGCCAAATTGCCAAGTTGTTTGTAAGATCTTCGTTCGCTTCGCTCACTCGATCAATTATAGATGCTAAGCATTTGGCGGCCATTAAACTATAACGCACGTCATCATTATACACAAGCCATAAGATTCAATGTGTTTAGCTATTACCAACATACTTATACGTAGGTATTGTTAATTTTTATTTTGGCTATGCTTTGTGTGAAAATTCGGTCACAGACATTTTGAAATTTAAAACAAAAATTATAATTACAATAAGGAAGTATATAGTACAATCAACGAATTCCAAGATCTTTTCAAAAAGAACATTGTTTTCACAACACCTGCTCAAACAATGACCCGTTCGTAACGAATTAAGGCCTGCGCACATCTAAGCGATCTGCGATGGCGATCAGAAAGAAAGAAAAGAAGGAAGGAAATTACATTAATTTGATATACAGGCGTATATGTAAGACAAATACAAGGTGTATCTAAATATGTGTACTATGCGAAGGTGGGGGGTTTCAGACCACAATGATGATCAGTTGTGGAGGGGAGATAATTAAAAATTCCTATTTTCAGTTTCCCATACAAAAATATTTAATTTCATAATGCCTAAATAAATTGACAACCCTATCCTTGTAACCCCTTGACCCCTTGACCTACTACCTCTGTAGGTCTACTACTACTACCTACTACCTCTGTAGCTGAGTTTAGGGTTGTCACTTTGTATAAAGTCAGCTGTTCATGTTGAAACTTCGTTGCAGTTTTTTTCAGAGATACCAATCGAAGTTCGAAAAGTCGTTGAACAAAAGTTGTCCCCCGGGGGGTGGAAATTCACCCCCCTTCAGGATAGTACACATATTTTGATACACGTTGTATAATAAAACACACCAAACGCTGAGTCGAACGCACAGCGTCGATTCCAGCAACACAAACCACTCAAGCGATCGCGTAAATCGATGTGAGTTGCAGCGTTGCCAGAATGTTATTTTTGTAACATTTTACGTTACTTTTGACCCTCTCCTGTAAGCTCCATGTTACATGACACATTATAAAATAATAATGGATGGAATGGGAATAATATTCATAATTATTTATTTCGGTCAACATGGATCATTTTGTTAGTAAAACTTAAATCTATTGTTAGTAGTACTTAATTAACCTATACACATACATTTATATGGAGAGAACCCCGCAGCGTGTAACCTATCTAATTGTAGTTTTGCTTGTCATTAAATGAACCATATCGCAATGGTTCATGTAATGACAATCAAACCTACTGGCAAACACGCTCAGGATGTTGTTGGAGCTGGCCCGCACTCTGCGCACCAGGGACGTGCAGCGCTTGCGCATGCTCGCGTAGAAACAGTCTACTCGCGCTTCTGCAAACATCCCGGATGCGCTGCAGAAGCGAGGCAGCCCCACCACCACCCTGAACGCGTTATTATATTGTACGCGAAGGGCACTGTACTGCTTTTGAGTATAGTTCGCCCACAGGCTGCTCGTGTAGAAACTAGTACAGTAGGCTCGGAAAAGTGTAATTTTTACATCAGTGGAGCAACGAGCAAACCTGCGGGCGATCATGTTCGCTCTAACAGACAGCGCCCTCCGTTCTCTCTCTATATGCACATCGTCTTTCAGGTCGGAGGTTACTAAATGTCCGAGATATCTAAATTGTTCCACTCTATTTAGCGGCGTTCCATACAATTTTATCGGTGGTATGTACGACGGACATTTTCCTCTGGCCTGAAAGACCATGCACTCACTCTTCTTCACGTTATATTTAAGGCCATGTCTATGAGCGTAGCCCTCACAGATGCCTAAAAGCCTCCTCAGTCCACAGGCTGATGCACTCAGCAACACCATGTCATCTGCGTAGCTAATGTTATAATGGGATAGAAAACTTATTTTAGTTTTTGTATAAGTAAGTGCTCTTGACAGCGTTTCACTGATCGCCATCGCCATCGCGTTGGATGTGTAAGGCTTTACCGATAGTACCTAAATTGGGTTATTTAAAACCAAACGATTTAGACAAATACGTATTGCTTACCGACGTTCTGCGTTGTTCAGTAGTCAGCGCCATGGGGAAGTATTCAGTTATTACTCTGTGTTTAATCCCAGCACTACTCTTTATAATGGCTGGTAAGTTTTTACAGAGATTTATAAAGTTTTACGCCTTAGTTTAAGTCTTTTGAAAAATACACTTTCTAAATCAGATCTGTTATCAGTTCCCTTAAGGCCTGCGCACACCTAGTTCGCTGGCGGTAGCGATCAGTGAAACGCTGTCAAATATCGCTGTCAAATCTTAAATCTGACAGCGATATTTGACAGCGTTTCACTGATCGCAACCGCCAGCGAACTAGGTGTGCGCAGGCCTTTACCCACTGATTCGAAATCGAAAACAAAAACAGTAAAAAACCGTTACAAAATTTATGGCTCTTTAGTAATGGCTCTGATTGCAACAAGGTGCAATCAGAGCCATTGAACAGTTCAGTGGATATAAGCTTAGCTTAGTTTGGGGCTAGGTGGCGTTCTGTAAAATATCAACCAAGACGACGACCAATACGATGTACGGTCAGCGCAGCCCCGTACAAGGTGAAAGGTCGCGAATTGAAACTGCACTCGGCTCTTAAATTTTGGGACATTATAAAAATCTTTGTGATATCCTCACAAATCAGCGATTGTCATGAAATAAGACCATGATTATTTTTGTCAACACAGCGGCCGACTTTTGTCCTTCAAACGAAGTCCAGAAAGAGTGCGGTTCTCCATGTGACGCCACCAACACCTGTGAACATCCAGCTGATTTTTGTGCCACGTCGTGTGTTCCCAACGCCTGCAACTGTAAAGAAGACTACCTGAGGAAGTTTGACAACGGTCCATGCATTCCCAGAAGTGAATGTCCCTAAGGCGCAGACTGCCACTGACGATCTATCAACAATTACATACATACATACATAAAATCATGCCTCATTACCATGAGGCATCAACGATTGAAACGAACAAAAGATATAGATTAAAACACTGGCCGGCGAGAAAGCCCTGCCCACATTTAGGCCTAGGTATCTACTCGTAGGCGCAAGGCTATTAATTCACCCAACGGCGGATCCAGGGGGTCCCCCTGAGCTGGTTCCAGTTCTTAGGTGGACCACTAATTGAACATAATGATTTTATATTTCTATATTATATGAATATAAAAATAAATTATAGTATAAGAAACTAAAAAAACACGCTTTTATAACTAATTGAACTAAAATGTTAAAAATAAAACTAATAATCAATTGAAAATAGTACATTATGCAACTAGTGAATAAAAGACGGATTTAAATCGAGGACCAAAGATGAATCACGAGCAAGTGCAGGAATCTAACGACTGAATCACGACCGTTGGGAGTGATTCATGATGATTAAATCACGAGCGTAGCGAGTGATTCAAGTGTTAGAATCCTAAACGACGCAAGTGATTCATGGCCCTCGATATAAATCTGTTTTATTCAAGAGTTGCATACTATACTTTATACCATGACTTCGAGAAAAAGAAAGATTTAAGCGAAAAAGGATTAAAAACTATGAACTTCGTTTATACTATTCTTATATGACATAAAATAAATAATTTTAGATTTTGATTTGATTTGTAAATAAAGAAGGATAAATTAATGCAAGTTTTTCTACTATACCTACTTCTCTTTCATGAACTCAACAACTCAATCGAACAACAAACAACTCAGCACATCTTTTTCATTCCTAGAATGCATTTTCAATCGATTTACTATTATCGAACTTTTCAAAATAGCGCCAATTTACTTATGTATGACAATGACAACAAAGAACACAAAACAGTTTTTAATCCAATGCTAAACTCCTTGTCAAAAATTTCGACCAATCAAATCGAGAGTGTACCAGCTTGAAAGTGTGTTTTTGCTGTTTAATATCTGACTGCAAAAGCCGTTTTTATCCGCTAGAGGATAAAGTAAATTTGAATTTAGAATATCGTATTCAATAAGTTTGTGAATACACAACCTATTTACTTCTACCTCCATGGTGCCGAACTTATCATACAACCTTTTTTATTTTGTTAAAAACTCGCACTCGTAACCTTCTTGGTGTATTTGTGAATTCAAAACATTATTAAACCTATTTACTTCTACCTGCATGGTGCCGGATTTATAATACAACCTTTTTAAATTTGTTAATAACTCATACTCGGAACCTTCTTGGTGTGTTACTTTTAGTCGCGCCATGTTCTTTTTTGCATTTAGTCATTTCCTCGCTGAGGTGGGATGAAAAGTTAAGTGTTGCACTCGAGTGCAAAGATGGTTAAACTTTAGAATCCTGCGCTTGCTCAGTCATCAAAATTGAGCACGCGGTTAAAAAGCAGCTTTGCACTCTTGTATAACAAATAACTATTAATATTTCATCAGTCGAGCCCCTGTCGTTTTGTCCTGGACCCGTTCATTTTATCGTTATCAGATGGCAAAAATCATTCCACACTGGCTAGCGGAAAAAGAATTTCACTGAAAATATTCACGAAAAAATTCCCCGTGAATGTTTCAGTATTTTGCGAGAGATTTCATGATTAAATTCCAATAACGATTTATCTGGGATTCGTATTGTTTGAACGTTTCGATTCAGTATTATTTGAATGTAATATTTCTTTAATTTTTATTAAAAATGGACTCCTGCGTGACTTGGGTTGCCTTTTTGATGCAAACTTCATGAATTGAGCCTAGTGCGGTTCAGAAGCGGATTCCCTCAGCGGAAGAACCGCCCGTGTAGCATAGCCCTTATTGTGACTGTAATTTAAGGGGCGCAAAAGACACACGTTACCACAATTTGTTCAACAGATTGATATTCCAAAGAACTTTTTATTCGCAAGGTTATATGCATAATCGAAAAAAAGGCATTTAGGCCTTTTTTCGATTATGAAGTGAACAAGAAAGAACCTGCAGATGTTTACAAAATTACCAAGTTTCGGTGTTTTTCTTTCAAACTTAATTAACCGAGAGGAAGCTGAGACTCCGCGGCAGGAAGAGAGGGAAAATTACTTTATCATCAAAATATCATTAACAAATTTTTGATTGCCTTTATAGCTCAGTTGCTAGTAACTCTGAAGGGGCGTTACTTCCTGCAACACAGCGCAAGCAAAAGCAGGAAGGCGCGTTGCACCTAACATTAAGCATGCCTTATGGAAATAAATATTTTTACGTTTTACATTTTACATTCTCTTAAAACATCCAAGTTATTAGGTGTTCGGAAAAACACCTAATAACGAAAAAACTAAGGTTCGAAAGGTGTTAGAAAGATAATAATTATTGCTGTTTTTGTACCTACCTACTTACTTTACTGCTTACATAATGTAGATTCAAATTGGTTAATGTATAAAATACATCGAATAGCTTAAGATAAACAATATTGTAACTGTGAGTCTAAGAATAAATAAATAAACAAATAAACAAATAAACACATGCCGGCAAGATTTTACTCCATGGCTGTTCGCAACATAAAAGTTGAAGCAAAGCGCTTGGTTCGGATTCCTAAGGGTCCGCTCATACAGACCGGCTCTTAGAGCATCGTTGGTTGGTCGGCGCTTGCAGCCGACGAGAAAAGTACGCGATCGGAGCCGGTCTGTAATGTTAATAAAAAGCCAGATTTAGGGGAACTTCTTGAAATTATAATTTTAAGAATAATAACCTCCAACTTTGCTAGTGCTAACTTTTTATGCAAGTAACAACATGGCCGACGTGCCACTTCATAGACAATACACATGCATAGACATAGACATAGACATAGACATTAATTTATTTACTGCTTCAGCACATATACACACTATTAAAATAAAAAATGAAAACAAAGAAAGATACACGATATTACAAACTAAAGTCATACACATTACAACATGCCATAGACATTACAGTCAGCTCCTATTATTATTTCACACCAAGCGCGTTCAAGCATTCTTATTGTCAAAAGCAGTGCAGATGCAAAAATAAACCTTAATACTAATACTAAAAACTCTGTTTTCAACGTGATAAGAATCTGCTCTCCTCTCCGAGCCGGTCTGTGTGAATGGACCCTAAAGGAACGGTGTAACTTTCACGCACCAATATTCCTAGGTACGGTCTATACTAATATTAGAAAGATTTGTATGATTGTTATGAATAAACTCAAAAACTACTGTGCCGATTTCAAAAATTCTTTCACCATTGGAAAGCTACATTCACCTTGAGTAACATAGGCTATATTCATGTGTTTAAAAAATAAATACCCACCCATGCGAAGCCGGGACAGGCCGCTAGTGTTGTATAAAACCACGAGACCGCAGTCGCGAACACTCCACTAGTACGATGAAATGCAAATGTGCCTGTCTGTTGATCAATTACCAACTCTTTTGTTCTTCTAATGGACACATTGAGCTTCCCTGAATAGACGCGCGCACAATGGACGTCCATTTGTTAAGCTTTGCTCCCATTACAGTGGACAAATGTAAATGACGCTCATGCCTAGTCATTGATAACCGATCAAGGAGGCATATTGTTTTCAAATTATATATAATTTTAGGCAGGCTTAAGCCTTGTGCACATCTAGCACGATGGTGATGGCGAAAATAATGAAAATTGCAGTAGTTTTGGACAATAATAGTGTAGCTTATAGCACAAACTCCAGTCTAACTTCTAGGTTACAGGTAGACAATGCGACGTCGCAACACTGTAACTATTTTGGCGTGTAGCCAAAACGGAACGAGTTGTACGTTAAGAACATATATAAGAATATACTTATGCCTTAGATGCAACATAGTTGTTACAATGAAAATGCTTTTTGTACAAAGTACATGGCACTTTTATTGCACGCTAATACGATTACAAATTAAGTAATCTATATCTAGACTTATATTTTCTATACTAATATTATAAAGAGGAAATATTTGTGTTTTGACGTGACAACGTCTTATAATTCGATGGAGCCAGCAGCACGCACGAAAGAACATGACGTCATGCGGCGTTACCTCGCTCTGAGGCGTTTCATTTAAGGGCCGAAGTGCAAGCGAGAGCGCGGAACGAGCGACAAAGAGGCACGCACGGCCTCCGCGTTTGGCAGCGTTCGACATCTGTCTCTCTCCTACTTGAGTAAGCTATGCGTCCGCGTGGACAGCTGTATGACGTTGTCATGTTCAACTATCGTCAGTAAACCGACTTTACAGACAACCGATTGTTTTTTTAGTGGCAGCCACAAAGAGCGGTCTACCTATTCAGTGGGTCACACATAAGTAGAGTCCCCATCACCGCCATATCTCAGCGCCGTAAAACTTTTACTGCCGACAGAATCCATTACCGCTGACGTTCGCTCTATAGTTTATTGATATGGGTTCCAACCCTGGTACCCTGGTCGTGACTGAAGGAAATTTCAATATCCATTAAAAACAAAATAAAACTATGAATATACTTAATACATATTAAAACATTCCACACAACACTATCTAGCCCCAAACTAAGCAGAGCTTGTTCTATAGGAACCAGATAGCTGATATAATATATTTTATTAGCATTTTTTTAAATCATTATCAACATCATCATTATCAGCCTGAAGAAGATTTCCAGGAAGAACGATTCTGAGCCCTTTCCATCCATCGACTTCCCGCGATCTTAACAATGTCGTCGGTCCATCTGGTGGGTCCATCTGGGAGGCCCTACGTTTCGTCTTCCGTTTCGTGGTCGCCATTCGAGAACCTTTATCCCCAACGGTCGTCAGTTCTTCGAGCTATATGACCTACCCATTGCCACTTCAACTTACTAATTCTACAAATTTTTTTAAAGGTTTGTTTTTTGTCATACTTAAAATACAATATAACATCCAGACAGAGAACAAACATCTGTGTTCACCACACAAATATTAGTTCTCGGTGAGGATCGAACCCACGACCTATGGCGCAGAAGGCAGAGCTACTACCACTAACTGAGTAATTATTATAAAGGATCAAACTTGAAATCGTGCCGCGTGCTTTGTATGCTATCGCCTACTGGTTTTGCCCTGAAGTTTTCAGGATTCATACATTTTTTCATAGTATTTGTAAAAGGCTCATATAAAAAACGGTAGGAACCAAGCCATAGTTTAGTACCTGTTTTTCTAGGCTTAGTCGCGTGGAACTGGCACCTAGATTCACCTAGCTTTAAGACGTTTCAAATTAACCCCTAAAATACAAATGAATAAAGACATTTTTGGATTTGTGTTTGGCCGGACTTAATCGCGTAGAACCAGTGTGCTTAGAGTCCTCTTGGTTTAATACATTGCAAAGTAATCCTTGTGAAAATAAATGCCTCTCTACTACGACTTTGAGTTCGTCTTTAGACTAATGAGGATTATGGTCCTGACAAGTATCCTTGAACGAAAATCTTTCAGTCGAATCCTAGCTTTCTCATTAGTGATTTACTAAATAAAATACTCTTTAGATCAGACCTCGTTTCAGTAAAACGTTTTTGACGAGACAACGTCTTATAATTCGATGGAGCCTGCTGCACGCACGAAAAAACATGACTCATGCGGCGTTACCTCGCTCTGAGGCGTTCCATTTACGGCTTGAAGTGCAAGCGAGAGTGCGGAACGAGCGACAAAGAGGCACGCACGACCCCCGCGTGCGGCAGCGTTCGACATCTGTCTCTCTCCTACTTGAGTGAGCGATGCGTCCGCGTGGACAGATGTATGACGTTGTCACGTTCAACTATCGTCAGTAAACCGACTTTACAGACAACCGATTTTTTGTTTTAACGTTGCCATTTTCTCTGGAGTTACACTCTAAACATGTCTATTAGTTGCCGAAACATGTCTTGGAACTCTGAACCCACGCAGTTACCGAGGGACCGTCAATTACCCTCAGCAAGTAGAAATAGTTCTAAATCTGAACTAGTTTAAGCTGCTTTACTAGTTTAAGCCAGAGTGAAGAGCTTTGAGCTGGGTTTAGCGTATTTATCATGTATTTATTTGATTTGGTTTGGCCAGGCTTACTCAGAAAGCCAAAAACAAAACAGAACTTATTTAGAATAGTATAAGTATATTAATTGTTAAATGTAATTTCAATTCTTAATATTTAATTTTAAATTTATTTGTGTCATTGTTATTATTATAAGTTGAATTAAGTGTTTAGTTTTAAGTCATATTCGAATACGATTTTAATTGTTTGATAAATAAAATAAACTGAAACTATTTGAGTTGGGGGGTTAAAGTCTGCACTGACGTCCCGCGATGGGGTGTATTGTGCATTGTCCCCCTGTTTATATCAGCCAGCCCAACTCCTTAAAATAGCGAAGGACCTGGGGTTGATGGCAACATCTGCAACAAGCAACTCTGTCTGGGTCGACCTTAGACTCTGTATCCAACTGAAATTCATTTCGGCGTTACGCGATTCCAAAACACGAATTTCCATCAAGTTCCATTCATTCACTAGGTTTGAATTTCGATGGTTTTGGTATTGCCTAAGTCAGATAGATACACAATACGAAAGTGACAGTAATAGTCGATACTATGGCCCCTGGTCATACTATTATTTATTTTGTAGCATGGTCAATGAAGCTAGGAAGTAGAGCGTTGTATCATTAGGCAGATTAAAGGAACAGAAGAACACTGCATCTACATAATGAACGGCGCACTGAACTGAAAACTGAGTTAGCGCGATCGAGAGGAAGTAATCGATTTAATGTCTCGAATTAATCGACGAGACAAAATGTAGATTGGATTCTTTCAAATCAGTGGATGGAAAGGATTTTGAAGGGAAAGCCTGCCATAAAAAACATACGCATTTCCGTATTGAACATCAGTTAACGCTCGCATTGAGGTTTTGAGTTACATTGCGTGGGAACTTAGTAAACGTTCCTTGGAAGTAACTTTGCCTTCTGCACAGAAGGGTGTGGGTTCGAATCCCATACAGGAAAAATGTTTGTGTAGTGAACATAAATGTTTATTCTCTGCCTTGGTGGCATATTGTATTCTAAGTAAAATATGCATACCTAAGTATTTTATCAGTTTTCTGGTTCATTTCTGTTCAGTTGGTCATTACAAGCTCTGCTTAGTTTGGGGCTAGATAGAGCTGTTACTTATTATTATTGTTGCAAGCTAACACGCGCCGGCTACATTATGCACGGACACGTCTGGCTCAGGCGTTAGCACCAGGCGCCTAGTTGAGCCGTCTGCGTCAGCCTTTAGCTTTGTTAGTTACAAGTTTACTTACTAGGTTTGGTGCGAATAACAGCGGATAGGTACATCTAGTATTTCTATATGTTCGTTCTATTTAGTTTGGGGTGTGAATTATTAAAAACTACCAGACTATACCTGTAGGTCTACCACAAGCTATGTCTGGCTCTGGGTTTGAGTCTGTGTAAGTGTATTAGGTATAAGTGGATCAGTTTTGACAGCCAGATGGGGCTCATGGTGCGAATGCTTATTGATGTTTAAGACCCAAATTTTTGAAAAGAAGTATAGCCAAAAATTACCCAAAAATAATTAATTTTAATGGTGAAATCTTTCCTTTAGTTTTTGAGTTTATTCGTTACATAGATGAATACAAATCTTTCTGTTTGTAATATTAGTATAGATATCTGTGCTTATAAGTTTTTGTGAAATAAATTGGGTATGTTTGTTTATGAAAAATGCACAGTGTGTCTACCGGGAACCAATCGGTGTGTGGTGCCTGACGCTGATCGTATCGCCCACCTCTGCTACCATTTTGTATGGAGAAACCAAAAGCGCCCCTAGCGGATTGTTCAAGAAGCAGAAATAGCGATTGCGAGACGGTGACGTGTCCGCGTCAGCTGGTGTACGATTGGTTCCCGGTCGACACACAGGGTCAATTCGAAATGACAAGTATAGTTTAAGGGAGTAGACGCTTGCTCTCTGACCCAACCCTCTCACCACACATGTCAAATACACTCAGGCGGGCAAACATGGCCGCCGGACTCTATCGGAATTTCAACGAAACAAACCAATACACCATTTACGTAGTTTCAGGCATTTCAGAGAAATTGCTTTAAAACTGACGCACTGAATACAGAGTTTTTTCACCCCACAGTATCTCTTCAAAAACAAATTTATTGATTATACAGGGTGTCCCATAAGTCAACGTCCAGCCGAAAACGGATGACGCGCCAAGTCATGACAGTTATCAGAAAAATATAAAAAAAAATATTTGTTTTGTAACTTTCGAGTTATGAGTATTTTAAAAAAACAGGAAAAACTGACACCCTGTGATGATCTTTTAAGTCCTGTGACTACAAATATTAACTTTTTATAAAACTTTTTTCTGCAACGTAAGCATGAATAACCCTTCTGTAAATTACAATTCAAAATTAAGCCATAACTGCCTCAGTTTTTAATGAAATCGTGGAGTTTTGGCCAACATTTCATTTCAGATGATTACATCACCCAACTTTAACCATCTGTACCGCAAAAAAAATGTACTACACTATCGTGGCATGTAATTTAAAAAATTGGCGCATTTATCCAGGATTCCAAAATGGTATAATACTTGCTAAAGTACTCCTTAGTTTTGGAAATAAAAAATGTTTTTTCAACTAAACCGGATTTCCAATCAATTTTATTTCATGAGATAAAATGTTTGTACCCTTTAAATTATGAACTTAAAATGCCTACGCTGCGTTTTTAAGTTACTTACAATTCACAAGTACAAGTAAATACCATTTCGACAATGCAAGTAAACAGATAGAGCCACCATCTTGTCGAAAGAGTAATAACCATGGGTTTTCAAGTAATTTGTTAGTTTTAGGTGAAAGTTTGAAATAAAATTCAATAGGATTATTAGATTCATGTAGGACTGCACTTCAAGTATTTAATGGAACGCCTCAGAGCGAGGTAACGCCACATGAGTCATGTTTTTTCGTGCGTGCAGCTGGCTCCATCGAATTATAAGACGTTGTCACGTCAATAACCATGTAATAAGACCGGCGACGGGTGAAGGCAAACTTTAGATTGAAGTAATCCTATGATTGAATGTTATTTCAAACTTTCACCTAAAACTAACAAATTACTTGAAAACCCATGGTTATTACTCTTTCGATAAGATGGTGGCTCTATCTGTTTACTTGCATTGTCGAAATGGTATTTACTTGTACCTGTGAATTGTGAGTCACTTAAAAACGCAGCGTAGGCACTTTAAACCCATGATTTAAAGGGTACAAACATTTTATCTAATGAAATAAAATTGATTGGAAATCCGGTTTAGTTGAAAAAACATTTTTTATTTCCAAACCTAAGGAGTACTCTAGCAAGTATTATACCATTTTGGAATCCTGGATAAATGCGCCAATTTTTAAAGTTACATGCCATGATAGTGTAGTAAATTTTTTTTGCGGTACAGACAGTTAAAGTTGGGTGATGTAATTATCTGAAATGAAATGTTGGCCAAAACTCCACGATTTCATTGAAAACTGAGGCAGTTATGGCTTAATTTTGAATTGTAATTTACAGAAGGGTTATTCATGCTTACGTTGCAGAAAAAAGTTTCATAAAAAGTTAATATTTGTAGTCACAGGACTTAAAAGATCATCACAGGGTGTCAGTTTTTCCTGTTTTTTTTAAATACTCATAACTCAAAAGTTACAAAACAAATATTTTTTTTATATTTTTCTGATAACTGTCATGACTTGGCGCGTCACCCGTTTTCGGCTGGACGTTGACTTATGGGACACCCTGTATAAAAAATCGATGAATAAATTCAAATAGAAACACTATTTATCCAGCTGTATCACAAGAATCTTAATTTTCTGAGAAAATCTTGTATATTAATCTGAATCTCGGAAACGGCTCCAACGATTTTCATGAAATTTACATTATGTATACAGGGGTTTGCGGGAACGATAAATCGATCTAGCTAGGACTCATTTTTAAATCTTATTTTATGGTTTTCAAATAATCAACTTTATCGATAACCAACTTAAACATAAACTAATTTTAGTTATTCCAGCAGGCGTTGTTAGTAATATTGAAAAACATGAATGAATGAATGAATGATTCATATTTCATCAGTATGTAATTCGTATTTAAATATAATTTCTAAAAACCACAATTTACCAAAAAATAATACCTATTATACCAGCTCGTATATCTTAAAGCTAGGTGAGTTTAGTCTAAAAAGGTTTATTACAGAGAAAACATATGGTGACTGAATAAAAGCAAAGCAAAGTTAAAAGGTAAAAAAATATTATAGTCCTTACTATCCCGATAACTTTATACATAGGTCGATCTCTTTTCAAATATTTATTATCCGACTTCAAATAAATAAATTATAGTTTAAAAAACTAAAAAAAAACGCTTTTATAACTAATTGAACTAAAAAGTTAAAAATAAAACTGTAATAATCAATTGAAAATTTATATTATTGTACAAAAAAGCGTGGGGTGCTTTTGATAATAACTTCAGATATAATAAACTATTGATAAAATATTTACAACAATCAAAATCAAGCCCCCCACGCTTTTTGTACAATAATATAAATTTTCAATTGATTATTACAGTTTTATTTTTAACTTTTTAGTTCAATTAGTTATAAAAGCGTTTTTTTTTAGTTTTTTAAACTATAATTTATTTTTTACTTTTTAGTTTTTTTTTTCATATTATTGCATTGTCATCGACCTTTGACAGGTGAGCAAAGTTTGAATCAAATCTGATAGTTCAAAGTAGATTTTTTTTTTAATTTTTTTTTTTAATTTTTTTTTTTTTTTTTTTCATATTATTGCATTGTCATCGACCTTTGACAGGTGTGCAAAGTTTGAATCAAATCTGATCGTTCAAAGTAGGTTTATATTTTTTTTTTTTATTTCTTTACATTTTTTTTTATTTTTTTTTTCATATTATTGCATTGTCATCGACTTTTGACAGGTGTGCAAAGTTTGAATCAAATCTGATCGTTCAAAGTAGGACAAAATCGAGCTCAAAGGGGTCGGTTACATACATACATACATACATACATACATACATACATACATACATACATACATACATACAGGTGAAGCTAATAAAAGCGTTATAAAAAGGATTTCAATTCAGATGTATTTTTTTAATGTTTGTTTTAGTATAAATTAATTCGTCATTTAAAAAAATAATATTTGAATGGTAATAACTTCATATATTAGTCCCATAAGATTTCTTCAAAATCGGTTCAGCCGTTGGCCATGAAGTCGGTTTCTCAAGTTTTTTAAACTTATGTTATGTACTCTCCCATCTTTAAAATCCCAAGAAATCCAAGTGTAGTACCATTTCTAAAGCATTTTTAGATATTTATAAATAATAACCGTAATAATAATAGCTGATACACAATAAAAATAAATCTTCTTCGTAACAATGACTGTCTAGAGTCCAGAGTCTAGACGTCTCTCTCAAGGCATTAAATTTCAAGATAGTTACACTATCGGAAGGCGAGTAAGCCTTAAGAGCGAGTCGTGCGAAAATTTGAGATGCGTTGTAAAAAAATTCATAACTTAATAACTAAGTGACATTTTAAAAATCACAAAAGGACTAATTGTAGACTATACATTTAAGATTAATTCGAATTTAAGTGTGTTAAAAAAATATACTATTTAACATGACATTCTATTTAACGCTAATGAAAATCGTATGTCAGCGTTAAATAGAATGTCACGTCAAATAGGATAATTTTTAAAAACGCATCTCAAATTTTCGTACGACCCGCTCTTAAGGGACCAGACGTGAAGAATGAATGAAAAACACTAGCAGGGTTCAATGAGTACAACAGGACCCTAATAACTAAAGACTCCGCTGTTCGTCTGTCTGTTCGTCTGGCACCAAGCTGTATCTCATGAACCTTCTTCTTTCTTTATTCTTTATTGTACACACATACAGATGATAGATAAACATTATAAAGCGGGCATAAAGCGGGCAGAGGCGAGCTTAACCCTAAATATAGTTTTCTACCAGCAAACCTTGGAGGATAGAGAGAGTTGATTATAGTGGTGGGTGGGTGGTTCTTCTTCTTATCGTATCACTGATTTTTTCAAACCAAGTGTGGTGAAAGGATTTTAAGTGCAGAGGCTACTACTACTAAAGTGTTAGTTACCAGTCTGTAGGTATGTGTGTATGTAGGACGTGACTGTTGTGTGATGTTTTCAAACATTATTAATATCATCTTCGGTAACAGCTGGATGAACATCCCATTAAGTTTTCAATTTCAATTTGAATGCGAGGAACTGTTGAGTGAGGTGTGGTGCTACTGTCAGCGATTAGCGTTTCAGGAGTAGAGCAACAGTGCACTCTCCAATATCGTTGTAATAAAAAAAACTCAAAAACAATCATCCATACTAATATTATAAATGCGTTTGTAACTCTGTCTGTCTTCCTGTCTGGCTTTCACGCCAAAACTACTGAACCGATTGAAATGAAATTTGGTACACAGATAGTTGAGGGCCTGGGGAAGGACATAGGCTACTTTTTATTGCGAAAAAGGGGTTGTAAGGGGTTGAAAATAGGGGTTGAAAGTTGTATGGAAGTATCGTAATTTTTAGAGCTAGAAACTTAAAACTTATTTTTTAGTCTGTTGATTTGATATAAAAAAATATGACATTCAAAGTTTGTGCTGGGGGGGTAGAGGGAGGGGAGTACAGGGGGAGTACAGGAGGAGTGTGGAGGGGAGGTGCGGGTGGAGTGTGGAGGGGAGTGTGGAGGGGAGTACAGGGGGGAGTTGGAGGGGAGGTGCGGGGGGAGTGTGGAGGGGAGTACAGGGGGAGTGTGGAGGGGAGGTGCGGGGGGAGTGTGGAGGGGAGTACAGGGGGGAGTGTGGAGGGGTGCTGCGGGGGGAGTGTGGAGGGAAGGTGCGGGGGGAGTGTGGAGGGGAGTATAGGGGGAGTGTGGAGGGAAGGAGCGAGGGGGGATGCGGGGGGAGTACAGGAGGAGTGTGGAGGGGAGTACAGGGGGGAGTGTGGAGGGGAGTGTGGAGGGGAGTACAGGGGGGAGTGTGGAGGGGAGGTGCGGGGGGAGTAGAGGGGGATTGTGGAGGGGAGTCTGGGGGGAGTGCGGGGGGAATGTGGGGGGTGTTGAGGAGAGTGGGGGGAGTTTGGAGAGGAATGCAGGGGGGATGAAAGTGTGGCGTAGTACGACGCCATATGTCTAAGTTTAGTAAGAGGGCAGACGACTGTGTCACGTGCACGCGAATATGACGTTGTTATTTAATTACTGTTTTCTTCCGCTGCAAATTAAAAATGCTACCCATAGACACTTCGTCCACGCGGACGAAGTCGCGGGCACAGCTAGTAATATAATATTTTTGTATGAGCAAATATAAGTATTATCAATAAATCATATAATTATATTACTGATTTGGATCAGTTGAGCTATCTCTAGATCATTTGTAATGGTCTGCAGATACCTCAAATGTTTCTTGTGTATTTTGTAAATATTTGTTGAACTGTAAGTTTCTTTGTGTAAATAAAGTACCGAATACATTTTATTAATACAGTATATTCATAAAAGAAACGAGAAAAAAATTAAATGAAATATTTTTTAAAAGTTTATTTTATCTTTCGTCCGTTACTAACTTATTTCGTGAGTTTCCCACCGAGTATTTATGATAAGAAGTGAATTTAATTCTTATTTTAGATAAGCCTTAAAACACTTGAATTTTTAAAATAAAAGCACCGCTCCGTAATAAATAAATTAATAAAAATATGTGCGGACATTCCACACAATACCATCTAGCTCCAAACTAAGAAAGCTTGTAATGTGGGAACTAGATTATAATAGCAGTATACCATCGGAAAGGTATTTTGAAAAGGTTGACATTTCGTAACCCGGTTATATACATAGAACTGACAGACAAAACTTTTTTAACTCTAAGAAACAATTCCTTCTACGTAGCTGGTTACGAAACTCAGTTAGGTACGCACTAAAAATACATTTGATATTATAACGGTCACCGTTTTTCAGGAAACAGAGATTATGGGACCGTCGTCGGTTCGTAATCCGTCGCCGCGACCCAAAACGTATTCAATCAAAGCTTATTTCTTATGATTTAAGCTTTATTTTAACCTTTTTGGATTAAACTAATAAACATCAACGAGTTCCGAACCCCGGACGTAAACCTTTTTGGTTTGAAAGTAATCCTTGCCATAAACAAAACATAAAAATACTTTATGGTTTGTAATAAAAAGGCCTGTACTCAGCATTGAGTGCAAACAGACCAAAATGATGATGATGATGATGATGTAAGCAACACAAAAAACAGTACGATAAATAGAAACTACGCTTAGTTTTTGTAGAATCCATTGGACATTTATTAAACACCTTTTTCAACATGTATTTTATGCAATAAACACTGGCTTCGACTTTGAAAAATAGTAATTTAGCCAGTAACAAAAATATTTATTTTTCCCGACATTTTTGTTTTGGAATATGCTGTATACACCCTGTAGCTAAAAATGTTATACGTGGTGGTTACCGCTTAACATCTGGTGGACCATAAGCTTAATCTTTAGTAAATTGTATAAAATAATTAATGGATTCCGGCGTGACGTTGCGGACATCCATTGTTAAACATAAATTAACTAGAACAAATATGTAGTACTAATGCGTTAATCTAATCTATGTACAGTTAGCAGTTAAAAAATATTGCACATCGGTTAATTCCGGCTTCATAGAGCGTAGTGTGCGTCAGAAAGAGATAGCGCTCTACAAAAGTAGAAAAGCCGATGTGCAATATCCCTATGCAACAAGGTGTATTATACACAAAAAAGTTTAAAGTCTACGTCTATTGTTAAGTAAACTGGCACATATTAGTAGACTACTATGCATATTTTGTTATAGTTAATTTATGCGTAAGTGGTATAAAATAATTTAAGTTTAAAAAACTTGAGAAACCGACTTCATTGTCAAACGGCTAAACCGATTTTAATCAAATTTGTTTGGGACAATCTGGACGTAAGAATAACCTTCCAAATAAAAAAATAATTTTCTAAATCGGTTCATAAATGACGGAGGCATGCAGTTACAAACATTAAAAAAATTATTAAAAAAAAATGGCAACACCGATTTTAATAAAATTAAAATGGGACCAATCTGGAAGCAGTACCTTTCAGATAAAAAAATAATTTTTCAAATCGGCTCACAAATGACGAAGTTATGCAGTAACAAACATTAAAAAAAAAAATAAAAAAAAAAATAAAAAAAAAAAAAAAAAAACATACAACCGAATTGAGAACCTCCTCCTTTTTGATTGGAAGTCGGTTAAAAATCAAGGACACTCACTTTAGTATCGTCCATCTTGTTTCCATCGTAGATCCCAAGATACGTCACTCAAACCACCGTTTAAACTTTCACCATTCCAAAAAGTATCTACACGAAAAAGTTTTCACGAAAAATCTACACGCCTTTTTGTACGAGTCTACGAAAGTCTACGAAGCTCTACGAAGCTCTACGCGCTACGAAGTTTTCCAAAAGTTTCCGTGAAATGTTTTGTGTAGCTATTTTTTATTTTCCTTGTAACTTTGAAGCGTAAAATAAGTGACTCCAGAGTCATCATCATCATCATCTTCGACGGTACAATGTGCAATAATTCCAGTCGAACATCACTTAAAAGGTAAGTTCATTATAAAATTACTCACACTATTATTATACCCGCTAATTTTGAATGTATGCAAATTTGTATTTTCCTCAAAGTTGAAAATCAAGTTGTTTGAAAATTTTGCGATGCACAATGGGGATTTTAGTAAAAAAAAAAACAAATTTATTAGTAGATTAATTTAGAATATCACTTTACATCACTTCACAAGGTCACAAGAACATACAGCCTTTTTATAATGGGATGATAAAAGAAAAATCCTTTATCGCGTTTTGTAATAAAAGAGACAAAGTTTATAATCTCAATTAAAAATACCGTGTTCAATCAACTTTTGATACTATAACACGTTATATAATTTTTCACGCCATATTGCAATTTTCACTGTCAGTACAAAAAAAACTGACATTAAAGACACAAAAAAAATTGAACCTAATTTTCGTTTAAGTTTCAATACACTATCACGTATTTTTATGACATTTTTCACATTAGTATGTTAAGTTTAACATACGAAGCATTAAAACCGTACTATACTGTCAATTTCACTCTAGTTTCGATCGCACACTGCCGAGTGTCCGACTGCCGATCCGTACTCACTTGGGGTGTGGCCCGTGTGCTAGCGGCATTTAATATTACAAATACAAGTTCGTGTCCTAAAGCCCATAGGAGATCTGTCCCTGAACATCACATGTTAAAATACAACTCCATATACTGCCAACTGTCAACCCTATGTTAGTTTTCATAATGAGCTTCGAAGCAGTTTTAGATTTATTTATTTTACAATGAAATTTTTGATGAATTTTTGTTTTGGAATAAAGGTTTTCGAATGGCGACCACGAACCGCAAGACGAAGCGTAGGGTGCCCACCCACCAGATGGACTGACCACATTGTTAGGGCGCTTGTACACGCTAAGAAAAAACGCCGGGTCTACCCAAGAATTCGTGTCGTAACTAGAAAATAACTGTGTACACTGCTCGCAGCGGTGCACGAAAAAAATCTTATCTGCGCAAGACACGACGCGGCGAACGTTGTTGCGTTTTCGTGTGTGGAAAAGACAAAATTCTTGTCTTACGCAGATAAGATTTTTTTCGTGCACCGCTGCGAGCAGTGTACACAGTAATTTTCTTGTTACGACACGAATTCTTGGGTAGGCCCGGCGTTTTTTCTTAGCGTGTACAAGCGCCCTTAAGATCGCGGGAAGTCGATGGATGGAAAGGGCTCAGAATCGTTCTTCCTGGAAATGTGTAGGGGGAGGCCTATTATGTCCAGCGGTGGACTTCTTCAGGCTGATAATGATGATGATGATTACAATGATTCATGCTAGAAGTTGTGGGTTCAAATCTGGTATTGGTATTGTTGGTATAGGTTGATATTGGTCTGGTATTGTGTTTACACGAAGACGCGGTCATGCAGAGACTGGCAGACTTGGTTCTTTTGAAACATTAACTGATGCCATTTATACAGATTTTTATAAGATGACGTGTTTTTAACTCTGTGATATTTTTGATTTGTAAAAGGGTCATATAAAAAACGAAAGGAGCCAAGCTGTAGTTTGTTGCCTGTTCTATGTGTGTATGTGTCTTGGTCGCGTGGAACTGGCACCTAGACTCACTTAACTATAAGACGTTTCAAAGTGATTCTTGCGATTCTACTGAATAAATACACGTTGATTTTGATTTCTGTAAGATTTTTTGACGTGAATACGTCTTTAAAGTTGCTTCCACAGGGACGCAATTAAAACTAATGATGATAACCAAAATCAGGGGATACTGTTTAGTGTTGCAACTACATATCTATCATCCCCATCCAAATTTCAATTACACCACTGAATAGCTAAAGAATCAAAGAATTTATTTCACTAATTAAGGACTGTAACACATCGCGTGTGGTGGAAGGAAAAGCCCCGAAGTTACGAGACGCATTCACGTACAACAAACGGCGGCGTCCATAACACAGCCACTCCATATTTTTTGCTTTTAAGCCAATATAAACTATTTTATCTGATTGCTTTTGGATCAGCATCACTTTGCGCTACCATGGAGATTATCATGGTATCATGTATCTACTGTAGGCCTATCACAAGCTCTGTCTCTGGCTCTGGTTTTGAGTCTGTGTGAGTGCTTACCAGTGTATTATACTGTGTGTGACGTTTCGACTTATGATTATTTATACAGCACTCACACAGCATAAAAACCAAGAGCCAGACAAACCCAATAAAATTTTATTCAATACAATGTTAATATATATTAATACAATAATACAATTGCAAGAATCACTTTGAAACGTCTTAAAGCTAGGTAAGTCTAGGTGCCAGTTCCACGCGACCAAGCCTAGAAGAACAGGCAACAAACTAACGGCTCGGTTCCTACCGTTTTTTATATGATGTGTGTGAGTGTATTATACTGTGTGTGTGACGTTTCGACTTAGGATTTATTTAGACAGCACTCGCACTGACTTAAACCCAGAGCCAGACAGAGCCTGTGGTAGGCCTACTGATTGTCGGCTCCCGTGTGGTTTAAGTTTATATTGATTTTAAATATCGCATGCGTATCATATCTATTATATTGTCAACTGTCTAGCCTTTGCCAGGTTTTGTGTAATTAGGGTGACATGCCCTCTCTATAATTATAGCTCGGTCGGCGGATATTCACACGTGAAGTTAGCCACATTGTTTTTGACAGAGCTCAGTTGGTTGGTTTTTGCAACATTTTGCATTGATGCTGTTCCTATTAGTCTTAGGCCCGTATTCTGAAACAGTGCTTAGGTCTGAGACGAGCCTCAAGCACAGATTTCTGACACTTTTCAATGGAGAACTGTCATAAAATCTATGCTTGAGGCTCGACTCAGACTCAAGCGCTGTTTCGGAATACGGGCCTTAGAGTGATGCTATACAGGGTTATTCGTTATTAGCTACCAGCTACA
This sequence comes from Thera britannica, assembly GCA_939531255.2. Classification (NCBI taxonomy): domain Eukaryota; kingdom Metazoa; phylum Arthropoda; class Insecta; order Lepidoptera; family Geometridae; genus Thera; species Thera britannica. The sequence continues at coordinate 12,398,626 of OW618042.2, read as the reverse complement.
CAAACTGACAGGGCTAATTTTTGGGTCGTGAACATTTTGTTTGGCCGAATCAATTTAATTCCTAAACTGATTTAAGTTTTTGTATCAAAATGTTATTTTTATTAATTTCTTTACGACATATTGCATAATGATTGCCACGGAGAACAAGACGATGTATCATCGATGCAGAGTGTCGCTCGCGGCGCACGGGCGCGGGCAAAGGTCACTGACAGGTCAGGCGGATAACAGATGTAACAATGCGCCTATGATTCGAAGGAATCTTCATCGATTTTCTCGGGATTTTCGTAACAAAACTTAAAAAAAACATTTCATAAATATTTTTTATTTTATTTGTTGAACCTAATTCCTGAGTATTTGTAGCTAATAATGAATAACCCTGTATAACCTATAGCCTTCCTCAATAAATGGACCATCCAACACAAAAATATTTTTTCAATTGGGACTAGCAGTTCCCGACATAAGCGCGTCAACCAAACTCTTCAGCTTTATAATATTAGTATAGATATATAAAACCATTTTGCGGTCCCGCAGTTAACTTCACTATTATCTAGATCCGCCGACCTTGTAAGTATTTTTATTATTTTCATGACAATATAACAAATTGATGTTTGTAACGCACATGTCTACCATTTTAACTACTTATTTTATGTTACATTTTTTCAATGTGAAAATTTACCATTAAATTACTTAGTTCTTTCAGCAATAAAAAAGCATTTTACAAAAAGCATTTTGTAAAAGTAGCCGAAAAATTATACAAAAGAATCATAAATCAAAAGCAAGTGCAGAAATTATAACAAACATAGAAAACTACCGAATTCGTTTGTATTTGAAGTTGGTTAAAAACGGTAATTATGCCATCAGTTTCATGTTCATCTAAGTATATTTGCGTGGAACTGGCACCTACATTCATATAACCTTACGACGTTGCAAAGTGATCCTTGTGATTCAACTGAATGCTTGAGCAAATATAACTTTCATTCAAGACTGACCACGGGTATGTCAAAATTACGTTTGCTGACGTAACAATGACGTCACAGTCTGAGTAGCAATCGGGTTAAGTGAACTCTGACGTCATCGACCATTGGTAAACATCACACTAAAACATCAATAAAATAAAACGTAAAGAATCAATAGAAAAGCCGAAAAAACAATACATTTTCTTACGTATCAGAATGGTTTAGTGATGCAAGTGATTTTAATCCTTTAAACCAACCTTCTAAAACTTAGGAGGTTCTTTGTTTGTAACTATGTATTTTCATCGATTTCTCCGTCAATTGTAAAACAAACTATCTAAAACATAAATAAATAAAAAGGTGATGATTCAATAGAAAAGTCGAAAATTAATAAATTTGCTTACTTATCAGGATGATTTAGAAACCGACCTTCTAAATATTAGGAGGTTCTATGTTTGTATGTATTCTCTCCGTCAATTGTAGACAAACAGTTACTCAAGTAATTTAGTTAGTTGTAAATTTGTATCACCAAACCTCAAACCCAAAGCAAGTTTTATCAATAAGTCACAATAAAATGGCACCACGTTCATAACAAAGTATTATTATACCTTTTATCCTAAGATATAATTTATCAGTCCCTTTGTATTTATTTTCCACCGCGGCGTCATGTCAAGTAGCTTAATAAAGTTGTCACGCTATCTTATTAGCCGCCCGCCCAGGGTAGCCGCCCGCCCAGGCCAGCTGCCGCCCTAGACCATTGGGAGACCATGATACATAGCTACGAAAGGATATTCCAATCTTGAGAGTATTTTGAGGTAGGGTTTTTTAGCTCACCTACTTCTCAATAATACTAGTTTATTGAAACTAACTTCCTTTCATAAAATAGACTGTAATTACTCCACTTACATTTTAATATAAAACAAACTGTCATAATATATCAGTTCCTTTATGTCCTGATATATTATATCAGGACATAAAGGTACCCCCCTCTTTACATTTTCAATGCAACGTCACATTCCCTCAGTGTCAGTGCTGCTGATATTTTTACAAACAAATATCAGACAGGGAGCATCAATTCTTATAAAATTCATTTATAATAAACCATTTAAAAAGGAAGAGCCATTATTGAAAATCATGACACTGGGAAAGCAAATATTTTTATGTAAGAACATTTTGTAACGTTTGTAGCTCAATCACTCTATATCTAACCACTGGACAGATTTTTAAAAATTAAATTCAGAAGACAAATAGTTCGGTACCTTGAATAAAATATAAGCTACTTTTAACTCTGATAAATTCATTACAAGAAAGAAGCGGCAACGCCTTAAATAATTATATTAGCAATCACAGCTACCACGCGCGCGAGTGATGCCAAAGCCGGAGTACTTCATATCTTGATGGATACTACTAAGTAATGAAGCAGTGTGTCGACCGGGAATTAATCGTATGAAATCGGTGTGCGGTGCCTGACGCCTATCGCCGATCGTATCGCACACCTCTGCCACCATTTTGCATGGAAAAACTAAAAGCGCCCCTAGCGGATTCTTCAAGAAGCATTAATAGCGATTGCGAGACGGAGACTTGTCCACGTCAGCTGGTGTACGATTGGTTCCTGGTCGACATACTGGTGTACGGCTTGGCTCACCTGATGGTAAGTAGTTCCGTTGCAAAATAAATTTGCTAAGTTTATTATTTATTTGAAGGGCTTTGTCGCTTACTACACTGCCCTTTTACAAATTAAAATAAAGAAATAATTGCCCAGAACAAAATATTTTTTTTGTCCTTCTTGATTTAGTATGGTGGTCACCCTATCCTTCAAATAAAAACCAGATGACAGTTATAATGCACGTGCCGACGATTACAAACAAACAAACGCTAATAATGAGAAAATGGACGCTCTTTTTATGAGAGTTATTATTTCTAGGACTTTTTATTTTAGCTGTTTATTATAATAAAGAAAATATAACAGTTTATTAAGATTAAAGTAACTTTTATACCTCAGTTGGTAGCTCTGTTGTTTGCGCGCTAAAGGTTGTAGGTTTGATTTTTTCAGGACGAAAAATTGTGTGATGAAAATCGATTTTTGTTCTGCCGGATGCTATAATAAGTAATAGTCATACTTATAAACGCAATTTAAATTTAAACATAGCTTAAAGTACATAATGCCCTGTAACTGCTTGTCAATACCCGGTGGTAAGGGGGTGGCAGTAGTTTAAACAGTGTTTAATGTTTATCTTTTGACAGATTTTTATTATGAGAGAAGAGAGAGTAAGATAGCTTAAGTTAAAAGTAATGTGGCCCTAGTCCAAGTTTTGCTTACCTTGGGGCTGGATATTGTTTAGTTATTATTACTTAGGCACTTATTACTTTTTATTGAATTTAAATTGATGAGAACTGAAAATAAACTGATAAGCAAAGCTTTCTTATTAAAACAAGCACTATGTGCAAACAATTTAAAAAAACAATAAGGAACCAACCCTTTCATAGCGCCTTATTAAAAGGTGTTAACTGGGGCATACCCCAACACATCGCCGCAGGAATATGAAAACAGCTGGCTCACTCCATAGTATCTACAATCCTGCAATTATACGATCTAACACTAAATAGCAAATAAATCTACATTATACCCACGTGTAAAGAAATCGACAGTCAAGTCAAATCCCTCTCGGTTCAAGACTTTTGGGAACCTTTATGTTTTTTTTCGACAGTCTTCTTCTTCTTTCGTGTCATTGTTATAATTCAAAGCCACTTCGACCAGTGGGTGGCTAGATCCACCTGTAGCCAGTCATAAGATCACCCATTGTGCATGAGGTGGGGCATGACGGAAACTTTTGTGTGGAAGGGTATATGCACCTGATGGCCAACACATAGCCATTGCGTATCGGTTTATTAATCATCCCCAACACCAATTTTTAATAGTAATTCTGCATCTATTTCTTAGAATTAGACACTTTTGCAGGTGGTGAAAGAGGACACACATGATATAAGAGATACTAGTCTTGCTTCGTAACCCGGTTACGAAATAAGAACTGTAAGATAGACCTTTTTAATTAGTTGGTTACACGGCTAAGTACGGTTGAACTAAGAAAAAAAATATTTTTAAGTGGCTGGTAACGAAACCCGGTTACGTACAACGGTTTGGTTTAGGTGCTCACATACATCTTATTTCTGTAATTAAACCGATTGAAAGAGCTAAAGACATGTTTTTAGCATTGCCCCGCGTCTTTCTAATGGTGCCTTCCTACGGTGCGTGGTTCTGCAGATCATCACGCACAGCCGACGACGACGCACGGAAACGCACACAGAAAGGGCTCCTGTGCTACCGCGCACCTCGGCGCACGAGACCGTTTCCATGGTGTGTCGTGCGAGCTGGTGCGGGCTGGTGCGCGATATCACGCACCGGTGGGAAGGGGCTATAAGACGTAGCGGTAAGTAAACCAGCCTATCAATATGAGCTGTGGCAGCGTGAAATATTCCAAGTATGGCTCAGCTATGGCGGCATGGCACCTTTGTTTGTGGAGCTGCAGTGGAATGGACGCGCTTCGGAGGAAGGTGCTGATTATTCGCAAACTTAAGATTCCTCACATAGAGATAGGCAGTGTTTTGAAACGACGACGAATAATAAAGATAGACTGAATAATTATTTTAATAGCTGGAAATAAATAGTTAAATAAATAAATACAATTATTTTAATAGTCAAACAGTTCTTAGTACAGTTTTTGTGGTGAACATAGATGTTTGTTCTCTTTCTGGGTGTTATATTGTAATCTAAGTATGTATGTACTTACAAAAAATATAATAAATATAATATAATAATAATTTGGGGCTAGATAGTGTTGTGTGGATTGACTAAAATACAAAAAAAAAGGTCTTTTATTTTACTATAAATTTTATGATGTTGGCGTCCTCTGTTGCCAAAACTGTTATGTTGGTAGCACTGTAATCGGGTCTGACGTATAGTGGAGTAGGGTCAGCCATTATAACTGGTTTTATTGGGTTAAAATTATTTTATTTTGGACATTTTCTGTCTCTATAGGCCTGCATCGGTGAGATTTGGTGACCTAATATTATTGACCTCCCTTGAAAATTTTAACTGTACAGCTGGTCAATTGACATTAGAATCTGTAAAAAAAAGCGGCCAAGTGCGAGTCGGACTCGCCCATGAAGGGTTCCGTAGCAACAAGTAACATAATATAAAAGTTCTTGTTTCGTCGAGAGGTAAATTGCGGTTTACGATTTATGACGTATAAAAAAAAACTACTGACTAGATCGCGTTCAAACCAAATATCGTTGAAAGTTTGCATAGTAATGTACAACATATATTTTTTTTAGTTTTATCATTCTCTTATTTTATAAGTTAGAGGTGGGAACCAACTTTTTACCACTTTGGAAGTGTCTTTCGCGCAAACAATATAGTTTAGAAAAAACGATATGAGAAACTTCAACATCATTTTTGAAGACCTATTTTTAACCGACTTCCAATCAAAAAGGAGGAGGTTCTCAATTCGGTTGTATTTTTTTATTTTTAATGTTTGTTACCGCATAACTTCGTCATTTGTGAGCCGATTTGAAAAAATATTTTTTATTCTGAAAGGTACTGCTTCCAGATTGGTCCCATTTTAATTTTGTTAAAATCGGTGTTGCCATTTTTGAAGTGAAAACTTCTTTAGCGGCGTTGAGCACTTTCTGTAATGGGTATAAAATCTTAAACTCTCGTCAGGATCACGTGACCTGATCGAAAAAGCGTAAGACGGATGGAGAGGACGTTGCCGTTCCGCTCGACTGACCGCGCCGTACCCGGTGTGCGACGTTGCCGCTTCGCTCGCCAGAATAGATAATAGTTAGTAGCAAGCATACCAAGGCGTTTTTCGTGACTGTAGTAGGTATAGGTACATACCTATTATAGATTTTATGAACTAGCGGCCGCCCGCGGCAGGTAGTAGTGGTCATTGGTACATGATTTTATGGATCTACTGTATTTATTTAGGTATTATGAATAAGGTAGGCAAGGCACTGATGCCAACGACGAGCTTCGGCAAATTCACCATCCACACTTGATGTGCGGGCTGGTTTCCGCAAGGCCTCTAGTGGGCCCTTTTTGCTCGAACTTAATAATCAAGTTTTCACTTCTGCCGGCACTCCCGGAGTGCAACCCGTCTTTTTTTTTTAAATATTTTTTTTAATGTTTGTAACTGCATGCCTCCGTCATTTATGAACCGATTTAGAAAATTATTTTTTTATTTGGAAGGTTATTCTTACGTCCAGATTGTCCCAAACAAATTTGATTAAAATCGGTTTAGCCGTTTGACAATGAAGTCGGTTTCTCAAGTTTTTTAAACTTATAATTATGTATTAAAATCTTAATGCGGTCTAAAGAATACATCTACTCGCCAAGTTTCATCAGTCTAGCTCTTATAGTTTCGGAGAAAAATGGCTGTAACATACGGACGGACAGACAGACAGACCTTGGGCGAGCGAAGCCGCGGGCTGCCACTTGTATATATATACATATCCAGCCGTGGTCTGGGGTCCTATTCTGACTGATGCTCGTCATCATTAATATTAATTATATAATGAACTAAGGCTTGGAGGTCATCAGGCTTCTAGGGCACGTTGTAAAAGAATTTAGATAGAGTTCAAATTGATAAAGACACAACTTAATTGAAAATACGAACGAGTAGGAATGGAAGGACATTTAGCATGTTTTAGTACAGTCTGCATAACAAATTGATAAACGGTGTCAGATAAATGAAAAATATTTTTCAATACAAATTTAGTAACCAGAAAAGATAAGCAAATTCAACATTGCACTGCCTCAAGTTTTTTTTTTTAGTTTCAAGGCAAGAACAATACTCGAAAAGTAAAAAATTAAATCCAACCTTCAAAAACTCTATATTAGCGGATCCTTTCAACACACTGATACTTCCCATATTGCCCTTTTATTGTACGTCCGGAACGGACAAACTGTACCTACATAGCCATAGCCATTAAGATCTTCTCTGTACAACAGTTATGCAATAAATATTTATGATTTCTGATTTCTTATATAAAAGATCTACCTAGTATTATCTATGTTCTTAGTATCTAGTAACATGACAAGAAGAAGACGAAGGAGTAACGTATAGTATGTATATGTGGGGGCCAACCAGCATTTCGGCGATCAGCTAAAACACTGTCTATTATGACAGCGAAGTTTGACAGCTAATCGCCATCACCATCCCCTAGATGTGCGCAGGCCTTAAGACGTCCAGCAAGGCTACCACGAGCTCCATATGGTTATGGCTATGGCTGTCAAATAGTGTATACTCGTAGATAGGCTGACCCACACATTCATTTTCTTCTTGGGTTTGAATGTGTTGGCACTGTTGACACAATTTTGACAGCCATAACCATTATGGAGCTCATGGTAGTCCAGCTGATTGGTGGGTGAGGGCGCTTGTACACGCTAAGAAAATTTGCCGTTCCTGCGGCAGACAAGACAAATTCTTCGTGTAGACGACAAGAATTTTGTCTTTTCCACACACGAAAACGCAACAACGTTCGCCGCGTCGTGTCTTGCGCAGATAAGATTTTTTTCGTGCACCGCTGCGAGCAGTGTACACAGTTATTTTCTAGTTACGACACGAATTCTTGGGTAGACCCGGCGTTTTTTCTTAGCGTGTACAAGCGCCCTGATTCGTGAGGCTCCGAAATCACTCTGCAACAAAGCGACTGTTTCCCAAGTATCCGTTTTTACGGAACTGTTATCCGAGGGATAAGACGCCCGCGAGCCAAGTGCTATCCGCCGTGAAGCTACGAAACGTGGAGGTGAATTCATGAAAAACTCGGTGTAGTCTTGATCAAATCAAATCAAAAGTGTATTTATTTAGTAGTATTGCAAGAATCACTTTGAAACGTCTTAAAGTGAGTCTAGGTGCCAGTTCCACGCGACCAAGCCTAGCAGAACAGGCAACAAACTACGGCTCGGTTCCTACCGTTTTTTTATATGATCCTTTTACAAATTAAAAATATAACTTTTAAAACGGTTATTAACACCATTTTTATGAAATATAGGTGCCGAAATATCGGAAGTCAACTCATCAAAATTTAATCATGGTCAATATCCCGTTGTTTCATAAAAATCAAAAATAATCTAAAATAATAGCAGTGAACTTCCAATGTGGTGCCTCTTCACTTAGTCAGACGTATGCAATGCAATAATACAAAAGCAAAAGTTTCAAAGACAGCACACGCTACACATCAAAGTAAGTAAATAAGTAAGTTCACGCCTTACAGCGCAGAAGGCAGATCTACTACCAACTGAGCTGCGAATTCTATCTGTATAATAGTTGCAATCAGTCTGAGCATTTGCGCACAATCTTTGAATCTCTATATACCACATCCACAGTTGGTCGGTTCACAAACTAGATTCATGGTTCCCCCAAGTATTTACAGCCTGTGGGCGATATAGAAGGCTTGCATAAACAGAATCGGGTTGAAATCAGGCCTAGGTACTTACGTACTGGCTCGTTGAGGCTTTCAAGGGTTTTAGGAGTAAGGTAGCTGGATGTAATCCTAATTTTGGGAAACGACTTACGAACTGATATTTAACTTCTTTCAAATAAAATGTTTTCATACACTCTTCATCAAAAAAACTTATTGCGTCTATTTTGATTGGACGTATCTCTGATTACCTCTGAGGGTAGGATAGGTAGAAAAGGTCGAGAATAGCGAAACCTAGCCTTGAGCATCAACTAAAAAAATTGGTTGTCTGTAAAGTCGGTTTACTGACGATAGTTGAAAGTGACAACGTCATACAGCTGTCCACGCGGACGCATCGCTCACTCAAGTAGGAGAGAGACAGATGTCGAACGCTGCCGAACGCGGAGGCCGTGCGTGCCTCTTTGTCGCTCGTTCCGCGCTCTCGCTTGCACTTCAAGCCTTAAATGGAACGCCTCAGAGCGAGGTAACGCCGCATTAGTCATGTTTTTTCGTGCGTGCAGCTGGCTCGAATCGAAATCGAAATCGAATTATAAGACGTTGTCACGTCAAAAAAGTAAACAGGCCTTTTCATCTATTGTAGATGATTTGGATAGCGTTAGGCAACTGTTGTTTACTCAAGCCCCTAATTACGGGACGCTATAGTGCCGAGTAACTAACTAAAAATAATGAGTGCCACAAAATGATGGTAGGCAACAAATATTGCACATCGGCTAATTTCGGCTTCATAGAGCGTAGTGTGCGTCAGAAAGAGATAGCGCTCTACGAAAGCAGAAAAGCCGATGTGCAATATTTATTGCCTACAACCGTACATGGGCGTATTTAATTTATATCTTTTCATTGCTCATACTCGGAAAGTAGGTCTGAAGTTGCCTGAGGGGCCTAATTGAAAGTAATACTTTCAACCCTAGGGAGAATCGATTTCTACTGACAGCTGTCAAATTATAAAAAAAAAACAAGTTCTATTTTATTCAACCATGTCCAACTTTCTAAAGTCTTTCTAACTGCAAGGAGGTTATTGAACCAAATTCCAACTTTTTATTCAGCAAAGAGGTCCATTACAATGGTAAGAAGTTTCAAAAGTCTAATTAGTCCGCGATGTAAAGTTTAAATTTAAATAGAGTAAAGATAGTATTAAATAAGGAATATATTTTCTAAATGACTTTATTATTATTTAGCTTCAACTATTTCTTTAAAATAACATAGATTTGAGCAAAAAATTTACCATTTTTTAAATTATGAAAATGAAAATAATGGCTGAATAATGCTGGCCTGCCGAGCGCCCGCCAGAAAAAAAAACCGGGAAGGCGGCAATTCAATCTTCATTTTCACTAATTTTTCTATCATGTTTTTATTTTTACTTTCCTCGTATTCGTAATGAAAAGCACAGTGTTTACCTCGGGTGAAAGACTTTTTAAAGTCCCTCAAGCTCCATTGGCGCCCTCGCTACGCTTTGGCGCCAAACTCAAAAACGTGACTTTCTATCCTCAGGTAACAATGTACTATTTCATTACTCATACTCTGAAAGTAGGTCTGAAGTTGCCTGAGGGGCCTAATTGAAAGTAAAACTTTCAGCCCTAGGGAGAATCGCTTTCTACTGACAGCTGTCAAATTATAAAAAAAAACAAGTTCTATTTTATTCAACCATGTTCCAACTTTCTAAAGTCTTTCTAACTGCAAGGAGGTTGTTCAACCAAATTCCAACTTTTTATTCAGCAAGTAGGTTGGAAACCCATTACAACGGTAAGAAGTTTAAAAAGTCTAATTAGAGCGCAATGTAATATTTAAATTTAAATAACATAAAGATAGTATTAAATAAATAATATATCTTCTAAATTACTTGATTAGTGTATAGCTTCAACTATTTATTTAAAATAACATAGATTTAAATTATGAAAATGAAAATAATGGCTGAATAATGCTGGCGAGCCGAAGCCGAAGGCCCGCCAGAGAAAAAGAAAAAAAAAACCGGGAAGGCGGCAATTCAATCTTCATTTTCACTAATTTTTCTTTCATGTTTTTATTTTTACTTTCCTTGTATTCGTAATGAAAAGCACAGTGTTTACCTCGGGTGAAAGTCTTTTGAGTCCCTCAAGCTCCATTGGCGCCCTCGCTAACGCTCTGGCGCCAAACCCGTCTCGGGACTCAAAAAACGTGACTTTCAACACTCAGGTAACAATGTACTATTACAGACAACCGATTTTTTTAATGTTATCAACTTCTACCAGACCACTTTTGATCTTATCTAATTTTAATAAATGTTTTTGGAATATCTGTTTCGTGTCTTTCCTTTATGCTATACAGTTGTAAGTTTTTCTTGTAAATCCGAAGGACAGTCAATATTTTATTTTATAATTTTTTTCCTTAGGAAATATCTCAGATAGCTTCCGTTTGGCACTGATTTGGGTCAGTTGAACTATCTCTAGATCGTTTGTAACGGTCTGCTGATAGCTTAACTGTTTCTTGTATATTTTGTAAATATTTGCTTAATTGTAAGATTCTTTGTGTAAATTTCAGTATATCACAAATTTGTTATATGTTACTTTTATCGCTGAGTGCTTCTTCTTGTAACGTGTATATTTTTTGCTTACATTATGTCAGTCAGGTTTCTTACACACTCGCACCTTGGAGCATACACTATTAATATTATGATACTAGTTGATCCCTAGTCTGTACCTACATGGATTAAAAATCTTTGCGATCACTTCGACTTTTAAAACTATTATGGTTTTAACTGACTTCAAAAAAAAGGAGGAGGTTCTCAATTCAGCTGTATTATTTTTAATGTGTGTTATCGCATAATGACAGGTCGGAAGCCTCTCACCGCTGCTAGAATACTAACAGCTTTCCTCGCGATGTTTTCCTTCACCGTTAAATAGCACTGTACGCCTACCATAAGCTCTGTCTGGCTCTGTCTCTGGTTCTGGTTTTGAGTATGTGTGAGTATTGACTAAATAAATTCTATGTCAAAACGTCACACTGGTGATCACTCACACAGACTCAAAACCAGTACCAGAGACAGAGCCAGAGAGCTCATGGTAGGCCTTCTGGTTGTAAATAACGTATTATTTATTATCAAAACAAGTTATGCAAAGTCGCTGCAACTATTAACTTGAATAAACTATACTGTCAAGTTCAAGGCTTGTACGAGGTTGAACTCATTTAAATGTTGATGAACGTCAATTATCGACAGCTATACTTGTAATATTCGCTGTCAAGGTTTTAAGGCCTGCGCACATCTAGGCGATGGCGATGGCGATCAGCTGAAATGCTGTCAAATATCGCTGTCATATTTGACAGCGGTTCAGTATTCAGTATTCAGTATTCAGTATATTTATTGCCTTATTATGCATGTAAATTTAACAGTCAGATCTTAGAACTAGTTTAGAATCAATACATAATTTACCCTGCAAGGGTGTTGCAATACAGTAGAAGCGGACCGATATGGAATATTAAGTATTACAATTACATCTGTCTGTGATACTGATAAGTCAATAGTTATATTATATTATTATTATATTATATGTCAATAGCTTAAAATATTTAGGATAGAAAATGTCTCGATACAATAATAGTTAAAATAATTCCAAATAAGGTCCAAATGTCAAACACAAACTGAATTTCTTATTACATTGTTATCTTATCGGCTAGGAATTCGTCAACAGAATAGTAACACTTGGATAGGAGCAAATTTTTTAAACTATTTTGAAATAAGGAGTTTTTAGTTTCATTTTTAATTATGTCAGGAATTTTATTGAATATTTTTACTAGCCTAAAGTCAGGACTTTTGTCAATCGTTTTTAATTTAGTCGCTGGTAGAATCAGCTGGTCTTTATGTCGTCTATTATAAAACGTATTATTTTCTAGTTTGGAAAAGAAGAAGTGTCTATATTTCCTAACAAAGATCGACATTTGTAGTATATATATACATGGTAGCGTTAGAAGTTTGTTTTGTTTGAAATGGGGTTTACAACTATGTCTTGGCTTAATGTTTAGTAATATCCTAATTAACTTTTTTTGTTTGATAAACACGTCGTTAAAATCTACACTATCGCCCCATAGCACAATGGCGTAATTGAGCCATGCAAATGCGTTTGCATAGTAAGCTGACAAGGCGGTTTCGTAATTTGTGTTACATTTAATAATACTTAGGGCATATGTAAATCTAGCTGATTGCCATCGCCATTGCCTAGATGTGCGTAGGGGTTTAGAAAATATTCATGTAGCTAGCAGCTACCAATTATATTTAACTCCAACCCACTCTATTTTTTTAAATATACAGCTAGATGACGGAACAGGCATATGACCCACATAATATAGCACATGTTTTCTCGTCGCCGATCCCACAATGTCTGAAGACGAAAGTCTTCAACCAGTGCGTCCTACCTGTAATGACCTATGCTGCCGAAACGTGGACACTAACTAACAGTAGGGTCGGTCCACAAATTAAAAGTCGCTCAGCGAGCTATGGAGAGGGCTATGCTCGGAGTCTCTCTGAAGGATAAAATCCGGAACGAGGTTATCCGACAGAGAACCAAGGTGGTCGACATAGCTCAAAGGATTAGTAAGCTGAAGTGGCAGTGGGCCGGTCATGTTTGCCGTAGAACAGACAATCCTTGGAGCAAACGAATACTAGAGTGGAGACCGCGTTTAGGTAAGCGTAGTGTAGGACGCCCTCCGGCAAGGTGGGGCGACGATCTGCCAAATGTAGCAAGCACTGAAGGAGAAGAGCCGAAGACCGGGCTCAGTGGCGCGTCTTGGGAGAGACCTACGTCCAGCAGTGGACTGATATAGGTTGATGATGAGGATAATGATGATGATTATAGCACTGTGACCTAGTGGTAGCGGCCCTGCCTTCCAACCCTCTGGTGGTGGGTACCAGATGGTACCAATCCAGTAGTGAACCAATGAGTTTTCTGTACTAAAAATGTGTGTGCACTATGCCAGTGCTCTCAAACAGAGAAAAACATCGTAAGGAAACCGACATGCCCTAGAAATCCTAAAAAAACTAAAAACCTGTGCACGAAAAGAGCCTCGTTGAGGCGCACTTAAAGTCCTTTCAGCAAATTGCACAGACTCAAAACCAGAGCAAGAGACAGAGCCAGACAGAGCTCATGGTAGGCCTACTGAAGAGTCATTATTAAGTCTGTTCCGTCAGCTAAAAAACCAGTGCCTCTATACCGTATGACACATGGTTTGCCGAACATCATGTATTGCGATCACTGTTATAAGAACAGTAATGCTGGCCTTCAAGAAGTACAATCAAATCCTAAGGACTTTAATTATCTACAGGATGTCTCTCTAGTGCAGAGGCTCCCAAACTTTTTTCCTCATAGACCACTTTCAAATGTTGTTGGTTCCGGTGGACCTTGCAGCTACATTTTTACAATATTCCCAGTCGACAAATAAATATGGATATTAGATCTAACTATGGACATTTGCGTTGCGGCTGAGTTTCTACCACGAATTAACAGTTTTTGAAAAAAAGTTAGAATTGATAGGTTAATTAATTAATTAATAGGCGAAGCCAACATTTTAGTTCTTCATTATTGAAACCAGATAAATTTTCGTGGACCCCCCCGCTTACGAATCAAGAACCCCCATTTTTTAGTCACGCCATCGTAGACCCCCGTTAGTCTCCTGTAGACCCCTAGGGTTCCACCTGGATCATGTTGGGAATCAATGCTCTAGCGTGAGGGTAATAATAAGTAGTATTACTTAGGAATCCCTAGAGACCCTATTGTTTGAAATTCCTGCCTTAGTTTCAATTCAGTTTAACTCGTAGTAGAACTTAGGCAATCTTACTTTTAGTGTCACGGATTCATTCGAACCAAGTGTGGTGAAAGGATTTTAAGTGCGCCTCAACGAGGCTCCTTTCGTGCACTTGACAAATATTTTAGAACTTTTAAGGTTCTACGATATGCCGGTTTCCTCACGATGTTTTCCTTCACCGTTTGAGAGCACTGGCATAGTGTACATCAATTTTAGGTAGAAAAACTTATTGGTACACGACTGGATTTGAACCCATGACCTTAGGATCGGAAGGCGGGGCCGCTACCACTGAGCCAACAGCGCTCTCCTAAATTAGGCAATATTTTGTGCGTATTTGCACAGAAAATTGGTGTAGGGATCAAAAATTTCAAAAAAAGGTTGAGGTGACCTTTGTGCATTTTTTCTGGTCAATGATCGGAATGTACTTCCTTCCTCCTTTTACATCCTTACAGAAAACCAGTTTTGAAAACTGTATGCCTACAACAAGCTCTGTCTGACTCTGTCTCTGGCTCTGGTTTTGAGTCTATGTGAGTGCTCACCAGTGTATTACCTATACTGTGTTTGTGAAGTTTCGACGTAGAATTTATTTAGTAAACAATCATACAGACTCAAAACCAGAGCCAGAGACGGAGCCAGACAGAGCTTGTGGTAGGCCTACTGAGTACCTACAAATTTGAGGATTTTTTTACCTTAAGGGATATTTTAGGTAGGTTTTAAAATGTAGGTGTTATGTTCAACCTTGAGTGCTACGTTTTTGCTTAAATAAATAAAAATTATAACTAGCGTGAACTGTAACATTGATTACTGGATTGTTTGTTTGTTTGTTCAAGCGACAAGCACTAACGAGCTGAGTTCTGGGTGTTCAATGGAAATTGAACTCAATGATCTCTGATTTAGGAACCAGTAGAGCGAAATTTCAGTGCACTTCGTCGAAAATTTTAAATTAATTTCCACGAAGAGGTATTACGATTTAAAGACCAACTGTCACTGGCAAATGAACATTTTATATCAGTGTTCACATCCTTCACCTTGACTTTGACAGGTCTCACAGCTTAGTTGGTTATGGATCCATCTTCTGCGCAGTAGGTTGTGGGTTCGGTTCCCATTGAGGATCAGTATTTGAGTGATGAACGTAATAATTTGGCAATTGTCGTTTTTAAATCTCAATCACTATACATTAAACCCCTTCATCCATAATTCCAGACACTTTTTAGCGACTCGCAAAAACTCTCTTGTCACTGTCAGTTTTATGGCAACAAATAGAGATAGAAACACACATATATCGGTCTGGTAAACCAATTGACTGCTATAGGAACCACTTTGAATATGAGTGTAAAGTAGAGCAAAGGTGAGACTAAGGTAGGTCTTTGTCTATAGTATAGTCTATAGTTACTATTAACAAAACCCACAACATACGATCATTGAATTGTTATTTGTTGACACATAAAATGCGTGCTTTGCTGTTACTTCACACCAAAATGTATCCAAACAAACAATTCAAGAACTTAAACGGATTATTTTTAACAATAACCTAAATCAGCATAAGTATAAAATCCAGACTTATCGCAGTAAATAATACACAAATGCAGCAGAAACCGCGGTAGGCGTCTTGCTTCACAATAAACGCACGCAATGACGTTGTATGTACGATATAAAAAGTTCCCGCCGGCGCGCCCGGTCAGTTCGTACCATGTTCGCAAAGGGACTCTACATATCCAAGGGAGTGTTCATTTCCCTCGCGATCGGGGTCTTTGGGTACGTGGTTCGATTCCCTCCACTTCCCCTAAGCAGTGAGACAAAGGAGTCTCTAGGGTATCCTAGAGAATCACTCCTGAATATGACAATGCGAGTGGCTAGACATGGATTTATAGGGAGGGAGTACAGTGTTGAAACTGAAGATGGATACGTGTTGGGGCTACAGCGGATCAGTGCCGGTGGAGCTATGGGAAAGAAAAGAAGAGTACCAGTTTTGCTGATGCACGGTCTTCTACAGAGTGCATCGTCGTGGGTAGATGCGGGTCCAGGAGCTGGCTTAGCTTACCTACTAGCAAAAGACCATGACGTGTGGCTCGGTAACGCAAGAGGAAGCCATTATTCCAGAAAACATACAACCTTGGATCCTGACTCCAGTTCTGCTTACTGGCAGTTCTGTGTTGACGAAATCGGAAAGTACGACGTACCGGCAATTATTGACAAGGTTTTGAGTGAAACTGGATCGGAAAAGCTGAATTATATAGGTTTTTCCCAAGGCGCAGGAACTTACTTCATCATGTGCTCAGAGAGACCGGAGTACTGCGAGAAAGCACAGCTGATGATTGCTTTAGCACCAGCAGCCAGACAGACAAACACGAAGTCTGTACTCTACAGAATGCTGACGGAATCGCTGACGTATTTCGAAGGTACCTTAGCGTCTTTCGGAATCCAGGAAATATTTTCAAAAGGTGCTTTGAGTCAGGAGTTTTTGGCATTTTTCTGTCAGCTGTCGACTGGAACTACGGAGCTATGCGCAATGGGGAAGGACTTTCTCGACTCAATACATTCTCTGCATCCGGGATCTATCACAAACGACACGATAAGGACATTATTCAGCCACTTCCCTGCGGGCACGTCTGTGCACAACATGGCTCGATACGGACAGAGCATGAAATCTCAGCATTTCCAGAAATTCGACTACGGAAACCAGAAAAATCTGGCTATTTACGGTAGTGAGAATCCCCCTCAGTACAATTTAAGTGCAGTGTCAGTTCCTGTAGTGGCAATCTATGGTAAAAACGATGGTCTCGTGGACACTGCGGACGTGAAATGGTTGTTACAAAGACTGCCCAATGTCATGGAGTCCATGGAGGTGAGAGATCCTCTGTGGAACCACTTAGACGTGACTTACAGCCAGTACACAGGGCAAATGATTTACCCTAAAATTAATGAATATTTAAAAAAATATGAATCTTTAAGATAACAACCGATGTAAGTGTTTTGTGAATTTAACCGTGTTTTAAGACTGTAGCCAATGAGTGCTATATAACTTAATTAGTTTATAACTTCTTTTTTGTCTGTCTAATCAACTTTTGGACGCGGACAAAAAATATTTATATTTAGCTCTGTAGTTTTAGCTTAGTTACATCATAAACGTATTAAATCTATGCCTATAATTACTAACTGCAAATTTTCAATTCCTTTCATCCTAAGATTGCAGTTTACAGAAAAAAGTACTATTAACTTCTTCTTCTTATCTTGTCATTTGTTCTTTCAAACCAAGTGTGGTGAAAGGATTTTAAGTGCACCTCAAAGAGGTTCCTTTCTTGCCTTTTAAGAAATTATTTCTTCTTTGAATCATAACCCTCCTTTATACGCATGTTGGTTAAAGACCGGGCTGTAGTTGTTTTGCCTAGTTTCACACATGAGTGGACATTGCACTAGTTTCTAGTATTACAACATTCTTTGAACGTTCGGTAAATAAGCGTTTTAAATATTCTTTTATACTTTCAAGCTGCTTACAAATTCTAGAATTAGTTACACTGCGCAAGAAGGAATTTGAATTGCTTCTCGTAATTGCACTCTCCAAAAGTTTTTGTTTAAATAAAATTGTCTCTTAGAAGGCACTTAAATTTCTAGAAAAAAACGCATGTGACCCAATAATGGTGATGAAAAAATAGTCAATTTTCTTTTAAAAAAATCATTAAAGTCCGAAAGTCCAAAAGTAGGCTTTAATTAAATATGTATTTATTCAACGAAATTCTTAATATCACTTTGAAACGAAAAAAACTTAAATGAAATTTTCGTAGGTACTACTTTTATTTTATTTTTTATTCAAACAAAAAATATAAGTACTTTCTTTCTTTCATACTTTGTTATCAAATTTTAGGCATGTCAACAAACTCATCAGTGAAAATACCTAAAAACCTAAATTGATAACTAATATTTGAGATAAATTTGACTGGCCTTTCAGCTCAGTTGGTAGTAGGTTAGTAGGTCTGCCTTCTAAACCGTAAGTTGTGGGATCGATCCCCACCGTGAACTATACTTGAAAAATACTTGTGTGGTGGACATAGATATTTTTTATCTGTGTTTGTGTGGGTGTTAATTGTGTTTTTTCAGCCTACATTGTCCCACTGCTGGGCAAAGGCCTCCCCCAAAGACTTCCAGTTCCCCCTATTCTGGGCCTCCTCCTAGCATTTCTTTTAGAAGGCGTCCAGATCGTCCAACGCCAACGCCAACGCTTTATATTGTGTTATGAGCATGTATTTACAAAATATTAGCTACCTGATTCTCATAACAATCTCTGCTTAGTTTGAGACCAGATAGTGATGTATGTCCACAATATTTTATTATATTTTTATGTATTTATTAACCGAAAAAAGGAGGAGGTTCCCAATTCGGTTGTTTTATTATTTTTTATTTTTATTTTTTAAAGTTTGTTACCGCATAACTTCGTCATTTGTGAGCCGATTTGAAAAAATATTTTTTTATCTGAAAGGTACTGCTTCCAGATTGGTTCCATTTTAATTTTATTAAAATCGGTGTTGCCATTTTTTTTTAATAATTTTTTTATGTTTGTAACTGCATGCCTCCGTCATTTATGAACCGATTTAGAAAATTATTTTTTTATTTGGAAGGCTATTTTTACGTCCAGATTGTCCCAAACAAATTTGATTAAAATCGGTTTAGCCGTTTGACAATGAAGTCGGTTTCTCAAGTTTTTTAAACTTATAATTATTCATTAAAATTCACTAGTAATCACTTTAGAACGTAAGAAACCCACAAAAAGTTCCTAGTTAGGTACTTAATTATTTATTTTAACAAATAGGATAATGTACTTTCTTATCAAATAGGCATATGTCAACAAACTCATCAGCAAAATTACCAAAAAAATTACATTGATAACTATTATTTGAGATAATTCTACCCCGCTCCTCAAATTTACACCCTATTAGTCAACTCAGAGGGTTGAAATGCGTTTTTAAAAGCATACAGCCGTAATAAACACTCTATTGTCTCGTACGTAGAGTTCATAATAATTTGAAAGCCTAGAGTGCATTGAACTCAAGACCGATGGCCTCAACCTTGGCTGAGCAGCGAGAGAAACCTTTTTTTTATCGATAATTAAACAGACCCTTTCATCTTTTTTAGATGATTTTTTTTAACTTTTTAAACATGACCTCAAAATCTACTTGTCAAAGTGATCCTCGATTTAATGGAAGAAATTACCTTTATTTTGACTTTTACAGGATTTATGAAGAATTGACAACCCACACGGCTCAGTTGGTCAGGTCTGCGTTCGGCGCTGGAGTGCGTGGGTTCAATTCCCACCGAGAACAAATATTTGTGTGGTGAACAGATATTTTTGCTCTGTCTCTCTGAAAGGTTTGACCTAAATTCTGGCCCAGAATGCTATATTTATTTATTTATGCTATATTTCAGTCAGTCAGTCAGAAATTTAATTATTTCTCAGAAATTATTTATTTATTAATTTAATATCAATCATACAAATTGTGTATGAAAAAAGGAACATTTGAGAAAAATAAACAAAACATAATATGAATTTAAAAAAATAAAAAATATATGCAATCCACACAACACAACACTATCTAGCCAAACTAAGCAGAGCTAAGAATAATGTTATGAATGGGTCATAGCATTAATTAAATAATAATCAACGGTAATCCCATATTAAGACTAGCAAAGTCACTATTTAAAAAGTCCATAGTCATCATTAGTTAGAAGACAGGTAATTTATTACAATTTATTCCGATTCTAAGTAAAAGCGTGGTATTTGTAACCGCAAACCCACGTCAATCGCAAGAAATAAGTCTAATAACCTATTCTATGCGTACAAATGTATTCAATTTTATTAATACTGAGATTGACCAAAAATCCCCAAATGCTTATTTGGAGAACTAACGTGTTTTGTACACGAACTTTACCAATTGTATTTAGATCATTTTCCCTAAAGGCTCGAACACACTTAGTTCGCTGGCGGAAGCGATCAGTGAAACGCTGTCAAATATCGCTGTCAGATTTGAGATTTGACAGCGATATTTGACAGCGTTTCACTGATCGCTACCGCTAGCGAACTAGGTGTGCGCAGGCCTTTATAGGCGCATTGAATAAATTTGTCAGCTTTCCACTGATATCGCGTTTCGTTTTCTGTAATTTTGGGAAGTCGCATAGCTTTTTCATTTTAATTTTGATATTTGATATTTATTTATTGAACAATTGCGTTACAGCAATATAACATTGGTAAGTCAATTTTCACAATTAAGTCTTAATATTAATATTATTATTATTAAATAAAAAAATATATTAATATTATTATTATTATTATAATTGTTTTTCTGGTGTTATTTTGAGTTCTGTTGTGTAATTTCGGTGGTATTTTAACCAACATTACTTGAGGTCTTAGCTGTGTGAGCAGTTGGAATGTAAGTGTAATAATTACACACAGAAAAAAATGGGTCAACAAAGTCACAATAAATGCATTGTCAGAAATTTCCTGTTGGAGCAACTAAATACTCTGTTACTTTAGCAGAAAGAGCTTTGTTGAGTTCAGCAACTTTTTTATTGTCCGCTGATTTTCCTTCGTTTAATGTGCAAGGAACAATTGAGCTTTGTCCTTACATCAAAGTTAATAAAAAAATTGATTATATAACAATAAAACGTTTTGGGTGTGTCAATGTGAACATTGTTAATAAATCTAACAAAGTAACTATAGTCGTAGCATTTAACTACCATTTGACATGCAATAGATACGTTGCTGTAATGAAAATGGAACGTTTCTAGCGTGTCAATGTGAACATTGTTAAAAAACGTAGCAAAGTAACTATAGTTGTGGCATTTGAGTACTTTTTGTCATACAATAAGTATGTTGCTGAGGTGAAAATGGAACTGGCATGTGTGTCAATGCGAACATTTTTAATAAATCTAACAAAAGACCTATAGTCGGAGCATGTGACTACTCAAACTCATACTCATATTCTTTATTGTAATTATTATGTTACATGGTGAAGTTATAAAGTTAAAAATGGTGAATACATAATAAGCCCTTAAGTTTAGGGAATAGCAATATTTGGAGTAGAAGTGGGCCAGTGTTATACAACAAATATATTACTGTGATGACAATGGATCGTTGCAAATGTTGTGTAAATGTAAACATTGTAAATAAATTTCGCAAAATAACTAAAGCGTAAAGTTCAACTACGTTTTGTCATGCAATAAGTAAGTCGTTGTGGTGACAATAGAACGTTGCTAGTTTATCAATGTGAACATTGTAAAACAACCTAGCAAAATAACTATAAGCGTAGTATTCAACTACCTTTTGTCATATAATAAATATGTCGCTGAGGTGACAATGGAACGTTGCAAGTGTGTCAATGTGAACATTGTTAGTAAAGTAAACTAACAAAAAAGCTGCTTACTAAATTTAGAACTAGATGGCGTGACTAAAATTGTAACGATCCTAGAACGCGCTGACGAAAACGCACGGCGTTTCCTTATATAGTAGAAGTGGTTTTATGAAATTGTATTCAACGGATTAATGAATCCGTTGAAGATTTGATATGACTGGAGTTGATCCGATGAATGCATCGGATCAACTTCGGTCTTATCAAATCTTCTTTTTTTACTCCTCACACTTGGGGTCTTTCGTACCTACTTGTTGTACATATTTAGTCCTTCGTTTTCGAAATTAGTTCCGCTGACAAAAGATACATTGTTGTAGTATCAAAACACGCCTTATTGATAAAATAGAAACATTGTTGCAATGACAAATTAATTCTTGACAATAGAAACATTGTTGCAATGACAATTTACTTCTTAACAATAGAAATATTGTTGTACTGACAACTTGATCCATGACAATAAAAACATTGACGCACGGACTATACACCATTGTGGGCTCTCCCCTGTTAAAGTTTTATTGTTGGAACCAACAATATTTTTTTCTGAGTGTATGTGAAATCCTGATTTGAACAGAAGTGTTTCCGATGGTTTTGAAGAAAAACACCAAAGACGGTGTATTTCTTCACTTCCTTCAAAACCAATGACGATCGACTTTTCTAGTGCATAACGAGTACATTTTTCGACGTAAAAACTTATCGGTGCACGACGGGCTTTGAACTCACGACCTATTGATTGGAAGGCGAGACCGCTACCACTCGACCACCAGTGCTCTTGCAACTAGCCAATTAGATATTTGACCTAGATCTTAAACTTGACACTACTGTAGTAGGCCTACCATGAGCTCTATCTGGCTCGGTCTCTGGTTCTGGTTGTAAGTCTGTGTGTGTTGACTAAATAAATCCTACGTCAAAACGTCACACGCACAGTATAATGCACTGTTGAGCACTCAAACAGACTCAAAACCAGAGCCAGACAGAGCTCATGGTAGGCCTATTGTATTCGGTGCACGACGGGCTTTGAACTCACGACCTATGGATCGGAAGGCGAGACCGCTACCACTCGACCACCAGTGCTCTTGGAACTAGCCAATTAGATATTTATTAGACGTGACCTAGATCATAAACTTGACACGACTGGTCACGTTATCTGTCTGAAGGTCTAGTAGTATCATTATGTGATAGCATAATGATATTGAACTAGTTTAATACCGACAGCCCTCTCAGCTCATCTGGTTATAGATCTGCCTTCTGCGCAGGAGTGTAGGTTCAATCTCCACCAAGAAAAAATATTTATTGTGATGAACAGATGTAGATACTATAGTATAACATTGAAGCGTAGCGTGTGCTGTCTTTGAAACTTTTGCTTTTGTATTATTGCATTGCATACGTCTGACTAAGTGAAGTGACACCACACTGGAACTTCACTGCTATTATTGAAGATTATTTTTGATTTGTAAAAGGATCATTTAAAAAGAAACCGGTTGTCTGTAAAGTCGGTTTACTGACGATAGTTGAACGAACCACGTTATACAGCTGTCCACGCGGACGCATCGCTCACTCAAGTAGGAGAGAGACAGACGTCAAACGCTGCCGAATGCGGAGGCCGTGCGTGCCTCTTTGTTGCTCGTTCCGCGCTCTCGTTTGCACTTCAAGCCTTAAATGGAACGCCTCAGAGCGAGGTAACGCCGCATGAGTCATGTTTTTTCGTGCGTGCAGCCGGCTCCATCGAATTATAAAACGTTTTCACGTCAAAAACAGTAGGAACCGAGCCGTAGTTTATTGCCTGTTCTTCTAGGTTTTGTCGCGTGGAACTGGCACCTAGACTCACCTAGCATTAAGACGTTTCAAAGTGATTCTTGTAATCAAACTGACTATAGACAATTTTGATTTGATTTGATTTGATTAGGGATGTTTGTTCTCTCTGGGTGTTATATTGTATTCTAGCTATATATTTACAAAAAAAAGTATACAGGACGTCCCACGGATATGCCAGTTACACCATAAAAATAATCACCCTGTAGGCCTACCACAAGCTCTGTCTGACTCTGTCTCTGGCTCTGCTTTTGAGTCTGTGTGAGTGCTCACCAGTGTATTATACTGTGTGACATTTCGACGTAGGATTAATTTAGTCAGCACTCACACAGACTTAAAACCAGAGACATAGCCAGACAGAGCTTGTGGTCTACTGTAAGTCAATAAACTTTATTTGATACATTATTTACTGTATAATATTAGTATGAGCCAGTGTGTGCTATTGTTAAATCTACATAAGAACATAGTACCTAACATAGTAATAAACTGGCCTCTAGCTCAGTTGGTAGTAGCTCTGCCTTCTGCGCCGTAATAGGTCGTGGGTTCGATCCCCACCGAGAACAAATATTTGTGTGGTGAACATAAATGTTTGTTCTCTGTCTGGGTGTTATATTGTATTCGAAGTATGTATTTACAAAAAAAAAATGTATTCAAGTATTATATCAGCTATGGTTTCCATATTACAAGCTCTGCTTAGTTTGGGGCTGGGTAGTGTTGTGTGAATTGTCCAGAATATTTATTTATTTTATTTATTTAAACGAACTTATAACAAGTAACTTAAATAAGTTTGCTAATATTAATTGTTTTAATTATAAGGGCCAATATAAAATCACCAACCTTCCTTAAAAAAAACTTCCTTAGATGTAAAAGGAAGAAACGTATTTCGTTCACTCCATCCGGAAACAAAACCTTGCGTTTATAAATAAGTTTATTTAATGCGAATAACGAAATAACAAAAAGTGAAGTTTGAAAAACTTGAAGTACCGACTTCATGGTCAAACTGCAGAGCCGATTTTCGTAAATTTTTTAAAGAACCAATTTTGAAGTAGTATCTTTGAATAAAACATTTTTTTTTTTGTTGTTTTAGGGTGTTATTAATAATCCTGGCGCAACGCTGGAGTAGTTAAATCGTGTTTTTTCACATTTGTTCGAGTTGACAATTGCATGTCAATGCAAGAGACAAATCACGGATCGGATATTGGAGTGCGCGTGTTCGAGTTGACAATTGCATTGACATGCAATTGTCAACTCGAACAAATGTGACAAAACACGATTTAACTACTCCAGCGTTGCGCCAGGATTATTAATAACACCCTAAGGGTCTTATTAATAATCCTGGCGTAGCGTTGGACTAGTTGATCCGTGTTTTGTCTCGAACACATGTGACAAACACGATTTAACTACTCCAGCGTTATGCCAGGATTATTAATAACACCCTTAGTGTTTTGTAATTTGCAGAGACTGGCACAGGACCGAAAAGAGTGGCGTATTAGGAAGGCCTATACCCAGTAGTGGGTGTATACAGGCTGAATAGATAGATAGATAGATCATAGTGTTTATATTTAGGGAAATCACAGAGATTTTTATAGTGTCCCAAAAGTTAAGGGCCGAGCGGGTTTGAACCCGTGACTTTCCCCTCGGTACGGGGCTACGCTGACCACTGCGCCATCGGATCCTAATCACACTCGACGAATAACTCGTAGACTGTTCCGCATTTACGCAACCGTGGCTCCATCTACAGGTTTGATGTTACAGTCAACTACTTACCTGCTCGATAACCGAAGTTCAAATCCTACTCGCCTCTTAACTTTTGGGACATTATAAAAACAAAAATTGTTCAAATTTGTTCATAAATGACGAGCGCGATAGCAAGCATAAAAAAAATTACCTAATGAGAACCTCTTTTTTTATTTGAAGTCGGTTAAAAAACTAACGCGGTATCTTTTCATGTCTCAAAACTTGTCTGTAGTTTTATAAGAGTTTTTTACAAGTTAATTTGATGAAATAAACTGGTTCCATCTAATTTTGTTTGATTATCTCACATATTGGCCTATCTTATATTATAACATTTTGTATTATGCTATAAATAAATAATTTATAACTTTAAAAACTACGGCTGAACTACGGTGAACTACGGCTACGAGGCAATACTTTGTTATAGGCGATGGTTACCACTTAAAACAAGCATATGGCCCACCCGATTTTAAGTGGTAGGTAAACTTAAAATCGGGTGGGCCATATGCTTGTTCCATGAGTTATTTGTAAAAAAACGAATCTGGAAGTGTTATTACCAATCAGATAAAAAAAGAATTGACTAAATCGGTACCAAAATGACATTATGCAGTAAAAATCATTAAAAACATAGTGAAAACAAAACGGCCAAGCCGATTTTGATAAAATAAAAAATAAAAAAATCGGCCCAAAAATGACGAGCATTATCAAACATAAAAAAAAAACCGAATTGAGAACATCTCCCTTTTTGATTTGAAGTCGGTTAAAAAAAAAGTGGACAATCCACACAACATTAACTAGCCCCAAACTAAGCACCAGATACCTATTGTGATATAATAAACCCACCGCGTGATAAAAATCATCAATTGATATACGCCTCAGGGTATTTTACTAAACAAACCCTGTCTCTTTACAGGGTAGTTTTCAAACATCGACTTCTAAATTACCCTAAATTGAGGGTATCGTGAGGAAATTATCTCAGTGTCAGTCATTAAGGGCGATCCTTAAGGATCGCCCTGGAAGAATTATCACAAAAAACGGACACGCTTTGAACCAAAATAATCTGTCTTTTTAACCGACTTCCAATCAAAAAGGAGGAGGTTCTCAATTCGGTTGTATTTTTTTTTATAAATCGAAAATATTTTTTCAATTCGGACCAGCAGCTCCCGAGATTAGCGCGTCCAACCAAACAAACTGTTCAGCTTTGTAATTATAGTACTTATAGATATTTTATTAATTACTGAAAATCAAATATCCGTTACAGAACAATACAAAAATACACAAAGTACAAAAATATTTCAATATCAGGCACAAACACGAGAATTCACGTTAGATACGAGTATATTACGGTAGACTATTTAACTACCTATCGCCTTAACTCGATCAAGAGAACCTTGCAAAATACCTTATCCCTAAATTTACAGAACACCTGTCAACCCTATCGAGTATTTATTTTACAACCCCTGTCGAAAAGGGATGTTAATAAAATTGACAAGTATAGAGCCTATAACATTTTATAGCTATAACCTCCCTACGGTTTTCTTTCGATTAAAGTATTCTATAGCATATACCTAAGGGACATTTATAAGAACAAAGTTATACTTATAAGTTACGAGGAAAAAATGACTTCAGTTGTGGAAACTATTGTCACTTACGTGGTCAAGATAGGCCAACCGCAAGCTCTGTCTAGTTCTGTCTCTGGCTCTGGTTTTGAGTCTGTGTGAGTGCTCACCAGTTTAATATACTGTGTGTGTGACGTTTCAACGTAGGATTTATTTAGTCAACACTCACACAGACTCAAAACCAGAGCCAGACAGAGCTTGTAGTAGGCATATAGGAGTCAAATCCCTACGGTTCTTAGAAAAACTTTAAGAAGATAATGCTTTTTCTAAACCAACTGCTCAAATGATATAAATAATTATCTGTGGCCAATTCACACAACACTGTCTAGCCCCAAACTGAGCAAAGCTTGGATGATGGGAACCAGATAGCTGATACAATACTTAAATGCATTTTTGTTTGTAAATACATTTTTAGACAGTATAACACCCAGAGAGAGAATAAACATCTACATTCACCACACAAATATTTGTTATCGGTGGGGATCGAACCCACGGCCTAGCGCGGTATTACTACCAACTGAGCCGTGATGCATATCTTATCTTATACCTTTAAACGAGAAAATCTTGTATATAATTATATACGAGCCGGTATGACCGAGCTTCGCTCGGGTTTAAAAAAAAATAGTATTATTATTTGCCAATAGATGTCAGGAAGAGTCGTATCTTTATTGGCTTATTTTTAATTAACAACGCCTTCTATCTTGCAGTTAGTTGCTCACAATCGCCAATAGATGGCAGGAACAGTCGTATATTGAGTTTATGTTTGATTATTGCAAAACACCAACTTCTCGTCATTTTCTAAAAATGAATCCTAGCTAGATCGATTTATCGCCCCCGAAAACCCTTGTATAGTAAATTTCGTGAAAATTGTTGGCTCATTTGATTGATTTTCATGAACATAAGTATACAGGGGTTTTCGGGGACGATAAAACGATCTAGCTAGGATTCATTTTTAGAAAATGTCCTCTTAATCGTAAAGTAAATAATCAACTTTATCATAAAATCATAACTCCTAGCGCCATCTGTTGATTAAATCATGAGTTAGTGGGACAGAGAACGCCATCTATTGACGAGTAGTGGAGTTTATTATTATGTCGGTAAGATTGAAAAATATTAATATTTAATCAGTAGGTATGTAAGTAATTCGTATTTAAAAATAATTCACAACAACAGTTTACCAAAAAAATAATACCGAGCGAAGCTCGGGCACCAACTGCTAGTCAATACAAAAGTGCCAAAATAAAACATAAGATATTAATACACTGCGTGCCTACTACATAATATGATGTAAACATACAAATTTAATTTTCACATACCATAACCTACGAACGGCGCGACGACCACAAAAAAACAACAAATCGTTTCAAAATAGCGCGTTCTGCCTAATGTTTATTACAACACAACATTGAACGATAATAGAGGAATGCAATCGATTATATTTAATTAAGATACTTCATTACTTTAGGGTACAAAAGTCTCGGGGCATTCTGGCCGTATGCCACATCCAAGTGCCTCCATAAAGGGTCTTCTACTTCGAAACTTTCAATCACATTCGGGAGTTTTCGAATCAGCCATTTCACATCATCAATGTCTACTACGCCGTCGTTTCTCCCATAGATCACCACCGTAGGCACCGTCACAGCACTTAAGTTGTACAAAGGAGCCTTCGAGCTACCGTATATTTGCCAGTTCTTCTGTGGTCCGTAATCAAATTTGTGAAAAGTCCTAGATCTTAGCATTTGGCCGAAACGAGCCAAGTTATGGGCCGAAGTGCCGGAAGGAAAGTTGGCAATCAAGTATAGAATAGACTCTTTGGTGAAAGAACCAGGGTGATGACTGTCGAAAAGATCTATAAACAACTCACAGATTTGAATGGCTACGTCTGATCTTCGGCAAAAGAAGTTGAAAAACTTTTGCACAAATCCATTCTTTGGAAGAACTTCGTGTATTCCAGCTTCAAGCAACGCCTTCTCGTTTTGCTCAAAAAACTCGCACACCAGTCTAAATACTGGAGATTTGGTATTCAGATGTCTGACAGAAGGTGCTATTCCGATCATGAGATTGGTCTTTTTACAGTAGTGGGGTAATTCTGAGCACATTATGAAGTAAACCCCACCTCCTTGAGAGAAACCAACATAGTCCAGCTTCTCAGCCCTTGTTGCTTCTAAGACCTTATCGAACATAGCCGGGAGGTCATACTTCCCCATCTCGTCTGAGCAGAACTGCCAGTACGAACTGGACTTAGTATCTAGAGAGACATGTGCACGGGAGTAGTCATTCCCACGTACATTGCCGAGCCACACGTCACGCCCAGCTTTAACCAGCAGATATGCTAATCCATTACCAGGACCTGTCCCGAGCCAACTGGCTGAATTCTGCAGAAGACCATGAATCAACAGCACTGGGAGACCCTTTTCATGACCGAGTGAATTCTTAGTACTGATTCTATGCAGTCCCAGGACGTATCCATCTTTAGTTTGGACGGTGTACTCCTGCGCTTGATAACCATCTTTTGCAACCTGCTCTGTTACATTCAGAAGTGAGTCGTGAATGGAGTAATTGACGTCATTAATAGACACCTGATTTCTTTTCTTGACCATATTGTTTCGAGCAATCCTGCGGTTGAATGTTGGTTCCTCTTCATAAAATGCTGAGACGGTATCTTTTGTTAACACCCAGTCTTTCGAGACGTACAATGATTTGCTGTCCGTGGCTTGATATCTTGGGTTTGTTCTGGTTTTTCTTGTAAATTTTGGTGCTTCTTCTAGATTGTCAATTTCTTCATATTTGCTTCGGGTCTGGTTATTCGTTGATAGAAATTCTTGCAAGCCTTTCAATACCTCATCAATGATTACATTATAGTAAACTGTCTTTACTGTTCCATTGAATTCTAGTAGCAATCGTTTTTGTATTATCTTCATGATATCGTCTAAGCTCAAAGTTTTAAGCTGTACAAAAATATCTGACTCTCGTGGACTAGTACTTCGATCTTCAAATCTCTGCCATTCTTGATAAAATGTATCAACATATTGTAGCTTTGCAGGGTCATTGCCCTTCTTTCCAGAATATTCTTTTTGTAATATCACTGTACCACCCAAACAAGACAAGAGTATGTAAAGCACGATTGGGTTCATAATTACGACTGATTCGTTTCAACTTCCAACTTCCTCGAATAGCTGTTTGCAGCTTCTTGAGTTCCGTACTAAGTTAAAAACGCATTTCAAGGTCATTTGCCTAAGTTATGCTTATGTTTTAATATACTTAGGGTCTGTTTCACAGATTGCTAACCGACCAATCAAATGATTTTTTGTTGTTTATCTCAAATTTTGCCGACAACTAGAGTTATACAACTGATCATATTTCATAGGTCGATCAGTAATCCATTAAACCAGCTCTTAGAGGCATGTTAAGTACCTACACATTACCAAAGGTTACATAATTCTAGCTGTCGAAGCCAAATGCCAAAGAATTCAAAGTTTAATATTATAGTATTTTTTTATCGTTCATAACCTTTGGTCTGTCAAGAAGACCCAAGGGTTGTCGAGCGACATCTGTCAAAAAGACCCAGGGGTCTTTTTTTGTTCACCCGAGTTTTCGTCTGATTTTAAGCATGTGGTTGAAGTGTTGGGTGAGATGGATAATAACAAAACGCAGATGACAAACAGAGACAGATATATTGTTTTAGGTTCAAATTAAAAGGTTATCGGAATTTTGATGAAATTCGCTTGTCATACGGCGCGTCATCGAACTGACTTCTTTCATTGCGGAGCGAGTTTGTGTGTGGTTTGATAATTGCTAAAAATAGGAAATAAATAGGAAAAGAGTCGGATTTTTGCTAAAATGTAAGTACAATTTATCTATCTATGAGTGATTACATTATTTACGTCGTATTGACCAAGTTTTAGGCTGTTTTTAGTTGTTTTTATGAAATGACGCTACTATGCCGGCCTTGACCGTTAGAATCTAGTCAAATCTCGACGTTTTTTTGGCTAAATACGTATTTATTTCTCTGTTCATTAGTCCAGAACATCGATTTACTTCAATATTTCGTTTATACGTATATGTTTTCTCTGTTCTTGAGCTCAGAACAGAGAAAAATACGTAAAAGACCCATGGGTTTTTTTGACAGACCGGCGACGTAAGCCGAAAGTGGATAAGACAATCATCTGCCTGAGGACGATCATTTTTATTGTTTTTCAAAACATTATTTTTATGCATTGGAATAACGTTTTGAATAATTGGAATAATTAGATGACCCACCTGATGGTGTTGTAAATCACCACCATCATCATCATCACATTTTTTATAGGGACTATTGTGGCTCTGGTTTCTTTTAAAAACCCCGTATTCGGGGAGGGATGCTGGGGAGAGGGGGAGGGAGAGGGGGGCTTTATTTATTTAGCAACTTTTTGTAGCATCTTTTTTTTATGATGAAATAAGATTAAGCTGATGGCCCAAATGGTGTTGTAAATCAACATCATCATCACTGGTTTTTGAGGGGGGGGTTTTTATTTATTCCTTTTGTATTTTTTCTGGCTGCATGGTTTAAAGAGAAAGCATGTCGCATGTTTGCTGTAGGACTGGACGTGGTAATTTAACATCTGCTCGTGGGCGAGGCGGACGTGGGCGCGGCGGACGAGGACGAGGCGGACGAGGCCGAGGACAGGCGGGAGTGGAGGGCGATGCTGGAGCCTCGACCTCCTCTGGAGGGCGAGGGCGAGGGCAGGTGGAGGTGGAGGTGGAGGTGGAGGTGGTGGAGGTGGAGGTGGAGGGCGACGCTGGAGCCTCGACCTCTGGGGGGCGAGGAGGGCGAGGGCGAGGGCGAGGGCGAGGGCGAGGGCGAGGGCGGGTGGGGGCGGAGGGCGACGCTGAAACCTCGACCTCCACTGTGGGGCGAGGGCGAGGGCAGGCTCGCCCGAGCGTTGGCGCCAGGTATTGCTTGGGCTGTTTGTTGTTCTCATATACAATTTCTTTTTTTATCCTTATTTTTCTTAATCTTTGACCATTTTTTTTTAGCATCGACTTGGGCAATGTTGCTGGACTAGCACCAGGCGTGCCCCTGGAGACGCGCAAGCGCACGTGGCAGGGGACAAGCGCGTAAGTAAAGATTACAATCTTGAATTTGCAATTTTTTACTTCGTATTTTAATCAAAATCATAATTTCTTAGGCGCATGTTGGTGATCCAAGGGCGGATGGAAGACCAGAGGCTGAGGCGTGAGGCCTACCAGGCTCCGCCACCAGAGCCACCCACCATCCAGGGCCCAATACACAGCCCAGAGCCACCCACATTGCAGATAGTGGACCCACCATCTCCGAGTTTGTATGTATTATTTTTATATCTACTCCACGACGTGAAGGTCAATCCTGTAACAATCAATTAAAAAGAAATGTTTTTCTCAGATACGTGGAGTGTGGAGGGAGCAGCCCTGTGCCGTTGCCGCCCCCGCCCTCGGTTGTAGAACGGCGGAGCTACATGATGACAGAAGATGAAATTGAGGATTTCCTCAACAAGGGTATGTGTGCTTTTTAACAGAATATCACCGTAAACGACTTCAGTTAGATGGTACAGGTACTGATTATCTTTAGACGGATATTTATAGCAGACCATTTGTTTTTGTAGGAAGTAGTGACGACGACTCCGAAGAAGAGACCGTGCCGATGTATATACCGCGCGTGTCCCGCGTCGGGCTAGAGCCTGAAGAGGACCAGGTGACCAACGCGGTGGCAAATGTGGTGCTGCAGTGGCCTCCCCAGCCAGCGCCAACACCTGCACCAGCACCCGTCCTCCAGCCTCCTCCCGCTGCTGTTGAAGTTGTCGCTGCTGTTGACGCTGCCGCTGCCGCCACTGAATTTCCTCACGATTTGTTCCACTTTGACTGGCGAAGATTTTCCGACTCTCCGATACCACCTGCGGAGAGAAGGGAAATCTTCTCAATTCAAAGTGGGCCGACCACTACATACAGCGACCCATATGATGCGTTTTGCGCCATATGGGATCGCCGTATAATGGAACAAATCGCTGAGGAAACGAATAGGTACGCCCAGCAGTACAAGGATGCGCTTAGGGCAGCAGACAGGCTAGGCCAGAACAGCCGAATGAACCGGTGGGAAAATACTAATGCGGACGAATTAAACAGGTATTTTGCGATAATACTGGCAACCGGTATCGTAGTTAGGAGTAGGTTTGACGAGTACTGGAATAGTACTCGTGACATTTTTTCGACGCCTGGGTTTGCCGTGGAGATGCCCATCAACACCTTTTTGAGGCTTAGCCGATGCCTGCATTTCAACGACAACCTCGCATTGGCACCCACGGCCTCTTATGCAGAAGTCAAGCTGCATAAGATAAAACCAATTATTGACCACCTCAACGCCAAATTTTCAAGTCTTTACGTCATGAACCAGAACGTGGCGTTAGACGAGTCACTGACGCAGTGGAAGGGCTGGTTGGAAATCAACCAGTTCATTAGAAATAAGGCAGCTTCAATAGGTATAAAAACCTACGAGGTCTGCGAGTCCCAATCGGGGTATTTGTGGAGGTTCAAGGTCCACGCGGGCCGCGAACCCGAAGCCGACGGTGACGCAAGTCCCGTTGGTGGGATAATTCCACGCCTCGTGTTGGGGCTCGTGGAAGACCTTAAATTTTCTGGGAGAACACTGTGGATGGACAATTTCTACAACTCTCCAGCTCTCGCGCGGACTCTCAAATCATTTGGTCTTGACTGTGTGGGAACCCTGCGAACGAACCGTCAGTTCGTTCCAGACGAGATGACGCGATTGTCCAAGCGAGATATGACCGTAGGCCAGGTGTCAGGTTGCACCTCTGGAGATGTGGATCTGATGGTATGGCGAGATAATAACCGTGTGGCTCTTATCTCGACATACCATGGAGTCACCGTCACCACACAACCGTCGGCCACACAACAACAGTGGGTCAGCAAGCCTACGGTCATACACGACTACAATGTGTGCATGGGGGGGGTAGACAAAAAGGACCAAATGCTCGCAATGTATCCAATTGAAAGAAAGAGGACAAAGGTTTGGTATAAGAAATTTTTTAGGCGCCTCTTAAATGTGAGCGTGTTAAACGCGATGATTATGTATAATCATACCACCACACCAGAGGCACCACATCTGAGCCATCGAATGTTTAGGATGAATCTGACCCGCAAGCTCCTGCAGATTCATCAGAAGAGTACAATACAATCTCATTGTCGTATACATGTTGTTCCGGAGCGAGTTTTTGATACAGGTGCCCGCCATGTTTATCAAGTGCTGCCCGAGATTAACCGGCCTGGTCCACACAAGCGGCACTTGAGGAGAAAATGTGGAAGGTGCAGAAAACTGACAACATTCCAATGTGCTACCTGTGAGAAAGCCCTGTGCGGGCCTTGCTTCGCACTGGTGCACAATTATGCCCCTCAGGTTTAGGACATGCACTTTGTGTGTCACCATCCTTTCCTCACGGTGTTTTTCCTTACCCGTTTAGTTTTAGTTGTTTTTACGTGCGTCAATAATCTTACCTATGTATTTCCTTACCCGTTTAGTTCTAGTTGTTCTTCGTTTAGTTCTAGTTGTTCTTCCGTCATGCCAGTTTATCGCGTAATCTTTTCCTTTACCGTTTTAGTCCAGTGATATTTTATCAAATCGGCTCACAATGTTATCTTTCACCGTTTTAAACTAGTTTTATTCCATTTATTTATTTATTTATATATTTATTTATATATTTATATATTTATTTATATATTTATTTATTCCATTCGTCCGACATCAGTTTTTCACACCGTTTCACCGTTTGAGAGTGTCCTATCCTTACGTGACAGTGGCACGTCTTGGGAAAGACCTACGTCCATCAGTGGACTAACATAGGTTAATGATGATGATGCATCATCAAATTTATCTTGTTTTCATCAAAATTTGTTTTTGTCTGTTATTAGCAGATATTTTTGTACTTGTAAAATGATGATGATTACTTACGTACAAAATGCATTTACTCAGATTAACGTATCTATATTTTTGTACTTGTAAAATGATGATGATTACTTACGTACGAAATGCATTTACTCAGATTAACGTAATTTTATTTTTGTACTTGTAAAATGATGATGATTACTTACGTACGAAATGCATTTACTCAGATTAACATAATTTTATTTTTGAACTTGTAAAATGATGATGATTACTTACGTACGAAATGCATTTACTCAGATTAACGTAATTTTATTTTTGTCCTTGTAAAATGATGATGATTACTTACGTACGAAATGCATTTACTCAGATTAACGTAATTTTATTTTTGTACTTGTAAAATGATGATGATTACTTACGTACGAAATGCATTTACTCAGATTAACGTAATTTTATTTTTGTACTTGTAAAATGATGATGATTACTTACGTACGAAATGCATTTACTCAGATTAACGTAATTTTATTTTTGTACTTGTAAAATGATGATGATTACTTACGTACGAAATCGATTTACTCAGATTAACGTATCTATATTTTTGTACTTGTAAAATGATGATGATTACTTACATACGAAATGCATTTACTTAGACCTTTATTCCTTGTACCTGCCTGCTGTAAATTTTTCCAACACCGCTGTCGCCATGTCGTATCCATACTTTTGCCGTCTGCACACAGCGGCTGACCCCATTTTTTGTAGGTTGTTTTTGAGTGCCTCATGTTTCGTAAAATTTCTACGAAATACTAGTAGGTAGTAAGTATTGTGATGCCCATTTGTGTAAATATGTCTATGGGATGTGTAAATATGAAATAAAAAATACAAGTACCCTTTAAAAATGGTTTTATTTCACAAACTAGTAAAAATGTACAGTTTTTTGAACTACAACGACCATAGGATAATATTTAGACACTAGATTTAACTTTTAAATACTATACTACATAGTAAAGTTCAACTGCAATCGAAATACACGATTAGTCCAGGGTAGTTTCATAGAAAAAACATGAGAAATTTATGTTTTGCTACCCGCTCGTAAAATGCCGCCGCGCGCGCTAAACACGTGACAGAGCCGGCGTTGAAAAAACGCGCGCGCTTGACAGAGCAGGGGATAACCAGCTGTGTTTCATCAATCATCACAGGTATGTCACCTACAACGTGTTACAAAATACCCCGTAAAAATTACCAAAGCCCAAAATTTTGTCAAACCTAGAGCTGTCATATCAGGGAACCCGTAACCGAAGTCGGAGTACTACCACATTTCGTTACCAAGATGATACACAACTAGCGTTGTTTTATAAAAATAGTGTTAAAAACGTTACGTAGTATGTGTGGCGTAAAGTTGAGTGATAGAGTGAAAAACAGTGTGATAAGAGAGGAATGCGGTGTGAAAGATGACGTAGAGAGAAAGGTATGCTAAGATGGTTTGGACATGTAGAGAGAATGGATGAAAGGAGATTAACAAAACAATTGCATCAGGCGAGTGTGAATGGAACTGCTGGAAGGGGAAGACCTAGTCGCATGTATCTCGATCAGATCGCAGACGTTTTAGAGAAAGGCCAGGTTAGGAGTACCCTAAACCGACGAGCATGTATGAAGAATGTTATGAGAGTGAATGAAGCCAAAGAGGTGTGTCAGGATCGTAGCAAATGGAAATCCGTGATCTCTGCCTACCCCCATGGGAATAAGGCGTGATTTTATGTATGTACGTATGTATGTTAAAAACCATGATAGTTTCAAAAGTGAAAAAATGTTGATAAGAAATGTAAATAATATCAAAGATATAGAATAACAACTACATTTTAATTCATGTTAATTAAATTACTTCTTTATATGAGTTGATTGAACTCGTATGAACTTGAATAAACACGATGGTATTAGCATTTATTTAAATTTTAATATAAAAAAGGTACTTATAGTTGGAAATACTTGACCTGATCCGATGCACGGGAAACTAAGGTTAGTCAGCGTAAAATTCTATTTTGTTTATGTTTATGCTCTTCTAATTTAAGAGCAAGGCTCATCTCGGCGTAATGTCTTCGTTTTTCACCAGGTATGTTTCGAAAGGTCACCTCTTTATTATGGCGCCTCTTTGAGGCGCACTTAAAATCCTTTCACCACACTTGGTTCGATAGAATCAATGACACACTAAGAAGAAACAGAACAGGTATGTTTTTTAAAGTGCAACCTTTTAAACCGACTTCAGTTAAAAAAGGAGGAGGTTCTCAATCCAGTTGTGTATTTTTTAAATCTGTTATAAAATAAATAAGAGCAGATTTTAAAAATATTTTTTCATCTGAAAAATTGTATTTCCACATTGATCTAATACAAATTTCATCAAAATTGCTTAAGCCATTTTGTTTCAATGTTCGTTACTGTATAACTCCTTCATTTATGAGCTCAAGTTTTTTAAAATTATATTATTATTATTTAAATGATAAGACAATAAGATAAGAGAAAAGGGATAAGGTTATTAAAAGTATAGGGAGATAGAACATTATTGGTAATTTTATTCAATTAAATTAAAATTTGTTTATTCAGAAAGAAAAATTCATAATATTAAAAACTAAAACTAATTAAAACTAAACCTTAAAAATCTAGCAAAAGGTGGGGTGTCCATGAGGCATGGTGCCAAGAACGCTGGTTGCATGAGAAAAGAGCCAGCCCTCTTGTCACCAGTGGCGTCGACCAGCCGAGGAAACAATTGCTTAAAAAAAATTCTGATACAATAATAAAATAAACCCCTATTTTTTTATTGACTCTCTGTTTACTATTGTCTTCCGTTGAATATTTAAGGAATTTCAACCGTTACGGCCTATTAACAGCTCACAGCATTAGACCATGGTTGACTTAAATAGTTTGCCTATTATCACTATTAAAACATCGTGAGGAAACCCGCGGCTGAGTCAGCTCCACACGTATTGACCATGTCTTTCCTGTGGATTAGGCCGACTAAGCTGTCAGAATGGTATAGATGCTGGGCAAGCCTATTCCATCTAAAAATCCTGGCCCAGGCGCTATAGCGTCCTGCAAATAGGGGCATGAGTAAACACCAGTTGCCCCTGACTCTATAAATCATCTACAATAGATGCAAAGGCATGTTAACTTAACGTATCAGGTAAAAAATAGAAATAAGCCATAAAAATATTTTCTCAACTAATTTAGCTACTTGGTTTTTGTCGCTTAATACACCGACTATGGCACTATATCTATCTAGAGTCTAGATCAAAATAAATATGAGTGGAAGTCCAACCGGCCCTTTCAAACAGCCTTCAGTTTATTTTTCAGCCGGTCAATAGCCCGCTGCAACCCGCTGCACCATCCGACAAACCGGTATTGCACTTTGACTGTCGTAAGGTTACTTACAATATTTCTGTTAAGAGCAGAATAAAGGAGTAGATAAGAAACGGTATTGATTATATTCAACTTGACAGGAACTTCATCACTTTAGGATACAGTAGTCTCGGTACATACTGGCTGTATGACACATCTAAGTGCGTCCATAAAGGGTCTTCTACTTCGAAAGCTTCAATCACATTCGGGAGTTTTCGAATCAGCCATTTCACATCGCTTATGTCCACTAAACCATCGTTTCTTCCATAGATCACCACCGTAGGCACCGTCACAGCACTTAAGTTGTACAAAGGAGCCTTCGAGCTACCGTATATTTGCCAGTTCTTCTGTGGTCCGTAATCAAATTTGTGAAAAGTCCTAGATCTTAGCATTTGGCCGAAACGAGCCAAGCTATGGATGGAAGTGCCGGAAGGGAAGTTGGAAGCCAAGTATAGAAAAGACTCTTTGGTGAACGAGCCAGGATGACGACCGTCTAAAAGATTTATAAACAGCTCACAGAGTTGAAGAGTTATGTCAGATCTTCGGCAAAAGAAGTAGAAAAACTTTTGCGAAAATCCATTCTGCGGTAAAACTTCGTGTATCCCAGCTTCAAACAAAGTCTTCTCGTTTTTTTCGCAGAACTCGCACAACTGTCTAAATACTGGAGATTTGGTGTTCAGGTGTCTGCCAGAAGGTGCTATTCCGATCATGACGTTGGTTTTCTTACAGTAGTGGGGTAACTCTGTGCACATTATGTAGAAAGCCCCACTCCCTTGAGAGAAACCAACATAGTCCAGCTTCTCAGCCCTTGTTTCTTCTAAGACCTTATCGAACATAGCCGGGAGGTCATATTTTCCAACCTCGTCTAGAGAGAACTGCCAGTAAGAGCTGGACGCAGGGTCAAGGTAGATATGTGCCCGAGAGTAGTGGTTCCCACGCGTATTGCCAAGCCACACGTCATGCCCAGCATCAGCCAGCAGATATGCTAATCCATTACCAGGACCTGTACCGAGCCAACTGGCTGAATTTAGCAGAAGACCATGCACCATCAGCACAGGGATACCCTTTCCACGACCCAGCGAATTCTTAGTTCTGATTCTATGCAGTCCCAAGACGTATCCATCTTTAGTTTGGACGGTGTACTCCTGCGCTTGGTAGCCGTTTCTTGTGATCTGCGTTGTTACATTCAGAAGTGTGTCTTGAATGGATTGATCCGTGTCTTCAACAGACTCCTGATATCTGCGAACGGCTTTATTGCTTCGTCCAATTTTCTGATTTATGAAGGGTTTTTTTTCTTTGAATTCCAATAGCAATAAATCTTGAAATATCTTCATGATATTTTCTGAACTCGGAGTTTTTATCAGCTCCATAAAAGCATCTGACTCCCGTCGGTATATGCCTGTTTCTTGATCTTCAAATCTTTGCAATTCTTGATGAAAAACATCACCATATTGTAGCTTTGTAGGGTAGTCCTTCCTTCTGGGATGTTCCTTTTGTGAAATCACTGTAGCACCCAGACAAGTCAAGAATATGTAGAGCTTTGTTGGATTCATCATTGCTATTGACTTGATTGGCTCGTTGTCTCCTTCTTAAGGAGCTGTTTTTAGGGTTCCGTACTAAACTGATAAACTGAATTCGTAATCATATCAGTATCTTGCAAGTTCGAGCTCAAAATAACACTTTGTACGATTACAATTACAATTTGTGGGTGAAAGCCCAACGCCACAGTGGCTTATTTGAGCCAGTAGCAATCAATATAAGACAGATAATAATAGAACCAGCCGCGAGAAGTTGCGACTCACGCTTGGCTATCCTTTTTGTTCAAGGGTGGAAGGTTGCTATAAATGGAATTATAATAATGAGGAAGTGAAGGAATTACCATTTAATTACACTGGTATTTGTAAGTAAAACGTATGCTAAAGGACTGGTAAATGAATTGTGGTAGGTCTTGTCGAATTGACTGGCATCTCAGCGCAGATGATTGTAGCTCTGCCTTCTGCGCCGTAGGTCGTGGGTTCGACCCCCACGGAGAACAAATACTTATGTGGTGAACACAGATGTTTGTTCTCAGTCTGGGGGTTGTATTGTATTCTAAGAATTTAATTACAAAAAACATATTAAGTAAGCTATCTCGTTCTCATAGTACAAGCTCTGCATAGTTTGGGGATAGACAGTGTTGTGTGGAGTGTCCACAATATTTTATCTATTTATAGAAGATAGAAAATAAGTTGCCATCCATGCGTCATGGGAAACTACAGGTTCCCATGATGGATCCTAGGAATAAATACCAAAACCTAAGCTAAATGTGTGAGGGAGTCAAACTCGTCCTTCTAGGTCTCAGCCGGTCAATAACCCGCTGTGCCACCGAGAAACTGGTGTTGCATTTTCGCAGTCGTAAAGTTGACTTATTTCTGTCTAGCGTAGTTTTTTGTGGCGCTCATTTATAAGTATCTAAGCTTTCTGTGCCAATAAAGTTTTGGAGGACAAGGTTTTATAAGTATTAGGCGAAAATTGAAGTTATTCCATTGATAATGTTTTTGATCCATCCATAGGAAATCTCTGAGCCGAAGTTTTTATTCAGAGTTTGGAATTTATTATATCTACTAGCTGCCTGTCCCGGCTTCGCACGGGTGTACATTTATTTTTAAACACATAAATATAGCCTATGTTACTCAAGGTGAACCTACGTCCAGCAGTGGACTGATATCAATTGATGATGATGATGAAAGAACATTCTATAACGTTTAGGAGCACTATTTTCTAGAATATTTTGTCCAAATCTAAAATTCAGAACCGTTTGCATGGGTATATTTGATTATTCCAGATCATTCGAGAACCTTAAAGAACATTCTAGAGTTCTAGAGCGTCTATGTGCATTCTGTTCTCATCAAAGTCAAGAATTTTCAGAAAAATCCATAAGTGATAGAATAGGATAGACATAGAGAAGTCCCTACGTGTTAGAAAAGGATAGACATAGATTTCGAAACTTTTGCCCCTTATAAATTAATAACACCTAAATATTGAATATAAACTATCCTATCTTTTAAGTCCGACCATATTATAGGCAGTTGCAAAATTTTATCGAAATCCGTTCAGTAGTTTCGGAGTTTATCGCGTTCCAAATTGTGACACGAAAGATTTATATATATAGATAGATAGGAACAGACACTGCGGTCACCAATCCGCCTGCCAAGCGTGGTGACGGCAAACCCTCAAATATGAAGGGTCTACGACCAGCAGCTAAGACCTAATGACTAATGAATAATGACGATGAGCATCATGGATCTAAAACTCGATGGATCCATTGAACACAAATAGACGTGAGACCTTGGCGTATTTTGACGGCGTTTGTTGTTTGTCTAGTTGAAAAGCTCTGTTGACCGAACCACTGGGACATTTATTCCCCCTAGTTATTTTACGAAAAAAGTACATCCTTAGCCCCCCTCCCACACCCCCTAGCTACACGGATAATTGTTTTAGAGTTTTGCGATTTTATATCAGACTGAATCACTGGCGACTTTATAAAATTGCCTGTGAAAAAGTAAGAAAAAATGACAATGACAGGTAATGTTACTTTTGGCAAAAAATTACAAACTTTACCTACAGGAAATCGAAAAACTCATTTAAAAAGCCATTTATTACAGTCGAGAAGTATAAAAAAAAACATATAATGTGTTTTTTTGTATACTTCTCGAC
The DNA here is from genome assembly GCA_939531255.2 of Thera britannica. Lineage (NCBI taxonomy): Eukaryota > Metazoa > Arthropoda > Insecta > Lepidoptera > Geometridae > Thera > Thera britannica. Next base: position 12,356,871 of record OW618042.2, on the reverse strand, counting down.
TTTGTTCCCTTTACATAAAACTAAAACTGCATAGTCGGAATAAAAACATATTATGACCATACTTATAAAAATATGTCAAAAGATGTGTTTAAACTATTGCCATCTCTTACCACTGGGTAATGACAAAAAGTGACAGGGCTAACTTTAAACAATGACTAAATTTAAATTGCGTTTATAATTTTATGGCTGCTAATGTTTCGCATGTATATTATAGTAGGAAATAGTATAATGCAATACGCTTTCCGGCTTGCTCATCTTTATTTAGCAGGCACTGCATTGTCAGCCGCGTGACCTACTTGCGGCGATCGATGGAGGGTCAATGACCCGCCGGCCTGTGCCGCCGGATATCTTTGATATCTTTTGTTGATAAACTTTGTTTTGATATCTCTCATTTTAGGTTGATTAGTTATACAACTTTTGTTTTTAGGGGAAAAATTATAAACAAAGAATATGTTATAACTTTTACTTAGACAAACGTGAGGTACCTTAGCTTTGCTTAGTTTGGAGCTAGATGGTGTTGCGTGTGAAATGTAAAAAATAAATAAATACTGTGGATAATCCACACAACGCTACCTAGCCCTAAATTAAGCAGAGCTTGTACTATGGGAACCAAACAGCTGGTATTTTTTTCATACATACTCAAAATGTAATATATCACCCAGACAGAGAACAAACATCCCTGTTCACCACGCAAATATTTGTTCTCGGTGAGGATCGAACCCACGCTCTTCAGTGCAGACGGCAGAGCTACTAATTACTTAGCTATAAGAGCTGTCAAAGTAATGTCTTAGCCTGTCTAGGTACTCTAGGCTAGGTGCCTAGGTATTCAGTCCCAGCAAAAAACTATAAAAACATGATCCAGTCATCAATTTCAAGAGTTCTAATTCTATAAACAAACAGATATCGCCGATCAAAGCAAAAGAGGCAATTCGTCAAAAGCTGGATTTGATGTAAAATTAAATACTTATAGCAATACATGTCATGAAAGTAGGCCATGGTACTCTCAGCGACAACAGGGGATGAAAATAATGGAGCACGAACACGAACATTATTTTAGGCTTGATGGCATGGAACTGACAGCCTAGATTCTTCTTCTTCTTAATGAATGGCATCTGTCCTTTTCGGATCAATTTTGCCAGTGTCGAGTAGTTTAATGAGAATGATGATAAATGATAATATATTACATAGATAAAATACTTTTCCGTCAAATCGTCAGTCGTCTGTCACAGATCAGCCCTACCATTGGCATTGGAAAAAAATATGGCCGTTTTTTTCCAAAACCATCTGAAACATTTTCGATCAAATCAGAATAACACATAATACACTCTCATTCCAACTGCTAACACTTTGACTAAGACCTCAAGCAATGTTGGTTAATGCCACCGAAATTACACAACAGAACTCAAAATAACACCAGAAAAACAACTACAATCAAAAAGCTATGTTACTTCCCGAAATGACAGAAAACGAATCCCAGCCTAGATTCAAAGTATAGTTTGAATGTATGACGTCTATATTATAAAGTTATCCTTGAGAGTTTTTTTTTTTTTTTATAGACCATCCTTTCGCTACAATCTCACCTGGTGGTAAACGACGATGTAGCCGACGATGAAGCAGGATGGTCTAGAAGACGCCTAACTCTTGCCTTGAAGAGGCCCGATTGTAGTGGTCAGGAAAAACAGCCGACGGCAATGAGTTCCATGAGGTTCGCATAATGAAGGTGGAGCTAAACTTTTAGTGCGAATGGGTGGTATGCTCACCATCAGGTATGGATGGTACTGAGCCATGCGTCTGCTAGTCCTGTGGTGGAAGGGAGATGGTGGTATGGTGGTATCTCATTTTCTTGTCTTTTTTTTATAGAATAATAAACAAACGAGCTACGGCCTGGTGGTAAGCGATCACCGTTCGTCCATAAACACCAAGGGTGTTGTCGTTGCGTTGCCAGCCCTGGAGGAGTTTTTAACGTTTTTTCTTAAAAATATTCAAATATTCAAGGGAGACCTTGAATATGCTTAAAGTTGAAAATGTTCTTAATTTGACTAAGCGCGGTACGAAATTATGTACTAATTTGTATTACTTTTGTGGTTGACAGTACCTTCAAAGCCTTACCACGTAACGTATCCCTCATCACACGTTCGCATCTTATGAGCAAATTGTTCTTTCATTTCAAATCGTAAATCCTTTCAAAGCTTTGTTTTCCATATAATGAAAGCTTTGGATAAAATGAATAATGTAACATTCTTGAATAGCTTTCAATTTAACCCAGTATAAGTTATTTTAATACTGTTACGATTTTCTTAAGTATAGGCATGATAAAACTTATTTTAATTCGATTAAGATAAATAAATAAGAATAAATAAATAATGCGGACAATCCACACAACACTATCTGGCCCCAAACTAAGCAGAGCTTGTACTATGGGAACCAGATAGCTGATATAATACTTAAATACTTTTTTTTATTTGTAAATACATACATAGAATACAATATAACACTTAGACAGAGAACAAACATCTGCGTTCACCACAGAAATATTTGTTCTGGGTGGGGATCGAACCCACGCCCTACAGCGCAGAAGGCAGTGCTATTACCAACTGAGCTGTGAAGGCAGATAGATATATAAAGAGAAGATAAATAAAAGATAGAAGATAGATATAGAAAATAGATCTGATTATTATAGAACACACTGAACCCAAGAGAATGTAGATAACATTTTAGATTCTGATTATGAAAATCTGATCTGATGATTACATTTCATAATTCAGATTTAAAAGGTATTTATTTTTAGGTATTTATTGAAAATAATTCTCAAGCTAAGTATATCTAGGCACCAGTCACTTGTAACGGTTTTGCCAATTCAATGTTTAATTTTATAGCTTTTTAATTTTTATTTCAGGTGTAGCACTTGTGTAGCACTAATTAGAATTTTAATGTAAGAAAATAGCAATATAATTTTTAAGACTTTCTAATAAAATTTAAATTACAGTGTGGTCTAAAACCTTGCAAGGGCTGGTTTCGACAAATTTTTAACATAAATTTTACAAGCAAAAAGTAGAGTAAAACAGCTGTCAATGTATAATTTGTCGATTATCTATCACTAAAACCAGCCCTTATCTGATTTCGCGCGCAAAACTTTTTAACAGCGGTAGCAAAAGTTGCTGTTTCAATTCCAACAGGCGGTTGTAGAATTGAATGATACTTTACCAAAGTTCTGTTGTTTGATCTGTTGCAAACTGAAAGTTATTTATTCTTTTCTGTACTACAATTATGCAATAAATATTTGTGATTTTCTGATTTCTGTTATTGGTCAACTTTTTATAAGAATAATAAATAAAAATCCCGAAATTTGGGGTGGAAAATGTTCACCTTATTCAGGCTGGCTATTTATTGAGTTATTTATTAATACGACATCCAACAAAGGAAAGACGAGCAAATAATCTCGAAGCTTTGTGTCCTTACAGTTTAAGAGGATGCTACAGCTTGCATAAAATAATAACATAACTGTGTAAGAATCTAAGCAGATAGTACATTCATTCAGTTAAAAAAAGTGGCCAAGTGCGAGTCGGACTCGCCCAGGAAGGGTTCCGTAGCAGTAACTAATTGAATAGGTACATTGCGGTTTACGATTAATGACGTATTAAAAAAAAACTACTTGCTAGATTTCGTTCAAACCAAATATCGTTGGAAGTTTACAGAGTAATGTACATCATTATATATTTTTTGGTTTTATCATTCTTTTATTTTAGAAGTTACAGGGGGTAACTGTTGGTCCCCAACATTTTACCACTTTGGAAGTGTTTAGAAAAAGACGATATAAGAAACCTCAATATCATTTTTGAAGACCTATTCATAGATACCCCACACGTATGGGTTTGATGAAAAAAAGTTTTTTATATTTCAGTTCTACGTATATACCTCCATAATTTATTGTTTTTTTTTTCTATGTTTGTGACAAAATATTAATGCGGTTCACAGAATACATCTACTCACCAAGTTTAATCAGCTCTTATATTTTCGGAGAAAAGTGGCTGTAACATACGGACGGACAGACAGACATGACGAATCTATAAGGCCACATAATAAGAGAAGTAGTAAACAAGGATGATATACAAGTAATAACAATGACATAAAAATTGGTTGTCACTCAGCATACGCTATATTAGCGAGTACCACTATAAACGCTGGTCTTCCGTGACACCAGTAGAGTGCGATACAACGCAGATTGATCAGAGTGATAATCAAATAGAAGTGCAACAGTTGGACCTAACTCTCTCCACCAACCCTTCTTCTACCTTCCAAAAATTGATCAAACTCTTTTGTTTAGAATCTTTGTATTTTAACGGGCAGGAATTTCAAAGTCGAAGTAAATTTATTTTCTGAATTACATCTACCAAATCAAATCATGTATGTAATCATTTGGCTCTCAATAATAAAGATGTTTTGATTATTACCATGAATATCATTGAGCTATCTGCAGATCATTAAACCGATCCACCGATGTAGCTCTTCAACTGGTTAAAATTGTAACAATCAAAAATTTAAGTAAAAAAATTATAGTTTAAAAAACTAAAAAAAAACGCTTTTATAACTAATTGAACTAAAAAGTTAAAAATAAAACTGTAATAATCAGTTGAAAAATTTATATTATTGTACAAAAAGCGTGGGGGGCTTGATTTTGATCGTTGTAAATATTTTATCAATAGTTTATTATATCTGAAGTTATTATAAAAAGCACCCCACGCTTTTTGTATAATAATATAAATTTTTCAACTGATTATTACAGTTTTATTTTTAACTTTTTAGTTCAATTAGTTATAAAAGCGTTTTTTTTTAGTTTTTTAAACTATAATTTTTTTACTTAAATTTTTGATTGTTACAATTTTAACCAGTTGAAGAGCTACATCGGTGGATCGGTTTAATGATCTGCAGATAGCTCAATGATATTCATGGTAATAATCAAAACATCTTTATTATTGAGAGCCAAATGATTACATACATGATTTGATTTGGTAGATGTAATTCAGAAAATAAATTTACTTCGACTTTGAAATTCCTGCCCGTTAAAATACAAAGATTCTAAACAAAAGAGTTTGATCAATTTTTGGAAGGTAGAAGAAGGGTTGGTGGAGAGAGTTAAGTCCAACTGTTGCACTTCTATTTGATTATCACTCTGATCAATCTGCGTTGTATCGCACTCTACTGGTGTCACGGAAGACCAGCGTTTATAGTGGTACTCGCTAATATAGCGTATGCTGAGTGACAACCAATTTTTATGTCATTGTTATTACTTGTATATCATCCTTGTTTACTACTTCTCTTATTATGTGGCCTTATAGATTCGTCATGTCTGTCTGTCCGTCCGTATGTTACAGCCACTTTTCTCCGAAAATATAAGAGCTGATTAAACTTGGTGAGTAGATGTATTCTGTGAACCGCATTAATATTTTGTCACAAACATAGAAAAAAAAAACAATAAATTATGGAGGTATACATATACGTAGAACTGAAATATAAAAAACTTTTTTTCATCAAACCCATACGTGTGGGGTATCTATGAATAGGTCTTCAAAAATGATATTGAGGTTTCTTATATCGTCTTTTTCTAAACACTTCCAAAGTGGTAAAATGTTGGGGACCAACAGTTACCCCCTGTAACTTCTAAAATAAAAGAATGATAAAACCAAAAAATATATAATGATGTACATTACTCTGTAAACTTCCAACGATATTTGGTTTGAACGAAATCTAGCAAGTAGTTTTTTTTTAATACGTCATTAATCGTAAACCGCAATGTACCTATTCAATTAGTTACTGCTACGGAACCCTTCCTGGGCGAGTCCGACTCGCACTTGGCCACTTTTTTTAACTGAATGAATGTACTATCTGCTTAGATTCTTACACAGTTATGTTATTATTTTATGCAAGCTGTAGCATCCTCTTAAACTGTAAGGACACAAAGCTTCGAGATTATTTGCTCGTCTTTCCTTTGTTGGATGTCGTATTAATAAATAACTCAATAAATAACCAGCCTGAATAAGGTGAACATTTTCCACCCCAAATTTCGGGATTTTTATTTATTATTCTTATAAAAAGTTGACCAATAACAGAAATCAGAAAATCACAAATATTTATTGCATAATTGTAGTACAGAAAAGAATAAATAACTTTCAGTTTGCAACAGATCAAACAACAGAACTTTGGTAAAGTATCATTCAATTCTACAACCGCCTGTTGGAATTGAAACAGCAACTTTTGCTACCGCTGTTAAAAAGTTTTGCGCGCGAAATCAGATAAGGGCTGGTTTTAGTGATAGATAATCGACAAATTATACATTGACAGCTGTTTTACTCTACTTTTTGCTTGTAAAATTTATGTTAAAAATTTGTCGAAACCAGCCCTTGCAAGGTTTTAGACCACACTGTAATTTAAATTTTATTAGAAAGTCTTAAAAATTATATTGCTATTTTCTTACATTAAAATTCTAATTAGTGCTACACAAGTGCTACACCTGAAATAAAAATTAAAAAGCTATAAAATTAAACATTAAATTGGCAAAACCGTTACAAGTGACTGGTGCCTAGATATACTTAGCTTGAGAATTATTTTCAATAAATACCTAAAAATAAATACCTTTTAAATCTGAATTATGAAATGTAATCATCAGATCAGATTTTCATAATCAGAATCTAAAATGTTATCTACATTCTCTTGGGTTCAGTGTGTTCTATAATAATCAGATCTATTTTCTATATCTATCTTCTATCTTTTATTTATCTTCTCTTTATATATCTATCTGCCTTCACAGCTCAGTTGGTAATAGCACTGCCTTCTGCGCTGTAGGGCGTGGGTTCGATCCCCACCCAGAACAAATATTTCTGTGGTGAACGCAGATGTTTGTTCTCTGTCTAAGTGTTATATTGTATTCTATGTATGTATTTACAAATAAAAAAAAGTATTTAAGTATTATATCAGCTATCTGGTTCCCATAGTACAAGCTCTGCTTAGTTTGGGGCCAGATAGTGTTGTGTGGATTGTCCGCATTATTTATTTATTCTTATTTATTTATCTTAATCGAATTAAAATAAGTTTTATCATGCCTATACTTAAGAAAATCGTAACAGTATTAAAATAACTTATACTGGGTTAAATTGAAAGCTATTCAAGAATGTTACATTATTCATTTTATCCAAAGCTTTCATTATATGGAAAACAAAGCTTTGAAAGGATTTACGATTTGAAATGAAAGAACAATTTGCTCATAAGATGCGAACGTGTGATGAGGGATACGTTACGTGGTAAGGCTTTGAAGGTACTGTCAACCACAAAAGTAATACAAATTAGTACATAATTTCGTACCGCGCTTAGTCAAATTAAGAACATTTTCAACTTTAAGCATATTCAAGGTCTCCCTTGAATATTTGAATATTTTTAAGAAAAAACGTTAAAAACTCCTCCAGGGCTGGCAACGCAACGACAACACCCTTGGTGTTTATGGACGAACGGTGATCGCTTACCACCAGGCCGTAGCTCGTTTGTTTATTATTCTATAAAAAAAAGACAAGAAAATGAGATACCACCATACCACCATCTCCCTTCCACCACAGGACTAGCAGACGCATGGCTCAGTACCATCCATACCTGATGGTGAGCATACCACCCATTCGCACTAAAAGTTTAGCTCCACCTTCATTATGCGAACCTCATGGAACTCATTGCCGTCGGCTGTTTTTCCTGACCACTACAATCGGGCCTCTTCAAGGCAAGAGTTAGGCGTCTTCTAGACCATCCTGCTTCATCGTCGGCTACATCGTCGTTTACCACCAGGTGAGATTGTAGCGAAAGGATGGTCTATAAAAAAAAAAAAAAACTCTCAAGGATAACTTTATAATATAGACGTCATACATTCAAACTATACTTTGAATCTAGGCTGGGATTCGTTTTCTGTCATTTCGGGAAGTAACATAGCTTTTTGATTGTAGTTGTTTTTCTGGTGTTATTTTGAGTTCTGTTGTGTAATTTCGGTGGCATTAACCAACATTGCTTGAGGTCTTAGTCAAAGTGTTAGCAGTTGGAATGAGAGTGTATTATGTGTTATTCTGATTTGATCGAAAATGTTTCAGATGGTTTTGGAAAAAAACGGCCATATTTTTTTCCAATGCCAATGGTAGGGCTGATCTGTGACAGACGACTGACGATTTGACGGAAAAGTATTTTATCTATGTAATATATTATCATTTATCATCATTCTCATTAAACTACTCGACACTGGCAAAATTGATCCGAAAAGGACAGATGCCATTCATTAAGAAGAAGAAGAATCTAGGCTGTCAGTTCCATGCCATCAAGCCTAAAATAATGTTCGTGTTCGTGCTCCATTATTTTCATCCCCTGTTGTCGCTGAGAGTACCATGGCCTACTTTCATGACATGTATTGCTATAAGTATTTAATTTTACATCAAATCCAGCTTTTGACGAATTGCCTCTTTTGCTTTGATCGGCGATATCTGTTTGTTTATAGAATTAGAACTCTTGAAATTGATGACTGGATCATGTTTTTATAGTTTTTTGCTGGGACTGAATACCTAGGCACCTAGCCTAGAGTACCTAGACAGGCTAAGACATTACTTTGACAGCTCTTATAGCTAAGTAATTAGTAGCTCTGCCGTCTGCACTGAAGAGCGTGGGTTCGATCCTCACCGAGAACAAATATTTGCGTGGTGAACAGGGATGTTTGTTCTCTGTCTGGGTGATATATTACATTTTGAGTATGTATGAAAAAAATACCAGCTGTTTGGTTCCCATAGTACAAGCTCTGCTTAATTTAGGGCTAGGTAGCGTTGTGTGGATTATCCACAGTATTTATTTATTTTTTACATTTCACACGCAACACCATCTAGCTCCAAACTAAGCAAAGCTAAGGTACCTCACGTTTGTCTAAGTAAAAGTTATAACATATTCTTTGTTTATAATTTTTCCCCTAAAAACAAAAGTTGTATAACTAATCAACCTAAAATGAGAGATATCAAAACAAAGTTTATCAACAAAAGATATCAAAGATATCCGGCGGCACAGGCCAAGACAGAATAAGACAGCATACTTAAACTGGCCTCTCAGCTCAATTGGTAGTATCTCTGCCTTCTGCGCCGTAGGTCGTGGGGTCAGTCCCCACCGAGAACAAATATTTGTGTGGCGAACACAGATGTTTGTTCTCTGTCTGAGTGTTATAGTATTGTATTCTGAGCATATATTTATAAAAAATAATGTATGTCAGTATTATTAGGTATCTGGTGCTCACAGTACAAGCTCTGCTTAGTTTGGGGCTAGATAGTAATTGATTTATGAATTTTTATCATAGTGAGTAGTAGGTAGTAGTCTATATGCTGATGATGATGATGGAATCAACGAAAAATTCATTTCATATTTCATTTCAATAGCTTTCATCTTAACCTGTGATCCGCACAAAGCATTATTTTTAATGGAAATTCCCAAAAGAACCGTCCTTTTTCAATCAGAGGAAAAACGGAAACGAATTCATTAAGTTCGTGTTTTTTGGATCCGGGGAGGGGGAGACCCGTGAGGATTCTCTATCTATACTGAAATAATTACATTACTTTTTATTTTTTAAAAGAAATAAAAACATTTGAACCTCTAAAAAACTTTTTGAAATCATGCTCGCCTTATCCAGGAGTCAATATTTAAACCAACTTCAAATAAAAAAGAGGGGGTTCTCAATTCGGTTGTATTTTCTTTTAATGTTTGTTATCGCATTTTTTTATCGATGGAAAGATTGGTAGACATAATAGAAATTAGAATAGAAAAAAATATAGAAATTTTATCAAACGGTTCAGCAGTTTTGCCATGAAGTCGGTTTCTCAATTTTTTTAAACTTCATGTCCCTGACTTCATGTCAAGTCTTGTTATGACAACTACGTAGAGCCAGTCATTGGGATCTGAGGCGTTTTGATTCTTAAAACTTAAAACAGCGTGTGCTACGAGCTACGCTGAGTGCTACGCAGTTAATGTGCTACGCCGTAGCCCTAATGGTAGGACCACAGAATACAGAGTAGTAAGTATTCATGCCGCCTGTTCGTTTAGAATAGAATACCTAGAATAGAATTGTATTTATTTTAGTAACAATGTAACTTAGAGACTTTAGTGTTAGTGAATTTATGAAGACTATTTATTTTAGGCTTGGTTACATTTTTAAGCTTGGTTACAAAGGCTCGCTCGCATTTATCCATTTAATGATGCTCCAACTATTAGCTGCAATGCCTTAGGAATTGATTAGTGCTCATTGAGCTATAGCCTCCATAACTCCTCTTATTTATCAATACGATCTAAAGATAAAGCAGGGATCCAATTATGGGGGCCTGAGGGTCTGCGAGACGGTGGAGAGTCCTCGGAGGCTCTGAAGGGGCTCGGACGAGCTTGGACCAGTGGACTCAAAGACCTCTTGCTTATTGAAAAGGTTCATGTTTTATTTTTAGCCATGGTTTTTTTATTTTAATGCTTTCTTCTGGAGTTGGTACCGTAAACCCAACTCGGATTTTCTATTTAACAAGTCGTTTTAGTAGAGGTGCCTTTAAATACCTCTTTATCCATCAATGATCTAAGATCGAGTAGGTCGTCTTTCTATTGGGGTGAATTGGAAGATTTCTTCTTATCACAGTTCAAAACAAGCCTGTTGAATCTAAATGTAGATGATTTAGCGTCAGAGGTAACTTTATCACTCATCTCCATATTACTTCATAATGCTTGAGACAAGATTTTAGAAGCTTAGTCAACTTATTCTACATGAAAGTAAAAAATGCAAAAACAGTGAAGAAATATATTGTTTTTGCATTTTTATATTACTACATTTTTAAATAAATAAATATTGTGGACACAACACTATCTAGCCCCAAATTGAGCAGAGCTTGTACTATTGGAACCAGATAGCTGATATAATACTAATATTTTTTTTTTGTAAATACATACTTAGAATACAATATTACACCCAGACAGAGAACAAACATCTGTGTTCACCACACAATTAGTTCTCGGTGGGGATCGAACCCACGACCTACGGCGCAGAAGGCAGAGCTACTACCAACTGAGCTGAGAGGCCAGTCGTTTTGCCACGGCGTAGACATCTCCGCGTGCATTGACCCACAATTGATTAAGAAAATTCAGTTTCTGAAGCAGAGGCGTCGGAGCGATGCTTCATCGAGTATCAGACTCAATCGAATGAAAGTTCAAAGAGTAACGCGAACAAGCAATCCTCTTCTTTCTTTCTAGGCCTTTTGGTACTCCACTTTGAAGATCTGTATAGAGCTGTAAAAATAATGAATAATTGATCAGCGAACGAGATCTTACAAACAACTTGGGTGATTTGGCATTTTATGTGCGTATGTATGTATGTATGTTTGTCCGAAGATAACTTACGAACCGTTGTTGATCCGATCTGCATGAAATTTGATAAGTCGATAGCTTGTAATACATTTTGCTGGTAAGTATATGAGTCAAATCGGATGGCGGGTATTAAGATATGGGGTTTTTGAATGGTGCAAAAATAAAAAAAGACACAAAAAAATCAAGTTACATGTCATATGAAAGAACTTTATTTGGACATTCCAAACCATTTATTACTTTTTTTCTAGGACGCTCAGTTTTTGCTATACAAAATAAAAAGCAGCCAAGTGCGAGTCGGAATCGCCCATGAAGGGTTCCGTAGCATCAAATAACATAATATAAAGGTTTTTGTAGTTCGTCGAAAGGTAAATTGCGGTTTACGATTTATGACGTATAAAAAAAAACTACTGGCTAGATCTCGTTCAAAACAAATATCGTTGGAAGTTTGCATAGTAATGTACAACATATATTTTTTTTAGTTTTATCATTTTCTTATTTTAGAAGTTAGAGGGGGGGGGACCAACTTTTTTCTACTTTGGAAGTGTCTCTCGCGCAAACCATTCAGTTTAGAAAAAAATAATGTTAGAAACCTCAATATCATTTTTGAAGACCTATCCATAGATACCCCACACGTATGGGTTCGATGAAAAAAAAAATTTTGAGTTTCAGTTTCAAGTATGGGGACCTCCAAAATTTATAGTTTTTTTTTCTATTTTTGTGTAAAAATCTTAATGCGGTTCACAGAATACATCTACTCACCAAGTTTCATCTGTCTAGCTCTTATGGTTTCGGAGAAAAATGGCTGTGACACGGCCGGACAGACAGACAGACAGACAGACATGACGAATCTATAAGGGTTCCGTTTTTGCCATTTGGCTACGGAACCCTAAAAAACGTTAAATTAAAATAACCAACGATCCGAGAGCCTCCATCTCTAAGAATTTCGTTGACATCAAGATTTTTCTACTGGTCAGTCAATTTTTTGACTTTGTCTTATTTTTTTTCCTAAAATTAATTAAGGAAGTACTTAGCTGTCATAAAATGGTGGAAGCGGCCTGGTCTGATGATGGAGTCCATCGGAACTATTCAATCAATTGGCCAATTGAGTTAAGACTTGTTTACCATCAAAGTTACTGAGGGATAGTCAGAGGCAAGGCCATACAGTGAATCTGGGCAGAAATCCTTCTCAAAGAAGATAAAACAAAATGCGTGATGGTGGCACATTTTTTCTGATTAGGTATTTAATTTATGTACTTATTGGATTGCATCACGAGATCTCAGTTCGGGGCAAACTACTAGTATTGTTGTATCAACTCTAGATAATATCTACGAAATCGGGATTTCCCTCTGCCTCGCACATCCGTCGTATTTATTGTTTTCCCTTTGATATTCAGAGCGACGTGTCTTTACGAGGGAAATGATTTCCCTTTTAGGGTGATAGTAATTCCATTTTGGAGATATACCGAAGGTATCGGATTAAATAGATATATACATAGATTACTTTTTATTTGGCTCAATAACACAAAGGCTTAGTACAACTTATCAACAAAGTAAAACAACAGAAGAAAAAGAACAAAGACTAAAGGAATGGCAACACAAGAAATAAAAAAAAACATTACTTACATTATTTACCAACTCTTCTTCTTTTCTTTCATCATCAGTACCCGAAGTCCGAGTTTTGCTACCACATTTCGTTACCAAATGTTGTTTTCGTTTCACCTACGTGTCTCTGTCTTTATGGAGAAAAGATGAGACGGCAAAAATACGCTACGTAGTTAGAGTTGTTGTCTCATCTTTTCTCCATACAGTAGACAGAGACAAATAGGCGAAACGAAAACAACATTTGGTAACGAAATGTTGTAAATGCACTGGGACTTCGGGTACAGTACCCGAAGTCGGAGTTTTGCTACCACATTTCTATGAAGGCCAATGTCCACTATGTCCAACTTGAGTGAAGTACCCAAAGTCCCAGTGCATTTACAACATTTCGTTACCAAAATATGTTGTTTTCGTTTCGCCTACGTGTCTCTCTCTTTTGCATGGAAAAATGATGAGACAGCAGCTCTGACTACGTAACGTATTTTTACTGTCTCATCTTTTCTCCATACAAAAGACAGAGACACGTAGGTGAAACGAAAACAACATTTGGTAACGAAATGTTGTAAATGCACTGGGACTTTGGGTACTTCACTCAAGTTGGACATAGTGGACATTGGCCTTCATAGTTTGCTAGAAAAAACTACTTTGGGCCTAGTAACCACCTGCATGCAATCTTTACCATGTCGTCGGTTTATCGAGTGAAGCCCTTAAAATCCTTTCACCACATCAGTTCGAAAAGACTAGTGAAACTAGAAAGAACAAGATGTGAAGTCCCTAAGCTTCGGTTTGCATTTCGTGGTTGTCATTTGAGAACCTTTAAGGCCTGCGTACATCAAGGTGATGGCGATAGCGAAACGCTGTCAAATATCGCCGTCCTATTTGATAGCATTTCACTGATTGCCACCGCATAAAGCTTAGATGCGCGCAAAGCTCAACGGGTGTAATTTCTTCGAGCTATATTGAAGAATGTCTACCCTTTGGGACCTACAACCGTAAGCCTGTTGTATTACCCGACTACCCCTAAAGAGGGTAAATGTTTCTACAGTATTTGGCTGCCCGTGTCTACGTTCACGTGGTGACTGTAATTGCTAACATGAATATTTAAGGCGTTTTTCTCCAGAGCTCGTTTGTATTTACCCTGTTCTTGTTATTAATTCAGGATATAAAGTTACTAATTCGCTATTTACCACAACGAACAAACTCAATTTCTAATTTCACCCAAATCAGCATAATAAATAACTAAATACATATACTTTCACCACACTTGGTTTGAAAGAATCAGTAACACGATAAGAAGGCGAAGAATAAGTAAATAAAATAAATATTGTGACCAATCCACTATCTAGCCTCAAATTAAACAGAGAACCAGATACGTACCTGATGCGTATACATATATTTTTTTGTAAATTCATTGCTAGACAGAGAACAGAAATCTGTGTTAGCCACACAAATATTAGAGACTAGCAGCCCGTCCCGGCTTCGCACGGGGTAGACAATATTGTTGTACATTATTTTGTTCTATCGCTAATAGTTTCGGCAGCGCATTCGACGAAAGACATTTTAAGACTCATTTTTCTACACCTTCGGTTACATTGTTCAAATTTTACCAAGGAACCCTAATTTTTTTCAAAATGAAATGTAGCCTATATCAAATTGGAAGAATGTAGCATTCTATTGGTGAAATAATTTTTTAAATCGGCCCAGTACTTTTTGAGCCTATTCGTTACAAACATACAAAAATAGGTACAAATCTTTCCTCTTTATAATATTAGTATATTAGTATAGATTGAACCCACCTAGGGAGCAGAAGGCAGGGCTACCAACTGAGCTGAGAGGCCAGTCAAAAATCAGCTGGATTAAACCACAAACATCCAAAGATTGAATTTGTCCACGTTGAGAATACGTCGCCCCATTTGCTCTAACAAATTGAAAAGGTATTTATTTTAGATCACAAGAATCAGATGAAATTTCTTAGACTTAGAATCTAGGAGCCAGTGCTTAACCAAGTCTAGATAAATAAGCGAAAACCAATTAATAGAATCAACATGTCCACTAGAATGACGTTTAAACTGAAGGCTCCTTCACACTTTGAATATACATGAAGGCTCGTCTACACTTTGATTTAAGCCTGCAAATAACCCGGAGCCGTCGTTACAGCGCCGTCGCTTTGATTGAGACCAATCCCACGATCGGACGCTTGCTATAATGAATCCCGGCTAAACAGAAATGACGTCAAATTAGTAACAAATTGCAGCGTCATCGGAAATACGTGTCATTCATACTCAATACCACAGCGTAACGGTATGGCTGGCCAATGTGTACCTAACTAACTTTATGGAACAATTTAAGTAAAAAGCAAAAAAAAGCAAAAAGCAAAAAAAGTATCAGCTACCTGGTTCCCATAGTACAAGCTCTGCTTAGTTTGGGGCTAGATAGTGTTGTGTGGATTGTCTACATTATTTATTTATTTATTTTAATTATATGGCCCACCTGATGTTAAGTGGTAGCCATCGCAAAAGCATCGCAAAAGTAGTGCCTGGTATTAGTTGGATTACAATATTGTGTAATCCAACTAATACCAGGCACTGCTTTTTTATAGGCGATGGCTACCACTTAACATCAGGTGGGCCATATAATTGTTCCATCAGCTAGTTACATAAAAAAAAATATCCTACTAATATTATAAACGCGAAAGTTTGTGAGTATGAATGGATGTTTGTTACTCTTTCAGTTAAAAACTACTGAAAGGATTTTAATGAAACTTCACAATAATATAGCTTATACAGGGTGTCCGCCGGCAGATTTTCGGTTTTAAAAATTCATATAAATTAAACAAAAACTGCTATGGTAAAAAATATTTATTTATCGCAAACCTAAATCGTGCGGACGCGATACTTAAAAATAACACCGTCCAAATGACGGCCGTTTTGTCGCAAGCACTCATCAAGTCTATATACCGCATATTGGTAAAAACTCGCTGGTCGCTCGACCGAAATTTCTTGGACATCTTGCCGTATATTTTTTTCTTTAATTATTTTTGGAGAGTTATTGTAAACTCTAGCCTTTAGATATCCCCACATGAAAATGAGCTTCGTCACTGAAAAAAATATTGCCCAGTCGCGCAGGGGTCCCAAATCGGTCGATAAGCGTTTTGGCATAGACTTCTCTCGCTAAGTAATCTTTTTCTTTCAATTGTTGCACAATTTGCAATTTGTATGGGTGGAAGTTGAATTGACGCTTCAATATTTTATGTACTGTGGTTTTTTTTAGGCCAGTAGAAGCTGCCAGCTTCCTAACGGACTTGCGTGGATTTTTGAGAATTTCTTCTCGAACGGTGTTGAGGTTTTCAGGTGTCGCAACAGAAGTTGATGGACCCGGTGGACGAATGTTTAACGTCGAGCCCGTTTTACTAAACTTCTGTACCCACGATGAAAATAGTTAGGTGGACGGTCCATCACTAACACGATGAATTTTGTAATGTGAACAAAATTGTTGCCTTGCACCTAGTAGAGAATCACCACCCTTAAAGTATGCTTCGACAGCGAACGCGCGATGCGGTTCTTGCCACTTGCCATCGTTACTGATACGTCCGCAATCCTCACGCACCGATTAGTACCTCCCGCACCTCCCTCATGCGTTTCGTTCATGCACAAGGCGATTTTGCACGCGAAAATTTCCCGGCGGACACACTGTACATCAGAATAACACATAGGCTAGAATCTAGAAAGATGTAAGTAACGGGAACGGGGCGAGCGAAGCTGAGGGCGGCCGCTAGTTATGCCTAAATGTGAAAGCATGTGGATGGATGTTTGTTACTCAATAACGCCAGAACGACAAAACGAATCTGGATGAAATTTGGCACACAGATAGATTATAGTCCGGAATTCATAGGTTACTTTTTATCCCGGTAAAATGTATGGTTATAGATAGATTTGTTTTTAACCATATGTATAAGGTAAGTCGTGTTTGAAATAGAACACAAGAATGGCTGAGCAGATTTGGCTGAAAATTGGTGGAGAGGTAGCTTAAGGGGCCGGCGGAGGGCAGATTTTGATACAAACGTAATACCAAAATGATTACTAATTTAAGCAGATTTTCACTATATTATTGTAATAATTGTATTTTTATTGTATTTATCTAGGTTCCTGGGCAGTTTTTATTTTAAATTACTTACCTCAAATGAAATTAGCGCCAATCACATATTACAATGGAAAAAAATGTGTAAAATGCGATTGGTGTTTATTTATTTTGAGGTAAGTAATTTAAAATAAAAACTGTTCAGGAACCTAGATAAATACTAATTACAATAATATAGTGAAAATCTGCTTAAATTAGTAATAATAATTCTGGTATTACGTTTGTATGAAAATTCGCCCTCCGCCGGCCTCTTAAATCCAGGAGACAGACATTGGATACGTTTTACCCCAGAAAAATGCATCGTGTTTTTTAAAGGGCTTTTTTCCCATCCTACTGCTACGAAGGATGAATTTATCGTAGAAATAGAGGAAAAGTAGGTACATACTTTTCAGTTGCGGTAGCTATTGAACATTTGTACAACGTATTTGTTTATAAATTTGTGAATTTAGTATTTTAGTGGTAATCTTCATTATTCTCAAATGGTGAAGGAAAACATCATGAGGAAACCCGCGGCTTAGTCAGCTCCGCACGTATTGACCATGTCTTTCCTGTGGATTAGGCCGACTAAGCTGTCAGTGCTGGGCAAGCCTATTCCATCTAAAATTCTGTCCCAGGCACTATAGCGTCCCGTAAGTAGGGGCATGAGTAACCAGTTGCCCCTGACGCTAATAAATCATCTACAATAGATGCAAAGGTCTGCTTACTTCATTATTTACCGTATTTTTCATACAATTGTCTCTACCGCATTATGAAAAAAAAAAAAATGAAAAAGTTTATTGAATGAAAACAAACACAAAAAAAAAACAAACTAGAACCTTAAATACAAACAGCATGAAACATCTCTTATAAATAACGCAAATAAGAACAATCTAGGTCCGGTACCGGATGTAAGCATCCGGCTACCGGACGCTACGTCAACTCATTAGATGACGTCACCGACCGGAAATGGGCTCCGCGGGAAACAGGGTATTGAGGATGTACCGCTTCTAATAAGAGAAAGAGAATAGTGGTTTACACAACGGGAGGCTTTTGTTTGTTTTTAGTTATTTTACGAGGAAACTGCTTGAATCGCTTATTACTAGTAAACACAAATACAGTCCACTTAATTTGTACGTTAGTGTTGCACGTTGAGTGATGCTTTTGCACGTTACCAATTTATTAGTAACAAGTTGAAGGAAAACATCGTGAAGAAACCAGATTGTCGAAGAACCTAAATAGTTCGAAAATATATGTCAAGTGCACGAAAGGAGCCTCTTTGAGGCGCACTTAAAATCCTTTCACCACACTTGGTTCGGAAGAACCAGTGACACGATAAGAAGAAGTAGCAAGTTTATTACTTCTTAAATTACACTAGCAGTTGGTGGTATTTTTTATTGGTAATCTGTATTTTTTAGAAATTTTAAGATTCATATCTTTATTGGCTTATTCTTACTTAACAACGCCATCTACTGGATATGCTTGCAGTTAGTTGCTCACAATCACCAATAGATGGCAGGAGCAGTACATATTCAGTTTATGTTAAATTCTTGAAATCAGGGTTAAAAATCATTTTCTAAAAATAAATCCCATCTAGATCGATTTATCGCTCCTATAAACCTCTGGATACTAAATTTCGTAAAAATCGTTGGCGCCGTTTCAGAGATTCTGATTATACATATAGGTACATATAATATATATACAAGATTTTCTCGTTTAAAGGTATAAGATAAGATTTCTCAAATAAATACCCAGTATCTGATTATTTGTGTGTGTGTTGTTCTTGTCTGTTTGTTTGTCTTCGCTTATGCAATTTGCTGATGGACCAAGTACTATGACCCACTGGATTTTAAGTGCATATAACAATATCTGTGTTTTGCACACAAATATATGTTTATAGTGGGGATCAAACCCACGACCTACGGCGCAGAAGGCAGAGCTACTACCAACTGAGCTGAGAGGTCATTATGAATATGATGGATCTTAGAAGTTTAATTCGGACCATATGAAATCCATAGCACACAATTAAAAACACATTTAAAAAACACAAAGAAACTTAAAATTAAACAAATATTTACAAAATGTACAAAATACACAAGAAATAAACGATCTAGAGATAGCTCAACAGAGACAAGACAGAGCCTACTTGTTTGCTCATCTTGGGGTTGAGACTCTGGGTCCGTGGGGAACCGAGGCCTCGCGGGTCTTCAAAATCTTAGAAGTTGATCGCGGACTTCATTATATCTGCCGGCGAGTGTGTATAATCATTAATTTCTCTTACCTACGAGTATCATGGAGTGTTGGGATGTAATTACTACAAGAATGTGTAGATCGTAGCATTTGCGGAATCCATCATGATCACTCATCTGTCAAGCGTTACTAATTGACGCTACTACGAGTACTCGATTCGTTTTTTGACACAAACGCTACACAATAACGTTTTTTTTTTGTGGATAATTCTCACAATACTATCTAGCTCTAAATTAAGCAAAGTTTGTACTATGGGACCTAGATAGCTGATATAATACCTACATACATTTTTTTGAACCGTATTTAGAAACAGCAATAGCGTTTGAGTCTGTCTGAGTCGAGCCTCAAGCATGGAAAATTTTGACATTCTCAATCAACTCATAAATTAAAAAAATATTAAATTATTATTATTAAAAATTATTTAATAGTTAAACAATCTGTGCTTGAGAGTACTTGAGGCTCGACTGAGAAACAAGCACTGTTTCTGAATACGGACGTAAGAATACAATATAGCACCCAGACAGATAACAAACATCTACGTTCACCACACAAATATTTTTTGCTCTCGTTGGGGATCGAACCCACGACCTACAGCGCAGAAGGCAGAGCAATTACAACAAAAACAAACAAAAAACAATTGTGTGTGTGTAATTGTTTTCATCTTCTACACTCTGCATTATGTGTCATCTTCTCTTTCTTCTTTGAGGCGCACCTAATGTAACTCACATTAGGTGCGCCTCAAAGAGGCTCTTTCGTGCACTTGATACACACTTTCGAACTTTTTTAACTGGCACAGTGCATTTTAATTTTGGTCAGAAAAACTCATTGGTGCACGACTGGATTTAAATCCACGACTTTAGGGTCGGAAGACGTGACCATTAGGCCACCAGTGCTCTAGTTTACGGAAACTGTCGAAATGTGTTCGAAAAAGAATCGAGTTATGATAGTAGGGGTCACATCCATCACTACAGAATCCAATAATCCGTGGTATTAATCCTACTTGCTGTTGTTCACGGTAGTTATACCCGACACTTGTATCCTACCTCCGGGGAAGCTTAAGCTGCAGTTTCTTGTAAAACGGACGTCATGCGGCGGTATTATAGAAAAAAATCGGTTGTCTGTAAAGTCTGTTTACTGACGATAGTTGAACGTGACAACGTCATACAGCTGTCCACGCGGACGCATCGCTCACTCAAGAAGGAGAGAGACAGATGTCGAACGCTGCCGAACGCGGAGGCCGTGCGTGCCTCTTTATCGCTCGTTCCGCGCTCTCGCTTGCACTTCAAGCCTTAAATGGAACGCCTCGGAGCGAGGTAACGCCGCATGAGTCATGTTTTTTTGTGTGTGCAGCCGGCTTCATCGAATTATAAGACGTTGTCACGTCAAAAAATACTGATAATACCCCTCATGAAAAAGTCAAAGTCAGAAATTGTTTATTTATTTGTGATAAATGTTTGTTCTCGGTACGGGTGTTATATTGTATTCTTGCCTCTCAGCTCAGTTGGTAGTCGGTAGTAGCTTTGCCTTCTTCTACGCCGTAGGTCACTTCTACGCCGTAGATCGTGTGTTCGATCCCCACCGAGAACAAATATTTGTGTGGTGAACACAGATGTTTGTTCTCTGACTGGGTGTTTATTGTATTCCAAGAAAGCATTTGCAAAAAATATATACAGGTACTTTATTATTAGCTATCTAGTTCCCATAGTACAAGCTCTACTTAATTTGGAGCTAGAAAGTGTTATAAGTGGATTTGGGTGTGATGGATGTAATTGCACCACCCTTCATACCCCAATTTGGAACACAGGATGGCGCAGGTTCGTAACCACACAGGATATTAAAAAAAAGAAAGGATATTGTCGTTGATAATTTCACGTCACTCACCTTGTCGGCCGTTAAATAGCGTTTACCGTTTTAAGAAAAGCAAGGCTTTCGTAATTGATATTTCATAGTAATTATATTGATAGAGGATAGCTGCTATCCTGTAGGTGTTTGTTTCAATAATTAAATACTGTACTATGTAATAGTTTGTAGATCAATAATTTTGATGTCAATAGAAAATATTGACATGCCTTTCAATATGTCTTTGACCTCGTGGTGTTGTGTGCGCTATTATTATAATTAAGTATAAACGATTTGTGTTGGTGATCATAATAATTAATGACAATTAATTAATTATTTTTTGATCACCAACACAACATTATTATGCGGAGTTTTTTTATTAATTTCTTCTATTTGTGTACTATGCACACATGCCGTCATCATCAGTACCCACAAAATACAGTAGAAAGGTGATCATGCGCCGTTTGTATGGGAACCGATGTCGCCAGTTTTACATTTTCATCATTTTATTTAAAACATCACTAAATATTATAAGGATTCTTATAAAATATTTTTTTGTTTTAACTGATCACTTGACTTCTTATTCAATTTCGGAAAGTAATTACGAGTATGGCGCAACAAGACATTTTTCTTTTTAAGTCTCTCGAAATTACTGTCGATTTTACATGTAGGAAGGAGCACATATTATGCTCATGCATCACAGCGACACTTTTCCTGCCACATGGTCCTTCTACTACGCATGTATCAAATCAAATCAAATTTGTCTATTTACCAAAACCTGACCCCATGTCTCTCATGAGACTATCGGATCAGGAGCCGAATGAAAGACTTCATTACGGGCAGGTCATACCTGTCAGGTATGACCTGCAGGATGCTGTTGGCGCTGCTCCGCAGTCTGGCGAGCAGTGAGGCTGTTCTTTTGCGAAGAACGGCATGAAAACCATCTCTTGCCTCCGCAAACATTGTGGAGGCAAGGGATGTAGTGAGCATACCTTAGGCACAGGAGGCTGGTTGGCATGACGCGCGCTGGCGGAGTGCGCGCGGCGCGTTGCCTTGTAGTGCAGCCGCCTCAGCGCGCCGCCGAGCCGCTCGGGCGAGCCGTCCCCGCGAGCCACCGTCATGCTGCCGTCTGACAAACATACCAACAACATTTTAGATCCATTTCTATTTAAAAGCTTTCAATAACAATATTAACACTAGTAGGTATAAGAAACGACTTAAGAGGGCATCACACAGGCGACTCTCCATACAAACGTAGTCCCCTATTTCCTCCCTGGATAATGCCTCTAGAGTAACCATTTTTTCTCATAAAATCCAGATCTGCTATATACGTGCTCGTATGTTTTCCTTTTTTTCGATGATTTATATGAAATATGAATTGGAGGTGATATTTTCTTTATCAATAAGTTTCTGGAAAAAAGGAAAACATACGAGCACGTATATAGCAGATCTGGATTTTATGAGAAAAAAAACAGCCAAGTGCGAGTCAGACTCGCCCATGAAGGGTTCCGTAGCACGACGAACTACAAGAACCTTTATTATATGTTACTTGATGTAACATAATAAGGTTCTTGTAGTTCGTCGAAAGGTAAATTGCGGTTTACGGTTTATGACGTATAAAAAAAAAACTACTGACTAGATCTCGTTCAAACCAAATATCGTTGAAAGTTTACATAGTAATGTACAACATATATTTTTTTTAGTATTATCATTCTCTTACTTTAGAAGTTAGAGGGGGGGGACCAACTTTTTTCCACTTTGGAAGTGTCTCTCGCGCAAACTATTCAGTTTAGAAAAAAACGATATTAGAAACCTCAACATCATTTTTGAAGACCTATTCATAGATACCCCACACGAATGGGTTTGATGAAAAAAAAAATTTTGAGTTTCAGTTTCAAGTATGGGGACCCCCGAAATTTATAGTTTGTTTTTTATTTTTATGTAAAAATCTTAATGCGGTTCACAGGATACATCTACTCGCCAAGTTTCATCAGTCTAGCTCTTACGGTTTCGGAGAAAAATGGCTGTGACATACGGACGGACAGACAGACAGACAGACAGACAGACAGTCAGACAGACAGACAGACAGACAGACAGACAGACATGACGAATCTATAAGGGTTCCGTTTTTGCCATTTGGCTACGGAACCCTAAAAATGGCTACTCTAGAGGCATTATCCAGGGAGGAAATAGGGGACTACGTTTGTATGGAGGGTCGCCTGTGTGATGCCCTCTTAATAATCTATAATGACATCGGTAGTAAGGTTGTTTTGCTTTCCAGCATAGGGAAACTCTTCCATGATTGACGATCGCCAGCTTTCCTCCTCCAATGTGCGCCAGCTGTCTCTTTGAAGTCGTCGAATTTAATTGAATTGTTTACAAAGGGCTTAGACCTTTTATCCTCGGCCTAAGTCAGAGAGAGAGCACTGGTACTAGCTAGTACTAGCAGCCCCGCCTTCCGATCTTAAGGTCGCGGGCTCGAATCCAGTCGTACCAATGAGTTTTTCTAATGAACGCGACGTCAGTACCCTCAATAGCTGAAAGGAAACATTAATTAAATTAAAAAAAAATTGGGCATCACTCAGCATAATTGTTATAGTAGCGAGCGCCACTGTTCAATACATATTGAACACTAAAGCTTAGCTGTACGTTCCTGTACAGCCACTATAACGCTGGTCTTCCGTGACACCAGTAAACTTATAAATAAAATAAAAAATAAAAAAGCCCATTTATTCCATAGCTACATTAAATTACATTTCGTGCATATTATTAAATTGAAATTATTAAAATTAAAATTAAAATTATTATTACATTATTATTATTTACATTCATATCATACACCATTTAATTTTGAATTTTTCTTCATAAGTTTTCATTTTATTTTTTATTTTTTTTGTTTATTTGTGGTCCTATTTTCTTTTTCATTAGCTAGGATCCCTCTCGGGTATAGGCCTCCTCCAGCCTTTTCCATTCTTCACGATCGTTTGCTACTTCAGTCCAGTTTTGTTCGTTCGCAATTCTTTTTATTTCATCTGACCATCGGGCCAGCGGTCTGCCTGCCCTTCTAGGGTAAGTCTGCCAGTAAACTTATAGGGTGTTATTAATAATCCTAGCGTAGCGTTGGACTAGTTAATCCGTGTTTTGTCACATTTGCTCGAGTTGACAATTGCATGTCAATGCAAGAGACAAAACACGGATCAACTAGTCCAACGCTACGCTAGGATTATTAATAAGACCCATACAGAGCGAATCCTATTCGCTATCTCAAATTTATTACAAAACGATGAAAGTTGGTGGTTAAATTGACAATTACGAGGTGTGATAGCACGCACCCTGCCGCGGAGTTGGCACTACATAGTTATAAAGTTGTATCATTAGTAACTCTGAACTTCGGCGTTTGAAAGTCTCATTAGGGACTGAAACGGATCCAATATGGAAGGTCTGGGGAATGATTTTAACTTTGATTCGTTTTCTGTCACTTTGGGAAGTCACATAGCTTTTTCATTTTAATCGTTATCATTTCGGGTGTTATAATGGCCCGAACACACCTAGTTCGCTGGCGGTAGCGATCAGTGAAACGCTGTCAAATATCGCTGTCAGATTTGAGATTTGACAGCGTTTCACTGATCGCTACCGCCAGCGAACTAGGTGTGCGCAGGCCTTAATTAAATCTACAATTCATAGGATAATAAAAATTAAAACCGAATATTTGGAAAACCTGCGTGTGAATTTCAGTTTTATTTGCCGCGTTAATTTCACTGAAATTATGATTTTACTGAAACCGGGCCGTGATATTGTATACACAACAAAATAAAATGGAAATGCCATTTTATTTTGTCGACAAAAAACCGTTTACTTAATTAGAATACCAAATTAAACATACTTTTCAATAATTAACCATGCAGCGCGAGGCAATGTGAGCTCTTTGTGTGTTGCTCTTCCGGTGCGTACTACCACCATGCCTATTTCTACCGTGAAACAGCATTGTTATGTATCAGTGTTTCGGTTGAACAAGGTATCGCCTCGTAAGGTAAAGATGGATGGGCTGCGTCAAAGATGATATGAGCAACAAAGGAGTCTATGCTATGCCATGCGTCCATCAACTTGAGGCATACAGTAAGCGTACCACAAGCTCTGTCCTGCTCAGTCTGGCTCTGGTTTTGAGTGCTGACTAAATAAATCCTACGTCGAAACGTAACACACAGTATTACACCGGTCAGAACTCACATAGACTCAAAACAGAGCTTGTGCTAGACTTACAGATGTTCAGCCTCACGTGCCAGTTATTTCACCGGCACCCACACCCTTCAAACCAAAACACAGCAATGCTGCTTCACGTAAAAAAATCTGATAAAGCGGCCGCTCAGTTTGCTTCAGTAGGCCTACCATGGGCTCTGTCTGGCTCAGTCTCTGGCTCTGGTTGTGAATCTGTGCGAGTGTTGACTAAATAAATCCTACATCACACACACAGTATAATGCACTGGTGAGCACTCACATAGACACAAAACCACTACTACTGTGTATAAGCCTCGGCCTACCTCCATGTTGCTTTACCCTATACACAGGGTCCATATGATACTGACTTACACCTAACAACTATGTATGTACCTAAACTAAACCATGTTTAAGCAATAAATGTATTGAGTATTGAGTATTGAGTACCAAAACCAGAGCCTGAGCCAGACAGAGCAAAGCGCGACAAATCCACAATTTTGTCGCTTTTTGACATAATTATATGTTGAATTGTCAGCTTTATTAAACAGGGGCCAGAGACTGAGCCAGGAAGAGCTCATGGTAGGCCTACAGATAAAGCGGCCGCTGCCAAAGCGGAAAGCCGTCTGGCGTTTTCAAGGATTTATATAAGCGTTTGATAGTACAGCGGACAAAAAATTCAGTGCTACTTTAATAAAAGGGGGTAAAACGCACCGACCTGCGGCGTATTCGGGAGGGGGTCGAGACGACTGGATTTTGGGAGTTTGGTGACGCCCATCCGCCTGGAACAATAAACATTATGTAAGTATATAGCTCCTCTAAGGCTAAATATAGATGATTTATTAAAAAAAAACCAGCCAAATGCGAGTTGGACTTGCGCACGAAGGGTCTGTACGATCTTTTATAACGGCAAAAAAATCATGTCTGTTGGGAGCCCCCTTAAATATGAATTTTATTTCAATATAATTATTTATAAAGTGAATAATATAGCTAAATATACTTCATTTTAAAAATAAATAATGTTATTTATTTTACCTACAACTTCCAGCGATCCCGCGAAATCAAAATATTTCATTTTTATCTATTAGATTATATCTTGTTAGAAATTAATATAGCTTCTAAAAGCTCGTTTACAAGGCCAAAGGCAAGGTACCAATATCATCACTTAGAACCTCTTATAAAATCAAGTTATCGACTATTACTATAAACCTTCCCTCAAAGGGGCGCAGACAACGTGATTACGGGCCAGAATCGCCCTCTTGGTTGAAACGACCCCGAATGGGTTGAAATGACCCACACAAGTCTAACCCACTCGGGTCGCAGTGGCGATTGACCTAAATAGAGTTAGTGAGGTGAAAGGCATGAAGGTTGTCGATAATGGTTGCGTGAAGGCTTTGCCGTGATCTTTGGAGGTGGAATTGGGGTGCGAACGCTATTCAGCGTTTGCTAAATATATCAATAATGTCAGATTTAACCTCCGAAGAAAATTACGGGCAATTTTCGTAGGGCAATATTGTGGTGTTCGTGGTCATTTTATTAGATCATCAGTGATGAGCCTAAAGTCTGGTGCACTATAAGTTCTGTCTCTGGCTCTGGTTTTGAGTCTGGGTGAGTGCTCACCAGTGTATAAAACTGTATGTGTGTCGTTTTGACGTAGGATTTATTTAATCAACACAAACACAGACTCAAAACCATAGCTAGATCAGTTAAAAGAAACTAAAAAAGTGTTTTTTGTATTTTTATAAAGTTTGTTCAACATTTTACACCGATATTCACATCTCTAGTTTTGGGTATTCTATTCATCCACAGTCACTTTGTAAAGTTTTTCATGTGTACGTCAAGAGCTATCACAGTGATGAAAGCCTCGCTTTTCGTTACATAAAATAAAACGAAGCTTTTTGAATTTATATTGCAGTACCATTTCCAGAGTGATATATTTTAACTTCTACTTCGGGCAATATCACATATAAACTCAATAAAATGAATTTCCTTCACGAAGAGTGCACTTAGTCGCAAGGCGAGACTCTCAACGCTTCCAGTACAATTCAATTGTACAATAAAATAATACAATTTTCAAGATATGGAAGGACTATAGGTGATGCTAAATGCGACATGAGTAAAGATAAACGAATTTTTAGGGTTCCGATCCGAAGTCTGACAAGGAAGCTTTGGCGGAACCCCTCGTTTGGAACTAGCACCGACATTCAATTCTTCTTCTTCTTATCGTGTCACTGGTTCTTTCGAACCAAGTGTGGTGAAAGGATTTTAAGTGCGCCTCAAAGAGGCTCCTTTCGTGCACTCGACAAATGTTTGAGATTCAATTCAATTCATTATTATGAAACACAGGTTATAAAGTTGTTATATAAAATTCTTGAAATAAGTCGTACAAATAATTTAAGCTATTGCTAATCATGCAAAAAAAAAAAACAGATCTAAAGAGACAATTGACAAACTTCATTTGTCTAGGCGACTGATCAAAGCGACGCGTGACCCAAGAGCTGGTGGGTATCTGGCGCAGCGTATAAGCATTGCTATTCAGCGTGGCAATGCTGCCAGCGTCTTGGGGACGCTTCCGTCTGGCACTGATTTGGATCAGTTGAGCTATCTCTAGATCGTTTGTAACGATCTGCAGATAGCTCAACTGTTTCTTGTGTATTTTGTACATTTTGTAAATATTTGTTTAATTGTAAGTTTCTTTGTGTAAATAAAAATATTAAGGTAAGTATGTAATTGACAAACAGGAAGAAATAAATTGAAATAAAAATAATACCCGAAGATTATGTATATTACGTTAAAATTCAATAAAATTATTAAATTGGTAAATAATTAGTCATATCAGAAGTAGGTATTCACCTTACGTAGACCCTTACCTTAACTTTTTGTTAAAAAAAAAACAAAATATTTATTTATGTTTTTGACAAACAGACGGACAATAATCCCCTATAATCAGTTTTTTCCTTTTGAGGTACGAAACCCTAAAATTAATAAGCCCTACTATCCGTAAACATAATACCCCATCACAACAATATGAAAGTTATGGCCCCACCTACACATCAAAGTTCGACAGCCGATCAAAGTTATGAACATTATGGCAGGTTCACGTCCATGCAGCCAATCAAAGCAACCCCTGTCAAAATAACCTGTAAGCTGTTCTTGTAAAGATATGGATACATTTACACGGAAAGCAGGTTTGAATATTCACCGGTGCCATTGCTAATGCCGATGCAGACGCTTGAGCTTGCTAAAGGCTTGCGGACATCTAAGCGTTCTGCGGTGGTAAAACGCGATCAGTGAAACGCTGTCAAACTTGAGAGCGATATTTGACAGCGTTTCATTGATAGCCACCGCAGATACTTTGAATTGAGCTAGGCTTAACATTGCCCTCGAAACGATGAAAATGCTACTGGGAAAAAGACACAGCAGAAGTTTGGTGACAGTTCAGAAAAAAGTACGAATTTAGTTCTCTCTTTTTCTATCGTTATAGAAATTTAAAATACATCTGTTGGTAAAAACAAACCCTGCCACTTCTCAGGCAATTAATGCTACATGGTTTGTGTATTTGTTTATCCGCATCATAGAGGTAATAATTATAAGTTTAAAAACTTGAGAAACCGATTTCATTGTCAAACGGCTTAATCGATTTTAATCAAATTTGTTTGGGACAATCTGGACGTAAGAATAACCTTCCAAATAAAAAAATAATTTTCTAAATCGGTTCATAAATGATGGAGGCATGCAGTTACAAACATTAAAAAAATGATTTAAAAAAAAATGGCAGCACCGATTTTAATAAAATTAAGAGGACCAATTTGGAAGCAGTACCTTTCAGATAAAAAAATATTTTTTCAAATCGGCTCATAAATGACAAAGGTATGCGGTAACAAACATTAAAAAAGAAAAAAAAAAATACAACCAAATTGAGAACCTCCTCCATTTTGATTGGAAGTCGGTTATAAATTACATGATACATGACGTGTTTATTGCCCGAAAGAAGACTATATGAGCCGAGAGGTAGCCGACTGGTAGCCGCCCCGCCATCCAATCCCTATGCTTCTGTCCAAAAATATAGGTATATGCACTATGCCAGTACTCTCAAACGGTGAAGGAAATCGATACGTTGTAAAACCTAAAAAGAAGTTCGAAAACATGTGCCAAGTACACGAAAGGAGCCTCTTTGAGGCGCAATTATAATAGCTACACTACACTGGGGTGAAAGAACTATTAACATGAAAAGAAGAAGAAGGAAAGTACTAGCAGCCGGCTTTCTACGTTAAAATAAGCAGTTGATTTAAATTTAAATGGATAAATCACCTTTTGAAAGGAGGATCGTTACAAACTTTGATAAGTATCAAATACAAATTAATGGAAAATTCACCTGAAAGTTGAGGGGATTTTCCAGAAACATGAAAAAGTTAAAATAATAATGAGTTGTACGAACTTAGATCTCGAGATTTGTACACGCTCGAGCTTCGATCAATAATCGTATTAGTTTATTGTATTATAAATAAATATTGTGGACCAGATAGCTAATTCAATACTTAAACAATATAATACCCAGACACAGAGCAAACATCTACGTTCACCACACAAATATTTGTTCTTAGTGGGGATCGAACCCACAGCCTTCAGCGTAGAAGGCAGGGTTACTGTCAACTGAGCCATGACGCCTGTCAAATTAATTGCGTCTGTTGTGTTTTACCTCAAATTCATCAACATGAAAGTTCTATGCGAATACATTTACAGATTAGCAATTCAGCAGAAATTCAAATCAAAATGTAGAAACTTTACGTAGTGTTGTTAAATTTGATGAGTCCGTGGCACGAGGCGTGATAGCTGTCTAGGGTGTAACGGCTTTAGAAGGGTATTTGATAAAGGGTTGGTTTCTTAAATACTGTCTGATGCTCAAAAATAAAAGATCGTTTTCTGTAAACTATCTAATAACAATCGACTGAAAGCATTTTTTAACCGACTTAAGAATCTTCAGTTTCTGGAAGAATGTCTGGAAGAAATCGCCCCGAGCGATAGCACCAGGCAATGTATTTTTTTAGGGTTCCGTAGCCAAATGGCAAAAACGGAACCCTTATAGATTCGTCATGTCTGTCTGTCCGTCCGTGTCACAGCCATTTTACTCCGAAACCGTAAAAGCTAGACTGATCAAACTTAGCGAGTAGATGTATTCTGTGAACCGCATTAAGGTTTTTACACAAAAATAGAAAAAAAAATATGAATTTTGGGGGACCCCATACTTGAAACTGAAACTCAAAAAAAATTTTTTCAACGAACCCATACGTGTGGGTTCTATGATTGGTTGGAGGTTGGTCCCCCCCCCCTCTAACTTCTAAAATAAGAGAATGATAAAACTAGAAAAAATATATGTTGTACATTACTATGTGTTGTACATTACTATGCAAACTTTCAACGATATTTGGTTTGAACGAGATCTAGTCAGTAGTTTTTTTTTAACCGACTTCCAATGAAAAAGGAGGAGGTTCTCAATTCGGTTGTTTTGTTACCGCATAACTTCGTCATTTGTGAGCCGATTTGAAAAATTATTTTTTTATCTGAAAGGTACTGCTTCCAGATTGGTCCCATTTTAATTTTATTAAAATCGGTATTGCCATTTTTTTTTTAATAATTTTTTTAATGTTTGTAACTGCATGCCTCCGTCATTTATGAACCGATTTAGAAAATTGTTTTTTTATTTGGAAGGTTATTTTTATGTCCAGATTGTCCCAAACGAATTTCATTAAAATCGGTTTAGCCGTTTGGCAATGAAGTCGGTTTCTCAAGTTTTTTAAACTTATAATTATTATACGTCATAAATCGTAGACCGCAATTTACCCTTCGACGAACTACAAGAACCTTTATATTATGTTACTTGATGCTACGGAACCCTTCATGGGCGAATCCGACTCGCACTTGGCTGCTTTTTTATGTAATAGTTTTTAAGTTACTTTAAGTTGACCGCAATAAAATTTTATTTATTTCTAAAGATCTGAGAGTACTATGACCAGTTCTAATCAACTATGCCTAATTTCTGCCGCTAAGCAGCGTGGCTGTGTTTTGGTTTGAAGGGAGCACATGAAGCATTTTCAGGTGTTTTGTTCCATCGTTGGGTTGACCAAGACTAGTTTTTATTCACTACCCACAAGTACACAGTAACACGACGATATGACAAATAAGTGGTCTGATAATTTTTTTAACTTGGTTGGCAAATAAATAAAAATAAATCGGGTCTGATCAATGTGACGCGTGACCCAAGGGCTGGTGGGTATCTGGCACAGTGCATACCACCAGCGTCTTGGGGACGCTTCCGTCTGGCACTGATTTGAATCTGTTCAGCTATCTCTAGATCATTTGTAACAGTCTACAGATTTATTTAACTCTTTATTGCACGAACACTTAAAACTAAATTGTGGGCTTAATCCTCTAAGCATTCTTGCCGATAACTCAACTGTTTCTTGTGTATTTTGTGCATTTTGTAAATAATTGTATATTATTGATAAGTTTATGATTTTAGACTTTGTCACAATTAATGAATGAACTTTGAAATCAAAGTCTTGAATATTGCATTCTGGCATATAATGAAAAGCAAATTAATCTGCGGGCAACGAGATGGGCGCACAAAGGCTCAATCTGAGTATGCAAGAGTAATTTTCCCATTTGCCTCAACTTTGCAGTTTCGACACCACACTTCAGTTGCAGTAAAGCTTAAATAAGGTTTCGAGAACGCAGTTTATGTTGGTCTCTGGGGTAAATAAATAAACCCTATTAATATTATAAACGCGAAAGTTTGTAAGTATGAATGGATGAAAACTACTAAATGAGTATTAATGAAACTTTACAATAATACAGCTTACACATCAGAATAACACATAGGCTACAATATTTATAAAGATATTGTAACGGAGAACGGATGCAAGTAACGGGAACGGGGCGAGCGAAACCTTGGGCGGCCGCTAGTACTAAATATTTTACTTGCAGGAGGTTAGCAGGATCGTAGCAAAAGGAATTCTTTGGCCCCTGCCTACCCCCTTTGGTAACAGATGATTGATGTGTTTCCCTAGTTAAAAATATTGTGTGTGCGTTCAAAGCCCGAGAAGGAACACATGGTTAATCAAAATTTTAAATGACAAATTTTAAATATGACAGCGATATTTGACCGCGTTTCACTGATCGTCATCCCAGATCGCTTAGATGTGCGCAGGCCTTTACATTTTGAACTAAAAGCACTTCAGTATAATGTCATAGAGAATTCAATCCGTGCCGAGTAGAGCATTAATAATCTCCCTCATTAGTATGTGCATAACTGAACATCTTTGCATTATACATTTTTAGCCCAGCCACCTTCATTTTTAGGACAGGTAGAGATACTCGTAGAAGAGCTCTCTCAAGCCTTGCGGACATCTAAGCCATCTGTGATGGCAATCAGTGAAAAGCTGTCAAATTTGACAGCGATATTTGACAGCGTTTCAGCCGATCGCCATCGCTTAGATGTGCGCAGGCCTTCAGAGAATATTCTTAGTATACCTGCAGGCCTACCATGAGCTCTGTCTGGCTCTGTCTCTGGTTCTGGTTTTGAGTCTGTGTGAGTGTTGACTAAATAAACTCTACGTCAAAACGTCAAACACACAGTATAATGCACTGGTGAGCACTCACACAGACTCAAAACCAGAACCAGAGACAGAACCAGACAGAGCTCATGGTAGGCCTACTGTATTCAGTATTCAGTATAATTTATTTCTATGTGAAGAGAAAAGTGAATACAGAGATGACGGCTGACAGAGGGGAATGGAGGAAGAAGACCATGTTGTGCCGACCGAGGGGGATAAAGGCAGGAAGAAGAAAAAGTATTCAGGATATTTATTGCCTTATAATGCATGCGTAAATTTAAAAGTATTTTCATTTTAATATGTATATTGTGCAGCAGTCTATTATTACCAGCAATACCAGTGGACGAGCACAATAAAAATCAAGTATCGAGTGCACGAAAGCAGCCTCTCTAAGGGGCACTTGAAATCCGTTCACCACACTTGGTTGAAATAATGAGCGACACGATAAGACTAGAATTTTGTTAGTAGAATTTTCGCCACCTCATCTTCTTTTCAAACACGGCTGAAGAAGGTACATGATGGAGTAAACTCTTGTAGTTTTTATGTCAACAATCACATCACAACTGTTTATTCAGACAACTCCAAATTTCCAGCGGAGCTCTGCTTTTCATGAAGAGGTGTAAAAATTTTCAGTTAGTTTAAAAATTATGTTCAGTAAAATTGTAATTTGAAGGCGGGAATTCATGAATTTCATTAGGAAACTCAAGAGAATTTCTTGGTATTTTTCATGAAAATACAAAAGTATTTTGCGCAACTTGCCGATGGTAGGATTTTAAACGAAAGTACAGTGATATTATTGAATCAACTTACATGATTTTGAAGTAGTTTTCTTTATAAAAACTTCTTTAAGTAGTAGTAGAGCTCTTTGTGTGTGTCTCGGCCGGGGAAGTACTACCACCATGCCTATTTCTGTCGTGAAGCAGCATTACTGTGTTTCGATTTGAAGGGTGTGGGTGCCGGTGTAATTACTGGCACGTGAGGCTGAGTATCTGTATGCTACCAGTTGATGGACGCAGGGCAGTGCATCGTAGGGCACGTTCCTGATGTGCGTGACCTACGAGGCATTGCTTTGTTATAGGCGATTTGCTTGTTCCATCAGCTAGTTACTTAAAAGTAGACTATTTTTTTCATTTTCAAGATTAATATTAGCTCATGACCCTCACAAATAACGTGTCTTTCTATTGGTAAAATCCTTTTTCATTACTCATACTCTGAAAGTAGGTCTGAAGTTGCCTAAGGGGCCTAATTGAAAGTAAAACTTTCAGCCCTAGGGAGAATCGCTTTCTACTGACAGCTGTCAAATTATAAAAAAAAACAAGTTCTATTTTATTCAACCATGTTCCAACTTTCTAAAGTCTTTCTAACTGCAAGGAGGTCGTTGAACCAAATTCCAACTTTTTATTCAGCAAGTAGGTTGGAAACCCATTACAACGGTAAGAAGTTTAAAAAGTCTAATTAGAGCGCAATGTAAAATTTAAATAACATAAAGATAGTATTAAATAAATAATATATCTTCTAAATTACTTGATTAATATATAGCTTCAACTATTTATTTAAAATAACATAGATTTGAGCAAACAATTTAACATTTTTTAAATTATGAGAATGAAAATAATGGCTGAATAATGCTGGCGAACCGAAGCCGAAGGCCCGCCAGAGAAAAAGAAAAAAAAAAACCGCGAAGGCGGCAATTCAATCTTCATTTTCACTAATTTTTCTTTCATGTTTTTATTTTTACTTTCCTTGTATTCGTAATGAAAAGCACAGTGTTTACCTCGGGTGAAAGTCTTTTAAGTCCCTCAAGCTCTATTGGCGCCCTCGCTTACGCTCTGGCGCCAAACCCGTCTCGGGACTCAAAAAACGTGACTTTCAACACTCAGGTAACAATGTACTATTCAAAATCTGTTTAATATATCCAGAGAATCCCTACACAAACTGTACCTCTCTATAATATTCATCATCATCACCCACTGCTGGGTATACGCCTCCTTTTCAGCCATTTATAATATGAGTATAGATTATATATAGCTCGCTAATATTGTATCTTTAAAAGCCCACCTGATGTCAAGCGGCCAATGCCTTTGCTCATTGCAGGACCTTATACCTACAACGCAAGAAAAGAACCGTGAGACTGATGATTATGTTAGAGATCGTAGAAAGTCTTTCTGCTTCCGTTGGTAGACTGATGGTTCAGTCTGTAGACTGATCAGTCGGTATTTGTCGGCAATTCAGTCGGTAAACTATATCAGTTCAGTCGGTAGACTACCTCAGTCTACAAACTGTCTGCTTCAGTTGGTAGACTGTCTCAGTTCAGTCAGTAGACTGAGGCATCAGTCTACAAACTTTCTGATTCATTTGGTAAACTGTCTCAGTTCAGTCTGTAGACTGTCTCAGTCTACAAACTGTCTGATTCAGTTGGTAGACAGTCTCAGTTCAGTCTGTAGACTGAGGCATCAGTCTACAAGCTTTCAGATTCATTTGGTAAACTGTCTCAGTTCAGTCTGTAGACCGTCTCAGTCTACAAACTGTCTGCTCCAGTTGGTCGACAGTCTCAGTTCAGTCTGTAGACTGAGGCATCAGTCTAGAAACTTTCAGATTCAGTTGGTAGACTTAAGTTCAGTCTGTAGACTGTGTCAGTCTATAGACTATCTGCTTTAGTTGGTGGACTGTCTCAGTTTATTCTGTAGACTGTCTCAGTTTACAGACTTTCTGCTGAAGGCTCAGAATGACGTTTCCTAAAAGCTTATTTCCTATAGACTTGTTTACTTTTATACTCCTGTGATTATAAGCCGTAGTAAAACGAATTGTTCTGAACGTAAACCAATATTAGCATTGTTAAAAGTAGGAAAGTAATACGATGAAGCTCAAAAAGAAAGGTACCTAAGGAAAGAAATTACAAAAGTAGGTAAACACAGGTAAAATTTGCAACCAGTAGGCCTACCACAAGCTCTGTCGGGCTCTGTCTCTGGCTCTAGTTTTGAGTTTGTGTGAGTGTTCACTAAATAAATCCTATGTCGAAACGTCACATACACAGTATAATACACTGGTAAGCACTCACACAGACTCAAAACCAGAGCCAGAGACAGATCCAGACGGAGCTTGTGGTAGGCCTACTGAGCAGCATAACAAGGGAGAGAGGGATTTAACTAGGAAACTATGTAATCATAATAATAAAACCACCCCAGCGTAAAAATGAAACAAAAACCGTTTAAAACAGGTGAAAAGCGACGTTGTGAAGAAACTAAATAACCAATGAATTTAAATAAAGGTAAAATGCAGGCTTTTGGTCAACTTTTAAAAATACAGCATAAATAGCTTCCAATATTCTACTAATATTTCTGCAACAACGTTTGTTATAATAAATTATAGTTTAAAAAACTAAAAAAAAACGCTTTTATAACTAATTGAACTAAAAAGTTAAAAATAAAACTGTAATCATCAATTGAAAAATTGATATTATTGTACAAAAAGCGTGGGGTGGTTTTTATAATAACTTCAGATATAATAAACTATTGATAAAATATTTATAACAATCAAAATCAATCCCCCCACGCTTTTTGTACAATAATATAAAATTCTCAATTGATTATTACAGTTTTATTTTTAATCTTTGACAGGTGTGCAAAGTTTGAATCAAATCTGATCGTTCAAAGTAAGTTTTTTTTTTTTTTTTTTTTTCATATTATTGCATTGTCATCGACCTTTGACAGGTGTGCAAAGTTTGAATCAAATCTGATCGTTCAAAGTAGGACAAAATCGAGCTCAAAGGGGTCGGTTACATACATACATACATACATACAGGTGAAGCTAATAAAAGCGTTATAAAAACATGATGGGTACCTAAAAAAACTTAAATATGGCATAGTTTCCAGAGTGGTGTGCTGAATTTCATCTCGATCGGAAAATGAAAAAAGCAGCCAAGTGTGAGTCGGACTCGCCCATGAAGGGTTCCGTAGCATCAAGTAACATAATATAAAGGTTCTTGTAGTTCGTCAAAAGGTAAATTGCGGTTTACGATAAAAAAAAACTACTGGCTAGATCTCGTTCAAACTAAATATCGTTGAAAGTTTGCATAGTAATGTACAACATATTTTTTTTTTAGTTTTATCATTTTCTTATTTTAGAAGTTAGAGGGGGACCAACTTTTTTGCACTTTGGAAGTGTCTCTCGCGCAAACTATTCAGTTTAGAAAAAAACGATATTAGAAACCTCAACGTCATTTTTAAAGACCTATTCATAGATACCCCACACGTATGGGTTCGATGAAATTTTTTTTTATGAATTTCAGTTTCAAGTATGGGGTGTTTCAAGTACCCCCAAAATTTATAGTTTTTTTTCTATTTTGTGTAAAAATCTTAATGTGGTTCACAGAATACATCTACTCGCCAAGTTTCATCAGTCTAGCTCTTCCGGTTTCGGAGTAAAATGGCTGTGACACGGACGGACAGACAGACAGACATGACGAATCTATAAGGGTTCCGTTTTTGCCATTTGGCTACGGAACCCTAAAAAACAGAGTGTTTCCGTAACGTTAATTAAATTTCAGAAATGCTTTTGTGAAGCCTTTTATTTCGAGTACGATTTTTTTAAAATTGTTGCAACAGTTTGGAGCGAGGCGAGTACAGTGTGGCATTAAATATAACTTGTTTGAACTGTGACAAATATTTTCGAACTTTTTAGGTTTTACGATATGCCGGTTTCCTCACGATGTTTTCCTTCCCCGTTTGAGATTAAAGTAAGTAAATAGGTTATTATTCAATAAAACCTGCTAGTTCCACGCAACTATAAAACATTAATAGCCTCTTCCAGATCGAGCTCTCATTCAATTTTTCTACTTTAATATCATAAAAAGCACCACAAAGGCGAGCAATGGCGCGGATAACTTAGTTTTCCGCTCAACCGGGCTCGAACCCGCTACTGCGGTGACCTTGCTGGTCACACTCACATGGGGCCTAGGTACAAACCTAGGTATATCAAATGTATGCTGGAAGATAGAGGCGAGCCAAGGTCACACCTGTCTAAATATACAGACAGTAATGAAATACCGCTTGTATTTGTTAAATCTTCTTCTTCTTAGTTAATGGCATCTGTCCATTTTGGATCAAATTTCTAGTAAGGATACATCACAAAAATAAAATAGTTTTTAGTCAAATCAGTTAATAGACAAGTCGGTCTTAATTGGCTTTGAAAAAAATGGTGGCCGTATTTTAGAAAACCATCAGAAACATTTTCGATCAAATCAGAATATCACATAATACACTTTCATTGCAACTGCTAACACTATGAGCTAAGACCTCCAGTAAAGTTGGTTGAAATACCACCGAAATTACACAGTAAAACACAAAATAATATCAGAAAAAAATGAAAAAGCTATGTGACTTCACAAAATTACAGAAAACGAGTCGTTCGCGTAAAGGCCTGCGCACACCTAGGTCGCTGGCGATGGCAATCAACGAAACGCTGACAAATTTGACCGCAATATTTGACATGATATATTTTGATATGATCCTGCCATGACAGTGTAGATACAACCTAAAGTGGAGCCATGCCTCTGTAATCCACTTGTTTACTCTTCAAACTTTAACTGCTTTCAAACTTTACCCCCGCTGCATTATAGGGGTTGAATTTTAGGAATTTATCTCACCTTACTTAATATTTTAAGCGCCAGATATTCCTCACGGATGTTGGCGCATTTTTAAATTGAAAATGTTTTTGTTAACCGCATGAAAAAGGATGAACTGTGTGAATGATGACATGGATAAGAGAGTGGAGTGAATGCTGAGATGACGGCTGACAGAGGGGAATGGAGGAGGAAGACATGTTGTGCCGACCCCATATAAAGTGGGATAAGGGCAGGAAGAAGAGAGGGAAGATGTTTTTGTTCACCAGCATCAAATAAAAAAAAAGTTTTTTCTAACCTGGCCTAATCTGGAGATTAGTCTAATAGAAATATTATCAAAATCGGTTCAACGGTTTGGCCATGAAGTCGGTTTCTCAAGTTTTTAAACCTATATTATTTTGATTTCTTCTTTAAAGTTGTTTCTGTGTATAACTTTATATTCTCTGAAACGTTCAAATTAATAGGAATATTCTCTTAAAATAATTAGGTTCGTAATTAATTAATTATTTCTTAACAATAAGTTCTACTGAGTGTTTCCGAAATTAAGAAGTCCTTGAAGTTTTCTTTTAAAAGTTCTTTCGTAACAAGGAAAGTTATTATCTTTGTAAATTAGTTTTTATAATTTTTATTACCTTTGTTCTTTGTGGTTGAGAGATCCATGATTTTATAACATCATTATCATCATTTAAAATAAGTCCACTGCTGAAGAGTTATTCCACAATTTTGGGAGATTCGTTAGGTTAAATGTTTCAGTTCGTCCTTTGAATAAAAACTCCAGTAGGCCTACCACAAGCTCTTTCTGGCTCTGTCTCTGGCTCTGGTTTTGAATCAGTGTGAGTGCTGTCTAAATAAATCATACGTCGAAACGTCACACACACAGTATACACTGGTGAGCACTCACACAGACTCAAAACCAGAGCCAGACAGAGATTGTAGTAGGCTTACTGGTATCTAGGGTAATGCTTTGGTAATAATCAGAGTTTTACCAAGTCATTTCCGGCGGATATAGCTGTGGAGAATGAGGTCAAAGCAAAGTCTCTCTTTGTGTTTGTGTAAGTTTGGCCACTACAGACCACGATGTGGAGATTTTTTTTATGCAACTAAGTTAGCAAACAATGGAAAGGTGAAAAACCACCTGATGGAAAGCGGGTACTGTAGCCTATGGACGCTTGCAACACGAGAGGCATCACTCGCGCGTTGCAACTTTAAATGTTTTAAAACGTCCTTTTTAACCGACTTCCAATCAAAAAGGAGGTGGTTTACAATTCGGTTGATTTTTTTTTATGTTTGTTACCGCATAACTTCGTCATTTGTGAGCCGATTTGAAAAAAAAATTTTTTATCTGAAAGGTCTTCCAGATTGTGGTCCCATTTTAATTTTATTAAAATCGGTGTTGCCATTTGGTTTTAAATAATTTTTTTAATGTTTGTAACTGCATGCCTACGTCATTTATGAACCGATTTAGAAAAATATTTTTTTATTTGGAAGGTTATTCTTACGTCCAGACAAACCAAATTTCATTAAAACCGATTTAGCCGTTTGGCAATGAAGTCGGTTTCTCAAGTTTTTTAAACTTATAATTATTAAACTTATAATTATTGAAGAACCCCATGCTTGAAGAGCACGGTGGTCTAGTGGTATTGGCCCCGCCTTCCGATCCGAAGTTCGTGGGTTCAAATCCAGTGTATCTAGTGCTCTCGACAGGCGAAGGAAAATATCGTGGTGAAATCCGCGGCTTAGTCCGCTCTACACATCGTAATAAGGCCTTAACTTTTTACACGACTACGCAAAAGGCTCGCTACAAAAGAATGCATGTAGTAGGGCATAAAAAGTTCGAAAACAAGTGTCAAGTGCACGAAAGGAGCCTCTGTGATGTGAATTTAAATTCTTTCTCCACTCTTGGTTCGAAAGAACCAGTGACACGATAAGAAAAAGAAATAGTTACTAAAGGGTAATAAGTAGAGGGTAGATTATTACTACATTTTTTTTTATGTAAAAGATAGACAAACGAGCTTGCTGCCCACCTGCTGGTAAGCGGTCACCGTCGCCCATAGACACCAACAACACCAAGGGTGCTGTTGTTGCGTTGCCTATACCCTGGGGGAGATTTTCTTGAAGCTATTCATGTTGTATTGAGGGAACACCTCTGGTGGTAGCTCATTCCACAATTTATGGGTATGAGGAAGAAACGATCTCGAGAAGCGAGCTGTACGAGAAACCCATGGATCCAGAATGTGTGGATGAGCGCGGTCTCTATGTCGAGAAGAGCGGTGGTAGAATCTCAGAACTCTCAGAATTACTTATTACTCTGAGATATAAAGCTGCTGATGCAAAGCCACGTACATAACAAAGTAATTGAAATATTGCAAATGGAAGTACCATTATCAAGTAGAAGCAGTCACATTATCAGTCGCGACATGTTTTCCAATACAATACGTTTGAGCGAGCGATGAACTGAGGAACTAATGTCGTTGCGTCCGTGCTTTGAATCCTACGTGACTTTATGAGTTGCTAGGCGCCTAGATATTAGTTCGGGCTGTTCAAAGGAATACGGTTTTGTACAAAACTTATAGGGTTTTGTGTGCGCTGATGGGCCAGTGGTAGTAACCCTGCCTTCCAAGTCCCTATGGATTTTTTGTTCGGAAAATGTATGCACACAATGCTAGTGCTCTCAAACGGCGAAGAAAAACATCTTGACCAAAGAAAATCAGCTGTCTGTAAAGTCGGTTTACTGACGATAGTTGAACGTGACAACGTCATACAGGTGTCCACGCGGACGCATCGCTCACTCAAGTAGGAGAGAGACCTCA
The DNA here is from genome assembly GCA_939531255.2 of Thera britannica. Lineage (NCBI taxonomy): Eukaryota > Metazoa > Arthropoda > Insecta > Lepidoptera > Geometridae > Thera > Thera britannica. Next base: position 12,315,424 of record OW618042.2, on the reverse strand, counting down.
TGTCATGTTTTTTCGCGCGTGCAGCCGGCCCCATCGAATTATAAAGTGGGTGACAGACGTACGAGCAAGTACGCGTACTTATGGCTCGCCGACCTTTTTCGCTTGTGTGTCACCGTAAGTACGCGTACTTTCAATACAACATTAGGTCGGCGAGCCATAAGTAGGTACGCGTACTTGCTCGTACGTCTATCACCCACTTAAGACGTTGTCACGTCAAAAACATTAAGCCCTTGGCTTAGTCAGCTCTACACGTGTAGAAAACAGTACAAGAAAATGAAAAATTATAACATGTAGGTACTTTTAAGTACATAACCAAATAAGCAACGTTTAATTTCACAGTATTTATCCTCGTGATTCATAATTAATGCCGTTTAATTGACGTACGCTACGCTTTAATTAATTTCGCACACTTACTTATATGTAGGTAAATTTAGGCCACATTCAGTACATGAATAACTGGTTTTTAGGGTTCCGTAGCCAAATGGCAAAAACGGAACCCTTATAGATTCGTCATGTCTGTCTGTCTGTCTGTCCGTCTGTCCAACCGTGTCACAGCCATTTTTCTCCGAAACCATAAAAGCTAGACTGATGAAACTTGGTGAGTAGATGTATTTTGTAAACCGCATTAAGGTTTTTACATAAAAATAGAAAAAAAACTATAAATTTTGGGGGTCCCCGTACTTGAAACTGAAACTCAAAATTTTTTTTTTCATTGAACCCATATGTGTGGGGTATCTATGGATAGGTCTTTAAAAATGATGTTGAGGTTTCTAATATAGTTTTTTTCTAAACTGAATAGTTTGCGCGAGAGACACTTCCAAAGTGGAAAAAAGTTGGTCCCCCCCCCTCTAACTTCTAAAATAAGAGAATGATAAATCCAAAAAAAATATATGTTGTACATTACTATGCAAACTTCCAACGATATTTGGTTTGAACGAGATCTAGTCAGTAGTTTTTTTTTTATACGTCATAAATCGTAAACCGCAAATTTTTTTTTCATCGAACCCATACGTGTGGGGTATCTATGGATAGGTCTTTAAAAATGATGTTGAGGTTTTTAATATAGTTTTTTTCTAAACTGAATAGTTTGCGCGAGAGACACTTCCAAAGTGGAAAAAAGTTGGTCCCCCCCCCTCTAACTTCTAAAATAAGAGAATGATAAATCCAAAAAAAATATATGTTGTACATTACTATGCAAACTTTCAACGATATTTGGTTTGAACGAGATCTAGTCAGTAGTTTTTTTTTTTTATACGTCATAAATCGTAAACCGCAATTTACCTTTCGACGAACTACAAAAACCTTTATATTATGTTAATTGATGCTACGGAACCCTTCATGGGCGAGTCCGACTCGCACTTGGCTGCTTTTATTTGTTATTTTGTTTGAAAGGTATAAAGTAAGGTAGGTTTATTTTAGTCGATATAAGTTTCATAATCCAGTATTTTTATATGAAATCTGATAAATATTATTATTTATGAGATCAATGAACTTTACTCCAACAAAAAATATAAATTAATGTACACTATGCCAGTGCTCTCAAACGGTGAAGGAAATCATCGTGTGGAAACCCTCATGTCGTAGAACCTAAAAAGTTTGAAAATATGTGTCAAGTGCCCAAAAAGAGCCTCTGAGGCGCACTTTAAATCCTTTCACCACACTTGGTTCGAAAGAACCAGTGCCACAATAAAAAGAAGAAGAATTGAATGTCGGTGCTAATTCCAAGCGAGGGGTTCCGCCAAAGCTTCCTTGTCAGACTTCGGATCGGAACCCTATACTCCCACTTGGTTCGAATCAGTGACACGTTAAGAAAAAGACTCCAACCACAGAATAAATAACACCCTTAGAAAATTATTGCCTTATGTAAAATCTTTGTAAGAAATTAATAAGATTACCTTCAAAAAAATATTTTAGATTGATAGTAGTAAAGCTATAGGTAAAGATAATCATAGAATCTTAGAAAAATAATTTCTCAAATTCACGAGTCTCTAAGATTTTGCTCTAAAGTTTGTAACTCGAAAGAACCCGTGTCAATGTAACGATTCAATATCATCATTCTAAGAAAAGTTTTTCTAAAGTTTCGGTCACTGGCCAGTAGAGTCTAAAACATATAAACTGCAAATTTAAATAAGTTATCAAAGTATCTTCATTTTTCATTCAAATGTGATAAAAGTAAGATATGTTTTAACCAGGTTTTAACACCTAAAAGTAACGCCACCATACGTCAAAGAAAAATCATCTTTATAACTTGTCAAAACAAAAACAACATTTTTAATATCTTTACCTGGCGCAACGGTAGCTTTACTTAATGTCTATAGCGAAGTATTTTGAGTAAAATGTACGATTGAGGGTATCTGTGCAAAGGGCCCGTTCACAGTGATTGAATCATATTAGCCGAATGAGCCGATAGATGGCGTAAGAGGCAATCTTTTCGGTGTAACTCTCTAAACGACCCCATTCAACCCTAGTTGCCAACTTTTAGAGTGCTTCCCAACCCGTGTAAATGAATCAAGGCAAGAGGTGTCGATACCCTCTTATTCTCCAGTTAGTTTGAAAATATTCGTTTTGAGTGTTCCTTCGCTTTTACGACGACTTAGAGACTTTTAACAAACGAGTTTATAATATATTAGATACTAGATGCCTGTCCTGGCTTCTCACGGGTGGACATTTATTTTTTTAAACACATAAACATAGCCTATATTACTCAAAGTGAATGTAGCTTACCAAAGGTGAAACGATTTTTGAAATCGGCGCAGTAGTTTTTGAGTTTATTTATTACAAACATACACACAAAAATACAAATCTTTCCTCTTTATAATGTTAGTCTATAATATAGATGTACTTAAGTAACCCTACGGCATATTTATTTTCTAGTTATTGGTACACAAAAAAATCGAAGAACTTGGCCCTTATAAGCATTTAATCGGTGACGGGAGTGAGTAAAAGGAGAAAGCTTTTACCCGGAAAGGGGGCATTGAAAAAAGAAAATTGGTTCTTACACAAAATTATTGGTCGACCCTAGCTCTCAAAACATTGTCCATCCTTTTACGGGGCAGTAGGATAAAAAATAACAAGGACCACTTTGGAACGTCTTAAAGCTATGTGAGTCTAGGTGCCAGTTCCACGCGACAAGTCTGGAAGAACAGGCAACAAACTACGGCTTGGTTCCTACGATTTATTTCCATGATCCTTTTGCAAAACAAAAATAATAAAAATATCACTGAAGTTTCAGTGAGGTACCACAAAAGCAAAAGTTTCAAAGACAGCACACGCTACGCTTTGCCTAATTCACTCAGTTGAGTATTTTGTCAAGTAATTATGGTATCTAATCAATATTATTATAAGTTCCCTCGTACCTCTGCATACCCCTGTTATTAATGATAGGGCAGGTCGTTAACAGTCGCCCATGTCCCGTGATATCGATTGCTCTTCATTACCCTTGCCCTAATAGGTTCTTGTGCTTAGTGGAGTTATTTTAAGCCATCCGCCGACAACTAACAGAGATAATTTCTATCATAGCAGTTAGGCCTACCATAAGCTCTGTCTGGCTCTATCTCTGGCTCTGGTTTTGAGTCTGTGTGTGTGTTGATTAAATAAATCCTACGTCGAAACATCACACACACAGTATAATACTCTGGTGAGCACTCACAGACTTAAAACTAGAGCCAGAGACAGAGCCAGACAGAGCTTGTGGTAGACCTACAGAAACCCACTGAGACCTTCGCAGCTAAAAATGTATTTTTACAAACAAATGTGATGAAAATGGTTTTAACTAACGTGAATCAACAGATTTTACTTTAACCCCCTCATTCGCTCGCTAACACAGTCTCTTGTCACTGTCACTTCCATGTCAACAAATAGAGATGGCAACAGACTTATCGGTCTGGCTAAATGACTGCTATAGTACCATTATGAATTATGACCGTTGACTGTCGAGCTATCGGGAGGCGATAATGTACATCATGTTATTGTACACACTGTTATTACGATGCCAGTTAAACCACATGCACACTGAAGCAATTCAAACATGATCATTTACTTTTTTGTTCTGGCACTGGATACTCATACCTTGTCCTTGATACTTTATAGGGCGGATCCGACTTGGATAGGTTAGGTTATGTTAGAACATAAAAATAACGCACAAGGCGAGCGAGCAGAGCAAGCGTGCTGCGTTAGCGGCCGCCACAGTGCCAGAGAATGTTTTTTTCCCAATAACCTCAAAGGGGCTGCCTGTTTAGTGCAATTATTCATCGCTAGATAAAAATAATAATAATCGAAATATTAATCTGCGACAGTGTATGTACATGGGCCTTTACAATATTTCAGTGAAAAAAAAAAGTGGCATCGTTATAACAGTGCGTACATTAACTGGCCGTACATTAACCGGACTCGAGCTATCGATCAAATACCCTAAATGTAAACGTAGAACATCGACTTTGTGACACCATTTTGTTTACGAAAATTATATTATACCCTAAATGTAAACGTAGAACATCGACATTGTGACACCATTTTGTTTACGAAAATTATACTTCCTGACTTCCCTACATGGCATTCGTTAGACAATTGGCTGGGGTTTTGGAGACTTTTTGGCTCGGCTTGCGTTGAGCTGAGCCAAAACGCTTTTTAAGTAACGTTAGTCCACCATATTGAAAATTGAATTAGTTTTGAATTTTGCAAGACTTTATGCAAGAACTTTGAAATTACTGCAGCTCTTTTGTTCTTGAGAAACTGGGTAAATTACTTGCTCTTTTTATGCATTATTACAGAGTTTCCTTGCCGTTGTAAATCAGAAATTTACAGGCGTGCGTAGGATAGTTATAAATTCATGGTTTCATGTAGCTCAATAAATAGATGAAGTATCTATTGTAGATGATTTATTCAGCAATTAAGTCTGGGACGTAGACGTATATTAGATTTAGATTGGCGATATTGGTTTTTGATTTCGTTGGGTTTCGTCACGATGTTCTTCTTCAAGTTTCTTTCAACGAGGCAACGTGTTGTGCACTTAACATCAAGTAGGCTATGCCAGTTCCATCATACGTTCTGCGGTGGCGTTCAGTGAAACACTGTCAAATATCGTTGTCAAATTTAACGGCGCAGAACATTTAGATGTGCACCAGGCTTTACTTTGAGTCTTAGCTCGTATGCAGAAACAATGCTTGTGTCGGAGTCCTGCCTCAAACATAGATTTTTGACACTTTTCTCTATTGAAAATTATGCCAGTGCTCTCAAACGGTGAAGGAAAAGAAACATCGTGAGGAAACCGGCATATCGTAGAACCTAAAAAGTTCGAAAATATGTGTCAACTGTCAAGTGCAAGGAGCCTCTTTGAGGCGCACTTAAAGTCCTTTCACCACACTTGGTTTGAAAGAATCAGTGACACGATAAGAAGAAGAACTCAGACTCAAGCATTGTTTCTGCATACGAGCCTAGGAGTCCACGTGGCCGTTGCTATTGGCAGTACAGTATATTCCAGGGTATGCAGTACTCACAGAGCGTAGGGGGTGTGCGGAGGGGTGCGGCAGCGGGGGCGGGGGACGGCGCAGACGGGCCAGCGCGCTCAGCAGCCCGTCCGTGGTCACACCGCAGGCGCCGCCGCCATCTGCCGACAACACATCACACCACCATCAACAACACATCACAATCACAACGCAACACCATCTGCCTTCTGTACCTACCTGAACGGCAAGCCCCAGTTCATTTAAAACATTTCGTCTACGAAATGTGGTTTAAAACACATGTCTCTCTCTATTGTGTAGTGAAAAGATGACACAACAAAAACACTTTACGTAGAAAGGATCGAAACAAAATCGTAGCAAAACTAAAGTCGGAGTTTTGCTACCACATTTCGTTTATCAAATGGTGTTTTTATGTGATGTGAGCACGTGTCACTCTCTTTTGTATGGAAAATTGATGAGACAACAATGCATTTCGATCGTTTCTACGTAACGTATTTTTGCTGTCTCATCTTTTCTCCATACGAGAGAGACAAATAGGCGAAACGCAAACAACATTTAGTATAGGAAATGTTTTAAAATAAGTGGGACTTGCCTTTCCGGAAGTACTTAATAGGAATGTTATTCCTATTTCTGCCGTGAAGCAGCATTTCTGTGTTTCTCTTTGAAGGGTGTGGGTGCTGGTGAAATTACTGGCGCATGGCTGAACATCTTAAGCCTCAGTTTATTGACGCAGGGCAGTGCATGGTAGGCCACGTTCCTGACGTGCAGAACCTACGAGGCTATGCTCTGTTATTATAGGCGATGGTTACCAAAGTCAAAGTCAAAGATTTCTTTATTCAGTAGTAAATCAAAGAACACTTTGAAACGTCTTAAAGCTAAATAAGTCTAGGGACCAGTTCCTCGCGACCAAGCCCAGAAGAACAGGCAACAAACGGCTCGGTTCCTACCGTTTTTTTGTATGATCCTTTTATAAATCAAAAATAACAATAATATTAGTGAAGTTCCAGAGCCTCTTAACATCAGGTGGGCCATATACTTGTTCCATCAGCTAGTTGTTACAATTTTTTATTGATTTTCTAGTGTTTACTACAACATAAGGAAATCACAATAATTTTTATAATGTCCCAAAAGTTAAGAGCCGAGCGGGGTTAAAACCCTTGGTACGGGGCTGCACTGACCACTGCGCCATCGGATCCTAATCACACTCGACGAATAACTCTTAGGGACTGTCCGGCACTAAAAAAAAATCTTAGTTGTTACAACTTTACCCTGGAATAACCACTAGGTCTGGTAGTGCTGCCATGAGGTTGACAACACTGATTTAGATGCTTTGAGTCATCCACAGCACTAAATTACGTTATCGTGCATCGGAAACAGGTCAGCCGAGCGATCGGGAACGCTGAACGCAGTCGCCTGGCAAATGTGTTTTAAATAATCGATGACGCACGAGTGTATTTGAATTGTTTGTTGGAATAAACTGTGGAAAAAACTTGTCATGCTCAAGACACTTAGGGAAAACTTTGTATTAAACTTTTTATTAATCATCTACAATAGATGCAACGGTCTGTTTACTTTTTAAGCTATATTACTGTAAAGTTTCATCAAAATCCATTCAGTAGTTTTTACGTGAAAATGTAACAAACATCAATCCATCCATTCATACTTACAAACTTTCGCGTTTATTAGTATATTTATAGCAAAGTATTCTCTTATCTGGGGCTCTGTGGCAACATTTGAAGTCGGCAAAATATCATTTTTTGCAGCCATAACTTCTGCTCCGTGAAGCCGCGGTTCGACTGATGATAATGATGATGAGAGCCATTTACGTGAAACCTTAAAAGGCGTTGACACAAATATTAAAATGTGATTTGGAAGTTCGCAAACGATTTATAAAAGCCGCGCGGTCGCTTTAACTGGAGTGTTTCTAATGTTTAGCGCGTTTGCCATTTGGAGGGTAAGGGCACCCTCCCCTACATTTTATTAAGAAGTATTTTCTAATACTTCCTTTAATAATGTGGGGTGGGTCTATATAACGCTTGATCTTCTTGGTTTTTTAAGTCTTGCGCACATCTAAGTGTTCTGCGGTGGCGATCAGTGAAACCCTGTCCGCAAGGCTAGTATTCACTTAATACTTTAGTCACACAGCATTAAATAATAAACAGTCGAGCCTCAACCATAGATTTTGTGACAGTACTTAATTGAAAAATTTCGAAAATCTATGCTCGACTCAGACTCATGCATTTTTCTAAATACGAGCCTTATATTGAAAAGTAAAGATCATTAGTTAGTTATCTGAGAGGAATAAGCGGAAAAAACACACAAATATTTGTTCTCAATAGAAATCGAACCCACGACCTACGGCGTAGAGCAGCAGAGCTGACAGACCAGTCAAAGAATGGAATGATATAAGGTGATTAAATGAAGGCTTCATTACAACGAACCTTATCCATTAGGACAATTAACCACAACGCCATGGCCGACACAATGAATGGTTGAAAAATGAAATACCAGGAAAAACACTACAATAGCAACAGGGATGTAACCAGGCATCAAGTTTGGCTCACGAGCCCTGAAGACCAATTCACGTAATAAAATAAGAAATTAAAATTAAATTAAACAAAATAAAAGAGCTTATGTCAATTCAAATTAAATATCCTGGCAATATAAAATACAAAATTCAAATATGATATTAAATTAAAAAAAAGCGTCTTTTTCATATCGTGTCACTGGTTTTGTCGAACCAAACGGTCAGACCGTCGAGCGGTCTGCAGATAGCTCAACTGTTTCTTGTGTAAGTTTTTTTGTGTAAATAATGTTTTATCAATATTTAAGAAAAAAAAAATTGGATTCTAAAATGAATGTCCAGTCAGCACCCCCAAAAACCTGTATACGATGCTCATAATTATAAAGAAATGTATTAATTCGTAAATAATTAAATTATGGCGTGCTCTATGAGAGGTAATCGCTAAACATCAGCTGGGCTTAAATGCTTGACCGAAAATTTAACGGCCACTGAAAAAATCTGCTCCCATTAACCTCATTACAGCGTGCCATACATTAACCAACGTATTTTATTAGGGTACCCAACAGTAAAACGGGACACTATTGCTAATGACTAACGCTGTCCGTCCATTTGTCTGGCTGTCTGTCTGTCACCAGGCTGTATCTCATGAACCGTGATAGACAGTTGAAATTTTATTTACAATAAATATTATTAACAAATATTAAAACTGAATCAAATCACTAGATAAAAGACTAGCGGCCTGTCCTGGCTTCGCACGGGTGAACATTTATTTTTTAAACACATACAGGGTTATTCATTATTAGCTGCAAATACTCAGGAATTAGGTTCAACAAATAAATTAAAAAATATTTAAGAAATGATTATTTAAAGTTTTGTTATGAAAATCCCGAGAAAATCGATAAAGAATATAATATCCTTTGAAATCATTGGCGCCTGACCTATTTTGACCTTTGATCCGCGACCGCACGACGTGAGCGACACTCTGCGTTCAGTTACCGCCTGGGTGGGTCATCATCTTGTTCTCCGTGGCAATCATTATGCAATAGCCGTAAAGAAATAAATAAAAATAAATTTTTTAATACAAAAACTTAAATTAGTTAAAGAATTAAATTGATTCGGCCAAACAAATATTCACAACCCAAAAATTAGGCCCTGTCAGTTTGTGTAGATAATTATGAATAACCCTATAAATAGCCTATGAACTGGCACCTAGACACACCTAGCTTTAAGACGTTTCAAAGTGATTCTTGGAATTGAAATGAATAAATTTTGATTGAGTTTATGCTACTAAGGTGAATGTAGCTTTCCAATGGTGAAATATTTTTTTAAATCGACATACTCGTAGTATCGACATCGTAGCTTTTGAGTTTATTCATTACAAACACACAAAAATACAAACCTTTCCTATTTATAATATTAGCATAGAAGTATAAGTTTATAGTGTAGACAACGCAATACGAGCCAAAAAACACGTTTGTTGTATGGCTCCCATACATAATTTTTTGCTCGATATTGATAACGGCTACAGGTAGACGCTTACATTCACAAATAAAGAAAAAAATAAAAGTAATATTTAAGGGGGCTCCCCATATACCATTATCAGTAAATGCGGCAAAAAATCTGGTGTATGCCAGAATTTTTTGCCGCATTTACTGATAATGGTACGGAACCCTACCGAGTTCGACTTGCACACGGCTAGCTTTTCTGATATGTTTAAAAGAAAACGCCCCTGAATATAGATCCCTAGATACGTCCATAACCATTACATAATGATTAATAGATCCACCGAGAAAAAGTAGATGTTTCCGCGCAATTGTACCGCGATGAGGTGGCGAAACAAACCTACTTTTAAGGTCTGCGCACACCTAGGTCGCTGGCGTCGGCGATCAGTGAAACGCTGTCAAATTTGACAGCGATATTTGACAGCGTTTCACTGATCGCTATCGCCAGCGACCTAGGTGTGCGCAGGCCTTTAGCCATGCCCATTACAGACGAGCTCAAGGATATTGCCGATTGGAAGGTAATATGATATTGCTTGGCGATTTGTTTTTGTCAACCTACAAACCTATTTATTTCGCATAGTAAGTAAAAGTGGTAAGTAGTAGTCAGAAGTAAAAGTTGATTAGTAGTTTAAGTTTTTAAAACAGCTTTCTCCCTTTTTGTAAGTAAATGTAAAACTGTTTGAGGTAAATTTTAAAAGCTACCATACCTACCATTACTACCATTTTACTTTTAGCTTTCTCATAGCCCCAAAGGTTGGCTGGAAGAAATCTCTTTTTAGGGTTCAGCTCGCCTATGTACATAATCTGTGTTATCACTTATGTGTAAATGTCTCTGAGTGCAATATAGAAATAAGAATCTAAACCAAAAATTTGATAAGCAGTTACTATGGAGTTTTTCAGGATTTTACGTCATCAAATATTTATGACTGTACCGTGGTGCAACGTAGACCTTGTAAAAACCAACCCCCTCCCAGCCCTATACGCCGAATTAGTATGAATGTAAGTAAGCACGTCACATCTCGTTCCGTAAATGAGTCATTGCCTCGGGTCGAGTGCGTAACGGAATATTTATTTATTATTATAGATGCGCGTCCGACACAAACAGTCTCAACACGGACGCGGCGAGTGCGCACGTGTTTCACGCATAAAAGATTTGAACGCACTCGCGTCAAACTAATTCCTTAGATTTCATGAAATAAGTGTGATCAACTGTAAACATATTTTCTGAACACAAAGATCTATTAAGTGATGAACTAGACAGTGATAATGTCAAAATTAACAATACTAGCAGTGATTGCAGTGTCTGTCAGTGCACAGTTTGTGTCAGAACGAAGGCCGTATGAAGGAGAAAACCTTAGGAGAAGCAGTGACGAGCCAAGAGGAAACCAGGACTTTTGGGATGACGGCCCAAGGATCGATCAAGGACATATGCACGGAAGTACTGGAGACCGCAGAGCTGGTGGTTTCCAAAACGGTAATTTTGCCCAAACCGACGGTAGACTACGAACCAACTTAGACAATAATCCAACAGAATACTCTGGTCAAAACTTTCAGCCAAGATATGATAGTCCGTACGTCGTAGAAGAAGGGGCAGCTTTCAGAAGACATGAACAACAACAGCCTGATGTACATAGTAGTCAGGGAAGAATCGACGAAGATTCGTATTCAGGATCAGATGACAGGAACTTTGAAGAAAGAAGACAAACACAAAGCTTAGAACAGAGACCTAGAAACCAGAACGGTAATGAACAGACCACTTCACAAGGAAATCAACGTGTCAATGAGCAGATAAGTTCGCAGAGAAATCAAAATGCCAATGAGCAATCCAACGCGAGAACTGTAAATAATAATCAAAATCAAGATAGACACAGCCAAACCGAAGGTCAATCATATTCGCAACAAGATGACCAAAACACAGATTACAATCACGCACAGCTTGATGTCCGCAACAGTAATCAAAACACTAGACAAACACCGGTCAGAAACCAACCTGAAATTAATCAAAACAGTCGAACCAATTCTAAGAAAAACGAAAAACCTGTTACACACTCCGTTACTACATCAACAGGCACAGGTGAACAGGTGGCTAATAAACAAGATAAAGAGACTAGAGATAAAGAGATCAACAACCAAATAACTAAAATGTATTTCGATGCGAGCGTCCAAGAACCAACCGCTAATACGAAATCACATCATAATAACAAAACTGAGCCTGTTAAGAGCCACTCGGGGAAAGAAGACGATAGATGGATATGGAATATGACTTCTACTGATGTGATTCCGAGTGTGGACGATAGAGCAGCGTTTGTCGCCGACCAGTGCCCGACAGATATGGTTAGGATCAACGGTGTGTGTGTAGACAAAGACTGAGTGTGAACACTTACTCACACAGTGAAGACAGTGCCACGTATAGCTTTAAAGTGATTATATATTTCGATGAGATAATCCTGAAAATGGAGCTAGATGACTTTACAAACAATTGATAGCTTGATCGAAATCACTATCAGATAGAGTTTTTCGGAAATTCTAAACGCTCTTATTATTAGTTTTGCTTTATTTAGTTGGTAGGTTGCAGTCAGTAACGAAAGTTGATTATTTTGAGTTTGTAAACACTGCGTTGAAAATAGCAGTGAAATCATCAAAAATTGATCAAAATTCTGACCATGAAGTTGGCTTCCGGAGTTATTACAAAGATTTTTACATCCAAAAGGTTATTATGTACCTCGTGGGACTCGAACCCATGACCTTTTCTCGTGCGACGTCATAATAAATACATGAAATTAGTTTGTACAGTTTTATTATATTTTAAACAACTCCACAGCTTTTTAGGTGTATGAATTAAAACAAATGAAGGTGGTAAAATAAACAAATATCAGATATAGTAGTAAAAATATAATTATAAGTTTAAAAAACTTGAGAAACCGACTTCATTGCCAAACGGCTAAACCGATTTTAATAAAATTTGTTTGGGACAGTCTGGACGTAAAAATAACCTTCCAAATAAAAAAATAATTTTCTAAATCGGTTCATAAATGACGGAGGCATGCAGTTACAAACATTAAAAAAAATATTTAAAAAAAAATGGCAACACCGATTTTAATAAAATTAAAATGGGACCAATCTGGAAGCAGTACCTTTCAGATAAAAAAATAATTTTTCAAATCGGCTCACAATTGACGAAGTTATGCGGTAACAAACATTAAAAAAAAAAATAAAAAAAAAAATAAAATAAAAAAATAAAAAAACATACAACCGAATTGAGAACCTCCTCCTTTTTGATTGGAAGTCGGTTAAAAAGGGTGTTAAAAACAGTCACCATTCTAAAAAAACAAAAACAACTACTGATGACGTACAGACGTATCAGAAGGTCGACTGGACTCTCTAAATAATACAAGTTAAAAAAACTTATGTAACCGATTTCATGGCCAAACAGCTAAACCGATTTTGATGGAATTTAATTAAAAAAAAAGTTTTTATTTAATTGGTTTACCTAAAGCAAACATTTAAAAAAATAGCTGAATTGAAATACTCCTCCTTTTTTATCTGAAGTCGGTTCAAAATAACCCAGTGGATCCCTGTTAGAAAATTAAATAAAATGTTATTTTGTTGGATTCAAACTGGTGTAATATAAACCAAAGCTTGACTTTTAGAAAAGCACATATTAGCGATCTGTGATCGCAATGGCGATCAGTTTCAGGGTTCAGCATACATCCGCAAACAATCATGAATCAATTGACAAAGTAAAAACATTTGTTTATAAGGAAAATCCTTTATTCAAGTATTATCTAAGCAGAGTTATTTATTGTTTTTAATTATTTGTACTAAGTACGGTACAAATAATTAAAAACAATAAATAACTCTGCTTAGATAATAATTTAAGTTCTTAATATCTTAAAAATAATTTAAGTTTAAAAAAACTTGAGAAACCGACTTCATTGTCAAACGGCTAAACCGATTTGAATCAAATTTGTTTGGGACAATCTGGACGTAAGAATAACCTTCCAATTAAAAAAATAATTTTCTAAATCGGTTCATAAATGACGGAGGCATGCAGGTACGAGAGGACGACGCAGACGACGGAGGCATACAAACATTAAAAAAAATATTTAAAAAAAAATGGCAACACCGATTTTAATAAAATTAAAATGGGACCAATCTGGAAGCAGTACCTTTCAGATAAAAAAATATTTTTTCAAATCGGCCCACAAATGACGAAGTTATGCGGTAACAAACATTAAAAAAAAAATAAAAAAAAAAAAACATACAACCGAATTGAGAACCTCCTCCTTTTTGATTGGAAGTCGGTTAATAACAAAGTATCACTCATTCCCCATAGCTGGGATGCAAAGTTATGGGTTCATCTAATTTCAATTTGGAAACAAAACAGGTACTAAAATTGAATAATTCCATTCTGCTAACGCTAAGTTCATTTAAATCGGTTGAGTAGTTTTGGCGTGAAAGCGCGAAAGACCGATAGACTGAGTTACTTTGGCAATTATAATATTAGTAAAGATTTTGTAAACTCATAGAGGCCCAGTCTTTATCTTGATTTTTGGATATCTGATTTTTCGAATGAATAATTTTGTATTTGTATTTAAAATACCATTAAATAACCAAATACAAGTAGTAGTCAACAAATATTGCACATAGACTAATTCCGGCTTCATAGAGCGTAGTGTGCGTCAGAAAGAGATAGCGCTCTACGAAAGCAGAAAAGCCGATGTGCAATATTTATTGCCTACAACCGTACATTATTTAAGGATGGTATTTAAAAGTACTTCAATTTATTCCCATTTCATTTACCTAATTTTGCCTGTGTTCCACCAAATATACTGAATGTGCACCATAATATGTTAATTAAAATATGTCGTAACGAGCATCTATTTAACAACTGTTGCAAATTTGTAAAAATAGTAATTTTAAAAACAAGCATTTATTTTTTTAGTTTTACTTAAGATAATGCACTGCAAAATGTATTTGAATCAAACACCAATTAATGTCCAATGTAGCTTTATTAATAAAAAAATGAACAATTGTACTAAACTGGCAGCCCCTTTGAGGTTATTGGGAAAAAAATATTCTCTGGCACTGCGGCGCGGCGGCGCCGCGCCGGCGGCCGCTACCGCGGCACGCTCGCTCTGCTCGTTCGCCTTGTGCGTAATTTTTATAACGCTTTTATTAGTTTCACCTGTATGTATGTATGTATGTATGTATGTAACCGACCCCTTTGAGCTCGATTTTGTCCTACTTTGAACGATCAGATTTGATTCAAACTTTGCACACCTGTCAAAGGTCGATGACAATGCAATAATATGAAAAAAATAAATAAAAAAAATAAAAAATAAAAAAAAACCTACTTTGAACGATCAGATTTGATTCAAACTTTGCACACCTGTCAAAGGTCGATGACAATGCTATAATATGAAAAAAAAATGAAAAAAAAACTAAAAGTAAAAAATAAATTATAGTTTAAAAAACTAAAAAAAAACGCTTTTATAACAAATTGAACTAAAAAGTTAAAAATAAAACTGTAATAATCAGTTGAAAAATTTATATTATTGTACAATAATTAAAGTTTAAAAAACTTGAGAAACCGACTTCATTGTCAAACGGCTAAACCGATTTTAATCAAATTTGTTTGGGACAATCTGGACGTAAGAATAACCTTCCAAATAAAAAAACAATTTTCTAAATCGGCTCATAAATGACGGAGGCATGCAGTTACAAACATTAAAATAAATATTTAAAAAAAATGGTAACACCGATTTTAATAAAATTAAAATGGGACCAATCTGGAAGTAGTACCTTTCAGATAAAAAAATAATTTTTCAAATCGGCTCACAAATGACGAAGTTATGCGGTAACAAACATTAAAAAAAAAAATACAAAAAAAAAAAAAAAAAAAAAAACATACAACCGAATTGAGAACCTCCTCCTTTTTGATTGGAAGTCGGTTAAAAAGCGTGGGGGGCTTGGTTTTGATTGTTGTAAATATTTTATCAATAGTTTATTTTATCTGAAGTTATTATAAAAAGCACCCCACAATTTTTGTACAATAATATAAATTTTTCAACTGATTATTACAGTTTTATTTTTAACTTTTTAGTTCAATTAGTTATAAAAGCGTTTTTTTTTTAGTTTTTTAAACTATAATTTATTATGTTCTAACATAACCTAACCTATCCAAGTCGGATCCGCCCTTTGTGTAACATTCAGGAATATTTGGTGCACAATCAGTATTTTTCGGGGAAGATCAATATTTTAGAAATGCATACATTGATGTACGAGAAGGTTTTTGGTGAACACAAAAATATTATCCATTATTTAATGGTGATGTGTTTGATGTTTTGACCGATTGAATGGCCGTCACCGATAATAAAATCAGTGGAATATAAAGAGGTTGACATTTTCATTTACGTCCCAATCGGGGTCAATAAGCGGGAAACGACCGAAACATGAAATCACATACTAGATGAAAGAGTGACTGACATACAATGTACATCCCAAAATGTTAGTGGCGAATTCAAATTTGGCGAATAATATCCTCAAGGACTATTTATTAATTAATTAAGAAAATATTTTCATAATTTCGCTTATGTTCTTTATGAAATGTGTATGCACACTATTAAAGAGTTTTCGAAAACTTTCAACCCCACCTCACCCTTTAAGAGGTTAATATCTCTAAAGGGGTGAGGTGAGGGTTGAAAGCACAGAACAAAAATAATCTAAAGGTATGAAAAAAGCTTAACGCGAACGAAGTCGCGCCAGATTCTACTAGTTAATAATATAATGTATTTACGAATTCACCTACACGAAAACAGTTCCTTATTTAAGATCATTAAAGAGTTATTTAAAATTAAATCTGCACTTTAAATATGTATTCTATAGTGTGTCCAACTATAGGTTGAGTGAATTTGACCAAACATAATAATGTATTACAACACATAATATGGTATTGTGTTCCTTTATGGGCTCCATTTTACATGCCCTATACTTTTTTAATAAAAAATAAAACATAGCACCCAAACAGAGAACAAACATGTACGTTCATCACACAAATTCAATATTTTTTCTGTGTGGGGATTGAACCCACGCCCTCCAGCGCAGAAGGCAGAGCTACTACCAACTGAGCTGAGAAGGTATATAGGTGTAAACGAGGCGGTGACAGCTGTCGAGGCTATTTTAACGATGCTATTTAAATATTATTGATCTTTCAGCACTGCTCACAGCTCACAAATAGCTGTGAGCTGTGGTAACGGAACACGCAGATGGTGCGTAAACGTGGACGGTTGATCTACCTACTTATCATTACTATAGGTCACGATCACCAAGGACGTGCCCTATGTAGCAAAAAACATTTACACACCTTACTTTCATACACTTTTCCGTATTGTTATTTTACACTCATAAGGGTAAAACTTTTACAAACTGCCATAATAACTTTTGCAAATGCTATATTTATTTGTATCGAAACAACAGCCTAAAAATTAAGTTTCAAGCTTGACGATCCTTCCATACAACTTTTCATCCTTTCAAAACTCAAAAATGTATTTGTTCAGTAGCACCTATCACAAGGATCACTTTGAAACGTCTTAAAGTTTCCACCCTTTAAACCCTTTCCACCCTTTTTGCACACCTGTCAAAGGTGTGCAAAGTTTGAGCCCCACGCTTTTTTGTACAATAATATAAAATTTTCAATTGATTATTATAGTTTTATTTTCAACTTTTTAGTTCAATTAGTTATAAAAGCGTTTTTTTTTAGTTTTTTAAACTATAATTTATTCAGACTCTAGATTTTCTGTGTGATTTCATTTAAATCGGTTCAGTAGTTTTGGCGTGAAAGCAAAACAAACGGACCGACAGAGTTACTTTCGCATTTATAATATTAGTTAAAAATAAGTACCTACGTTACTAAATACTTGAAATTTTGTAAAACTAGCGTTAAAATTGTTAATAAAGGCTATTGAAATTGAAATGAATCAATGACTCATTGAATTACTTAAGTCTATGATTCATTAATATCAAAGTACCTACTTAAGTAACCTAGTGGTTTTATATCAGTCAGTAAAGTATAGGTAAGTAGGTATTAAGTATTTACAATAATGTATTGTCTATGATTTCATCGGTAGGTTTGTGTCGGCACGTACCGCAACACTCATACAACATTACCTATACCTAACCCACCTATATAGCTGTGTACTACTAGGGTGTTATTAATAATCCTGGCGTAGCGTTGGACTAGTTAATCCGTGTTTTGTCACATTTGCTCGAGCTGACAATTGCATGTCAATGCAAGAGACAAAACACGGATTAACTAGTCCAACGCTACGCCAGGATTATTAATAAGGCCCCTAAGGTTTAGGCAACTAAGGTTTACAAGCTGTAAAAAGACAGAGCAGTACCACAAGCTCTGTCTGGCTCTGTATCTGGCTCTGGTTTTGAGACTGTGCGAGTGCTGACTAAATAAATCCTACGTCGAAACATCACACACACTGATGAGCACTCACACAGACTCAAAACCAGAGCCAGACAGAGCTTGTGTCAGAGAGGCCTACTGAAACCTAAAGTATGCACCGACTTTGTGCCACTGAAAAGCTTAAATAAAATATTGTTCATACATATCCTACAAAATTAAATAAATAAATAAAAATAAATAAATAATGCGGACAATGCACACAACACTATCTAGCCCCAAACTAAGCAGATTAGCAGAGCTTGTACTATGGGAACCAGATACCTGATATAATACTTAAATACTTTTTTTTTTTTTGTAAATACATACATAGAATACAATATAACACCCAGACAGAGAACAAACATCTGTGCTCACCACACAAATATTTGTTCTCAGTGGGGATCGAACCCACGACCTGCGGCGCAGAAGGCAGAGCTACTGCCAACTGAGCTAAGAGGCCAGTCAAATGGAGTCAATTAAATGGAGTACGGAGACTTGCATTGAGCACTTTACTACAATGATTACAATATTATTAGGGTTTTTTTTGGTTCTTTTCTTTTCAGTTATGATAACTGCCAATTTACTTTTGACGGTATGACAACAATCAAAACTATTTTTCATTGCTCATACTCTGAAAGTAGGTCTGAAGTTGCCTGAGGGGCCTAATTGAAAGTAAAACTTTCAGCCCTAGGGAGAATCGCTTTCTACTGACAGCTGTCAAATTATAAAAAAAACAAGTTCTATTTTATTCAACCATGTTCCAACTTTCTAAAGTCTTTCTAACTGCAAGGAGGTTGTTCAACCAAATTCCAACTTTTTATTCAGCAAGTAGGTTGGAAACCCATTACAACGGTATGAAGTTTAAAAAGTCTAATTAGAGCGCAATGTAAAATTTAAATTTAAATAACGTAAAGATAGTATTAAATAAATAATATATCTTCTAAATTACTTTATTAATATATCATCCATGTCAACAATATTTATAAAAAATATGATAAAAATTAGCACTGCCTACTATCCTCGTGTGTTGATTCCTTATACGGCTTAATTATTATACTTATTCGTACTCGTACGTTCAACTATTTCTTTAAAATAACATAGATTTGAGCAAACAATTTACCATTTTTTAAATTATGAAAATGAAAATTTTGGCTGAATAATGCTGGCGAACCGAAGCCGAAGGCCCGCCAGAGAAAAATAAAAAAAAAACCGGGAAGGCGGCAATTCAATCTTCATTTTCACAAATTTTTCTTTCATGTTTTTATTTTTACTTTCCTTGTATTCGTAATGAAAAGCACAGTGTTTACCTCGGATGAAAGTCTTTTAAGTCCCTCAAGCTCCATTGGCGCCCTCGCTACGCTCTGGCGCCAAACCCGTCTCGGGACTCAAAAAACGTGACTTTCAACACTCGGGTAACAATGTACTATTCATCAAGCAGAGCTGAAGGCAGTATTATAGCTGACCGATAGTACCGACTTCAAATAAAATAGAAGCAGATTCTTAATTTGGCTGTATTTTTTTTAATGTTGTGAGCTTTTTATCCATATCCTAGGTGAGTCTAGGGTCCCATAGAAGTTTCACCAAAACCGGTTCAGCGGTTTGGCGGTCATGAAGTCAGTTTCTCAAGTTTTTTAAGCATTATTTTTACACACTGTATTGCAAGGATACACGTTACCTAAGGATCATCATAATCATCATCACCAGCCTGAAGAAGTCCACTGCTGGACATAGGCCTCCCATACACATTTCTGAAGAACGATTCTGAGCTCTTTCCATCCACCGGCTTCCCGCGATCTTAACACTGTTGTCGGTCCATCTGGTGGGTGGGCGCCCTACTTTTCGTCTTCCGGTTCGTGGTCGCCATTCGAGAACCTTTATTCCCCAACGGTTATCGGTTCTTCGAGCTATATGACCTGCCCATTGCCACTTCAACTTACTAATTCTAAGAGCTATGTCGGTGACCTTGATACCTAAGGATATACTCTAACAATACATGAAGCTACCTAGCCACTTGTTGTCTAAGTATTTTGTTATTCTAGGTTTCACAGAATGACATCACTTTGGATCGGTGCTTGTTGCATAAGAACCTTGTAACGGTCTGCAGACATCTAGGCTATGGCAATGGCAAATATCGCTGTCACTTTTGACAGATCACTTCACATGATCGCCATCGCTATTGCCTAGATGCGCGCAGGTCTGCAGATAGCTCAACTGATACTTGTGCCATGTATTTTGTAAATAGTAGTTTAATTGTAAATATAGAACCTTCTGGTGTGTTATCTATACTATCTATGCTAATATTATAGAGAGAGAGAGAGAGGTATATTTTGTACTGAATAAACTCAAAAATACTGTGCCGATTTCAAAAATTCTTTCACCATTGCAAAGCTACATTCACCTTGAGTAACATAGGCTATGTTTAGGTGTTTAAAAAATAAATTTCCACCCGTGCGAAGCCGGGAAAAGCCGCTGGTATTATATATATTTATTTGTGTTTCATTGTTCTAGGCTCATTAATAATTTGTGTACGTCTACGGAAACGGCTCCTTATTGCGTAACTCGCGACTGCTTTGCGATGGGCGTAACATTTAAAGCTTTCAAACGCCCGTCGCTTTACTAGAACAAAAAGAAACACTCGACACCTATGGGTTAGGGAGCGCCGATGTACGCTAGCAGGCTATTCTCGAGTAACATAATAAGGGTGCCACTTTGAGTTCCGTAAACAGATAATAGTTATTTGTTATACAAGAGTGCAAAGCTGCTTTTTAACCGCGTGCTCAATTTTGCCATCCCACCAGCTCTGAAAGTGTGTTTTTACCGTTTAATTTCTGACTGGAAAAGCCGTTTTTATCCGCTAGAGGATAAAGTAAATTTGAATTTAGAATATCGTGTTAAATAAGTTTGTGAATACACAACCTATTTACTTTTACCTCCATGGTGCTGAACTTATCATTCAACCTCTTTTATTTTGTTAAAAACTCATACTCGGAACCTTCTTGGTGTGTTACTTTTAGTCGCGCCATGTTTTTTTTTTGCATTTAGTCATTTCCTCGCTGAGGTGGGATGAAAAGTTACGTGTTGCACTCGAGTGCAAAGATTTGGTTAAACTTTAGAATCCTGCGATTGCTCAGTCATCAAAATTGAGCACGCGGTAAAAAAGCAGCTTTGCACTCTTGTATAACAAATAACTATTATTTAACTTTATTATCACCTACAAACCCTAAGTAATGAGTTCTATGAACTAAAATAAAACAATAAGCTCATGAATATAATCTCGCCCGAGCAATTACAACTAAATTGTTGTTATCAGTCCTACCCCCTCCCATACCCCCCCCACAACCCTTCTTACATTAATTAGGTCATTAAACAACTAAAACGTATACCCTTAATATTAATAAAGGTGCTTTTGATACTAACTAATGGACTCCCCCTTTTCTAGAGAGTGAGAGATAGAGCCACTCATATACTACAAATGTGTCTGGTAGGTCGTTGCTTAGCGATAAGACCGCTGATACTTTATATCTACAAATAGTTTTAAAGTTTTTAAATGTCATTTGTGGCCAATAAAGTATTTTCTATCTCAAACCAAAATTTGTCTCGTCTGAGGAATCACCTTTTTAACCGACTTCAAATAAAACAAGAGGAGGTTTTTTTCAATTCAGTTGTATCTTTTTTAAGTTTGTTATAGCAAACCTTAGTCATATAAAGGCCGATTTTGTAAGTTACTTTTATCTATAAGTAATAATTCCAGATTAGTCCCATTGAAATTTAATCGAAATCTGTTTAATAGTTTGGCCATGAAGTCGGTTTCTCAAGAATTTAAACCTACATTATTACTAGTATAGAATAAATTGTGTATTAATTTACATACCTACGTGTTAGCATGAGTAATGAGCCTTTACATCATACATGCTCAGTAAATAGGATTTTCTTTAGCGCAAAGAGGCTGTGTAAGTAGGCGTGTGCAGCCCAGTGCATTGTAAATGCGTTCCATTTTCAAATCACTTATACCGTCACACTATGCTTGATACGTAATGGTTCATTACAATTCAAGAGCTATGCAAACCTCCTTGGTGATGGTTCATTACGGTTCAAGAGCTATGCAAACCTCCTTGGTGAAACAATCTCTTTTCTTACAAAATGATATGAAAACTTTTTACTGAAAAGATATAGTAGCTCACAGATAGGTATGTGCATAAGTCTACGACTGTTTTAGCAGATACCTACCGGTACAAATATTTTACTATTAATTTTAATAAAATTAATAGTATAATTATAATAATACTTACATTATTATTGTAATTTTATTTTTCTCAAATTAAAATTACATTTTGTCATACCCGTATAAATGTTGTGTTATTGTTGTATTGTAAGCCTATTTCTGCCGAAAAGCAGTATTGCTGTGTTTCGAGTTGAAGGGTATAGGTGCCGGTGAAATCACAGACACGTGAGGCTGTATGCATCCGTATGCCTCAAGTTGATGGTCGTAGGGCAGTGCATTGTAGGGCACGTTCCTGACGTGCTTGACCTACGAGGAAATGCTTTGCTATAGGCAATGGTTACCACTATACATCAGGTGGGCCATATGTTTGTTCCATCAGCTAGTTCAAAATTTACCTCGCATGAATGATGTAAAGTAGAATGCTTACCTCGGGCATAAGTAGCTATTGCACCCTCGAACTATATTTGCCCTCGCTCGCTTTGCTCGCTCGGGCATCTAAATATCTCGGGTACACTCGATCCATTAGCGCCCTTTGCGAGCTGCGCTCGCACGGGCGCCAAAAAGGATCTTGTTCTGCAAAAGCTCACTTACTGCCTTTGTATAACAATCTACTATTGTATTCTACTCGGAATAAATGGATTTTGTAGTTGACCTCTCAGCTCAGTTGGTGGTACCTCTGCCTTCTGCGCCGTAGGTCGTGGGTTCGATCCCCACCGAGAACAAACATTTGTGTGTTGAACATCGATGTTTGTTCTCCGTCTGGGTGTTATATTGCATTCTATGTACCTATGCATTTACAAAAAAAAAGTATTTAAGTATTATATCAGCTATCTGGTTCCCATAGTACAAGCTCTGCTTAGTTTGGGACTAGATAGTGTTGTGTGGATTGTCCAAAATATTTATTTTATTTATTTATTTGTTATACACGCGTACAAATCAAGTTCCACAAAGCAATAGAAAAATGACGCTTGCTTCTGTAGGCCTACCATGAGCTCTGTCTGGCTCTGTCTCTGGTTCTGGTTTTGAGTCTGTGTGAGTGTTGACTAAATAAATCCTACGTCAAAACGTCACACACACAGTATAATGCACTGGTGAGCACTCACACGCACTCAAAACCAGAGCCAGAGACAGAGACAGACAGAGCTCAAGGTAAGCCTACTGGAACATAAAAGAGATCAACACGAAACCTAGCTACTGCTGAAGAAACCAGCAGTATTGTATACCCTGATGCGTGTCAGTGTCTAACAAAATATGTAATCTCAGTTTTAATACCAATACAGCTATTCGATTTTTATTTGACAAGATAGATAGATAGATAACACTTTATTTTACACCACAAGAATAGGACATTCATTACACATAGCGAAAAACTAAAACTATAGCGAAGCACAATGGGCGGTCTTATCGCTATGAGCGATCTCTTCCAGACAAGGTGATGTAACAAACATTATGGTGATTCATTAGGTGTCCAAAATTGGGGAGAGCTTTTTTTATATGCTAAGATAAAGGTCCGTGTATTCAGAAACAGTGATTCAGTCTGAGTCAAGCCTCAAGCATAGATTTTTTCATTTTTCAATCGAGAACTGTCAAAAAACCTATGCTTGAGACTGCTTGAGACTCTACTCAGACTCAGAATACGGGCCATAGTTCCCGAAAAGGCTTTTTATCGCTAGAAAGCAAAGTTCACTGAACGATTCGAGTGATATCGTTAGTTATTCAATGCAACAAAACAGCCAAGGAGTGGAACTCTTTATACCGTCGTCAGTATTTCCGAAGCATTACAACCTTCGAATTTTCAAGTCAAGAGTGAACAAGTGGATTATAGGTAAGCGTGCTCCACCTTAGGCTGCATTTTCACTTTCCATCAGGTGTGATGGCAGTCAAACGTTTAGCTATCAACGATAAAAAAAAAAAAAAAAAAAGACGGGTTGCACTCCGGGAGTGCCGGCAGAAGTGAAAACTTGCCGCTCGTATTAAAACTTATAAAGTACTCACTCATTTTCTTTCGCTATTCATAATACCTAAATAAATACAGTAGATCTATAAAATCATGTACCAATGACCACTACTACCTGCCGCGGGCGGCCGCTAGTTCATAAAATCTATAATAGGTATGTACCTATACCTACTACAGTCACGAAAAACGCCTTGGTATGCTTGCTACTAACTATTATCTATTCTGTGACGTTACCGTGTCATAGTAACTACTAGCGTATCTGTAGCGTCTTACGCTTTTTCGATCAAGTCACGTGATCCTGACGCCCTGACGCGAGTTTAAGATTTTATACCCATTACAGAAAAAGTGCTCAACGCCGCTAAAGAAGTTTTCACTTCAAAAATTGAGATCCTTCAGACATTCGCACCGTTGAAGTCCAAGAGCTTGCAAGTCCATGATCAGCTGGCCTACCATAAGCTTCATATGGTTATGGCTATGGCTGTCAAATTGTGTATAGATAGGCTGACCCACACATCCATTTTCTTCTTGGGTTTGAATGTGTTGACACTGTTGACACAATTTTGACAGCCATAACCATAACCATATGGAGCTCGTGGTAGGGCAGCAGGTTAGTCCTCATGCTATAATTGCCTCGCTTTTTAGACCCAGTCTTTCAACTTATTCAACATGAATACCGTTAAATTGTAAAGGCTACTGAGATCTTTGGTTGAAAAAAAAGACGGGTTGCACTCCGGGAGTGCCGGCAGAAGTGAAAACTTGCCGCTCGTATTAAAACTTATAAAGTACTCACTCATTTTCTTTCGCTATTCATAATACCTAAATAAATACAGTAGATCTATAAAATCATGTACCAATGACCACTACTACCTGCCGCGGGCGGCCGCTAGTTCATAAAATCTATAATAGGTATGTACCTATACCTAATACAGTCACGAAAAACGCCTTGGTATGCTTGCTTATAACTATTATCTATTCTGTGACGTTACCGTGTCATAGTAACTACTAGCGTATCTGTAGCGTCTTACGCTTTTTCGATCAGGTCACGTGATCCTGACGCGAGTTTAAGATTTTAAACCCATTACAGAAAGTGCTCAACGCCGCTAAAGAAGTTTTCACTTCAAAAACTAAAATGTCTTGGAAAAGGTTTTAGAATTGAATTTGGCTGAGGTAATTAGGTACAGTGCGTGGCTATGGCGCAGTGGAAGTTTTTGAAGTGAAAACTTCTTTAGCGGCGTTGAGCACTTTTTCTGTAATGGGTATAAAATCTTAAACTCGCGTCAGCGCGTCAGGACACGTGACCTGATCGAAAAAGCGTAAGACGGATGGAGAGTAGGGGCAGCGCAGGGCGCTTGCGCGAATGTTCGTGTATGTTACAGCGTGCCAAATAACAAACAAGCCCCCCCTAACCATTCCAAAATATCAAACATGCTCAACGTTAATAATCAAGTTTTCACTTCTGCCGGCACTCCCGGAGTGCAACCCGTCTTTTTTTGAAGTGAAAACTTCTTTAGCGGCGTTGAGCACTTTTTCTGTAATGGGTATAAAATCTTAAACTCGCGTCAGGGCGTCAGGGCGTCAGGATCACGTGACTTGATCGAAAAAGCGTAAGACGCTACAGATACGCTAGTAGTTACTATGACACGGTAACGTCACAGAATAGATAATAGTTAGTAGCAAGCATACCAAGGCGTTTTTCGTGACTGTAGTAGGTACATACCTATTATAGATTTTATGAACTAGCGGCCGCCCGCGGCAGGTAGTAGTGGTCATTGGTACATGATTTTATAGATCTACTGTATTTATTTAGGTATTATGAATAGCGAAAGAAAATGAGTGAGTACTTTATAAGTTTTAATACGAGCGGCAAGTTTTCACTTCTGCCGGCACTCCCGGAGTGCAACCCGTCTTTTTTTTTTATTTTCATTACTCTCACTGTCAATTCCGTAAAGGCCCGTGTACATCTAAGCGATGGCGATAGTCATAGCAGCTCACATAACTTTTATTCCACGCACAGTGGCAGTGGATGTCGGTTCTTCGAGCTACATATAATGGTCTACCCTTTGCGTATTCACCTTGCAAGCTTTGAGAGCAACTACGCATGAATTTAAATTGAATAAATTCTTGCGAACATCTAAAAACTATATAAATTAAATAAATAAAGCTATCCGCGGTGGCGATAAGTGAAACAATGCACCGCACCAACCACCGCACCGCAGAACGCTTAGACGTAGTGTGCGCAAGTCCTAAATGTGCTATAGGTATAGGTTACAGACCGATTTGGTTTGTTTTGTTTAAAAAATATATAAAAGCGTCTAGGTAGGTATTCTTTTACCTCCAAAATGGCCTGTCTGTGCAATGTACTCACAACAATAGTAATAATTATATTTTTATTAGAAGTTCTCATTATAAATGGTGGTTATTGAAAAACCTACTAAACTAAATTCTATTAAAACCGCAGCGGCCTGAACTGTTATAAAATTATTGTATTATTCTAGCGTAGCGGGCGTGCTCAGAGAGCTAGGAAAGCTTCAACGCGCTCAGGTAGAGGTGAAAAAACTGGACCTTCAATAGAAGCAGGCTTCGCATTGCTGTTCCGAGTTGAAGGGCTTGGTGTGAGAGAAATTACAGGCACATGGTGGCACATGAGTGACGGTAGCAATGTAGGTAGGTACCTACATAATGCACATTGCAGGTTCTGGCTGGACGTGCTCGATTAGCTGGTACTCAATGCAATTGTTATAAGCAGTGTCATTCAAGTCAACGTCATATCTCTGCCTAGATTATAGACCATTTCTACTGATGGCAGTTCTTCCTTACTCCATCAGTCCGTACCTAGTAGGTACGGACTGATGGAGTAAGGAAGAACTGCCATCAGTAGAAATAAATGGTCTATAATCTAGGCAGAACCTACTACTGGAAAATGCAAAATTCCTTCAGCAAAACGTAGTTGACAGTTGAAGAGCTTTCAAGATTTAATAACTTTGCAACGTTTTCAAACCTTGAAGTTTCGAGTCTTCGAGTGATTTGATTACTCACGGTGTAACTCAAAAGTAAACACTAAGCAAGTGGTTTTCCTTTGGGAATTGGACTTTTAGAAACAAAAATGTGAAGGAAAACTAATGAATGAGGAAACTTGAGTACCTATTCTAACGGTGACCATGGGCTTGTAAGCACTTACGGAATAACTTCTGAATTGTATAAAAAGAAAGCTTTGCTATAAAATATGTTGGGGCATGTCACTTATCCCCACAAATCTAAAGATGCTCTACTAGGTACTAACCTAACCTCGTATGTCTTGCTGATAGCCAAAGTTGGTGTACCTACCTATAGGTACCCTGGTGCCAAACAAGTACAAGAGTGCACAAACAACCTTATTATTCCAATTACGGAGCTCAAGCCGTGCGCTCTGGCAAAACAAACCAATTGATGGATCCTCATGACTAAGAGTACCTTGTGCTCGTGATTTACATCATCATCACTCACCGCCAGACTTCATCCTATTTTGTATCTTGACGTGTTCCGCACAATACCTACTGCTGAACTGACAGTGACGGTTTCACCGTTGGCTGTCATCCTATATCAGTAAGAAGAAGCATTCGCCTCGAACGGTGAATTTGTCCTCGAATTATTGTACATAATGTATTATTTCGATACACGTAGGTACCTAGGTATTATTTAGTATTGACCTCAAGCATGCTAGCATTTTATTCTGAGCAATAAAAGAAGCAATCTTATATTACTGCCTGTGTTTTATTGCATCTCCGCCCGACTCTGTATCTGCATAACCTAGTAGGATTGTCTTCAAACCACATGCTGTTATTCTACACACACGCCGATACTCCATCAACAGATCTCTCTACAGGGTAGATGCCTCTTTAAGTAAATGCCATTATTGGTGGGCCTGTGCTGGTCTCATCCAGCTCTTGCCCACGATGTTCGTCAGTCACATCGTCTGCACATCTTGCTGCAGGACGACCGTCGCTTCTATGTCCAGTTAGTTCTTGGACACTATACAGCTAGCGCCTTACTTCACTTGCATCATCGCCTTGCCAGGTGATGACAGGTGGAGGCTAAACCGTTGTATGTGATCTTCTAATCAAGTCAGTCATCCATACTACGTGAGCTAACTCTTTTTTCTCATTACATGGAATGAAGGAAACCACGTGAATGTGAGACTATACACAGCTGGTGGCCTGATGGACGTGGCTCGCGTGACTCAGATCATTGGCCGCATTGACCCAGATACTGAAGTGTGTCCCTTCATTAGATTCGTTAGGGGTTGAGTGATACATATCTATCTGCAGTGTTGATTGCCTGAACTAACTACTACCTATGATTTGGTATGGTTAGTAGGCCTCCCAAAGCGAACATGTATGCTAAATTGCTATATAAACAAAATATATTTTCCAGAATCCAGAAAATCGAATACCTACCTACTCATAAACATTTTAAAACTCTTCTTTAAAACACACCATTTTTTCTCCCAACCCTCCCTATAATTTAATAATATAAATAAGAGCAGCCATGTAGTAAGTCTACAAGCACTCCACAAAAATACGATACAAAAATGTTTGTATTTACCAATTCATGTAGCCCCGTTTGAGAGCACTTAGCTAAATAAATATCAGACTGAAAAATCCCTCCGAAGGGTTACACGAGTGAGCCGACCCTGGGGATTAGCGGCGTCCTGATTCGTGGATACAGATAGGCATGTAACGAGGACTACGTGGACCACGGACTGGGGTTTTTAAGATAGCCAGCAACCTTGACCCTGTGGTCTCTTATAGGGCTCTTTTAATCGGAGACGTCCCTAGTGGGGAAGCTTGTGACTTTACCATTTAGATATTATTATGATGTTTATGGTACAGGAGAAATTATTGCATACCTATGTCTGCTGGATTGTTTCTTTGCTAACGATTTTAGCATTCAGACCACAGAGCACCAAACACGCTTTTGCAGACGATACCAATTCGATTTAACTAAAACCAGCTCAGTTCGTTGACTCAGTGAGTACCTAATACATGTAGCTAGCTCAATGCGAGCTTTGAATCTTTCAATTCAGTTCACACAATCAAGCTAGAATCCACGTTGGTTAGATTTAGATAGGTACCTAAGCTATGCTCAGGCTCGTACAATGAATCTTGCTAAGCCTGCTTAGCTTTCTGCAGTTTCGGATTCTCTCAGTGGGGGTATTAAGATGCTTATGTGAGATTGAACATCAGATCTAGGTACTTTATGTGAGATAGGGTTAAGAGGGTAAAATGAAGCGCGGTAGCCAGCTCTGATCTTGTTCAGAAGCGTCTTTGCATAAGAAGCTGCATAATTTATCGGCTCGGCCTTATTAGTCGATAGTGGTATCAATTCTGTTGTTTAGAAATCCTAAAATTTAGCTAATTTCGAGCTAAAATTTCGTAAAATTGTTATTCCTATTCTGTTGGCAGCATCGTAAACTTAAATTTAGAGTGACAGTTCTAAAATTAGGATAGTTACTCAATTTAGTCAAAAAACACGTAAATCCGTCATTTTGCTATTCGGTTGTACAATATTTTAGGTAATTTGCGCTTAATTTTAGAAACGTCAATCTAAATTTAGGCGACATGTTACTAGGTGCTGACTAAAGTTTTGTTGTATGGTTGTTGTGAATTTGTGGACGAAACGCAATCAAACTCAAAAAATCATGGAAGCTGGTTGTAGTGGCTGCAAATATAGAAGCCCCGCCATAGTTTGTAGGTACCTAAGTAACTATAACGCCTGCCACTTATGAGCAAGAAACATAGTGGACAATCGGCCGGCTGAAGAAGAAATGTCTGCATCGCCATCGTTGTCAGAAAAGGCAGCCAAAATTATTATCTCGTGCTGCACTCTATATAATTATGTTTATGGAAGAATTAACAGGTGAATCAAATATAAATAGAACTATGCTTTACCTACCTACTATTCCTTCTCTAATAAGATGTATTCTGTGATTGCAGATAGGGATGAAGACATTAGTGCTTGAACAAGATGATGGAGTCGAGGAAGAGGAGCACGACATAGATTTCCTCCATGAAGCACGTATAATACGACAAAGAATAATAAACTCTCACTTTCATATTTTTTTAATCAATACATGAGCATTAGGCTGGTGGAAACAAATAGGTCATACATCTAATATTAAATCATAGTAACTAATATAACCAAACAACATGCGTTATACATAGAGTATGACAGACAGCGGTGTGGAATCAGATAAAACAGGACCGTATTTTATATCAAGTAGCCACCGGAGGATTTTCTTTATCTTCCTCCGCGAGGTCTGCCCCTGCCGGGCTTCTTACAGTACCATTGAAGCCGGTACCGACCTTCCTGGCCTTACCCTTCACTTTTGCCACCCATATACTCCAAATCTGTGGAAAGAAATATTAGTTTCAATTAGAAGGACAACAAAAGGACAAAAACTGCATAAAAAGTTGGTTTAAAATTAATGGCTTGGTTTAAACGTGGCTTTCTACTGGTAAAAGAATTTTCAAAATCGGTTCAGAACATCCAGAGATAAACACTACAACGCCACAAACTCACAATATTTTTTTACCCCAAGGATTCATATTTTTTTAATAGAATATAGCCTATAGGCAAGTACACACACTGTTACATGCTCTTAAGCATACTTAATCCAAGCTATGGCTATCTACAAACATGCTCGACCCTGCGTCTACACTTTAAAGCTTGCTCGAAGAGTTTAGGTGTGCGTTTTCAACGCACACCTACTCTTCGAGCAATGGACAGTGGGGTTACCGCTAGTTTCGGTGTGCAGGTGCCTGACGCCTCACGCCTATCGTATGCCACAATTTTGTATGGAGAAACTAAGCTTTTCAAAGAATTCGCTAGGGGCACTTTTGGTTACCGCGGTAACCCCACAGTTCGTTTATGGGTTTTGTTGGATATCACTTGCTAGATTTACTATCGGAAAACAAACAATCAAATCTTTCCTCTTTATAATATTAGTAGGTAGATGAAATAACTTACATGCTGCCACTCTTCAGCAGTCCGGCTTCAGCCAAAAGCATTCAGCTCCCCCGCCAGCATTCCCTAAAATTCTATTATTGCTCTATCAGCTTGGTTACCTGAAAACCGGACATACAACAATCAAATCACTGAAGTGTGTAGCTAGGTAAGTATAAATCATTAATTATACCTATTTCAGAACCAATAAAACATAAATCCTACGTACCTCGTGCAATCAACTTATTAGCCAAAAGCCGTTCCTGGTGGAACGGCCATCCTTTTTGTCTAGTATTTGTTATTTTTCGGGATCGGGGGCGGTCAGTAGGCTGCTGCATTTTGTAATTTTTCTTCTTTGAGAAAAGTTGAGTTGTTGAATTTATTTTTATGTCGATGGTTTGAAGTTTAGCTGTTTGCTGTTTGCATTGCACCCACAGATATTCCTCCAAACCACAGATACAAAAAACCCGTAAAAATAGTGTAAATAGAGCGCCATCTAGCGTCGAGTAGTGACAAGATGCATGAAATGACAAATGTATAAGTTATCTGTGAACTTAATTTAGAACAAGTTTAGAGGTGTCATAGACACCTTTTAAATTTAGTAAAATGCGATAACAGAATAGCTTATAAGATTTTCGTAACTAAATTAGAAAATTTTAGGCTAGTTTAGCTAGACAGATTGTAAACAACAGAATTGATACCAGTGTCACGCTAAGTGGATAAAGCTGCGTTTAAACCGAAGCTGCTGTAACTACAAATGCTGATACACGATCAGATAAATGTTGTAATTGATGTGAGAAAAAAAATAGCGACGAAAATTGGAGCGAAATATGACGACCACAATCAGGTTGAAAAGAGGACAGGCCCCACATTTACATACCTACCTAGTAGGCAGGTAGGTAGGTACACGGTCCATGATCTAATAATAACCCTAGAACAAGCCGAGCGTTACCAGCCAGCTAAATTAAACTGGTCTGACAAGGGTCAGGCCAGTTTGCCAACAAGTCAAATACCTTCAAGTGCTACCGAGCGGGAATGCACTTTTGCATTTAGATAGCTGGGGACTGTAGAGTGTACAAGGAACGTACTGGAATCCTTTGGGATGTTCACATCAAAGGCCCGAGACTAATAGCTTTTAAATGGGAAATATTTTCCTCCGGGGATGGTTAGGTAGGTCGGTGTGCATGCACTCGAACCTACACTTTCACGTTGAATGTGGCACAGAAAAACAAAATGCCAGCATTCGGGAGCTTATGGAATTGAAGTAAAGTGTTGACACCGACTGAAAAGCATCAAGAATTGGTTGTTTGTTGGATAAGTTTATTCGAGGGTGTGTTTGCCCAGACCGCACGCTTATCTAGCGCAGTTTTTTTATTGGAATAAAATCAATTATACAAATACAAAAGCCTGTGCCTGAGCGCGGTCAACCACCGTCAGTCGGCGGCGCTGCAGACATGATGTGTGATTTGAACGTGGGTGCGGGTACCTTACACAAAATTATGATCAATTTTATATAATACTGTCTTCACGTCATGCATAAAGGGTAAGGAAAATTGGACGGAGTTAAAGGTCAATCAAATTTAGATTAGGGAAGCAATATGAATCGTTCAATACAAAATCTTATTTTAAGTGTTATAGCGCCGATTATATCACATAACAATGGCATAGATAAGTGGTATGGCTATTGTATTCTGAGCGATACAATGAGGCGAAACCACGTGGAAGTTGTAATAACCAGAAAAACATTTATTTTTCTATCTACCCTCCCGAGCTCGCGAGAGCCTTTAACTTCAACAACCATTTAAAAACAGTAACTGATTATGTCGAGGTTATACTTATATCTCTTACGGCGTTCGACCGGGCCTCTTTGTAGTAAAAGATAATCAGAACGCCTGAAGATTTTTGATAGTTCCATAGATTTTTATACTTATTAAAATTAATTATTGTAGACACGTGGCAGGCACTTACTTCGTTTTAACTAATTATAATTAGGTAGGTGCACGTACAAAATATATCTTCATTTGCGGATGTAAATTTATAAAAAAAATTATGATAATTTAGGAAGAAAACGTATTATCTCCCACTCACCTAGTTCTATTATCTGTGCCTGTCTTCACTTCACACCAAACGTATGATAGGTAAGGCACTAAACGTAAAAACGTGGCCACTTACATAGAATAACAAAATGTTAATTCTTGTTAAACATAATCCTAAAAGCTTTTAAGTGGTAGATAGAGGTAGGTAGGTGATGTATGTTTTGTGGGCATACCTGCGTGCTTAGTTATTTACCTATAGGTACATAAGCCTATGTTCATGAAACAAGAGCAATGAAAATAATATCAGTAATCTGAAATATTTATTGAATACAAGGGGTATTTTATTACTTACCTACATTAATTTTATTGAAGCCTCATAGCGTCTCGACGGCGATAATGATCAGTTCATAAAAGCGTTACATACACACTCACCGAAGCGGCAAAGTGGGAATTTTATTTATATTTCCCAAAACGGGGCACAAGAACGGCGCCAGTACAGAAAATATAAGCACAAGTAAGAAATAGAAATAATAAACTCACCCCAAAAATCACTTTGCACGTTGTCACAAATTACAACAAATACACAATAGTTTTACTACAGTCTGAGCACACAATAACACACGCGGCGTAGTAGCATCCGATCCGATCAACAAAACGCGTCCACTCACGGCGACGGCCGCCGCACAACTGACGGGCACGATGTTTACGCCACGTTGCGCACGCGTACTGACTACCCTCTTTTATGGAATAAATGTTATTTCACTATACCGCCCATTTATTTTATTGTAGCCTTTATAACGTTGATATAAAAGCCACAACAGCATGTAATGGTAAAAAGCCGGCGGGTGGCGCGTAGTTCGTTTGACATGTCGTTTGTCACGATGTCTTTTTTACGGCAAAGAAAATTGGCAGACTGTGTAGCGTTTTAATTAAAAATTCATTCATTCCGACGGGAAACTGTAGTATCACGCTTACACCGTGCGTATGTGGGTCAAATCCTTTTTTCAATGCGTAATATAAGGAGGTCACGTGATTAATCTGGATCAGTCTTTGTTAAATGGCGCCCAAACGTGGGGCACAAATAAAATTTGTACTTTCTGGTGCATAATTTTTACTGCACATTTTGCTCGGTAAATACGTGGTACCTCTCTTTTGTGCCTCTTAAAAGTTATACCTAGCAAAGTACTTTTATGAACTTTATGTTGAACGGCATGGCACCCAACGTGGGGCTGCGTCGTCAAGTGAAAGGATTCCAAAATAAAAGCCAAAATCGTTTTTCCACTTCATACGCACTGTATGTCTTTATTTTTTTTTATATTTTTATAAATTATTTTTAAACTTTTTCTTTAAAACCAATTTTTATAATATGAAATATAATATACTTTTAGTGTATTTACAAACTTTGTACAAGTGCCCTATGTACAGGTGATTCGGCTATGTACAACGTTACAACTAGAACAACATAATGTAGGTAGGTACTATTATTTATGCTAACCGTACATTCGATATACTGATATACAAAACACTGGCTACACTGAGTGGTAAGAAAAATTGCCCACTGAGAATTTATTACGAATCTTATAAGATAAATGCATTTTAATCACACTACAAGTAACAATACCCGATCAATTTAAAACAATTGATTTTAACTAATCATCTGCGAGCATTTTTCTTGCCAGTGAGTGTAATGTCTTAAATCTAGTTCGTACAGTAAGTTTTAGTTGCACTCGTTACTAATACTATTATTAATGTAATGTTTTTTTTTATATATTTAGGTACATTTTCCAATTATTACTAAGAGTGGTCTACCTAAAAAAGGACATTTACTGGACCTTCTAAACTGGTTTTGAAAAATGATTGTTTCTACATTAGTCGAGGTAAGTTATACTCTATGCATTTTTTATAACAATTATTCTACTGAAATAGGGTAATGATCTCTTAGGTCTGCTGACACTCAAGCCACCTCAAGCTTTCTAAGTAGTCTAAAAGGGTAACCCAAACATTACATTTGGCATAATAGCAGTAACATAAATTAACTTAGAATACGAAAAAAGAGTCACCTATTTTTAATGTGCAAAATAATTTAAGGCTATCATGTTTACCGCCATATAAATAAGAAACAACAGAATAGCTATTATAAACTAGAAAATTGTTTTAGCATACGCGCAAACTAAACTAACTGATACATACAAAATAAATATTAGGCTATTAAATAAAAAACAATAAGAGATCTAATATTTCAGGACTAATAACAACATGACGTAAGGAACTACAGTAGAGCGGTCTTCAATGAACCGACACGTGGTCATGATAAGTAGAATACATAGAAAGATTTGGTCGCGTGGAACTGGCACCAAGAATCATCTAGCTTTACAGACGTTTCAAAGTGATCCTTGCGATCCTACTGCATAAATACAATTTTGATTTGATTTGATAATTTCAAGGAAAAAAGACGCAGTGTTTAAAAAACTTGAACGACATTGGAGCCTTGTCACAATTATTGTACGACTGTTGACAGCACAGGGCTTATTTCCGTTAGGTTAGGGTCTAAATTGCCATCCAATTATTAGGTCGCCTACGAGTTTTATAAGCCAGCAACTGTAATGTTTGGGAACATGGTTTAAAATAGAATAGCCTAGTCGGTCTTACACAGAAGAACATAGTTAATACGCAGAGTTGAACAAATAGATTTAAGCAATTAGGTCTGTTAGGATCAGTGCACTGTTTTGTCTTGGCTGTCCGTTACGTTACCCATTTTGTCAACTTCTCTTTTCGTCAATTGCTCCCACGAGTTTTTTGGGTTCGAATGGTGACCGCACAAACATAACTTGATAGAGTCTGTTCCTAAGTTCCTGTGTGCTGTGCCTAATCACCTTTTTTGTTAAGTGGGCAATACAATAGCGCGTCTTTTGCGTTTTGATCCTATCACAACTAGTGTACTATTCCTATATTTAATTTTTATGATGCAAAATGCTGACAGAAAGAGAGGCATGAGCTGCCATATAAAAATGGAAACGTTAGTTGTCAATTTGGCCACGACGGTTCTCTTTCTGAACAGACTCTAGTTCAAAATCAAAATAGTCTTTATTCAGTTGAATTACAAGAATCATTTTGAAACGTCTTAAGGCTAGGTGAGTCTGGGTGCCAGTTCCACGCGACCAAGCCTAGGAGAAGTTCATTGGTTAATGAGCAAGCTATGCTATAGACTGTGGCTTGCTTCTTAACCCTATGACACACTGAACTACTCACACTGACATTAGGTACATTATAAGCAAATTCATAAGAGTATTATCAGCGTGCGTTTAGAATTTCATTAAAAAGTCACACACATTGTCTTCTCACGAAGCTATTTCATATTTAATATGGATTTTTGAATCCTCTTCAAACCTAGTCTACAATTAATGAGATTGCCGATATAACTTAATAATGTCAAAACGCGTAATACCATCAACTAAAATGTTTATTGGACCATGGAGGAACTGACGAAACGTAGGACACCCACCCACCCGATGGATCGACGACATTGTTAAGATCGCGGGAATCGTTCTCAAAATTGTTTTTCGTGGAAATGTAAAGAGGAGGTCTTTGTCCAGCAGTGGACTTCTTCAGGTTGATATGATGAGAGGAACTGATATAGTTGTTATAGACCAAGTGATAATTGTTTTTTTATATCCTTTAGGAAATCAAACACGGGGCACCCCGACTTGAGTAGGTTAGGTTGTTAGGTTTTTTTATATCCTTGGGAGACAAACACGGGGCACCCCGACTTGAGAAGGTTAGATTGTTAGGTTTTTTTTATGCCCTTAGGAAATGGAGTTTAAGGGAAGCTTCCCTACTGTTGCTATCAAAAGGAGGGGCTTTCTACGTCTTTTAAGCGACTTTAAAGTGTTTATTATCAAATTGCCCAATTGTCATGTAGCAATATAATAATGACCATGCAATGTGATAAATAATGAAGAATTTATCACTTAGCCTAATAGAGCTAGACATTATGCATAATGCTCGAGCATTATTCATAATGCCCGCATTAATCACTTGGTCCATAACATAGTCATTTCATATTGTTGACATTTACTAACTATATTTTTGACCACAATTTCCGAAGATAGCACTTCTCTTGTCGGAACGGATGACTTGATGGACACTACACTACACTTGATGGCGTTTTGACACTATTTAGCTATCAAATCGGAAATCGAATTATTAGAGAGCACACAGGTATTTTCTAGGTAAGCTTGCTACATTGTCGACCGCATCATCACTTAACAGCAGGTGAGATTGCGGTCAAACGCAAGCCTATATGTAAAAAAAAAGTAATCTGCCCAACACAACATGGACTTGCAATAAGCGCAATGCATGTTTTCATTTTCCGCCAATTTCTGCCATCAGTCACGCGCAAAGTTATTATGCGCGGACTGACGCTGTTTAACTAGTTTTAATATTTGAATTACTAGTTAATTCTAGCATTGTATAATAACCACTATGAGGCCAGATTAAATATTAAAACGATAGAAACTTTGTACTAATCTATGGCTGTTTTGTATTATTGCTTGAGCTGTGATTATTGAATAAGTCTTGTTTCGGGCACTTGGGTTTACATTAATATACGTTACTAACCCCCGAATACTGAAACGCAACTCAGATTTAAGCACGTCTCAAGCGACGAATATTTGACAGTTTTCAATGAAAATCTGTCAAATATTCGTCGCTTGAGACGTGCTTAAATCTGAGTTGCGTTTCAGTATTCGGGGGTTAGTTCTAGTATTTATTGATGTTGATTTAATGATAGCTATCATTCTCAATCATAAGAATTATATGAAGAAAGATGATGTTAGGCTGATTCGGACCCGGCACGGTCCAAAACTACCTTATTTCCACCAACAACTGTTAACTCAAAAAACTCAAAAATTATGAGACGAGTGGGAGTTGAACCCACGACCTTCTCCTTGATACGGGGATGCGCTAACCAACCATAGATGTAACAAACAATAAAATGATCGATTATGTATTTAAAATTCCTAATTGTTAAATTCAAAATTTAACAATAAGGGTCCGTTCACACAGACTGTCTCGGAGAGCATCGGCGCGCATTTTTCTTTTCACTCAGACCGGATCGTATACGCTTGGAGTTGGTCGGAGCGGAGCCGCCAACTATTCCACATAGACCGGCTGGAAGCGATCTGTACCCGAAGTCGGAGTTTTGGTACCACATTTCGTTACCAAATGTTGTTTTCGTTTCGCCTACGTGTCTCTGTCTTTTGTATGGAGAAAAGATGAGACAGCAAAAATACGTTACGTAGTTAGAGTTGTTGTCTCATAATTTTTCCATGCAAAATAGAGACACGTAAGCGAAACGAAAACAACATTTGGTAACGAAATGTTGTAAATGCACTGGAACTTTGGGTACTGAAAGCGGATGCGCTCGCAGCCGACGAGAAAAGTACGCGATCGGAGCCGGTCAGCTCCTCTTATTATTTCACACCAAGCGCGTTTAAGCATTTTTAATGACAAAGTAGTGAAGATGCAAAAATAAGCATTACAAATACTAAAAACTGTTTTCAACGTGATAAAAATCTGCTTTCCTCTCCGAGCCGGTCTGTGTGAACGGACCCTTATGCGTGGCTTTCTATTGAACTCCGTGTAAATACCGTGAACTTTTGTTATTGTGTCGTTTTTGTTGTCGCTTGTCGGAGACCGATCGCGAGTTACTTAATAGGAGGTTGGTTAAGCTAACTAAACATTAGCATTAGAAGTTGTTGGTGGAAACAGGCAAATTTTACAAAATATTTGTCAAATTTAACTAATGACAGTTCCTTACGTTTATCATACTATGTAAAGGCCGGTACCTGCCATATCAGAGAGCACAGAATTGTGAATTTTCTATTGTGCTAAACAAGAGATGTCAACATAATAATGTACCTATTGGTCATTTCTAGCCGCTTCGGTAGATCCCAGCCTTTACAGCCCTTAGGTTTATTGTCAAAGCAAATCGGTTTATGAGAACTTACTAAGTAGTTAATATTACTTCATAAGTCACTAAGGCGTCACAAAATTATATACAATTGCCTTATTTTAGAGGAGCATTGCACACACACCCTCGTACTAAAAGACCCTAATGTCACTTCATTTAAGACGCTGAAAACCGTTAAACAACTACTCACTCACACTTTTTTTCTTTAATACGCTTAGTTGATGGAACAAGCATTTGGCCCACCTGATGCTAAGTGGTAACCATCTATAACAAAGCATTGCCTTTTATGTCACGTCAGGAACGTGCCTTACGATGCACTACTCTTTGTCTATCAACTTGAAGCATACAGACGTTTAGCCTCACGTGCCAGTAACTTTTCGAAAGATCGCGAGCAATGATCTTGTGTGCAAACCGATTGCACACAGTTTAGCAAAAAAATTATGTTGATATTAACACGTTTTCCTCGTCAAAAGTTTGCACAAATACGAAACCCAATTGGGCCAACATGCAACGATTTTCGATAAAAAGTTTATTGTCACATTTTGACTTTTCAAAATGTGCAAGCGAAAAGTACATCGACGGTTCTCCTCGTCTTAACCTTAAACGACAACAGTGTCTTCTAGTAGGGGCTAATATCTTTGTTGTAGTTTTAGTCTACCTCTATGCAGATTATTTTATCACACGTTATAACTGGATCTGCCTGTTTGTTGCATTTCACATAGAGAGGAGATTATTGTCGTATGTAAGAAATGGACTACGCTTAATTAATTTGGGTAACTTTTGTTATATTCTAAGCTTATTTCACGATCTCTGAGTAGCGCTACTTGACAGGTGTTCTACTCGTATTAGCGAAAACTGTTTAGCTTTAATTGTTTTATACTACATTATGATTCTAGCTAAATAAGCATTTTGTTTTCCAAGAAAATAAAATAAATATACTTCTTTCTTTGTGAGATGTAGTGAGAGTATTTTATGCCGTGAAGCAGCAATGCCGTGCCCTACGATGCACTGCCCTGCATCCATCCACTTGAGGCATAGAACGTGTTTCGGTTTGAAGGGTGTGGGTGCCGGTGAAATTACTGGCACGTGAGGCTGAACATCTGTATGCCTCAAGCTGATGGACGCAGGGCACGTATCGTGACCTACAAAGCAATGCTTTGGTATAGGCGATGGTTACCACTTAACATCAGGAAGGCTATAGCTAATTGTATAAAATAAAATATTTTTTATTGCAATAAGCAGTACTGAGACATCGTGAAATAAGCCCTTAGTCTAACATCCATATTCACAAATATTAGCTTGGTACATAAACTCTAAGCAATCAGCTCCTCGCTTCCTTGACATTGGTTTTTCACTACGCCATCTAACCCCAAACTTGTCTTGGGTAGGAATCTAGCCCACAAACTACACTGCAGAAGGCAGAGTTAATACAGACCAGGCGTTCAGCTCAGTTGTTAGTAGTTCTGCCTTCTGAGATACCCACTGAGAACAAATATTTGTGTGGTGAACACAAATGTTGGTTCTATGTCTGGGTGTTATATTGTATTCTAAGTATGTACACTGTGTACTTACAAAAGAAAAAATGTATTTAGGTATTATACAATCATATCAGCTATTTGGTTCCTATAGTACAAGCTTTGCTTATTTTAGGGCTAGATAGCATTGTATGAATTTTCCATATTATTTATTTTATTATTTCATACCAACTTAAGTCTCATCAACAAGTAGCGATGGTGACTCAAAGCTTACCAACCAATATTTGTGAATATAAAAAAATCGGTTGTCTGTAAAGTCGGTTTACTGACGATAGTTGAACGTGCCAACGTCATACAGCTGTCCACGCGGACGCATCGCTCACTCAAGTAGGAGAGAGACAGATG
This sequence comes from Thera britannica, assembly GCA_939531255.2. Lineage (NCBI taxonomy): Eukaryota > Metazoa > Arthropoda > Insecta > Lepidoptera > Geometridae > Thera > Thera britannica. The sequence continues at coordinate 12,274,434 of OW618042.2, read as the reverse complement.
TCGAACGCTGCCGAACGCGGAGGCCGTGCGTGCCTCTTTGTTGCTCGTTCCGCGCTCTCGCTTGCACTTCATGCCTTAAATGGAACGCCTCGGAGCGAGGTAACGCCGCATGAGTCATGTTTTTTCGTGCGTGCAGCCGGCTCCATCGAATTATAAGACGTTATCACGTCAAAATTGTATATAGGCGATGTCTCATGCAACAAACAGTCAAACCGCACTATTACTACATAGATATCAAAGCATTATTCACTAACTAATATAGTTCCACTAGCCACACACCACTCACACTTGATAAACCGCCATAATGACTTCTAAGTTCACGTGGCTAAGGTTTACAATAGCCAGGCACTGCACATAGAACACAATGAGACAAGTTTGCAATAATACATCACTTTGAACTTTTTCACCGCACTGGGACTAAGAACTGACCAGTATATAAATTACTGTCCCTTTATCGCTCACTTACAGCCCTACTTATAAACGCAATTTAAATTTATTCATTGCTTAAAGTTAGCCCTGTCACTGTTTGCCATTACCCAGTGGTAGGAGATGGCAATAGTTTAAGCACTGTTTATCTTTTGACCTATTTTTATAAGTAACGCTATTAATTGATAAAGTTGGTCAGTTGTGACGTATAGTTTGTTTTATAATCAGCTTGTTCGGAAGCCGAGGTCACGTATTCAAAAGCTTGACGCATCAATGTGCTCGAGAGCGTTGTGAAGGCACATCCGTGGTGAGGGCGACGTCACGAGCGTCTACTCGTGCGGCTTCCGCTGACGTCATCGCTGCGGGTGCGGCGTGAAGTTGTGACGTCGCTTCTTGTGGCGCTGGTCGGTGGGGCGGTGGCGCGGCGGGGACGTGGCGTAGCGCCGCTGCTTGGAGGTGAACGAGCGCGGGTGCCGCTTGTTGTCGGCGGCGGCGGGGCCCGCGGGGTGCGGGGCGTGCGGGGCGTGCGGGGCGTGGCCACGCTCGGGGGCGGGGCGCTCGTTCACGCGCTCGTTGATGACGCGCTCGTTTACGCGATCGTTGTTAGGGTTGCCGTTGTAGCGTTGTATTACACCTGCAAATGTACATAGATAAAATAAGATACATTTTTAACAGACTGCAAACCGACGGCGGAAAACATTTTAAATTTGTGATAAGCAATTGAAAATTCATAAATTTTGAAAAATAATCACGTGATATCAAACGCACCACCAATGTTCGCCATATTTGTGACGTCATAATGGTATAGAATTGGCTATTTATCAGCATCAGTTGTATACTTGAGTTCTCCTCATCGAAATGAGGAGAAATCAAACATTGTGACGTCACACTCGGTCGGTTTCGTTCGGAAACTATCAGCGTGTTTTCGGTTCAGGGTTCAAAAAATCATCATCATCATCATCAGCCTGAGAAGTCCACAGCTGGCCATAGGCCTCCCCTACACATTTCCAGGAAGAACGATTCTGAGCTCTTTCTATCCACCGGCTTCCCGCGATCTTAACAATGTCGTCAGTCCATCTGGTGGGTGGGCGCCCTACTTTTCGTGTTCCGGTTCGTGGTCACCATTCTAGTTACCTGAAGGTATGTTGTTGAAGTCGCTGTTGCTAGTGATGTGGTGTATGATGAGGCTCTGATGCGCGGACACGCGGCGCGGCGTCGGCGACGAACATTGCAGCGCCGACAGCGGCGGCGACGCGCCGCGACCCGGCACCTCCGCGTTACCGCCGCCACCGCCGCCGTCTGACCACTCCTGTTGGACAAACAACGCTCATTACCGAGGCAAATTAGATAGTAGATTAGTAGTAGTAGAGCTCTTTGTGAAGGGCTCGTCCGGGGAAGTACTACCACCATGGCCTATTTCTGCCGTGAAGCAGCATTGCTGTGTTTCGGTTTGAAGGGTGCCGGTGTAATTTCTGGCACGTGAGGCTGAATATCTGTATGCCTCCAGTTGATGGACGCAGGGCAGTGCATCGTAGGGCACGTTCCTGATGTGCGTGACCTACGAGGCATTGCTTTGTTATAGGCGATGGTTACCACTTAACATCCGGTGGGCCACATAGGTATGTTCCATCAGCTAGTTACATTAAAAAAATATATATCATCCACACCTTGATGTGTGGGTGTCTATAAACCTCAGCCTACCTCCATGTTGCTTTACCCTATACACAAAAACCATGTTATACTGTCTTACACCTAAGAACTATGTATGTACCTCAACTAAACCATGTGTATGCAATAAATGTATTGAGTATTGGGCAGGTTTTTCCGCAAGTAGGCCGCTGGTGGGTCCTTTTTGCGTGACCCTTGACACGTGTTGTTCGTACTTTTTTAAGGTTCTACTTTGGTTCAACAAACTTTGAAAGCGAGCTGGTCTTGCCTGCGAGGTCGCTTACGCAAAAATCAGTTTTTAACTAAATTTTCAGTTGAACTTGAGTTTATCTGGAGATCAGTACATGATAACTCATAGCCGTGCCAAAACTCCAGCGAGCCTTAAAAAACGATATTTCTGACAGCAAGATCCATTTGACATTCATTCTTTATCTTAATCCTTTATTTGCAATGGAAATGCAACAAACATTGTGACACTTGATTGAGTATCACTCTACATAATCCAAGCGCGATTATATTATGTAAGGTAAACGACGCGGGGGAGATGTAAATAAACACTTGACTTGTGACAGCTGACGAGAGAAGCTGCATTCAACTGATAATATTGATAGCATTATCTAATAAAAACAATCGAAGATGTTCAAGGTTTTCCCAGGTTTTTTTATACAACTTGCTGATTGAACAAGCATATTGCCACTTAAATAAAAAAAAAATACGGGTTGCACTCCGGGAGTGCCGGCAGAAGTGAAAACTTGATTATTAACGTTGAGCATGTTTGATATTTTGGAATGGTTAGGGGGGGCTTGTTTGTTATTTGGCACGCTGTAACATACACGAACATTCGCGCAAGCGCCCTGCGCTGCCTAAACGAAACAGTAGGCCCAGGCATACATTTTCGCCGCGCCGTAGAGAGGGGATAGCTGTCTACTCTCCATCCGTCTTACGCTTTTTCGATCAGGTCACGTGTCCTGACGCGCTGACGCGAGTTTGAGATTTTATACCCATTACAGAAAAAGTGCTCAACGCCGCTAAAGAAGTTTTCACTTCAAAAAAAAAAAATGCGGGCAATCCACACAACACTGAAACACACATTAAAGCACATTAGAAATCTGTTCAGCGCACTCCAAATCCGACGACCGAATCGTCCGAAAGAACCAGTGGCACGATAAGAAGAATTTGACATTTTCAGAAATTTTGCTCTATAGGTTGATCTACGAAACCCTGCATATTTATATTATTTTGTAAAGGGATCGTATAAGGTTCGTTAACTGGTGGAACTGGTAAGCTTTAAGACGTTTTCAAGAGATCCTTGATAAATCTCCTTTAGGCTTTGTCATAAATATATCTTATCAATTGAACTGTTGTTTATATTAGTTTTATATTTTTTGTGAAGTGTAGAAGCGATTATCCGAAAAGGTACCGATAGATATAGATAGGTATAAATGCCCCCGTGCCGTGAGATGGATTTCAGTGGAACAGCGGCATTATGTATCGCGGTCTATTGTAAGTAGACATTTTGTACCAATAGTCAACATTTAGAAAATAAACAATAAATTTATATAACAAATAAAATAAAACAAGCTTTTCTAAAGGGTTTCACAAATAAATGCAGTTGAGGAGTTCTCACGTTAGGAGCCAACAATAAGTGCAAAAAAAAACAATATCATGATGACATTGAGAACGGCCTTTCCTTAGCTAACAGCTTTATCTTTAGTCAAGAAAAACTAAAACAATCTCCAATTGAACATTTGTTCAGACCAGCGATACAAACACCTAACTACTATATTTATATCCCACACCAGCGTGTTTGTAGAACAGTAGAACCTCGTTTCAGATTAGTGCTCGCAGCGGTCGCGCTATGCGAGTGCAAGTCTACAACTCGGAGCGAACCGAGGAAGTTCCCCGAAGGCTTTCTATTCGGCAGTGCCACAGCTTCTTACCAAGTCGAGGGGGCTTGGGATGAAGATGGTAACACTTATAAACCCTGTTACAGGCAACACCCAATAACAAACGACAGCATTTCAGACACTTTAATGATGCTATATTTACAGGAAAAACTGAAAACATCTGGGATCACCTGACCCACACGAACCCATGCTTAATCAAGGATTGCTCCAATGGAGACATCGCCGACGACTCCTACCATCAAGTGGAACGCGACGTAGAAATGATGAGAGAACTCGGCTTAGATTTCTACCGGTTCTCGCTATCGTGGAATAGGATCCTGCCCAGCAGCTTCCCGGATAAAATCAACCAGGCCGGAGTGGACTACTACAACAGACTGATCGATGAAATGCTCAAGTACAACATAGAGCCGATGGTGACGCTATACCACTGGGATCTACCCCAGAAACTGCAAGATATGGGAGGTTGGGCCAACCCTGCTATAATCGACTGGTTTGCCGACTACGCAAGAACTGTTTACACGCTCTTCGGGGACAGAGTCAAGTATTTTATAACTATAAACGAGCCATACCAGATTTGCAATGAAGGGTACGGCGACTTGAATTTAGCGCCGAGGTTGAACATCAAAGGCGTGGCAGAATATATGTGCGTTAAGAATTTGCTACTAGCGCACGCGAAAGCGTACCATATCTATGATGAAGAGTTCAGGCGTGATGGAGGGCTCTTGTTCATTACGCTGAGTGCTCCGTGGTACGAACCGGCCAGCACTAGTGAAGCTGACACACAGGCAGCTTATGAAGCTAACCAATTTGTAGTAAGCACAATACTCGATTATTTCTGTACGTTTTATATTATATTCCAAAACTTAGGGGAACTACTTTTGACCAATCTTTATTAAAAAAAGGTATATTTGTTTTTCAGTGGGCTATTTACTCCCATCCTATATTCTCTGAGAGCGGCGACTACCCGGCGGTAGTGAAGGAGCGCGTTGCAGCCAAGAGTGCGGCCCAAGGGTTCCCCAGGACCAGACTTCAGGAGTTCACTCAAGCAGGTCACCATCTTCATGTTATCGACAGAAACTATCACTTAGACCTTGTTACTAAAGTGATGATAGGAAGTCCTATGTTTCTATTTATTTTTGTCTGATTCTTCAAGTGGAGAATCAGTCAAAAATACCGCTGGAACTTAAAATATGTTTTATGCATTCCAGAGATTGACTATATCCGAGGTTCATCAGATGCGTTCGGATTGAACCATTACTCTACGGGCTATGCGTACAGGAACCAGTCAGTTGTCGGCTACTACGAGGCGCCATCGTTCTACGATGACTATGAAGTGCTCAGTTATCAGCTGAGTGAGTGGAAGATTGGCGCATCGGACTTTACAAAGGTAATACTAAAAAGGTTAACCCTGCAATAAGTAAGGGAAAGCGTAAACGAGTAAAACCATCAGATGCTCTGGCTACCGGCCGAGATATATTTCAAACTAGAGTAACGTTATAAAAACGATTGTGTTGCCCCAGTCGGTGCCGTGGGGTTTCCGCAGCCTGCTGAATAGCATCCGCGAGCAGTACAACAACCCACCCGTGATGATCACTGAGAACGGGTTCGCGACTTACGGCGGCCTGGTCGACACCGACCGCGTGCAGAACTACAGGGGATACCTGGGGGCCATGCTGGATGCCATCGATGACGGCTGTGACGTCAGGGCATACACCGCGTGGAGTATGATGGACAACTTCGAATGGATGCAGGGATATATGTAAGTTTAAAGGATTTAAAAAAATTGTAAATCTGTATCATTTCGACGAGCACTTGCCAGTGTCAAGTGAAATACAAGTTTTTGCTAAGTCAGTGAAATGTGTTTGGGGAACACTGGTACAGAAGAATCCAGAATGTCGAATCCAGAAGTCATGCCATAATTTGGAAATTATACGCTTGGATTTGCATAAAGATAACGTCAACAAAATCTGTCATAAGCTAACACAAATGATGTTTCAGTGAGCGTTTCGGCCTGTACGAGGTGGATTACTCGAGCCGGGAGCGCACCCGCACGCCGCGCACGTCCGCCTTCGTGTACAAGCACGTCCTGCAGACCCGCGCGCTGGACCTCGACTACACGCCGGACGCCGCCGCCATGACCATCGACCCCTGACATTGATTACAACACAACTATTCAATATACAACTATTATCCATTGTCTTGTGTTTACTTACTAGCTTCCCCTGTGGTGTAGTCATATGGTTCAAAAATTCGTTATCTAAGACGGTTACTAGATCAAGCAAAGTAACTTGGTCCTATGTCATCGATTAGACCTGTTAGTAGGTAGTTTGGTTAGTTCTGGCGAAGGACAAGAAGTCACAGCTAGGCCTTAATAAAGAATAGCCTTGGTGCCTCTCTCTCAGGTACGGAAAGATTGATTTTTGCAATATGCTGTGTAGATACTTTATTATATCTTTGAAACTTTTGCTTTTGTATTATTGCATTGCATACGTCTGACTAAGTGAAGTGGCATCACACTGGAACTTCACTGCTATATTATTTTAGACTATTTTTGATTTGTAAAAGGATCATATAATAATTATAAGTTTAAAAAACTTGAGAAACCGACTTCATTGCAAAACGGCTAAACCGATTTTAATGAAATTTGTTTGGGACAATCTGGACGTAAGAATAACCTTCCAAATAAAAAAATAATTTTCTAAATCGGTTCATAAATGGCAGAGGCATGCAGTTGCAAACATTAAAAAAAATATTAAAAAAAAATGGCAACACCGATTTTAATAAATTTAAAATGGGATCAATCTGGAAGCAGTACCTTTCAGATAAAAAAAATGATGAAGTTATGCGGTAACAAACATTAAAAAAAAATAAAAAAATACAACCGAATTGAGAACCTCCTCCTTTTTGATTGGAAGTCGGTTAAAAAAACGGTAAGAACCGAGCCGTAGTTTGTTGCCTGTTCTTCTAGGCTTGGTCGCGTGGAACTGGCACCTAGACTCACCAAGCTTTAAGACGTTTCAAAGTGATTCTTGCAGTTGTTTTGAATAAATTTTATTGAGCTTGAGTTTTGAGTTTGATTATTTTTGAATTGTCGCTTAGGACATACGCACACCCTGGAGTCCCGCCCGCCGTAAGTCGCCAGTCGTGTACCAATGAGTTTTTTTTGCCCAAATATGTATGTTCACTTTGCCAGTGCTTTCAAACAACGAAGGAAAATACCGTGAGGAAACCGGCATATCGTAGAACCTAAAAAGTTCGAAAATATGTGTCAAGTGCACGAAAGGAGCCTCTTTGAGCCGCACTTAAAATCCCTTCACCACTGTTGGTTTGAAAGAAACAGTGACTATCGTGTCACTGATTCTTGATTCCAGAAGAAATTAAACTTAAGACCGGTAGCAGATAGGTATAGGTACTTAATAAAATGTATTTTATTAAGTGCCTATACCTTAATATTCGAAAATAGTTCGGAACTGTACAATACAATATTTTAAATTGAGCTTTGCATTTTTAATTATAATTGTTTAGCGAGTTAAGGTAGCCACTAGCGTGCATGCCCTGCAAGGCAATGCTTTGTTAAAGGCGATGTGTACTAAAAAACTGAGCATGACAATGGACCAAGTATTTGTTATGCTCGCAGTAGATTTCTAATCTCACTATATTTTCATGTAGGAGACTAGAATAAATAAATAAATAATAAACACTGTGGATAATTCACACAGCACTATCTAGCCCCAAACTAAGCAGAGCTTATGATGTGAGAACCAGATAGCTGATTAAATACTTAAAACATATACATATTTTTTTCGTTAATAGATACGTATAATACAATATAACAAACACCTCGTCAGAGAACAATCATCTGTGTTCACCACACAAATATTTGTTCTCGGTGGGGCTCCAACCCACGACCTACAGCGCAGAAGGCAGAGATTCTACTAACCGAGAGGCCAGTCAACAAAATTTTCAAGTGAATCAATGATTCTGTAAATCTTCATATCGTCAGTTAAGTAAAACAAATGACTGTTGTGGAAGCAACCACTGTAGTAGTAAATGAAATTATTAAAATGAGAAAAGGGCCCAGAAGAACCCTTGAAGAACACCACCGGGAATAAAAACCAAGGCTGGATACATGATCGAATATAACAATAGCTTGAGATCTGTTGTTTATGTAAGACTAGCAGCCCGTCCCGGCTTCGCACGGGGTAGACAATATTGTTGTACATTATTTTGTTCTATCGCTAATAGTTTCGGCAGCGCATTCGACGAAAGACATTTTAAGACTCATTTTTCTACACCTTCGGTTACATTGTTCAAATTTTACCAAGGATCCCTAATTTTTTTCAAAATGAAATGTAGCCTATGTCAAATAGGAAGCATGTAGCATTCTATAGGTGAAAGCGTTTTTTAAATCGGCTCAGTACTTTTTGAGCCTATTCATTACAAACATACAAAAATAGGTACAAATCATTCCTCTTTATAATATTTATGTAAGATGAAAACCATCCAAGGCAATCCAAGCAAGTAGCCTCGCATTCCCATATTATATAGGTTAGAAATTAGCAGCTTAAGGATGATTCTTTAGAAAGCCTCGCCATAGTCTAAATTTACCACACGGGCTAATAAATGGTCGGTTAAAAATTAATGGAAGATGACGAGATTGGAAACAGTCTATCGTTCCTTTTAGAAAATCATGCGTGATAAAGACTGGAGTAGTGCTGCGTAGACCTAATTGTAGACAATCCTTTCAAATATTTTAGCTATTATGAAGAACTTGGAAATGGTCCTATAATTGCTTACTTCAGATTAGGAACCTTTTTTATGGATTTCATACAAACATTTTCAGTTTTTTGGGGAGTGTGAAGTGATTACTTCTCAGTATAACCTATAAGCCCTACGACTGTTAACTCTTCAAACTTCGAGGTCCACAAGCAGTGGTTTAGGCTCGGCGCTGTCTATTATATCAGTCAGTCAGTCAGTCAGTCAGTCAGTCAGTCAGTCAGTCATTTAGTTCTTATAGTGTTTAAGATAGATATAAAGGACATAACACCATGCAAAAAACTGACACCTAAATTATGTTATCCATCACAGTTATCTGTTGTTTGTGACATTATTTGTGAATAAAGTCTTGAAGCGATTATCCGAAGTGACACCTATTTCCCATCGGCATTAAGGCTTCAGATATAGAAAGGTATAAATGGCTCTCTCCCATGAGAGCGTCTTCAGTGGATCAGAGAGGGGCATTATGCATCGCGGTCTATTGTAAGTAGAGATTTTGTACCAACAGTGAATATTTAAAAAATAAGTTACTGCATGAACAATCTTAATATATATAAAAAACAAGCTTTCATAATAAACAGGCTTTCACTATAAAATGCGTAACAAAATGTCATGCCCGTGTTGTTAACCGTTGAATAAATTTTTCATCAGGAGCTTTAACTTGAATCAAGAAAAACATAAAAAATCTCCCATTTGAACATATTTTATTTTGTTCAGACCTGCGATACAAACAACCGTAAACACAGGCTTGTTTTTAGAACAGTAGAACCTCGTTTCAGGTTAGTGCTCGTAGCGGTCGCGCTATGCGAGTGCAAGTCTACAACACGGAGCGAACCGAGGAAGTTCCCCGAAGGCTTTCTATTCGGCAGCGCCACAGCTTCTTACCAAATCGAGGGGGCTTGGGATGAAGATGGTAAGACTCTTATAAACACTGTTACAGGCAACACCCAATAACAAACGACAGCATTTCAGACACTTAAATGTTGCTATATTTACAGGAAAAACTGAAAGCATCTGGGATCATCTGACCCACACGAACCCATGCTTAGTCAAGGATTGCTCCAATGGAGACATCGCCGACGACTCCTACCATCAAGTGGAACGCGACGTAGAAATGATGAGAGAACTCGGCTTAGATTTCTACCGGTTCTCGCTGTCATGGACAAGGATCCTGCCCAGCAGCTTCCCGGACAAAATCAACCAGGCCGGAGTGAACTACTACAACAGACTGATCGATGAAATGCTCAAGTACAACATAGAGCCGATGGTCACGATATACCACTGGGATCTACCCCAGAAACTGCAAGATATGGGAGGTTGGACCAACCCTGCCATAATCGACTGGTTTGCAGACTACGCAAGAACTGTTTTCACGCTTTTTGGGGACAGGGTCAAGTATTTTATAACTATAAATGAACCATACCCGGTTTGCAATATGGGATACGGCGATTTGAATTTAGCACCGAGGTTGAATATCAAAGGCGTGGCAGACTACATGTGCACTAAGAACTTGCTGCTTGCTCACGCGAAAGCGTACCATATTTATGATGAAGAGTTCAGGCGCGAGGGAGGGCTGTTGTTCATTTCGCTCAGTGCTCAGTGGTACGAACCGGCCAGCACTAGTGAAGCTGATATACAAGCAGCCTATGACGCTAACCAATTTATAGTAAGTATACTTATATTATTATTAGTTTTATATTATTTAAAAAAATGTAAGCATGTGTAATATCCATATTTTTCATAAGAAAGTTTTGAGTTACTTCAGTTGTTTTAACAGCAATATTTTTTCAGTGGGCTATTTACTCCCACCCTATATTCTCTGAGAGCGGCGATTACCCAGCGGTAGTTAAGGAGCGCGTTGCAGCCAAGAGTGCGGCCCAAGGGTTCCCCAGGACCAGACTTCAGGAGTTCACTAAAGAAGGTCACTATCTTCCTTTATCGACAGACGCAATCTAATAGACATTGTTAAATAAACATAGTGATTATTTGGATGATCAGATCAGTCAAGCAAACATTTGATTTTCATGTCTCGATCAAATTCGCATTAAAGCAAACGACTAAAATGGGGGACTGTGTCTGTTATTTAAACTATAAAACAATAAGTTTTATCTGAAATTCCAGAGATTGAATATATCAGAGGTACATCAGATGTGTTCGGATTGAACCACTACTCGACGAATCTAGTGTACAGGAATGAGTCAGTAGTCGGCTACTACGAGGTGCCATCGTTTTCAGACGACAACGAAGTAATCACTTATCAACTGAGTGAGTGGAAGATTGGCGCATCTGACTTTACCATGGTAAGATTTAAGTATTTAGACCCTATAGGTAATAAATTCAAATCAGTTGAGTAGGATTTGAGCTCACGACTTTTCCTTAGTTACAGGGACGCGATAACCACCTAAGCCATTGGATCATGAGTGTATTATACTGACACTTATGTCATCTCTTACAAATGCTTTAGCTGACGTTATGTTCAGAGCCTTAATGTATAAGCATTTTTCAGTTGGCTATAATGTAGCAGTTCTAATTATGTATTTCAATTCAAACAATCGTGTGGACTTCCCAGTCGGTGCCATGGGGTTTCCGCAACCTGCTGAACAGTATCCGCGAGCAATACAACAACCCACCCGTGATGATCACTGAGAACGGGTTCGCGACTTACGGCGGCCTGGTCGACACCGACCGCGTGCAGAACTACAGGGGATACCTGGGGGCTGTGCTGGATGCCATCGATGACGGCTGTGACGTCAGGGCATACACCGCATGGAGTATAATGGATAACTTCGAATGGATGCAGGGATATATGTAAGTTACGAGGGTTTAGTAAATTGCACAGGATCTCTGGGCCTTTGTATCATTTCGACGAACTATCTTGCCAGTGTCAAGTGAAATACTCACACTCTAAAACCTTCAGGCGGCGCCAACGTTTCGCGGAATATACTTTTGACCAATCATCTTAATACGTTAAATACATTTATATGCTACTCAGCAAAGTTTTCGCTAAGTCAGTGAAATGTGTTTGGGGAACACTGGTCCAGAAGAATCCAGAATGCCAAATCCAGAAGTCATGACATAATTTGGAAAATTTAGGCTTGGATTTGCATCAAGATTATGAAATCTAACACAAATGATGTTTCAGTGAGCGTTTCGGTCTGTACGAGGTGGATTACTCGAGCCGGGAGCGCACCCGCACGCCGCGCACGTCCGCCTTCGTGTACAAGCACGTCCTGCAGACCCGCGCGCTCCACCTCGACTACACGCCGGACGCCGCCGCCATGACCATTGACCCCGGACATTGATCACAACTATTAAATATCCAATAATTATCCATTGTCTTGTGTTTACTTACTAGCTTCCCCTGTGGTGTAGTCATATGGTTCAAAAATTCGGTAACAAAGAGGGTTATTAGAGCAAAGTCATTTTCTAGTCTTTGATCGATTAGACCTGTTAATAGGTAGTTTCACTGGCAAAGGACAAGAAGTACCAGCTAGGCCTATAGATAGATTAGCCTTGGTGCCTCTCTGTGTGCACGGGAAGTTTGACTCTTTTAGATTTTTGTCGATTAGCTAATACGCACATGTCAGCATGCTCGGTAGATATCCGATGAACTCCCATTCTTACACGTGGGCAACAAAACTTTGCTAAGGAGATCAATCATTTTAAATATTTTGCAGAGCTAGGTATATGGTACCTTAAGCAGAAGCAGATAGGTATAAGTAATTAATTAAATTCCGTCAGCTACTTGCACACTAAGCAGAGCTTGTGATATGTGAACCAGATAGCTGATATAATACTTCTATACAATATTATTTTTTCGTGAATACCTACTTAGAAGACACTATAACACCCCGACTGAGCCCAATCATCTGTGTTCACTACACAAATATTTGTTCTCGGTGGGGATCCGACCCACGACCTACAGCGCAGAAGGCAGAGCTTCTACTAACCGAGAGGCCAGTCAACAAAATTTTCAAGTGAATCAATGATTCTGTAAATCTTCGTAACTTTAGTGAAGTTTTTTTTTTTTTTTTTTTTTTATAACTGATAGCTAAGCATTTGGCTGCCATCGCACCTGATGGAAAGTGAGGATGCAGCCTAAGATGGAGCATGCTTAGCCATAATCCACCTGTTCACTCTTGTCTTGAAAATTCCCAAATTATAGCGTTCCGGAAATACTGACGCCGGTAGAGAGTTCCACTCTTTGGCAGTTCGTACTATAAAAGTGGAATCAAAACGCTTAGTACGCGAGTGTGGGATATCCACCATAAAGGAGTGGCACTTATCCGTGCGTCTAGAAGTCCGGAGGTAAAAGGGCGATGGGGGTATAAGGTCGTGCAGTTCTTGTGAGCACTCCCCGAAATGTATGCGGTAGAATACCGATAGACAAGCCACTCGACGACGGTGTTCCAGGCTGTACAGCTTGGAGTCAAACAGCTCGCCGTTGCAGATGAGCCTCCTGGCGCGCCGCTCAAAAGAATCTAAGGCCTCGAGCTGATACTTGGCAGATCCGTCCCATAGGTAGTAATAGTTATTTGTTATACAAGAGTGCAAAGCTGCTTTTTAACCGCGTGCTCAATTTTGATGACCGAGCAAGCTCAGGATCCTAATATTTAACCACGAGCGGAGCGAGTGGTTTAAAAGTTAGAATCCTAAGCGTTGGCGAAAGAGCACAAGGTGAAAAATCTTTGCACTCGAGTGCAACACGTAACTTTTCATCCTACCTCAGCGAGGAAATGACCAAATGCAAAAAAGAACATGGCGCGACTAAAACACACCAAGAAGGTTCCGAGTATGAGTTTTTAACAAATTTAAAAATGTTGCATGATAAATTCGGCACCATGCAGGTAGAAGTAAATAGGTTAAATGATGTTTTGAATTCACAAATACACCAAGAAGGTTAAGAGTGCGAGTTTTTACCAAATTAAAAAAGGTTGTATGATATATTCAGCACCATGGAGGTAGAAGTACATAGGTTGTGTATTCGAAAACTTAGTGAACACGATATTCTAAATTCAAATTTACTTTATCCTCTAGCCGCTAGAGGATAAAGTAAATTTGAATTTAGTGGAAAACCCGTTTTTATCCGCTAGAGTCTAGCGGATAAAAACGGGTTTTCCACTCAGATATTGAACAGTAAAAACACACTTTCCGAGATGGTGGGATGAAAAACAAATGACTGTTGTGGAAGCAACCACTGTAGTAGTAAATAAAATTATTAAAATGAGATAAGGGCCCAGAAGAACCCTTGAAGAACATCACCGGGAATAAAAACCAAGGCTGGATACAATGATTGATTATAACAATAGCTTGAGATCTGTTGTTTATGTAAGATGAAACCATTCAAGCAAGTAGCCTCGCATTCCCATATTATATATGGTTAGAAATAAACAGCTTAAGGTGGTTCGATTCCGATACGAACTGAATTTACACAACTATGGGCAAACAAAGTATAAATGTACACTGAAATAGCTGTAATAGAATTTTACAGTGGTCTTTATTGCCGGCCAGTTATATAAAGTTGGAGAAAACTGTAGGATAACAGAAATATTAATAAAAAACCAAAAAAGTATTTTTTTCGTCATTCTTTCTAACGGGTACTCGGCATTGAATACGTGAATGAGCTTAAAACATATGTCTCAAAATAGTCGTAAAAGTCTGTTAGTTCTTTTTCTGAAGCCCCGACTGCCACGACCAACGGCTGACACTCCAACTTTATATAACTGGCCGGTAATAAGGACCACTTTAAAAGCCTATTACAGCTATTTCAGTGTACATTAATACTTTATTCGCCCATAGTTGTGTAAATTAAGTTTGTATGGAAATCGTACCCCCTTAAGGATGATCCTTTCGAAAGCTTCGCCATAGTCTAAATTTACCACACGGGCTAATAAATGGTCGGTTAAAAATTAATTGAAGATGACGAGATTGGAAACAGTCTATCATTCCTTTTAGAAAATCATGCGTGAGAAAGACGAGTAGTGCTGCGTAGACCTAATTATAGACAATTCTTTCAAATATTTTGGCTATTTCATAGAACTTGGAAATGGTCCTATAATTATTTACTTCAGATTTGGAATCTTTTCTATGGATTTCATAGAAAAGTTTCATGGTTTTAAGTTTTTTGGGGAGTGTGAAGTGATTACTTCTCAGTATAACCTATAAGCCCTACGACTGATAAACTCTTCAAACTTCGAGGTCCACAAGCAGTGGTTTAGGCTCGGCGCTGTCTATTATATCAGTCAGTCAGTCAGTCATTTAGTTCTTATAGTATTAAGATAGATATTAAAAGGACACAATACCTTGCAAAAAATGACACATAAATTATGTTATCCATCACAGTTATCTGTTGTTTGCGACGTTATTTGTGAAGTCTTGAAGCGATTATCCGAAGTGACACCTATTTCCCATCTGCATTAAGGCTTCAGATATAGAAAGGTATAAATGGCTCTCTCCCATGAGAGCGTCTTCAGTGGATCAGAGAGCAGCATTATGCATCGCGGTCTATTGTAAGTAGAGATTTTGTACCGACAGTGAATATTAAGAAAATAAATTACTGTATAAACAATAAATACATATAAAAAAAGCTTTCACTATAAAATCCGTATTATAAATTTTTGCCCGTGCTGTTAACCGTTAAATAAATCTATTACCTGGAGGAAAAACATAAACAATCTCCCATTGAACATATTTTATTCGAACCTGCGATACAAACAACCGTAAACACAGGCTTGTTTTTAGAACAGTAGAACCTCGTTTCAGGTTAGTGCTCGTAGCGGTCGCGCTATGCGAGTGCAAGTCTACAACACGGAGCGAACCGAGGAAGTTCCCCGAAGGCTTTCTATTCGGCAGCGCCACAGCTTCTTACCAAATCGAGGGGGCTTGGGATGAAGATGGTAAGATACTTCATTTAAAACCTTAATAAAGAAGTTTCCGATACTGCGCATTACAGACCACCTAAAATATTGCTGTATTTACAGGCAAAACTGAAAACATCTGGGATCACATGACCCATGCGAACCCATGCTTAGTCAAGGATTGCTCTAACGGAGACATCGCCGACGACTCCTACCATCAAGTGGAACGTGACGTAGAAATGATGAGAGAACTCGGCTTAGATTTCTACCGGTTCTCGCTGTCATGGACAAGGATCCTGCCCAGCGGTTTCCCGGATAAAATCAACCAGGCCGGAGTGGACTACTACAACAGACTGATCGATGAAATGCTCAAGTACAACATAGAGCCAATGGTCACGATATACCACTGGGATCTACCCCAGAAACTGCAAGATATGGGAGGTTGGGCCAACCCTGCTATAATCGACTGGTTTGCAGACTACGCAAGAACTGTTTTCACACTTTTCGGGGATAGGGTCAAGTATTTTATAACTATAAACGAACCAGACCCAATTTGCATCAGAGGATACGGCGACTTGACTATGGCACCGAGGTTGAACATCAAAGGCGTGGCAGACTATATGTGTACTAAGAACTTGCTACTAGCGCACGCGAAGGCGTACCATATTTATGATGAAGAGTTCAGGCACGAGGGAGGGCTGTTGTTCATTTCGCTCAGCGCTCACTGGTTCGAACCGGCCAGCACTAGTGAAGCTGACATACAAGCAGCTTATGACACTAACCAATTTAATGTAAGCATAAAATACTGGGTTATTTTTATTAGTTTTATATTATATACACATACCCACTAGTTATTTACACATAAACATATTGAGGAAAACATTTTTCATCATAAGGTATAGAGTTACTTCAGTTGTTTTAACAGCAATATTTTTTCAGTGGGGTATTTACTCCCATCCTATATTCTCTGAGAGCGGCGATTACCCGGCGGTAGTTAAGGAGCGCGTTGCAGCCAAGAGTGCGGCCCAAGGGTTCCCCAGGACCAGACTTCAGGAGTTCACTCAAGAAGGTCACTATCTTCCTTTATCGACAGACGCAATCTAATAGACATTGTTAAATAAACATAGATATTTGGATGATCAGATCAGTCAAGCACACATTTGATTTTAATGTGTTTCGACTAAATTTGCATTAAAGCAAACGACTAAAATAGAGGAACTGTACCTATTTTTTTTAACTATAAAATAGTAAGTTTTATATGAAATTCCAGAGATTGAATATATCAGAGGTACATCAGATGTGTTCGGATTGAACCACTACTCTACGAGTCTGGTGTACAGGAATGAGTCAGTCGTGGGCTACTACGAGGTGCCATCGTTTCAAGACGACAACGAAGTAATCCGTTATCAACTGAGTGAGTGGAAGATTGGTGCATCTGACTTTACCATGGTAAGATTTACGTATTTTTACCATGAAGGTTTTAATAATGTTCAAATAATTATCAGTTGAATAGGATTTGAGCTCACGACCTTTCCTTAGTTACGGGGACGCATTAACCACCTTAGCCATTGGATCATGAGTGCATTATACTCGTACTTACGTTCGAGTAACGTTATGTTTAGAGCCTTAACGTATAAGCAATTTTCAGTTGGCTGTATAGGAGTTCAAATAATGTATTTCAATTCAAACAATCGTGTGGACTTTCCAGTCAGTGCCGTGGGGTTTCCGCAATTTGCTGAACAGTATCCGCGAGCAGTACAACAACCCACCCGTGATGATCACTGAGAACGGGTTCGCGACTTACGGCGGCCTGGTCGACACCGACCGCGTGCAGAACTACAGGGGATACCTGGGGGCTGTGCTGGACGCCATCGATGACGGCTGTGACGTCAGGGCATACACCGCGTGGAGTATCATGGACAACTTCGAATGGATGTCGGGATATATGTAAGTTACGAGGGTTTAGTAAATTGCACAGGATCTCTGGGCTTTTGTATCATTTCGACGTACTATTTTGCCAGTGTCAAGTGAAATGCTCACACTCTAAAACCTTCGGGTGGCGCCAACATTTTACGAAATATACTTTTGACCAATGATCTTAATACGTTAAATACATTTATATGCTACTCAGAAATTTTTTTGCTAAGTCAGTGAAATCTGTTGGGGAACACTGGTCCAGGAAAATCCAGAATGTCGAATCCAGAAGTCATGACACAATTTGGAAAATTTACGCTTGGATTTGCATAAAGATAACGTCAACAAAATCTGTCATAAGCTAACACAAATGATGTTTCAGTGAGCGTTTCGGCCTGTACGAGGTGGATTACTCGAGCCGGGAGCGCACCCGCACGCCGCGCACGTCCGCCTTCGTGTACAAGCACGTCCTGCAGACCCGCGCGCTGGACCTCGACTACACGCCGGACGCCGCCGCCATGACCATCGACCCCCGACATTGATTACAACACAACTATTCAATATACAACAATTATCCATTGTCTTGTGTTTACTTTACTAGCTTTCTCTGTGATGTAGTCATATGATTCAAAAATTCGTCAGCAAAGAGGGTTATTAGATCAAGCGAAGTCAGTTTGGTTCTATGTGTTTTTGTGGTAGTAGAGCTCTTTGTGTGTGGTTCGTCCGGGGAAGTATTACCTTTACATTTCTGCCTCCAATCATTAAAATATCTATTAATAGTACATTATTGCAAAGGCAGCGAAATAGGCTATTGCAGGTCGAGTATGAGTTTGAAGGCCGAGCCGCAGGCGAGGACTTCAATGATACGAGACAGGCAATTGCCATTTCGGCCGAGGCATATATAGTGCTTTTCTTAAAAAAATGCAAGGAAATAAAAAAGGGTTTTTTACATAATAAATTTAATTTTTATTAACCAAATAACAACGAACTCCGCTCTATCGCCAATTTTTTTTTTAATTTTACAGTTTGTGCCGAGAGGTAAACGCATCTGTGGCTATACAGCCACGAGAACGCAATGTGTACGATAGATGAAAGAGTTCTAAATTCAAACAGCACACCGTTTCATACAACATTGCCGGAGCGAGAACGCGCCGGGAAGTGATTTTGGTTTTTCAGTCTACGTAAATATGATACTTCGCGTGTTCTCTATTCAAAAGTAATGACAATATTTCCGCGCATGTTTAAGAAAAACATATTTTTTTCATCGAGTGAATTACCCCTTTGATGTCTTTGTTGGAAAAAAATTACACAATTCACTGCAGAACAGTATGTTTTTGTGACAAAATTGTGTAGTATAGTAAAACTATGTGTAAGCAACCATTAATGAATATTAAAAATAGCAAAGGTCCCAGGAGGGACCCTTGACAAACACCACTGGGAAGGGAAACTTAGCTCTTAAAAGATTACGAGATTAGAAACGGTGAAAAAGACTGAAGGGGATTTATTAATAGTCCCGGCGCAACGCTGGAGTAGTTAAATCGTGTTTTGTCACATTTGTTCGAGTTGACAATTGCATGTCAATGCAAGAACACGGATCAACTAGTCCAACGCTACGCTAGGATTATTAATAAGACCCAGAAGTATAAACCTGATTATAGACAATCCTTACAAATATTTTGGCAAAATTATTTGGTGGATTTCATACACAGGTTTTCAGTTTTTTTACACGCTCAGGGTTTAGTATAATAATCACTAGTCAGTACACCTCTACACCCTAACACTGATATACTTCTAAAATAATAATTCAAGGTCTATCAGTCAAGTAGGAACAGTGGTTTAAGCTGTGATATCAGTTAGTCAGACCTCTAGTTCTCATTTAGAAGGTAGATATGAGGAAGATAACATTATGTGAATAAAATGTATAGATTTCCTATTATGCAATTTTATTTGTGTTATCCATCACACTTATCTGTTGTTTGTGACATTTTATTTGTGAAGTTTTGAAGCGATTATCCAAAGTGTCACTTATTGGTATTCTGCGGTAAGGCTTCAGATATAGATAAGTATAAATGGCCCTGCATCGTGAGATCTTCTTCAGTGGAACAGAGAGCAGAGAGCGGGATTATGTATCGCAGTCTATTGTAAGTAGAGATTTTGTACCAATATTCATATAAGAAAAACGGCGAAGGCCTTAAAATGTCTAAGCCAACAATAGTTAATAAATTGTTAGTAATATAACGAATATAATTATAAGTTTAAAAAACTTGCGAAACCGACTTCATTGCCAAACGGCTAAACCGATTTTAATGAAATTTGTTTGGGACAGTCTGGACGTAAAAGTAACCTTCCAAATAAAAAAATAATTTTCTAAATCGGTTCATAAATGACGGAGGCATGCAGTTACAAACATTAAAAAAATTATTTAAAAAAAAATGGCAACACCGATTTTAATAAAATTAAAATGGGACCAATCTGGAAGCAGTACCTTTCAGATAAAAAAAAAATTTTTCAAATCGGCTCACAAATGATGAAGTTATGCGGTAACAAACATTAAAAAAAAAAAAAAAAAAAAAAACATACAACCGAATTGAGAACCTCCTCCTTTTTGATAGGAAGTCGGTTAAAAATAAAATACTGGAAGCTTCTTTCAGATTAGTGCTAGTAGCGGTCGCGCTATGCGAGTGCAAGTCCACAACTCGGAGCGAACCGAGGAAGTTCCCCGAAGGCTTTCTATTCGGCAGCGCCACAGCTTCTTACCAAGTCGAGGGGGCTTGGGATGAAGACGGTAAGACACTTTAAAAAAACGTAAATCAAGTAGTTTCCAGTAAGATACTGCGTATTACAGACACCTAAAATATTGCTGTTTACAGGTAAAACTGAAAACATCTGGGATCACATGACCCATGCAAACCCATGCTTAATCAAGGATTGCTCCAATGGAGACATCGCCGACGACTCCTACCATCAAGTGGAACGCGACGTAGAAATGATGAGAGAACTCGGCTTAGATTTCTACCGGTTCTCGCTATCGTGGAATAGGATCCTACCCAGCAGCTTCCCGGATAAAATCAACCAGGCCGGAGTGGACTACTACAACAGACTGATCGATGAAATGCTCAAGTACAACATAGAGCCGATGGTGACGCTATACCACTGGGATCTACCCCAGAAACTGCAAGATATGGGAGGTTGGGCCAACCCTGCTATAATCGACTGGTTTGCCGACTACGCAAGAACTGTTTACACGCTCTTCGGGGACAGAGTCAAGTATTTTATAACTATAAACGAGCCTTATCAGGTTTGCTACCAAGGGTACGGAGACGTGTCTAAAGCACCGAGGGTGAACATCACAGGTGTGGCAGACTACATGTGCGTTAAGAACTTGCTGCTAGCTCATGCGAAGGCGTACCATATCTATGATGAAGAGTTCAGGCGCGAGGGAGGGTTGTTGTTCATTTCGTTCAGCGCTCAGTGGTACGAACCGGCCAGCACTAGTGAAGCTGATGTACAAGCAGCTTATGAAGCTAACCAATCTATAGTAAGCACAACTGTTGAGTTATTTTTAATAGTTATGTAGTGTACGCTTACGGTAATCACTATTTCGTTTTTCAGTGGGCTCTTTACTCTAACCCTATATTCTCTGAGAGCGGCGACTACCCGGCGGTAGTGAAGGAGCGCGTGGCAGCCAAGAGTGCGGCCCAAGGGTTCCCCAGGACCAGACTTCAGGAGTTCACTCAAGCAGGTCACTATCTTTATTAGAGGCACAGAGAAAACATTTTTCCTATAAAATCTCTGAATGGACTTTAACGCAAACTGCGGTAATTACAGACGCAAAAAGTAGATTTTTTGAGGAAAGAAATTGTGCCAATTCACTGGAACTTAAAACATGTTTTTCAATTCCAGAGATTGAATACATCCGAGGTTCGTCAGATGTGTTCGGATTGAACCACTACTCCACGAATCTGGTGTACAGGAACGAGTCTGTTATCGGCTACTACGCGGTGCCATCGTTGTATGATGACTTTGAATTGCGCACTTATCAGCTGAGTGAGTGGAAGATTGGCGCATCTGACTTTACTAAGGTGAGATCATCAATATTTTGACTATGTGATATTGAGGTTAGGTTGAACGATAACGTTAGGGATAGATATGGCTTTAACAGCTGAATTAATAACATAAAACAGGGACCATTAAGAGTACTCTTCTGTCCTACGATAGCCAGAAAACCAGGTCATTTGTTTATTGTCTTTCTGTGTTGTCCCCAGTCAGTGCCGTGGGGTTTCCGCAATCTGCTGAACAGTATCCGCGAGCAGTACAACAACCCACCCGTGATGATCACTGAGAACGGGTTCGCGACTTACGGCGGCCTGGTCGACACCGACCGCGTGCAGAACTACAGGGGATACCTGGGGGCTGTGCTGGACGCCATCGATGACGGCTGTGACGTCAGGGCATACACCGCGTGGAGTATCATGGACAACTTCGAATGGATGCAGGGATATATGTAAGTTTTAACCTATCGTGGCTTGCGGACGCGATGCCAGATGTCTTGCTTAGCACTTGACGCAGGAGTAAGTCACTCTGCCTTCTGAACTTAGCTGCGCACGTTCGTATTTACGAACTATTCAAAGAATTTCAAGTCGACAGATGCCGGTTGGCTTTAAGCGGCTTAAAGATGGCCATCATGATTTACTGAATTAAGGGGAGTAGACTACCGTCAAACATCTTCTCTTTGGGATATTTCAACTGAACGTATTCATGAAAAATCGCAATCAATATAGTTTAACATCGCACTAAGTTTTTGCTTGAAGCATCATAACTAAAATATCAATGATGTTCCAATCAAGTGTTCCTTACTGCGGGCGGATATCGCTATTTTTCGTGTTTTTTTCCATGATATAGACCACCCTTTGGCTACAATCTCAACTGATGGTAAGCGACGATGTAGTTTGCCACTCATTTCAGTTTTATCTTGAAGAGGCCCTGATTGTAGTTATCAGGAAAAACAGTGGACGGTAATGAGTTCCATTCCCAGGAGGTTCGCATAATGATGGTGGAGCCAAAACGCTTAGTGCGAATGGGTGGTATGCTAACCCGGTATGGATGCTGAGCTATGCGCCTGCTAGTCTTTGGTGGAAGGGAGATGGTGGTATAAGATCATACACGACTACATTCCTCAAAATGCAAACTATAGAATATCGATAGGCAAACTTTGCGACGATGTGCTAGACTCTGGATTTCAATCAGTGCCGTTAAAAAAACGGTAGGAACCGAGCCGTAGATTGTTGCTTGTTCTTCTAGGCTTGGTCGCGTGGAACTGGCACCTAGACTCACCTAGCTTTAAGACGTTTCAAAGTGATTCTTAGAATTGAACTGAATAAAGACTATTTTGATTTGATTTGCCATGTGTAATAAATGAGTGCATGATTTCAGTGAGCGTTTCGGTCTGTACGAGGTGGATTACTCGAGCCGGGAGCGCACCCGCACGCCGCGCACGTCCGCCTTCGTGTACAAGCACGTCCTGCAGACCCGCGCGCTGGACCTCGACTACACGCCGGACGCCGCCGCCATGACCATTGACCCCGGACATTGATCACAACTATTAAATATCCAATAATTATACATTGTCTTGTGTTTACTTCCTAGCTTCCCCTGTGGTGTAGTCATATGGTTCAAAAATTCGCTAACAAAGAGGGTTATTAGATCAAGCAAAGCCACTTTTGTCTTATGTTATCGATTAATCTAATAAAATGTATTTATTTTTATCGAGAGATCTCTTTAGAAAAAAAAATACACAATTTACTGCGAAACAGTATTTTTTTGTGTCAAAATTGTGTAGCGTTGAAAAAATACATTAAAAATAGCAAGGGTCGCAGGAGGGACCCTTGACAAACACCACTGGGAAGGGAAACTTAGCTGGATATAACACTGATTACAACTATTAAATACGACACTACTGGTCAATTAATATTTTATTTTATACTAGCAAACGGCGGCGGCTTCGCTCGCCCCGTTAGCGTTACTTTTTCGGAATAAAAAGTATCCTATATCCGTCTCCTGGTTCTGAGCTAAATAGTAGTTCTAGTACGTTCCGATACTCAACAAGGATTCCCTGTTATAAAAAAAAATGCTATTTACTCAGTAGAATAGAAGTTACGACTGCTCACAAATTTAGATTCTCATTCTTTCCACAATTGAGCGCCGAGTCTAAGCGCAAATACAAGAGTCAAGAAGTAGAATAGACACATCAAGACAAGGATCATTTTTAAGTCAGTTTTAGTTAAAATCATTTTTTATTTGTATCGCAAGGTTCACTTTAAAACGTCTTAAAGCTAGGAGGTATTTGTGGCAGTTCTACGCGTTTCGGTTCCTGGCGGACCAAAGCCTAGAAGAATACTGCTTAATGCATTCGAATCCTTCAAACGTGTTATTGTACGGTTGCCTGAGTCTCTCGGACCGCGGTGCAGCTGGAGGAAACTGATGCAGAACAGGATGTAGGATGAGAGATTCCCCAGGGTCTATCTAGGCCCAATCAAAATACCATCACATGTCCTGTCCAATCTAATTAGGATTTGCCTTGCATAATAAAACAATTTGTATGTACAGCAATTTCGAGACAAAATAATGCTCAAAAGAGATGTTTCATAATGCGCTAGGTCTACGTATACTTGTATGAAAAATGCGGCAAATAAGGAAGATTATGTACCAATAAAATACTAAATTCACAAACTTATGAGTATGTTGTACAAAAATGTTCAATAGTTGTTGATTTATTGTAGTGGTGAATACCAAAAAACGCCACCATGACAGTTTTACCGCAGTTACTGACACTAACAAGTTTCAGTGTTATGCCATTTGACAGTTTTACCGCAGTGAGTGACACAAATATGTGTCAGTGTCATCCTAATTGACAGCGTTAGTTGTCTACTACTTCACGTCATGTCCAATTGTCCATGTCATGTAAATCCGCCATGTTTTGGGTGCGTTGTGTTGCTCTCTCTGAAAATTTCTGTGTTCAACCAAACGCAGTAGAATTGAAGAAAAATAACATTCTAAACCAAATTCTACATTGTTAAGCTGTATTTAAGATTGGTGTACATATACCTGGTGTGAGCTGCAAAGTTCCATGAAACATCTCATTTCCGAGCATTTTTGAGAAAAAATAATTTTCTTGGAGCATATAATCGCGGCAGACCAAGGCTAAGATAATGGAGGGACGAAATAGATGCCTACCTTAAGGATTGGTCCACAGTTGCCCAAACAAGGGATGAATGGAGAGAAGGAAGGGAGGCCTTTGCCCTGCATTGGGACACAACAGGCTATTAGTAATAATAAAAATCGGTTGTTTGTAAAGACGGTTTACTGCCGATAGTTGAACGTGCCAACGTCATCCAGCTGTCCAAGCGGACGCATCGCTCACTCAA
Organism: Thera britannica; assembly: GCA_939531255.2. NCBI lineage: Eukaryota > Metazoa > Arthropoda > Insecta > Lepidoptera > Geometridae > Thera > Thera britannica. The sequence continues at coordinate 12,249,462 of OW618042.2, read as the reverse complement.
GTAGGAGAGAGACAGATGTCGAATGCTGCCGAACGCGGAGGCCGTGCGTGCCTCTTTGTCGCTCGTTCCGCGCTCTCGCTTGCACTTCAAGCCTTAAATAGAACGCCTCAGAGCGAGGTAGCGCCGCATGAGTCATGTTTTATCGTGTGTGCTCCTGCTTCCTGCTGAGGAAAGAGCCCTCATAGAAGTTGTAGAGAACAGAAGAGGAAAGATGATTGGCCATCTTGTACGACATGACAGCTTTATCAGAAATATCATCGAAGGAAAGGTGGAAGGAAAGAGAGGAAGACCAAGGATAAGCTACATGAGCCAAATTAAAGCAAAGATCGCCGTCATGTCGTATAAGGAGGTCAAGGAGGTTGCCCTCAAAAGAAATACCTGGAGAAAAATGCATACATTACGCCGACAAGAGCGTTGCTCTTAAGTAAGAAGAAGAAGCAGCCGGCTCCATCGAATTATAAGACGCTGTCTGGTCAATAGAATCGCGTACGTTAGTGGTGAGGTGACGTACCTGCTCGCTGTCGCTGGTCTCGGAGTGGAGCGCGGGTGGCGCGGCGTGCGCGGGCGGGGCGGGCGCGGCGGCGGGGTGCGCGCGCAGGGGGAAGAAGTACGGCTCGAAGGTGTCCCGCACCCAGCGCCGGTACTGCAGCACGTGGTCCGTGACGCGCACCACGCGGCCCAGCGCGCTGCCCCCCGCGCCCCCGCCGCCGCCGCCGCAACCCGCGCCGTTGTACATCGCCTGCTGGACTATTATGTAGCCGTAGTCGAACGCCTGCAATGAACACAATAGTATATTATACCATGACTTCAAGAAAAAGAAAGATTTAAGCGAAAAATGTACGTAGCCCACCCACCAAATGGACTGAGGACATTGTGAAGATCGCGGGAAGCCAGTGTATGGAAAGGGATCGTTCTTCCTGGAAACGTGTAGGGAAGGCCTACGTCCAGCAGTGGACTACTTCAGGCTGATAATGATGATGATGATGAAACTTGAGAAACCGAGTTCATGGTCAATCTATTTAATCGATTTTGATGAAATTTATGTGGAACCAATTCTGGATATATTAGATTTCTTCTTCCTGCCCTTAGTTCATGTGGGGTCGGCACAACAAAATATTAGATACTTTCAGGTAAAAAAACTTTTCAAATAGGCTCATAAATTACGAAGTTATGCTGTAACAAACATAAAAAAAAATACAACCGAATTGAGAACCTCCTCCTTTTTTTTTTTAAATCGGTTAGTAACACGGCCTTCAGCGCAGAAAGCAGAGCTACTAGCAACTGAGCTGTGAGAGCTGTCTATACAGTAATATTTGCATTCAATATTGACAGTAGCCTCTGCTCAGATTAGGCAGTTAAGGCTGGTTACCACTTTGATTAGTGCGAGTGCAGGTGATTAGTGCAGGTGCTTAGTGGCTAGGTGTGGACAGCGACTGATTAGTGCAAGTGATTAGTGGGCTGTGTAGTAAAGTGAATAGAAGCGTGTTCTATTTTTGAAGTGAAAACTTCTTTAGCGGCGTTGAGCACTTTCTGAAATGGGTATAAAATCTTAAACTCGCGTCAGGATCACGTGACCCTGATAAAGCGTAAGACGGATGTTTTTGTAGAAATGTACCCTAAGACTACAACGTAGAGTTCATAATAAAAATCGAAAAAGCGTAAGACGGATGTTTTTGTAGAAATGTACCCTAAGACTACAACGTAGAGTTCATAATAATAAATTATAGTTTAAAAAACTAAAAAAAAAACGCTTTTATAACTAATTGAACTAAAAAGTTAAAAATAAAACTGTAATAATCAATTGAAAATTTATATTATTGGACAAAAAGCGTGGGGTGCTTTTTATAATAACTTCAGATATAATAAACTATTGATAAAATATTTACAACAATCAAAATCAAGCCCCCCACGCTTTTTGTACAATAATATAAATTTTCAATTGATTATTACAGTTTTATTTTTAACTTTTTAGTTCAATTAGTTATAAAAGCGTTTTTTTTTTAGTTTTTTAAACTATAATTTATTTTTTACTTTTTAGTTTTTTTTTTTCATATTTTTGCATTGTCATCGACCTTTGACAGGTGTGCAAAGTTTGAATCAAATCTGATCGTTCAAAGTAGGTTTTTTTATTATTTTTTTTATTTCTTTTCATTTTTTTTTTTTTTTTTTCATATTATTTCATTGTCATCGACCTTTGACAGGTGTGCAAAGTTTGAATCAAATCTGATCGTTCAAAGTAGGTTTTTTTTATATTTTTTTTATTTCTTTTCATTTTTTTTTATTTTTTTTTTCATATTATTGCATTGTCATCGACCTTTAACAGGTGTGCAAAGTTTGAATCAAATCTGATCGTTCAAAGTAGGACAAAATCGAGCTCAAAGGGGTCGGTTACATACATACATACATACATACATACATACATACATACAGGTGAAGCTAATAAAAGCGTTATAAAAATCACTTCAAAACATTAAACTGCACGAGAATTGCCGACTTTCACAGAACTGCACAATTATTGTGCAATAATTATAACAAGTGAAAAAAAGCCAAGGATCTCCAAATTAAATTATTGCAAATAATAAACAATAAAAAGCGGAGTCAATATAATTCTTATTCTATAAATGCAAAGTTTTTGAAGTGAAAACTTCTTTAGCGGCGAAGCGAGCCGCCACGCGACCACGGGGAACAGCGCGGCGAGCGAAGCGAGCCGTGCTGTGACCCCCCTTAGCCCCCCAGAACCCCCTCCTCCTATGTCTGCCGTTTTACTTCATTTAGGACCTACTTGTAGGTCGCGCGACAAGGTCCCTTCTAGCGGTTCCGACCCGTTGAGGATTTGGCTTTACGTAAAATTTAGGGTTCCGTATAGGGTTTTGATTGGGGTTATACTATATTGAGGAATTTGATTAAATGGTCGACTTTTAGGGTTCCTTAGGACTTTGATTGGAGTTTCAACTACACTTAGAAGCTTGATAATGTTAAAATTTTTAGGGTTCCTTAGGACTTTGATTGGGGTTTTACTATATTGAGGAATTTGATTAAATGGTCGACTTTTAGGGTTCCTTAGGACTTTGATTGGAGTTTCAACTACACTTAGAAGCTTGATAATGTTAAAATTTTTAGGGTTCCTTAGGACTTTGATTGGGGTTTTACTACATTGAGGAATTTGATTAAGTGGTCAACTTTTAGGGTTCCTTAGGACTTTGATTGGAGTTTCAACTACACTTAGGAGCTTGATAATGTTAACATTTTTAGGGTTCCTTAGGACTTTGATTGGAATTTCAACTACACTTAGGAGCTTGATAATGCTAAAATTTTTAGGGTTCCTTAGGACTTTGATTGGGGTTTTACTACATTGAGGAACTTGATAAAATAAACAACTTTTAGGGTTCCTTAGGCCTTTAATTGGACTTTCAACTACACTTAGGACCTTGATTATGTAAACAATTTTAGGGTTCCTTAGCACTTTGATTGGAATTTCAACTACACTTAGGAGCTTGATAATGCTAAAATTTTTAGGGTTCCTTAGGACTTTGATTGGGGTTTTACTACATTGAGGAACTTGATAAAATAAACAACTTTTAGGGTTCCTACGTTAATAATCAAGTTTTCACTTCTGCCGGCACTCCCGGAGTGCAACCCGTATTTTTTTTTTGCGAGTGGAGTGCGAGTAGCCACCCCGCGCGCCCTCCCTTCCCCCTCACTCGCAGCGTGCCTGCCCCTAAACACGTCTGGACAGGAATGTTTAGCGTTTAGTGTGTAGCGTCGGACGCTTGTTGTTGTAAAAATTGGTAAAGTGGACCGAAGACACTCGCAGTGAATTGGACACTACTCGCACTACAAACCTGTACTCGCACTAATCACCTGCACTCACACTAATCAAAGTGTAAACCAGCCTTTAGGTGGTTTGACTTGCGCAGTAAACGTATGAGGTGACGGTATGAGGTCTGAGGCGGAAAAGGCCGTGAAGGAAAGAGCTCGCTAAGTCTCACCTTCCATGGCACTATCCGTACCTGTTTGACTTGTATGGCTCCGTAGCTGGACCGTCCGATGTCATTGCCAGCAGTCAGCGGGTCCTCTATGCAGAGCAGCGACGGACGGTGACCCTCGTTCATCTCCTGGAAAACAACACAATACACATCAATTTAATAATACAGAAATATGCTACGAGAGTAATGGTGTGGTATCAGCCCCACTCTACGATCGATACAACTGTACCCGATCATATTCGTCTACCAAATGTTGTTTTCGTGTGAGCACCGTGTCTCTCTCTTTTGTATGGAAAATTGTTGAGACAACAACTCGTTTCAATCGTTTCTACGTAAGGAATTTTTGTTGTCTCACCTTCTCTCCATACAATAGAAAAAGACAAATGAAGAAACAATGAAATGGGACGTAACAACGTCATAACGATCAACACAGAACGTCATACACAGATGTCGAACGCTGCCGAACGCGGAGGCCGATTGTGCCTCTTGGTCGCTCGTTCCGCGGTCTCGCTTGCACTTCAAGCCTTAAATGGAACGCCTCAGAGCGAGGTAACGCCACATGAGTCATGTTTCTTAGTGCGTGCAGCCGGCTCCATTGAATTATAAGACGTTGTCACGTCAAAAAAAACATGATCTCTTAATACCGTAGTCTCTCACCTTCTGTATCTCATCCTTGGACACATAACTCCCTCCATTCTTCACTCGTATCGCCGTCTTCACATAGTTAAACTTCCGTCCATACAGCTCAAAGAACTCAATGAGCAGCACTCCCAGGTTGTGCGGCTGGCGCAGCCTCTCGGGCCGCGGGTGCAGCTGGAGGAAGCTGATGCACATGAGGATGAGGGAGTACGAGGAGATGCCTCCCGTGAACACCTCGTTCAGGTCGCGCTGCAGGAGGAACTGCTTGAGGACCATCACCAGCCGGGTGAGGACTGGGTACTTCTCCTGGAACGGGGAAATGGTTAATGTTAGTAACTGTAGCTATCATGGTGCTATTGTGCACGAAAGGAGCCTCTTCAAATCAAATCAAATCAAAAATCAAAATGTTTTTATTGAAAAAATTACAGGTAGGACAAATAAAGGGTTGGGATCTCTTCTTTTAAGTTGTTAAACCTGTATTAGAAGGGCCTCTTTGAGGCGCACTTAAAATCCTTTCACCACACTTGGTTCAAAAGAATCAAGAAGAAGATGCTGCTATTTTGTTTTATATCCTTTCTGTTACTGATTTTATTGAAAGTTATGGCGGTGGAAAGAAATATCATAAATATTCCACATAACACTATCTTGCCCCAAACTAAGCAAAGCTTGTACTATGGGAACCAGATAGCTGATATAATACTGAATGTATTTTTTTTGTAAATATACAGGGTTATTCATTATTACCTGCAAATGCTCAGGAATTAGGTTCAACAAATAAAATAAAAAATATTTATGAAATGATTTTTTTAAGTTTTGTTATGAAAATCCCGAGAAAATCGATAAAGGAATCATTGGCGCCTGACCTATTTTGACCTTTGATCTGCGCCCGCGCGCCGTGAGCGACACTTTGCGTTCAGTCACCGCCTGGGTGGGTCATCGTCCTGTTCTCCATGGCAATCATTATGCAATAGCCGTAAAGAAATTAATAAAAACAAAATTATGATACAAAAACTTAAATCAAAATATAAATAAAATCATTTCATAAATATTTTTTATTTTATTTGTTGAACCTAATTCCTGAGTATTTGCAGCTAATAATGAATAACCCTGTATACTTAGATTACAATATAATACCCAGACAGAGAGCAAACATTACACCACACAAATATTTCTTGGTGGGGATCGAACCCACGGTCTACAGTCCAGTCTCTGAGTTATGAGGGCTGACAAAGAATCCGAGCTAAAATCCAAAAAACCCAAAGTGGGCTCTCCTGTCGTGTGCCAGTTGGTCACTGGTTTCTTCTTGATCACCATGCGTAAGTTTACTGACCCGATTGAGGTATTATGGTCCTGAAAAACGTCACAAATTGTTATTGGCAGACAAATCTACCCTTATTCGCGCTCTTATAGTAGTTTCGACACTACTATAGTGACCGGGTTACCAACTGAGTCGTGCGGCCATAAATCATTTCAATAAGTCGATCTCGCTCGCACTTGTGGGTCTTATGGAGCCGCATAGTGATGTGCGTACGATTATAGGCGCATATCGACAACAATCAAACCAGATACAAACATAGTAGATAGTATTGTAGCCCTGAAACTGACAACTGAACGACTCAGTTAGTAACGCGGTGACTATAGCTACCTAGCTAGTAGTATAAGAACAATCTCAGCTACAGCCGAGTGTACGTTATATGTAGCGGCACATAACTTTAGCGCTGACCGTCATTGCGCAGAAGTCGAAAAATAAGGTACCTGAGGGGGGCTAGCGGTATGAAAGGCGGGCGTGCGTAGCGCTGATTGGCTCTCCAGTCGCACTCCGCTCTCTGTACCAATAGGACACTCTGCACACATCCACACATCCAGTGTGCGCGACATGCGCACACTACGACGCATGCGCAGCCATCCCCTCCGCGTATCGCTCAGCGCTAAAGTTATTTGCCGCTAGTTATACCAATCAGTGTGTACGTTTGGCATCATGACAGCGCTATCAGTTGTATACTCACATTGTTTATTGAATAACTTGACGTAACACTGACCTTAAAGTGTTTGATAAGCTCGGCGCTCTTCACTCCGCTGCTCATGTTGAACGATATATCCACCTGGAAACGATATCAACCAATTGAGACTTTATGTCAATACAAATAAGAGTCATAATACAGAATCTTTTAATATCACAAAGCTGAATTTCACGAGCCATTAGGTATTCAATGGTCAAATTTACGCACAATTCTCAGACTGGTCGTGATGGTACTAGCCACAGAATACAGAATACAGTAGAAAGGCCGTTTGTATGGGTCTTATGGGAACTGCTGTCGCCAGTTTTACTAAAGCATAGATTTTTGACATTCTTCTATGGAGAACTGTCAAAATATTCATTTTTGAGGCTTGACTCAGACTAAAACATTGTGTCTGCACACGAGCATTAGGCCCGTATTCTGAAACAGTGCTTGAGTCTCAGTCGAGTTTCAAGCACTCTCAAGCATAGTTTGTTTGACTGTTTTTCATTGAAAAATGACAAAAATTGAGCTCGACTTGAGCTTGAGGCTCGACTCAGAATTCAAGCATAGATTTTATGACAGGGCTTTAATACACTAGTCTCTAAGTTACATTGTTACTAACAAAATTATAGATTAATGTCTGAAATAAATACTATTCTATTCTATTCTTTAATGTGGCATGTTTATAAAATGGCCTGCACACATTTAGGCGATGGCGATCTAGATGAGCTGTCTAGATGTGCGCAGGCCTTAAATTGACGAGTGTTAACCGAGTGGTTGATCATTTGATATGACATCTCCGGAGCAGATGTTCAGCAAGTTTATCATCCGCACTTGATGTGCGACTGGTTTTTCCGCAAGTAGGCCGCTGGCGGGCCTTTTTGCTTGACCCTTGACACGTGTTACTCGAACTTTTTTAGGTTCTAGAACACGCCGATTTCCTCACGATGTTTTCCTTCACCGTTTTGAGAGTACTGGCATAGTGCACATACATTTTTCGACCGAAAAACTTATTGGTACACGGATTTGAATTCACGACTTTCGGATCGGAAGGCAGGACCACTACCACTAGACCACCAGTGCTCTTTACAATAACCCCAAAGGGGCTATTCTCAATTAGGACCAGTATCAATTGGCTAAAAAAAAATTGAATTGCCAAAGTGTGCACGGGCCTTTATGGCATCCAATTAACATGCATGTACAATAACATCACGTGACAATTTTGTGCACTCAGTTAATTCGCAGCCAGTTCGGACGTACATTAACCGGACCCGAGTGGTTGATATGACGTCTCCGGAGCAGGTGTTCAGAGTAGTATGAGTGGCGTAGGTACCTTGACGTCGGAGTACTTGTCGGTCATCTTGACGATGGGCACGGTGGCCTTCTCCAGCACCTTGATGCTCTCCTTCTCCGCGATGTCCTGCACCACCAGCTCGCGCTCCAGCGTCCACAGCGGCAGCTTCTCCCATTGACCTGCACACAACAACATACATAACTACCATTACACGCTTAGCTAACTAACAACGTCTTATAATTCGATGGAGTCGGCTGCACGCACGAAAAAACATGACGCATGCGGCGTTACCCCGCTCTGAGGCGTTCCATTTAAGGCTGAAAGTGCAAGAGAGAGCGCGGAACGAGCGACAAAGAGGCACGCACGGCCTCCGCGTTCGGCAGCGTTCGACATCTGTCTCTCTCCTGCTTGAGTAAGCGATGCGTCCGCGTGTACAGCATGTTTTCTTCAAGTATGAAGTGCAGTGAAAAGTGAATGTGGTTTCAATTGTTTATAGCAACGATAATTGCGGCTTATGACGTTGTCACGTTCAACTATCGTCAGTAAACCGACTTTACAGCAACCGATTTTTTTATTAAATCGAAAAGGGAAAATGTTTAAACATCTTCTACGACATGACAGCTTCATAAAGAACACCATTATAGGGAAACGGGGAAGAGGAAGGCAAAGATAAGTTACATGAGCCAGATAAAAGAAAAAGTCACTGTCATGTTGTATAAGGAAGTCAAGGAGGCCGCATTCGAAAGACTTAATTAGAGAAAACTGCATCAAAACCCCGACAAGAGCTAAGCTCTTAAATATAAGAATAGAAGATTTTTTTTTGCCCCGTTCCCTTTACTTTTCGGGATAAAAAGTATCCTATGTCCGTTTCCTGGTTCTAAGCTACCTCCCCTCCTCACCAATTTTCAGTCAAATCGGTTCAGACGTTCTTGAATTATAAATAGTGTAACTAACACGACTTTCTTTTATATATGACGCGACTGTAGCCTGCAGAATCTAGATAAAAGTAGACAAAAACATAAAAATTCTATAAAAAATATGAATAGCAATAATGGAGCGACTTCCTGTCAGAACATCTAATTAGCTGTATCCACCGCGTTGGTCTAGGCACGCCTCCGCACGCTCGCTACCGTATTTTTTGTATCGCACGCAACATGATTGGATGAATGGACACTGTCAGGGCGCTTGTACACGCTAAGAAAAAACGCCGGGTCTACCCAAGAATTCGTGTCGTAACTAGAAAATAACTGTGTACACTGCTCGCAGCGGTGCACGAAAAAAATCTTATCTGCGCAAGACACGACGCGGCGAACGTTGTTGCGTTTTCGTGTGTGAAAAAGACAAAATTCTTGTCGTCTACACGCAGAATTTGTCTTGTCTGCCGCAGGAACGGCAAATTTTCTTAGCGTGTACAAGCGCCCTTAGAGGAAACGTAGTGGCCCTACTAACTTGATTGAACTATTTACGGTCATGGAAGCTGGAAATAGGCACCATGTCATTGTGTCAAGTTACCATTTATGGTGATTTCTCGATTTGGAGTACTTGTGAGATAAGGAAGTAAACGCTGAAGCCTGGCTTTCAACTTTAATGTGTCGGAACATAATTTAAGTTTAAAAAACTTGAGAAACCGACTTCATTGTCAAACGGCTAAACCGATTTTAATAAAATTTGTTTGGGACAATCTGAACGTAAGAATAACCTTCCAAATAAAAAAATAATTTTCTAAATCGGTTCATAAATGACGGAGGCATGCAGTTACAAACATTAAAAAAATTATTTAAAAAAAAATGGCAACACCGATTTTAATAAAATTAAAATGGGACCAATCTGGAAGCAGTACCTTTCCGATAAAAAAATAATTTTTCAAATCGGCTCACAAATGACGAAGTTATGTGGTAACAAACATAAAAAAAAAAAAAAAAATATATATATATATATAAGATATATATATATAAGAAATATGAAAAGGAAATCATGCCAAGAGTATATCCCTGAGGTATTCTGTGCCATAGTTGAAGCTAACTAAAGTTTAATTTAACCAATTTGAGGGTTGAACGTAGCTCACGCATGTCAGGAACGTCCTTTACGATGCACCGCCCTACGTCCATCAACTTGAGGCTCACAGAGAGCCTCACGTGCCAGTAATACCACCGGCACCCACACCCTTCAAACCGAAACACAGTAATCATCACGGTAGAAATAAGCATGGTGGTAGTACTTCCTCGGACGAGCCACACACAAAGTGCTCTACTCCAATGCCTTCAGGAATTCTCGATGAAGAGTTGAAACATTAGAGGCCGATCTGACATCATCTCTTCGTAGCCCGTAATAGAGTGAGCTTTGTGTGCAAATTAGCTGGTATTATCCCACCGGCATGTCATCGCGTTCACGGTAACTACAGCGCACTGACTCATAGCATAAGGCTGAAAGCATACTTGAGACACGACAATCTTATGACAGACCAGCGCTTTACATAATGTATGAAGACGCACAGACTGCAAACAAAACGACATATAGACAAAATTGTCTACACCTACAAGAACTGCACAGCGACGAATCTGACTACGATTGTCGCCTTCTCTTTTGTTTGTACGTGGGCGCGCATATAGAAGGAGCAAACAAAGTCAAAACAATCTCCCACCAAAGGTACCCCAGTAGACAAAACGGTTTTTCATTACTCATACTCTGAAAGTAGGTCTGAAGTTGCCTGATTAGGCCCCTAATTGAAAGTAAAACTTTCAGCCCTAGGGAGAATCGCTTTCTACTGACATCTGTCAAATTATAAAAAAAAACAAGTTCTATTTTATTCAACCATGTTCCAACTTTCTAAAGTCTTTCTAACTGCAACGAGGTCGTTGAACCAAATTCCAACTTTTTATTCAGCAAGTAGGTTGGAAACCCATTACAACAGTTAGTTTAAAAAGTCTAATTAGAGCGCAATGTAAAATTTAAAATTAAATAACATAAAGATAGTATTAAATAAATAATATATCTTCTAAATTACTTGATTAATATATAGCTTCAACTATTTATTTAAAATAACATTGATTTGAGCAAACAATTTACCATTTTTTAAATTAAGAGAATGAAAATAATGGCTGAATAATGCTGGCGAGCCGTAGCCGAAGGCCCGCCAGAGAAAAAGAAAAAAAAAAACCGGGAAGGCGGCAATTCAATCTTCATTTTCACAAATTTTTCTTTCATGTTTTTATTTTTACTTTCCTTGTATTCGTAATGAAAAGCACAGTGTTTACCTCGGGTGAAAGTCTTTTAAGTCCCTCAAGCTCCATTGGCGCCCTCGCTAACGCTCTGGCGCCAAACCCGTCTCGGGACTCAAAAAACGTGACTTTCAACACTCAGGTAACAATGTACTATTGTTTTAGGTGTGCGACGTATCGCAGACAAAACAGTTTTGCGGCAGACTTGAAAGTATGTCTAAAGACTGTCGTGACTCAAGTGTGCGCTCAGCCTAACAAAGCGTGCGTGTACGCAGTCCTATGATTGTAGTAGCGCAACTTGAATGATTTGGAACAATTGGCAGATGATGTTCACGTTTGATAAACAACATTGAATGGGTGGAAGGTCTTTGGCACTGACTTGGCAGAGTTCTAGAATCTTTTGATATAGTTAGCGCATGTTACGGCTGACTGTATCGTTTACTAATCTAGATCTAGAATAGCAACTGATATTTTTTCCAAAAGATAAACAAACTTTAGCTATTTTAAATTTTAAACTATAACGATAAACTGCACACAGACTCACCAAATTGATCCTTGTCATACAAATGAATAAAGAATACTTTGGATTTGAATTTGAAAGATTTATTCGAGATATAATGCTCTCCAAGGCATGAAAAAGATGTCGGAGTAGTTGGGCAGCAATGGCGGCGACTGCCACAGGACCGAATAGAGTGACGGATTAGAGAGGAAGCCTATACCCAGCAGTGGGTGCATACAGGCTGAATAGATAGATAGATGGAAGGCATGAAAACGATGAATTTGAACTTCCTCCAGGTACTTGTTACACGTCGGCGAGTTGATAATTTAAAACCAAAGTAGAATGTTATTTAGATATATATTTTTTTTACATGAGCGCTTCTTTCAGCACGTTTATTTGTAAGTGCTAGCAAACCTTCAAATCTGTCGTTAGACATCATTACGAGCCCGCGGTACTGCTACGCTTTACATTGGTATACATTTATTACCTAACATTTATTGTGTACGCGCCGGTTTGGCTCGCCTGATAGCCATGAAATGTATTCGAGATTTCGAACACAGTATACTAATTTCAGTGCATTGATAACAAGAAATTGCGTGTAATGTATGCATCACCGGAAAATATTTGCTTATTTTTCTTGATTTGAGCGGAATAATTATATTATGTGATAAAGATTTTAAAAAAGGTGCATTCTTTTTTAAAATTTGAGTATTTTCATACGTTTGCTTGTTACGTTTGTTTGTTTAGACAGAAACTTCTAGTTTCTGTCTAAAAAAAAGCAAGCCTATAAAGTGTTTAAAACAAAAAAAATAAACCAGCTAAGCTAGCTTTAATCAACCCTGAAGATGGCTATATAACCGCTAGTCAAAGAAATGTGTTGAAAAGCTTCAGGGATAATTCTCGTTTTAATTTCAACAAGCAGCTAGACTAGACTTTTTAAGATTCAGTTGATAGAACCCAATCATTACATCTTTACAAGTATTGCAGCCGCCGACCGATCACTCTATTAATACCCCAGGTTGACTGTCGACGGCCTCGCATCAAACCAGTGTACTTTTGCACTATTTACATTCGACGCATGCACACAGAACAATCTACGCTACGCATACAACGTGCTGGCTAATCTGTGTACGGTGACGTCACGTTGCTGGGCGCCCACTAACTGACGGGTAAATTAGTAGAGATGATGGAGATATTATCGCGACAACATTTTTCATGCATGCCAAATGTTTATGAATTAGCAAGGTAATGTAACTTTAAATACTTCGTTTGACAGCTGTAGCGTGTAATGCGGAATCTGCGAAGACTATTCGGGGAAGTCCCGCCTCACTTTGTAACAGACAGACCTAGAGTGTCACAAAGCAACGCAAGAGGTCAACACTGATTAAGTTCATAGACCTTTTCTAACATGCAATAACGTAATTTGCGATAATGTTAAAGAGTTCTTTGAAATCCTATCAAATTGGAATATTATAGATGTAATAGTGGAATCCCGCGCGACTTTACTTCGCATGACGGATAAAGGAATTAGATTGCCTATGCCACACTTCCAGACCTCTAGGCCTTGTAATTTCGAATATTTGGTGATAAGTATGTGGACTCCTCTTCTATAGCTATAAATAGCTTCCCGTTGACCTACCACTGAAACAATCAAACTTTCATTTCTAAATCTTTAAGTAGCCTCATAACAAAGAATAGATGTAAATTTTACTAACAAAATAATCATGAAAATATAAATAATATGGCCAATTCACACCAACACCCCAAAACTAAGCAGAGCTTATACGATGGGAACCAGATAGCTGATATCATACTTGAATACATTCTTTTGCAAATACTTAGAATACAAATAACACGCAGACAGAGAATATAGGTACATCTATGATCACCACACAAATATTTGTTCTAGGTGGGGATCGATCCCACGACCTACGGCGCAAAAGGCAGGGTTACCACCAACTGATCGGTGTACTGTCAGGCTGTGGATGATGATGATGATTATAAGAACCGTTTATAACTGTCTATCACATAAAATACTTTTTGTTGTGATTCAATAATCTCCCTAAGTTTCTGTGTTCTGTATTCATTTGCCTGACCTTGCTAGAATCTCTATTGAATAACATGAATACATCATAGCGTCTTATCAATAAAACTTTTGGCTTGGGGTCAAATTGAATACCGTATTGTACAACGGATTGTGTTGAGTTTATCCTTTTGTGTCGAATAAGGGGAATCTTTACAAAATATATTTTTAAGAAAGTTCATAATAGATTAAATGGTGGATAAAGCTTGTTTGTCGCGCGATATGGTAATTAAAGGTCATGTGTCAGCTCAAAGAGCGGCCTGGGGCACCGGTGCCCGAGATCCGGTAATAACAATAAGAGCATATTAAGTATGTACAGGAAAGCTGAGCGCACACTTGAGTCACAGCAGTCTTTAGACAGACTTTCAAGTCTGCCGCGAAACTGTTTTGTCTGCGATACGTCGCACACCTAAAACATAACTGTTTTGTCTACTGGGGTACGTTTGGTGGGAGATTGTTTTGTCTTTGATGTGCGCGCACACATTACAAACAAAAGAGAAGGTGACAATCGTAGTCAGATTCGTCGCTGTGCAGTTCTTGTAGGTATAGACAAGTTTGTCTATGAGTCGTTTTGTTTGGAAGTCTGCGCGTCTTCATACATTTTGTAAAGAGGTAGTCTGTCTTAAGACTGTCGTGTCTCAGGTCTACTCTCAGCCTTATGCAGATTATTTTAAAGTTTATTTTAATTATTAGCTACAAAAAACGGTTGACAGGGAACAAAATTGCGCGAAAAGTGACATCGATTGAACTTATCACAAGTGAAAGTGAGGTGACTGACCTTAGAGGAGTTGAATAACTTTTACCTAAATTCGAGCGCCCCCAATATTAGTCAGAGCAGAGTGCTGTAGGCATCCGATTCTGGCTATCTTATCAGACGCGTGGGCTTGCTTTACGAGACCAATATACCTAGTTACGACCTCTGAACAGATATAGCACAGATATTTGACATATTATAACACATACAGATTCAGTTACATCACGATATTCACGATATTTTTTTAGAGGATCTGTGTCTTCACAGAATATTTAGTTAAAATAAAACAAATATGTAAGGGGGACTCCCTTTACAACAGACATGAGTATTATATCGCATTTTTGGCCGCTAGTTCCCTATAATAGGATTCCCAAGTTTAAGGTTTAGAAACCAGCAATTTATATTTAAGGGCGCTGAGCGACTTCTTAAGATAAGACAACGAGATTTGTGTCCACATTCGGCTATCTTTACACCCCTACTTACATTACAGATAATGGGATAATCGATTATGTTTACAGTTAAAGAAACACTATTGATAACAACAACACTATTTATAAACTTCAAATAAATAAATTATAGTTTAAAAAACTAAAAGAAACGCTTTTATAACTTATTGAACTAAAAAGTTAAAAATAAAACTAATAATCAATTGAAAAATTTATATTATTGTACAAAAAAGCGTGGGGTGCTTTTTATAATAACTTCAGATATACTAAACTATTGATAAAATATTTACAACAATCAAAATCAAGCACCCCACGCTTTTTGTACAATAACATAAATTTTTCAATTGATTATTAGTTTTATTTTTAACTTTTTAGTTCAATTAGTTTTATAAAAGCGTTTCTTTTAGTTTTTTAAACTATAATTTTTTTTTTACTTTTTTTTTTTTTTTCATTTTTTTTTTTTTTTTTTTCATATTATTGCATTGTCATTGACCTTTGACAGGTGTGCAAAGTTTGAATCAAATCTGATCGTTCAAAGTAGGACAAAATCGCTCAAAGCTCAAAGAGCTCAAAGAGGTCGGTTACATACATACATACTAGGGCATGCTCCCGGGAAGTATCAGTATCGAAAGTACCGGGAATTATCGCTGATTTTGAACTTTTCTAGTACCGGTTCTCCACGAAGGAATTCCCGATACTTTCGATACTGATGACAATGATCAATTATTGGCGTTTTCTTGTACGATATAAATAAATGTCGATAAAAACACTAGCTATGCGTTCAGTTTCACTTTTCTGTATACATGCTAGATATTTTGACAAATTACAAACCTATAATTTACATCATTCAGATAATATCTCAACAATTTCAGACAAGTCAAACGATGCACGCCCAGATAGTTTTAGTATTATAATAATGAAGATATACGCGAAATAAATTAGAATATCCTGAGTGACCGTCCTCCTGAGTGACCTATACGGATTTCGCCGAAATCCAACAGCCGTCCGTATACCTTCTAGCGTATGTCACTCACTTATGGAGTGAAGCCATCCAGAGAAACAGAGAAGCTTTAGCAGTTTCTCTGGATATCTTTGACCGGGTTTGGCATGACAGCCTATTAAGCAAGCTTCCTACGTATGGATTACCCACTGGCTTATGTGTTTGGGTATCAGACTTTCTGATGGACCGATCAATTCGAGTAGTCGTTGACGGCTGCTCGTCTGATCAAATGGCAATTAATGCCGGAGTTCCTCAGGGGTCAGTTCTCTCTGCAACACTTTTCCTGCTGTACATCAACGATCTGCTTAGACCCGGTATCATTGGGTATGCAGACGACAGCACCGTTGTAGAGAGATACATACCTGAAGCACGTTCCAGTGGATATCAGATCCAATCTCATAGAGAGGCAATGATTGAACGCATGAACTTAACGCTGAAGGTAGTCGCAGAGTGGGGCGATGCCAATTTGGTGAAGTTCAATGTTTCAAAAACACAGGCGTGTCTATTTTCCGCTAAGAGGAGTCAATTTCACCTAACTTCTACTTTCCGAGATGTATCCCTTCCGATTTTAGACCAACTAGAGCTTCTAGGGTTTACCTAACCAGTAAATTGAATTTTGGCTCGTTCATAGAATCCAAAGCCAAGACAGCTGCGAAGAAGCTAGGCATTTTATCGAAGGTGAGACAGTACTTCACACTGGGACAGCTTCTTAACCTGTACCAAGCACAAGTCCGGTCGTGTATGGAGTACTGTTCTCATCTCTGGGATGGCTCTGCCAAATACCAGCTTGAGGCATTGGAAGCTATTGAGAGACGAGTCAAAAGGCTCATTGGTAGCGACACTCTAGTCGAGTCTAAGCTCGTCCAAGCTCCTAAGTCTCGAACATCGCCGTAAAGTTGCCATTCTATCGGTATTCTACAGGATACATTTCGGAGAGTGTGCTACGAAACTTCACAATTTAGTTCCCCCATCCCCATTCTACCATCGCACCACTAGACGCACGGAATTCCTTGCCGGCGTCTGTCTTTCCGAGTACAACAAATCCAACAAATTGAACGTTTTCAAGACAAGAGTGAATAGGTATCTTCTAGGTAAGCGTACTACATCGTCGACCGCATCGTCACATAACAGCAGGTGAGATAGCGGTCAAACGCAAAACTATAAATTGTAAAAAACAAAAAAAAATCGTGTATTTTGTGGTTGTGTGTGGGTTAATTTGCGGTTCTGAATAAAAAAAATATATCTCAATAATACAAAGTGTTTTTTTCAGTAGTTTTTCTTTCATTGTATATCTATACAGCCAGTTTTATTAAAAAAATTAAGTCAGTATCGAAAGTATCGAAATTCCCGGGAATTCCCGGTTCCGAGCCCAGTATCGGGCGAAAATTCCCGGTTCTGAGAATGGTTCCGATACTGCATGCCCTAATACATACATACATACATACATACATACATACATCATACATACATACAGGTGAAGCTAATAAAAGCGTTATAAAAAAGAGGTTCTCAATTCGGTTGCATTTTTATCGCCTAACTTCGTAATTCATAAGCCGATTTTAAAAAATAAACGTAATACTTTCAGATTGGTCGCATAGATTTCATGAAAGTATGTTCAGCAGTTTGGCCAAGAAATCGGTGTCTCAAATTTTTTAATTCATTTTATTACCAGAGTGATGGCTAATGTTTTCGTAAATACCAATGCTACTCGCAATAATAAATGGACTAAAATGCGCTAGTTCAAAGAAAACGCTGTCCTTATTAAGGTGGTTAGTGCCAGCAGATAGATCCAAAATGGTGAAAGAAAAGTCTGTTTTTATTTTAGTTTTTAGTAAACGCGTGCAGTTTTCAAAACAACTCGCACTCTGTCACACAAAGTGGCATTAAGTGCAAATGAGAACATTGTAGTTTTTGTTTGATGCGTTGGATTCTCTCAATGACATATCGTCTACAAGAGACCCTAATAGTATAGCTTCCAAAGATGATCCACTACCTGAAGGTTGTTGAACATCTCACAAAGTAACGTACAAGGCAGCACTCACCTATGACAACCAGGTCGATATCACTAGTAGGAAGGTAGAGGCCGGTCCGGAAGGAGCCGAACACCTCGACCCGGGCTTGCGGCCACAGCGCGAGGATGGCGCTGCGTATCCTGTTCACCACGGTCGAGCGCACCAGGTGCTCAGTCTCCGTCGGAGACATGTACATGTAGAAGTGCTCGATCTCTTCGTGTAACCTGCGAGAGAAATCTTGTTTAGATACAAATAGACATTTGAGAGCACTTGTGGTCTAGTGGTAGTGGCCCTGCCTTCCGATCCGAAGGTCGTGGGTTCAAATCCACTCGTGTACCAATGAGTTTTTCTTACGAAAAATGTATGTGCACTATGCTAGTACTCTCAAAACTGTGAAGGAAAACATCGTGAGGAAACCGGCGTGTTGTAGAACCTAAAAAAGTTCGAGCAACACGTGTCAAGGGTCACGCAAAAAGGGCCCACCAGCGGCCTACTTGCGGAAAAACCTGCCCGCACATCAAGTGCGCATGATAAACTTGCCAACTTGACATAGACTCAAACTCAAAAGTGTAGGTATTTATTTAGTAGAATCGCAAGCATCACTTTGAAACGTTTTAAAGCTACGTAAGTCTAGGTGCCAGTTCCACACATTTCCTACTACATTTTAAATTTTGTAGCAAATTCGAAATTTGTAAAGGATTTCAGAAAACACACTCCTAAGAGCATAGTCGGAACTACTAGACTTGGTCGCACGCATGGAACTGACGCCTAGATTCACCATTTTTAGCCGACTTCAAATAAAAAAGGAGGTTCTCAATTCGGTTGTATTTTTTTTATTTTTGTTATTTCATAATTTCTTCATTCATGAGCGGATTTGAAAAATTCTTTTATCTAAAAGATTATAATAGTCTTCCAGATTATTCTCATAGATATTTCATCAAAATCGATTCAGCAGTTTGGTCATGAAGTCGGAAGTTTTTAAACGTATAATTATAAAAGCGATCCTTTGAATCGAATTCTGTTACCTTTCGTTTCCAGGATTAGTTACGACAAAACAACAGTTGATAAATTAGCGTGTCGTGGTAAAACTGTATTGCATAGATCCGTCACAAAAAGCAAGGTCACGAAAGGAGCCCACTATCATACATTCCAAGGCAGTCCGGAGCCCATTTCTGTCCATTATCAGCGAGTAACGACATTACGATGATTGTTTACTTCGGATAATATTGCGCAACATCAAGTAGGTGTACAAGCGTCATCAGATTTCGTGACTGGTGGAATCCATTCAGAGGCACAGTGTCACGCATAGTACATACTAGGCAATGACGTAGACAGCACACCATTGATGACGTAGCAACAAGTGGAACTGACAGGACACTGACGATGCTCAGCATCACAGGAGTGATGCATGTGACTGGGAATCTTTGGTTACGAATAGTTTTAATTTTGGAAGCAAAGCGTCATTGAGCGTTTTAACGACATGGAACACGAGAAAACGATCATTTTCCGGACAGTATTTGATCATCGGCAATAAAATATATCTGGACAGAGATAATGCTGGAATGCTTGATCAGCTCGGTGTTTTGTTACTCAAACCTGTTTTTGCAGGTGCGAAATTTGGACACGCGATCGAAACGTGCTACCAGAGCTAATCTCACCTTCGCATATTTAAATGCCAGATCACTCGAATTCCAGGTGTCTGGCCTTAACACAGCTCTGAGACCTTTCACCTGAGACTTGTTTGGTCCAGTTTACATTTTGATCAATAGCGTGCGTATCATATGAATATATCCAGGCTTCTAGGACTAAGATTTATGGACAGTATTTATGTATTTCTTTACAATAATAGGTATTCTATACTAATTTATGTTGAAAGATTTGTATGTTTGTAATGAATAAACACAAAAACTACTGCGCCGATTTCAAAAATTATTTCACCATTGGAAAGCTATACATTAACTTTGAGTAACATAAGCTATATTAATGTGTTTACAAAATAAATGTCCACCCGTGCGAAGCCGGGACAAGCCGGTAGTATATGAATAAAATACATTGTAGGAACTAAATCAGAGTAAGAACTAACAACCAATAAACTGGTAGCTTATAAGGGTTTGTGCAAACGACTCTTTAACGCGGTGAAAACGACGTCGTTATAATGTGATGTATGCCAAAGTACCAGGTTTAGGGTGAATTATGCTTGAAGTATTCGCTTTTAATTATAGGTCCCACCATTCGTATTTCGTTTGTTTTTACGCCATCGTTGCCAACGCAACGTCCCAACAAGGACACTGTACCTACATCTCACATGAATATGCCTAGTCAAATCAACCTGGCTGCACTTATCTGGGCGAATGTGGGAAGGAAATACCAACGATAATGAACCTTATCCACATAGCAATTAGATGTAGGTCCCAAACTGCAGCGTTATCGAGGGGACAACGTCCTTAGTTACCACAGTGCGTGCTTACTTACAATCGATACCCACCTACATTCGCGCTTGATTCACTGTCATATAAAATGTACTACAAATAAATGCAATCGAAATTTCTAGAAAATTTCGGGAATTTTATAGGATTGTAATGTGAATATGAAATAATCAGCCTTTAAATATAGATAGAACAGCTAAGGAATCCGGAAAAACTTTGTTCAATTAAACAAGTACCTACAATGTTAGTTTATATCTAGCAAACAATGGGTTGGAACTTGGAAGTCGTCCTTCAACATCACACACCTTTAGGATATTTAAGAATAATCTCTCTTCTCAGTAAAGACTGAACGTATTTTTGTGGGATGGAAAGGCAAGTCTTTGAATATAGAGTCAATTTTTACCTAAAAAACTCATTAAACTTGTTAATCTACTTCCGTCTGACTGTACACACGAGCGGAGATGCGGGCGGGTGGTAGTACACACACTGTGCATGTTACAAGATCAGATCCACAATGCAGTGACATACGGCGCCAAGTGTCCAGTCTACTCATATTCCAACTCTAAAACGCGGTCTAGGCTAGTCTAGACGAGACGACCTCGATTCGAAAGCCGTGCCCACTTGGACTCTAAGACACCTGCATCAAGAATCAAAATAGAACGAAGAAAGTTTGACTCGATTATTTTTACAACTGTGCTGTTGCTGTTTTGTACATGGCATTACAAATATTGAATGACGACATTTAAAAAGTAGGAACTCACCTAATAAAAGTGCAATTATTTTAAAACATGACGTATAATTTGGTGGAATTAAAAAGATAACTAGGTATATAGTTATTAAAATCACCATTAAAGATAATACATAATTATAAGGAAAGTAAATCACAAATCTTATACCTTTAAACGAGAAAATCTTGTATATATTATATTTAGGATCTCGGAAACTGCACCAACGATTTTCACGAAATTTAGTAAACAGGGGTTTTCGGGGGCGATAAATTGATCTTGCTAGGATTCATTTTAAGAAAATGATTATTTCTTTCCGAGTTCAATAATTAAACATAAACTGAATATGTGACTGCTCCTGCCATCTATTGACGATTATGAGCAACTAACTGCAAGCATGTCTAGCAGATGGCGTTGTTCAGTAAGAATAAACCAGTAAAGATGATAATATGACTCTTATGATTTCTTAAAAATACAAATTAACGAAAAAAATTCCGAGCGAAGCTCGGTTACCAACTGCTAGTAATTCATTTATTAAATGATCTACGCCGCCGTTTATAAAGATGCGAGTTGCAACTTCCGTGCCGGACATAATAGCGATCTACCTATCTGAATATAGAAGCTACGTGTAGTGTTGCGAGATGTTGAATCTATCAACATTGCAGCATGCCGGTTCGCCGCACGGGACGGTAAACGACATTGACTAGGTCGCGGTTGCATTCATTCAGAATCAGAATCATTTATTGTTCAACTGTATAACAAGAGTTCTTAAAAATAACTATAATCTATCTCTGTACCAAATTTCATCCAGATCCGTTCAGCCAATGAACTCACGACACTATCACGTAACCGACACCTCTTCGGCAAAGATCGACAAACATCGGGAGTGGGAGGTTTCTTAGGTTTTCACTTCTGTGAAAAGTCTGGAATAGCACATTTTTATCCAGAAAAAGTAACGGGAACTGGGCGTTACGGGGACGGGATGTAACAGGAATGGGGCATAACGGGAGTGGGGCAAGCGAAACCGCGGGTTGTCTCTAGTAAAATAATAAATATCTAGGTTTGCCAGAAGTGTTGAAAATATTATATCATTGGGCTATCAATGCCAAACTATTAATTACCTACAGGTAGAAATAGGAATGTTAAACTATTGGACTAATTGATCATATATTCCCGAATATATTCCGAAACAGACATCAAGTAAATAATAGACTTCACATGGGTACAGCTTGCAAGTAATAATGACAGAATAAGGCCACAACTAACATTCAATTTTCTTTATAAATAACAAACAATATGCAGTGTAGACTGAATCTAAATATTAGTCACACAGCAAGAGAATCATGGCATGTCAAAGCCTAAAATTTTCATTGCAGGTCAGCCAGGGGATTGTTTTATTCTGTCGCTATCAAAAGTTTGATACTAACAAATAAACAATACCAACAAGGGCCAAAATAATCTGGGGAGTCCGAAAGCGCGATGGGTCGTCGACAATGTAAAGGTCGCAGGAAACACCTGGACATGAGACGCGCAGGACAAAGATGAAAGAGGCCTATCCTATACCCAGCAGTGGATGACACCGGGCTGAGATGATGATGGTGAACAAGGAGCAGCCAATCACATATATTGCTGCCATAATTTTTCAAACACACTATCTGTCTGTTGTACATACTAGTCTTCCAAGCGAAGTTCCTATTCTCTATTGCATGTTTATTACGTCAATATTTAGTTTTGTAGCAATCCTTCCTTGTCAAAAAATGAATTCATATTTTATTGCACAAATTTAAGATCAAAATTATGCCAATAAATGTATGCCTAGGAAATGCATGTTTCCCAGAAATGAGATCAGAGTATTTTTACATACAAAGCAACCTTAATTTACAAACACAAGAGAATACACCTGACATCAAACTATTTAAAAAAAACACCTCATTTATTATAGAAAAATGTATAGTACTATAAGGCTATCTAACTAAGAATTATGTGTATTGTGTAAACTTGATTAAAATAAAGTAGAGAAAAATAAAAAAACAACATTGCATGAAATTCCAATGAGTGAGAGTGAGGTCTACTTCCTTGTTTACTTCGGAAGAAAGAGATAGAAAGTAGAATTTTGTGGTAGAATATAAACAAAACCAGTTGTATACCAGTAGTCATAGTTAGATGATGTGCACTATCAATGTTTTAGCCCTTCACCATAATCAAGTATGGGACAGAAGGAACGTAACATGGTTGGTTCTAATCGGATTTTTGACATAGACAGAATTACTGCTTTTTGGAGGATATTAGGCTTGTAAGCATAAACAGAACATTATAGGTAGGTACTTATTAGATAAATAGTGATACAAGCGCTTGGCAACAGCTGAGGCGATTTACGGCGCCAGCGGCGAGTAGCGCGGCGGCGCGAATGCGACCTACCGACGCACTTTGCACACCGCGGCTCGCGAATCCGACTCCTAACCAATACGTCACCCACGCTGACATTCCTCACACACATCTCGCACTTGGTAATTGAAATGCTCACCCTAAAATGCCAGGTTTGTACACGTAACTGGGTATCCTCCATGGACAACCGCCGTATTCACCTATTAGAGCATCGTGGTTTTTATTCAGGTTAAAAGTAGATGCGCGGTTGTCGTTCACTTTCCTCCGCGCGGGGTTGAAGTAATTGTTATTTCTACTTTCACCGTTCACATCATTTATTGGTATAAAGTCTTGCGCTTTATTCACGTTGGGGTTAGCGTTCTCTAAATTTTTTAGGTTCATTTTGTCTATTTCACTTTGGGTTTCCCAAATCCGAAGCCACAGGCGCTTCGCGGGTCCTTCCTGCTCGGGCTGATACCACGCGACCGCGGGATCCATTCAGCCGGAGCTAAGTTGCACTATAACGGATAACACATGCTTTTGCATTTCACATTTAGAAAATTAGATGAAAAATTAACGCAAAACAAAAATAAGTCACACCACATTCGGAACATGGAGGAACGACACGAGCCAAATTTGACAGATTTCAACAAAACAGAACTGAACTGAGTGAACGTAAATGAACAATTTGAATTGAACCATTTGAACCGTAGACAGATGATCTTGTCTACGATTTGAACCGTATTTGAACAGAGCGCGCCATCTTAATCATAGAGTCAAAACAATCTCTTTTTGAAAATAAGTTTTCTTGACATTTTCACAATTTATTGAGTAACTAGTTGGTAACCGAGCTTCGCTTGGAATTTTTTTCGTTAATTTGTATTTTTAAGAAATCATAAGAGTCATATTATTATCTTTACTGGTTTATATTTCCTACTGAACAACGCCATCTCCTAGACATGCTTGCAGTTAGTTGCTCACAATCGTCAATAGATGGCAGGAGCAGTCACATATTCAGTTTATGTTTTTAGTTTTTTTTTAACGAACAGACTCATTTTCTGAAAATGAATCCTAGTTAGATCGATTTATCGCCCCCGAAACCCTCTGTATACATAATCTCAGTTTCCGAGATCCTAAATATATACATATATATATATATATGTAAGATTTTCTCGTTTAAAGGTATAAGATTAAAAAAAAGGAAGTGACTATTTGTACGGGTGCTGGATGAATAAATTATATTTATTCGTACATTTATCCAATTTCATTATGAGTATATTCATACGGATATTATTCAAACTCGGGGCACCCCGACTTAAGTCACAAAAATAACAGTAGGTTGTTAGGTTTTTTTTATTTTTTACCTACTTAATTTCAAGAATGGTGCATGTCAGTGCAGAGAGGACCCCTCCCCCGTCCCTCCTCCTCCCTAACAATACTAAAGCCAACCCAAATTTTAACTTAACTACGCCTTTTAAGCGACTGTAAAGTGTTTTAAAAATCCAGATTCAAACTCGGGGCACTCCGACTTATGTCACAAAAGTAACAGTAGGTTGTTAGGTTTTTTTTTTTTATACCTACTTAATTTCAAGAATGGTGCCCCTCCCCTCCCCCCGCAGTACCCGTATTAATAATTATAAATTGTTCGTACAGTACCTGTATTAATGGACTCAGTCTAAAAAAAAATACTTTGAGTATAAAAAGAAGTGCTATAAAAGACAATCTTGTTCAGCTATTCATTTTACTTAATCATTCATGTTATTTTTTCAAAGTCCTACCTGGGACAGGCTAAGGTTTTATAATATGCCAATACTTCACCTAACAGTTGACATTGAATTAACTGTCTGTGGAAATGAAATTCCTCAGACTTCACGTCAACGTCATAGCACTTGTCTGTCACTGTCATTAATGTCTTCTGTTTACAGAAAATTAAAAATTTGGAGGCATTTTCAAGAACTACAACTTAGTAAATCCATGACTACAACAGATTTGAACAATTTTTCCAAAGTAAGGTGGTTTTTGTCTTATTTTACTAACGACAGCAAGTATTTGAAGAAAAATTGTTAGTCCTAGTTTCTCCTTAAAATCATTTTCGATCGATTACGCAGGCAGGAACTATGTAGCAGGCTGGCGGCTTTTCCCCATCAGCCTGAATGTCCACTGCTGGTTAAAGGCCTCCCCATTAGATTCACTGCTAGGGAGAATCGTTCTGATCCCTTTATATCCACCAGGGTGAACTTCCTAAGTTTCGTCATCGCCTCGTTTGCCCTATGTTTGTCAATTACTGAACAACCTATATTTTTGTTCCAGATTTTCCAAAACACCATGAAAAAGTGAAGCATAATTTCTAAATAATATTTAAGAGCAATGTTTGGTCTAAGTACTATAATTTATGCAGATATATCAGTTATTAAGCCGTAGAGTGGTAGCAGAGGCTAGTAAATACTTATTCCGAGGCAGGACCAGCTTTGGCTCAATACTCATTGCTAAGCAGGAATTTAATGTCAGTGTACAGAACACCATGGCGCAAACAAGAATGACTTCCTTCTTCAAATTCACTCCTCTGAAAAACACTGCAAAGACTGAGGAAAAAAATACAGTCAAAGAAGAGACAACAACATCACCAACTACCAGTGATAAAAAAGAAAAGGTATGCAGGTTTGAAACTGTCAGCAAGTTAAGTCAAATGAAATATGTTTTTATTTAATGGTATCACAAGGATCGCTTTGAAAAGTCTTAAAGCTAGGTGAGTCTAGGTGCCAGTTCAATGTGACTTAGCCTAGAACAAAAAATGTTTTTTTATAATCCTTTTTAAAAATAAAAATAATAATAGCAGTGAAGTTCCAGTGTGGTGCCACTTCACTTAGTGAGACGTTGATGTAGCCTGGTTGTTGAACTATGCTGTGTTTTCCAGAGATCATCTAAACGTGCCAGGTTAGAGAGCAGTGGGAGTGAATCGGAATCATTGAATCGGAGTAAATCATCATCTACTACTAGCTCAGAAAAGGTATATCATTATGAAAAATCAATGACTCATATCATAGCATTTGAATAGGTATTTCCTTTATCATGTTATTCCCATTTCAGAAAAATAAATTAAAAAGACGTCGAATAGAAAGCTCTGAGAGTGATTCAGAGCTCCCTAAATCAGAATTATCTTCCCCTAAACATGAAGCCAAATCATCTCCAGGATCAGCTGCCGGATCTGATGTTGAACCATCCCCAAAATCCATTAACACCTCAGCAGAGGAAAAGCCTAAAATTAAACTTGAAAAGGCAAAATCCCCTAAAACCTATGCTTCACCTAAAAGCAAGAAGAGTAAGGTCTTAAAGGAAGTAAATAAAAGTAGTACACAAGAAAAAAGTACACCTAAAAGTAAAAAGGCAAAATCTCCTGTCAGAAGTCCCTCCCCAACAAGTAAGAAGGTCAAGAAAGAAGTAAGCAGCAACAACAAAAGTACAGGAGAATCAACAGAAGTGGAGAATGATGTGGTTGTTCCAGGTAAGGTATTTCTAAAAAAACTGCAAA
Source organism: Thera britannica (assembly GCA_939531255.2). Taxonomy (NCBI): domain Eukaryota; kingdom Metazoa; phylum Arthropoda; class Insecta; order Lepidoptera; family Geometridae; genus Thera; species Thera britannica. Next base: position 12,222,487 of record OW618042.2, on the reverse strand, counting down.
AATATGGAGATTTTTTATCATAAAATTCAGCCAAACCAATATAGCCAAACAGAAATCAAGCCTCGCCTGTTCTAGGGTCAGGTCATGTAGAGGAACAAGACTCAATCTGTTCCCCGAGCCCTGTCTTGGTCCTTGCTTCTTCTGTTGGGGAGCAGTGCAGTACTACATGCTCCACAGTTTCTTTTTCCTGCAGGCAGCCGCGACAGCAGCTGTCTGTGGCTCCAAGTCTTTAAATCATACTCTCTAATTTTGATTAATTTACAATATAGTTTCTCAGCTCTGCCTTCTGCGCTGTAGGTCGTGGGTTTGATCATGTTTGTTCTCTCTCTGGTTTGTTATATTAAATTCAAAGTTTTTTTGTAAATTCTGTCATTTACAAAAAAAATGTGATCAAGAATAAATAAATAAATATTGTAGACAATCCACTCAACACTATCTAGCCCCAAACTAAGCAGTGCTTGTACTATGGGAACCAGATAGCTGATACACTACTTATATATTTTTTTTTTGTAAATACATACATAGAATACAATATATCACCCAGACAGAAAACAAACATCTGTGTTCACCAAACAAATATTTGTTCTCGGTAGGGATCGAACTCACGACCTACGGCGCAGAAGGCAGAGCTAAGTACTACCAACTAAGCTGAGAGGCCAGTCAATTTTTATAATAATTATATCAGCTATCTGGTTCCCATAGTACAAGCTCTGCTTAATTTGGGGTTAGATAGCGTTGTGTTGATTGTCCACATTATTTACTCATTTAGATGACTTATATGACATGAATTCAGTTCCAGATCATGAGTACAACCCTGCCAAGGCCAAGTACCACCCGATCAGAGACGCGTGCTGGGCGCGAGGCAAGCCCGTGCCCTACCTCGCGCTCGCTAGGACATTCGAGGCCATTGAACCCGTGTCTGCGAGGCTGAAGATCATCGAGATACTTAGTAACTACTTTAGGTATGTATCCCATGTAGCCATGGTAGTGGCTACATGGGAAAGGCCAAAACCTTCGGAAGGCGGGGCCTTCCGAAGGTTTTGGGTTCAAATCAAGCTGTGTGTACCAATTAGTTTTTCTGTAGAAAAATGTATTTGCAATATGCATGTACTCTCAAACGGTGAAAGAAAACATCGTGAGGAAACCGACTTGTCGTAGAACCTAAAAAAGTTCGAACAACACGTGACAGTGTTGATATTTATTTATTGAACCATTGCATTACAGTAATAGATTATTGTACACAAAAGAATACATTTAAAAGAATCATTACAAATAAAGGTACAAAAGGCGGCCTTATCGCTAAGAGCGATCTCTTCCAGACAACCTTAATAAACGTTAGTAATATAATATTGGTAAGTAGTTCTTTTTAGTCTTTTGTGTGATGAATATGGATGTTTGTTCGGACTACTGGGTGTTATGTTATTATTTACAAAAAAAAAAATATATACAAGTATTATCAGCTATCTGGTTCCCATACATACCCTGCTCATACAAGCTCTGTACCCGAAGTCCCAGTGCATTTACAACATTTCGTTACCAAATGTTGTTTTCGTTTCGCCTATTTGTCTCTGTCTATTGTATGGAGAAAAGATGAGATAACAACTCTAACTACGTAGCGTATTTTTGCCGTCTCATATTTTCTCCATGCAATAGAGAGAGACAAAAAGGCGAAACGAAAACAACATTTCGTAACGAAATGTGGTAGCAAAACTCCGACTTCGGGTTCTGCTTAGTTTGGAGCTAGATATTGTTTGGATTGTCCACATTATTTATCTTATTCATCAGGTCGGTGATAGTGCTGACTCCTGAGGATCTGCTGGCCAGTGTGTACATGTGCCTCAACCAGCTGGCGCCGGCCTACCACAGCGTGGAGCTGGGTGAGGGCATCATCTATCTACTACTGATACTCTACTATCGTCACCAGTATGAAGGCCATTGTTCTAAGTAGACGTAGGCCTCACAATAGCATGCTCAACAGGTTTTAGGGTTCCATACCCGAAGGGTAAAACTGAACCCTATTACTAAGATTCCGCTGAGTATGTTAGTTAGTCTGTTAATAAATATTTTTTTTACGTGACGGTTGCACGTATTAGATCAGGGTAACTTTATATTAAAAAGAAAATATAAAATAGTAAGTAAATGATTTAATTACATCAAAAGCTTTACAATTTACACTTTATTTAACTAAATTATAGCTTTAGACACGTTATTCAACACAAAACTACCTTACAGTAAAAATATATCAACTACAAAGAGAACTAGGTACTTATCTTAACAATCAAGGGGTGTACTCAGAGCCGAATTACATCGACAGTACACAGAACGAAACGATAACCTCCTCAGTCGAGTCTCAAGCCCAGAATAATCCACTGCCCCGACTCGCCTCAGTCAGGCGACCCACATGACAGTTGATACACAGCGCCCCCTATCGGCATTATCGTCATCCGTTCTGCGTAGCTTCTGACTACCAATAACAATTTATTGATATAATAAATTGTTATTAATTTCGAACAAATAATAATAAAATATAACATTATTTATCAAATCATTTTAAAGCAACTACATTGTTCTTAAATTAAATAAACTAAAATAGCTTTTTATTTTAAACATTAAAGACTATCCTTCTTTCTTACTTCAATAATCATTATTATTTTAATAAAGATTTCTAAAAGCATTTCAATATCAAATTAAACTATTTATAAAAACCAATTTCTTATCAATCATTTCAAAACTTATAAAGATTATTACTCATTTCTAAAAATATACTAATAAAATAAAATAAATCTATTATTATGAATACATTTTAGCCCCTATTATCTACTAGATACGACACGGCCATTCTGAAAAATACTTCGTCCCCGAAGTATCTCCAAGTATTTTCCAAACCCACTGGCTCACCTACGAGTCAGGGTGCTAGTGTGTACAAGATCCTGGTATCACATAGGCCAATAAAGTACTAAATAACCAGATATGAAATCTGAAAGCACAAGAATAATGTTAACATAAAATCTATTAAACAATCCTTACAAAATAATACAGTACCATAGGTCAGGCTGTCATGCTAAGTTCCATTGCGAGTTGGCGTCGCGATGTCTAAACAAAGGATCAGGCCAACTAGGTCTACCAACATTTATACAAATTTTATCATCAAGCTTTGGCTGTCGACTGTCGTGCTCAGTTCCATCGCATAATCGCAACTACTACAATGTCCAAACGTCACACCAGTCCAACCGTACATTTAGAAGAATCCCCCAATATTTTAACGTTTGTCTGTCGTGTTCAGTTCCATCACGTAATCGCAACTATCGCGATGTCCAAACTTTACACCAGCCCAACCGTCAAATTTAACAACCCAGTTAGAAGAATTCCCCAACAATTTAACGTTTGTCTGTAGTGTAGTAAAGAACAATTAGCTTGGCCATTCTGCCTCTCTACGACTTACAAAATTGTATTGAAAAAAATATGGCACGTACAATAAAAATGCGGGTACTCTCACAAAAGAAAATAAAAGTATTTCTTGGCAAAAATAAAACTGTTCGGATAAGATACCGTTAGACACTATTTGGCTATCAAGATTCAAACCAAATCAAAGCAGAGCCTACCAAGGCCTTACCTTACTTTTACATCACTTGAAGTCCACTCCGTTTTATTCCAGATACATAAACGGCTTTGTATATCATACTTCGGATAACGTAGGAACTGCCACTTCATTTGTCAGTCGATAATGCCTCCAGTTTACGATATGGCACTTCACATTCTGGAATAAGAATAAATGTTAGTTTTCTGTGGGCAAAAGTTCTATCCCACGATCTGATATTAGATCAGGGTAACTTTATATTAAAAAGAAAATATAAAATAGTAAGTAAATGATTTAATTACATCAAAAGCTTTACAATTTACACTTTATTTAACTAAATTATAGCTTTAGACACGTTATTCAACACAAAACTACCTTACAGTAAAAATATATCAACTACAAAGAGAACTAGGTACTTATCTTAACAATCAAGGGGTGTACTCAGAGCCGAATTACATCGACAGTACACAGAACGAAACGATAACCTCCTCAGTCGAGTCTCAAGCCCAGAATAATCCACTGCCCCGACTCGCCTCAGTCAGGCGACCCACATGACAGTTGATACACAGCGCCCCCTATCGGCATTATCGTCATCCGTTCTGCGTAGCTTCTGACTACCAATAACAATTTATTGATATAATAAATTGTTATTAATTTCGAACAAATAATAATAAAATATAACATTATTTATCAAATCATTTTAAAGCAACTACATTGTTCTTAAATTAAATAAACTAAAATAGCTTTTTATTTTAAACATTAAAGACTATCCTTCTTTCTTACTTCAATAATCATTATTATTTTAATAAAGATTTCTAAAAGCATTTCAATATCAAATTAAACTATTTATAAAAACCAATTTCTTATCAATCATTTCAAAACTTATAAAGATTATTACTCATTTCTAAAAATATACTAATAAATAGTTATTTGTTATACAAGAGTGCAAAGCTGCTTTTTAACCGCGTGCTCAATTTTGATGACTGAGCAAGCGCAGGATTCTAAAGTTTAAACACGAGCGTAGCGAGTGGTTTAAAAGTTAGAATCCTAAGCGTTGGCGAAGGAATCAAAAGAGCACAAGGTGAAAAATCTTTGCACTCGAGTGCAACACGTAACTTTTCATCCCACCTCAGCGAGGAAATGACTAAATGCAAAAAATAACATGGCGCGACTAAAAGTAACACACCAAGAAGGTTCCGAGTATGAGTTATTAACAAATTTAAAAAGGTTGTATGATAAATTCGGCACCATGCAGGTAGAAGTAAATAGGTTTAATGGTGTTTTGAATTCACAAATACACCAAGAAGGTTACGAGTGCGAGTTTTTAACAAAATAAAAAAGGTTGTATGATAAGTTCGGCACCATGGAGGTAGAAGTAAATAGGTTGTGTATTCACAAACTTATTGAACACGATATTCCAAATTTAAATTTACTTTATCCTCTAGCGGATAAAAACGGCTTTTCCAGTCAGAAATTAAACAGCAAAAACACACTTTCAGAGCTGGTGGGATGAAAATAAAATAAATCTATTATTATGAATACATTTTAGCCCCTATTATCTACTAGATACGACACACGCACGAAAAAACATGTCATGCGGCGTTACCACGCTCCGAGGGGTTCCATTTAAGGCTTGAAGTGCAAGCGAGAGCGCGGAACGAGCGACAAAGAGGCACGCACGGCCTCCGCGTTCGGCAGCGTTCGACATCTGTCTCTCTCCTACTTGAGTGAGCGATGCGTCCGCGTGGACAGCTGGATGACGTTGGCACGTTCAACTATCGACAGTAAACCGACTTTACAGACAACCGATTTTTAGGGTTCCTTAGCCAAATGGCAAAAACGGAACCCTTATAGATTCGTCATGTCTGTCTGTCTGTCTGTCCGTCCGTATGTCACAGCCATTTTTCTCCGAAACCGTAAGAGCTAGACTGATGAAACTTGGCGAGTAGATGTATTCGGTAAACCGCATTAAGATTATTACACAAAAATAGAAAAAAAATTATAAATTTTGGGGGTCCCCATACTTGAAACTGAAACTCAAACATTTTTTTTTCATCGACCCATACGTGTGGGGTATTTATGAATAGGTCTTTCAAAATGATGTTGAGGTTTCTAATATAGTTTTTTTCTAAACTGAATAGTTTGCGCGAGAGACACGTCCAAGGTGGAAAAAGTTGGTTCTCCCCCCTCTAACTTCTAAAATAAGAGAATGATAAAACTAAAAAAAATATATGTTGTACATTACTCTGCAAACTTTTAACGATATTTGGTTTGAACGAGATCTAGACAGTAGTTTTTTTTTTATACGTCATAAATCGTAAACCGCAATTTACCTTTCGACGAACTACACACAATTACGAAATGACGCAATTTACCTATAGATTATGTTACTTGATGCTACGGAACTCTTCATGGGCGAGTCTGACTCGCACTTGGCTACTTTTTTTTATTTTTTTTATTTATTGGAAAACCAACAGCAAGAAATAACCAATAACATTCATAGTATAGAAACGAGAGAGCCAATTAATGGTTTTCACGGATATAAAACTGTTATGTTGGTATTCGCTATCCATACATACTATAGTACATGTATACGCACCCGCAGTGGGTAGCGATGCGCATTTTCGAATGAAAACTGCGTTCGAAAGATCTTTCGTTACTAATTTTTCTGTTCGAATATGAAATTAGTCCATGAATGACTTCCGCTTTCGAATGATTCGAGAGATCTTTCGAGAGACGAATGGGGCGGGGCTTAGTTTGATTGATTCATTTTCACTCACGCAATGTTCGTTCGCTTAAATTACCGTTCAAGGGCTAGGGATGTGACATGTGACTTTCATGGCAAAAAGTTATTTTTCATCCCACCAGCTCTGAAAGTGTGTTTTTGCTGTTTAATTTCTGACTGGAAAAGCCGTTTTTATCCGCTAGAGGATAAAGTAAATTTGAATTTGGAATATCGTGTTCAATAAGTTTGTGAATACACAACCTATTTACTTCTACCTCCATGGTGCCGAACTTATCATACAACCTTTTTTATTTTGTTAAAAACTCGCACTTGTAACCTTCTTGGTGTATTTGTTAATTCAAAACACCATTAAACCTATTTACTTCTACCTGCATGGTGCCGAATTTATCATACAACCTTTTTAAATTTGTTAATAACTCATACTCGGAACCTTCTTGGTGTGTTACTTTTATTCGCGCCATGTTCTTTTTTGCATTAGTCATTTCCTCGCTGAGGTGGGATGAAAAGTTACGTGTTGCACTCGAGTGCAAAGATTTTTCACCTTGTGCTCTTTTGATTGATGACGAATATTTGACAGTTTTCAATGAAAATCTGTCAAATATTCGTCGCTTGAGACATGCTTAAATCTGAGTTGCGTTTCAGTATTCGGGGGTTAGTCATCAAAATTGAGCACGCGGTTAAAAAGCAGCTTTGCACTCTTGTATAACAAATAACTATTGATAATAATCCTTTATTTTTGTTTTTAATTACATAATTATAATAATAAATATAATATAATTAGGCAACGACTAAAATTTTGTTTGAAAATATGACTATGTTGAAAACGCTGACTGTGGCGGTCGTCTGTCTATGGCTCTATCTCTGTATCTTTCAGTTTTTTGGAACTGATTGTTTATTTGCCATGGAAGGAATTATAAGTAGGTCATCATCATTATAAGCCTGAAGAAGTCTACTGCTGGACATAAGCCTTCCCTCTATATTTCGATGAAGAACGATTCTGACCTTTTTCCATCCACTGACTTCCCGCAATCTTAATAATGTCATCGGTCTATCGAGTGAGTGGGCGTCCTATGTTTCATCATCCGGTTCGTGGCGGCTTTTCGAGAACTTTTATTCCCCAACGGTTATTGGTTTTTCGAGCTATATGACCTGCCCATTGCCACTTCAACTTACTAATTCTTAGGCAAAAAAATATTATTTTTGCCTAAGTATATCATTGTTAATCCTTTGGTGGTTAACTTGATGGGTTCAATAATACTCGTTTTGATCCAAGATTACTGAGGTTTTATTAAGATGCTTCCCGTCCCTATCATATTCTATCGTTTGTTTCGTTCGACTAAGCGGCAGGCATTAATTCGTTCTATGTTGTTGTCTGTTTAGTCATTTCATTCACCACTCGAACGCTTGATTGCTAAATTACCTGATATTGAATGTCTTTCTTGATTCGTTTCGTTAGTCGTTCAGTTAGTATACATACTCATTCTTTCGCTCGTTACAGTCAGGCTTGCTCACAGAACACTTTTTACCCTAGGGCTAGCTAGAGATTAGTATATTAGTATATTAGTTGTATCAGCGTTATTCGAAAAGTTCGAGAGATATGAGTTTTCGAAACATTAGCATTAGTATCTCTCGGATTCGCCCATCGCTAGCAGTGGGCAGTCGGAAATAAATGTCATTTCGATTACGTCGGCGTTTACTTTAATAACTGTTTTACGGTGCTAATGCAGACTAACTGGCAACGAGGATAATCTGGTGTGATCGACTAATCAACATGTCGATCGGGAAGATTGGACAATTTGATGTGGATAGTGGAAATTGGACTCTTTATTGCGAAAGGGTCGAGTTGTACTTCGAGGCGAACAGTGTGAAAGACGAGTTAAAATTGCCAACGCTTATAACTTTAGCGGGTGATCGCATGTACGAGCTCATGGTTAATTTGGCAAGTCCTAAAAAGCCAAGTGAACTTACTTTTGTGGAATTAGTGGAATTGGTGCGTGGACATTTACAACCACGGCCGTCTGTAATGGCGGAACGATACCGGTTCAGACAACGGCGCCAGTGTAAAACAGAAAACGTCACACAATACATTGCGGCGTTGAAGCAATTATCTAGATACTGTGAGTTCAAAACAACATTGGAAGATAATTTGCGTGACCAATTTGTTTGTGGAGTTATGAGCGATCTTATTCGTCAGAGGTTATTCGCTGAAGAAACGTTGACATTTGCAAAAGCTATGAGCCTTGCGAACACTCTTGAAGCTGCGGAACGAGACGCTGCATCAGTCGATCACGGGACTGACGTCGATACCCGGCCTCAAGGGATCAATTTGGTGAAGTCGGGGCGTGGACAGCGGTACGGGGCCACCGGTGCTGGGGCGAAGGCCGCGTCCAGAAAATGTTCGGCGTGTGGGTATCAGGGGCATGAAGCCTCGGGGTGCCGGTATCGCAATTTCGTGTGCAATAATTGCAAGACAAAAGGCCACTTGAAGCGAGTGTGCACGAAAACGAGGACCGGTGGCACTAGAGACCGTGATCATGGAGTGGGAGAAAGTCAGCGAAATTTGTTCGCGAGCGAGTTGTTTGAAGAAACCCTATCAGAGCCGGAGGAAGAATTGGAGGAGGATGCAATATTTCAGATGTCTCTGAGCGATTACAAACCGGTGAGTCTCACTGTGCTAGTGAATGAAGTACCTCTAGTGATGGAAGTGGACACGGGGACTCCTGCTTCCTGTATCAGTAGATCTACATACGAAGAAAAGTTCCGAGACTTACCGTTAGAGAAGATAAGAACTTGTTTCAATTCATATACCGGAGAAAAGATTAACCCTATAGGAATTATCTCACCTATAGTGTCTTATAAGAATAAAAGGAAACGGTTAGATCTTTATGTGGTAGAAAGGGGCATCACCACCTTGATTGGCAGGCAGTGGTTATCTAATTTTGATATTCAGATACCTAGGTTTCAGGATGCAAAATGTGTTGATGTAAATAACATATCTAGCTGTAAATCAACTTCTATATCTCATAGTAATAAATTGGGTAATTTGTTCGACAGATATAAACATGTATTTGAAGCGGGGTTGGGCCGGTACCTGGGCGGCACGGCGCGGCTACGGGTGCGGCCGGACGCGCAGCCCGTGTTCCACCGGGCGCGGCCGATGCCGTACGCGCTGCGCGAGCGGGTGGATGCTGAGCTCGACGCGATGCTGCGCGAGGGGGTCGTGGAGCCGGTCGACTGCTCCGACTGGGCGACGCCGCTGGTGCCCGTCCATAAGAAGGATGGTGGCCTTCGTGTATGCGCTGACTTCAAGGTAACATTGAACCCGGTTTTATTGGTCGACAGATACCCATTGCCGAAGATACAAGATGTTTTTGCTAATTTATCTGGGGGGGTTCAGTTTTCAAAGATAGATCTATCGCAGGCTTACAACCAAATTTGCTTATCGGAAGACTCCAAGCCATATACAGTTATAAACACACACCGTGGCTTGTTTCGTTATAATCGGCTGGTATACGGACTTTCATCTAGTTGCGGTATCTTCCAGAGAATAATCAGTGATTTGATTAAGGATATTCCTTATACGCAAGCGTTTTTAGATGATTTAATCATTACGGGTCCGGATGAGGCAAGCCACTTGACTAATTTCGAAGCGGTACTTGCACGATTGCAAGATAATGGATTTAAGGTCAAAGGTAGCAAGTGTGAGTTTTTGGCGGATGAAATTAAGTATTTAGGTTATATAGTAAGCAGGCAGGGCGTTAGACCGGATCCGAGCAAGCTAGAATCTATTAAAAAAATGCCAGCCCCAACGAACGTATCTGAATTGCGATCCTTTTTAGGTATGGTTAATTTCTATGCAAAGTTCGTACGCAATATTAGTGACTACCTATTTCCATTGTATGAATTACTAAAAAAAGGTCGAAATTGGCATTGGGATGCGGAATGCGCCGCGGCATTTAGAGAAGTCAAGGAGTTATTATCATGCAGCAAAGTGCTGGCGCACTATGAGCCCAAGCATTCCTTAGTGCTGACGTGCGACGCCAGCTCGCACGGCGTCGGCGGCGTGCTGTCGCAGCGGGACGCGGCAGGCGTAGAGCGGCCGCTCGCCTACGTATCTCGTAAGCTTAATAGTGCTGAGAGGTCTTACTCTCAGATACATAAAGAGGCGCTCGCGATTGTGTATTGTATTAAAAAGTACCACCAGTACCTGTATGGTCGGCATTTTTTGTTGAGGACAGATCATAAGCCATTGGTTAGTATTTTTGGCCCTCAAAAGGGCATCCCTTGTATGGCAGCCAGTAGAATGCAACGGTGGGCTATAATTTTATCAGCGTATGATTACGACATAGAGTATGTACAGTCAGACGATAACGGGGCAGATGCACTATCTCGGTTACCCATAGACGGCCCGGCTAAGGAACTGGATCCGTCGGAACAATCTTACCTGAACTTCGCATCTACTGCGCTTCTATTGGATTGTGAAGAAATAAGAAAACAAACTCGGCACGATCCGCTTACGAGTAGGGTTTTGGGTTATATTGAGCACGGCTGGCCTCAGAGTCTCGAGATAGAGAATCTTCGCCCTTACTGGAATAGGCGGAGCGAGTTATATTCGGAAGTAGGGTGTGTTATGTGGGGACATCGCGTTGTAGTCCCGCAGGCGTGCCGCGAGGGCGTCCTTCGCGAGCTGCATGAGCCGCACATGGGTATCGTTAAAACGAAGGCCATGGCGCGTAGCTACGTGTGGTGGCCCGGCCTGGACGAGGAGCTCGAGGCACGGTGCCGAGCTTGTGCCGTGTGCGCGGAGTGCGCAGCGGCGCCGCCGCGGGCCACGCCCGAGCCGTGGCGGTGGCCGACCCGTCCCTATGATAGGTTGCATGTTGATTTTTTAGGACCGTTAGACGGGGCCACCTACCTAGTTACTGTTGACGCTAGGTCAAAATGGATTGAAGTTTTTAAGATGCAAAGAACGACCGCCGATAGCACTATTAAAAAATTACGATGACTCCCGTAATTTTTCGGTCACGGTGGGGGCTACCTAGACAGGTAGTGTCGGATAACGGACCGCCATTTTCCAGCAAAGAATTTAATGAGTTTTTAAGTGGTAACGCTATTAAACATATATATTCCCCTCCCTATCATCCGGCATCTAACGGTGCAGCGGAAAATACGGTTAAAATAATAAAAGGCGTAATTAAAAAAGCCAAGGTCTCGGGGGAAGATCCCGATACTGCGATCTATAGATTTTTACTTAGTTATCATAACACGCCTCATACTACAACGGGCGAGACACCAGCTAAGCTATTGCAAGGGCGCTCGCTGAGAACTAGAATGGATGCATTACGACCGAGTCTAGATGTACGAATGAATGAGAAGCAAATCGAGCAAAAGAGTAAGAGTAGTTCTCAGTCCGCCACAGATAGGCAGTTAGAGTCTGGTGATAATGTATATTGTATGGTATAGGAATTATAATGCGCAGGAAAAATGGTTGCAAGGTCAGGTGATAGATCGTTTAGGCAGGAACAACTACAAAGTATCTTCGGCAGTGGGTGGTGTTCAGCATCGTCATGTTGACCAATTAAGGCGGTGTTCAAGGCGTTCCACGTGCGTATACCCGGGGGCGACCGAGCCGGCGGACACCGGCAGCAGCGGCGTCGTCGTCGGGCCGCCGCGGGAGGGGGCTAGCAGCCCGCCGGCCGAGCTCGAGCAGCAGCGAGTCGAAGCCAGCACTTCACCCGCGCCTGCTCGCCCCGAGGCGAAGCCGGCAGCTACCACTGTGCCTCAGATAAGCTTGCACCGGAACAAAGAACAGGAAGTGAGTTCTTTAGTTCCGGCACGACCTGAGCATGTACCGGAAAAACGGGCAGTGCCGCCTAGGGTTAGGAACCCGGTTAAAAGATATGGTTTCGAGTTTGATTAAGTCGAGTTTAATTATTTCAGTTACCCGTATTTTCTATTGAGTGTTAAATATAAATCGTTCCTATTTCCTTACCATTGAGTGTACTTTAACATAAAGCTATTGGGTAGGTACAACTTAATTGTAGGTTTAACTGGTAGACTGAGTTAGGTAGTTAAAATAAGAGTATGCTGAACTAGGCTACCTATTGTTTAGATAAGTAGATATAAGTATAATTTTAAGGGTGGAGGTGTTATGTTGGTATTCGCTATCCATACATACTATAGTACATGTATACGCACCCGCAGTGGGCAGTCGGAAATAAATGTCATTTCGATTACGTCGGCGTTTACTTTAATAACTGTTTTACGGTGCTAATACAGACTAAAAACATAATAGAAACAAAAACTGTGAACGCCTTAAGTAGATATTAACATCGAAGAGCTTAGATAATACAGTCATATGCGCTTTACTCGTTACCAAAGAACTCCTCGTTCAGCCGCTGCCTGGCTGAACCGACACTCCTACTAAATAGCTCAAAATCATGATGTTTGCTCAGCTTATTGTAATAAATGATTCTTTTACTTATCAAAATGTGTTCGTCCAGGCATCGCGGAGACATACCTGATGAAGGCGGTGGGCGCGTGCACGGGGCGCACCCTGGCGCAGCTGCGCGTGGCGCACCGCGGGGGCGCGGGGGGAGACCTGGGCGCGCTGGCGGAGCAGGCGCGCGCCCTGCAGCGCACCATGTTCCCGCAGCCCGCGCTGCAGGCCGCCAAAGTGTTCGCCGCGTTCAAGGAACTCGCGCACATACAAGGTAACCACTATCTACACTTATATTATCGACTGGCCTCTAGCTCAATTGGTAGTAGCTCTGCCTTCTGCGCCGTAGATCGTGGGTTCGATCCCCACCGAGAACAAATATTTGTGTGGTGAACATAAAATGTTTGTTCTCTGTCTGGGTGTTATATTGTATTCTAAGTATGTATTTACAAAAAAAAAATGTATTCAAGTATTATATCAGCTATCTGGTTCCCATATTACAAGCTCTGCTTAGTTTGGGGCTGGGTAGTGTTGTGTGAATTGTCCACAATATTTATTTATTATTATAAAGAGGAAAGATTTGTACCTATTTTTGTATGCTTGTAATGAATAGGCTCAAAAAGTACTGGGCTGATTTAAAAAATTCTTTCACCAATATAATGCTACATTCTTCCAATTTGACATAGGCTACATTTCATTTTGAAAAAAATTAGGGATCCTTGGTAAAATTTGAACAATGTAACCGAAGGTGTAGAAAAATGAGTCTTAAAATGTCTTTCGTCGAATGCGCTGCCGAAACTATTAGCGATAGAACAAAATAATGTACAACAATATTGTCTACCCCATGCGAAGCCGGGACGGGCCTGCTAGTACTAAATAAAACTGAAGGTATACGTAACGGCACATAACTTTAGCGCTGACCGTTATTGCGCAGAAGTCCAAAATAAGGTACCTAAGGGGGGCTCGCGGGATGAAAGGCGGGCGTGCGTAGCGCTGATTAACTTTCCAGTCGCACTCCGCTCTCTGTACCAATAGAACACTGCACACATCTAGTGTGCGTGTAAATGAATGACTTTGACTTCAAGTTATTAAACTTATTGTATTTTTCAGGTCATGCGTCGGTAAACAAGAAAATCGCGAAGATTCAGTCACTTTACGTGGCCAGCAGACACTCGGAAGCTCGCTACTTGATTAGGTATGCATGCAAGTGCCTATAAACAACTATGTTACTAATTATAGTCTTAATTATTATTACATTTGTTTTGTAAAAGAATCATACATAAAAACGTTAGGAACCAAACCGTAGTTTGTTGCCGGTTCTTCTAGGCTTGGTCGCGTGGAATTGGCTGGTCGCGTTGCTGCGTTGTGTCGCACTCTACAGGTGCCACAGAAGACCATCGCTTTAGTGGCACTCGCTACTATAATATAATATGCTGAGTTATTATACATTTTTATGCCATTGTTACTTGTATATGATCCTTGTGTGGCATAAAATAAATCATTTGATTTGACGAACGTGCCCAACGAAACACTGCCATGCGTCCATCAACTTGAGGCATACAGAGAGACATTGAGAAAAACTTGATAGATATAGATGTTCAGCCTCACGTGCCAGTAATGTCGCCGGCATCCACACCCTTCAAACTGAAACAGCGATGCAACAGCGATGCTGGTTCACAGCAGTGTCATGATATGTTGTGATTGTATGCAGATCGTTGGAAGGCAAGCTTCGTATCGGTCTGGCAGAGCAGTCAGTGCTGCAGGCACTGGCGCTGGCCACCGCTATGACTCCGCCCGCGCCGCCGGGGGAACACATCCTTGACGCTTCCAAAGGACTCTCCGCCGAACTGTTCAAGGTACACTTCAGCCTGAGATATGTGCGGATACGTCTCTCCTTTACCTTTAAAAAGAATGTTTCAAATCGTCTCTAAAATGTCGAAGTTATCCTATCTTGTATGCCTGCCTAACTCCTCCCAGAAGCGCAGATGCTTCCTGGCATCACAGGCCTAGGATTTCTTGTCGTTGAGTTGCTACACCCTCGCATTCCAGGACTACGTGGGCAGCTGATTCTTTTTCGGATAGGCATCCTATATCAAACATTTAAAAGAAATACAACCGAATTGAGAAAAATATTTTGATTTAAAGTCGGTTAAACCCTTTGTATCCTCTTCCAGAGTCGCGTCGACGAGAATTCTCGTATAATAAAGACGACGTACTGCGAGTGTCCCAACTACGACGCTATCATTCCCGTGCTACTGACACACGGGGTCAACGACCTGCCCAAGCACTGCAAGCTCACAGTGGGAGTGCCACTCAAGCCCATGTTAGCACATCCCACCAAGGGCGTACATGAGGTCTTTAACAGGTAAATGAGAGACAACAGTTTCACAAATGCTAACATTTCAGTATCTTTATACGATTTTGACGACCTCTGTGGTGCGGTGGGCGAATGTCCACCTGCGACGCAAGAGGTTGCGGGTTCGATTCCCGCCTTGGAACAAATATTTGTACGATCTGCAGGTATTTGTTCCGGGTGTTCTGGTCGTTTTCTATATAAAATACAAAAAAATATCAATACATGTAATGTATTGTATTATGTATATCAGTTATCTATTATCTAGCACCCATAACACAAGCTCTGCTTAGCATGGGGCTAGATAATGTTGTGTGAATTGTCCAGCAATATTTATTCATTTATTTTATAAGGAATCACTTGATAATTTACTAAAAATAAAAATTGTGCACAATCAACGCAATACTATGTAGCCCCAAACTAAGCAGAGCTTGTCTGATGGGAACCAGGTAGCTGGTAATGTGTTTATTTGCAAATACATACTTAGAATACAATATTCCAAGGCAGAAAAAAAAACATATATGTTCACCACACAAATATTTGTTCTCGGTGGGGATCGAACCCACGCCCTCAAGCGCAGAAGGCAGCACTACTACTAACTGAGCTGTGAAGGCAGACAAAAATGATGAGACAACAACTCTAACTACGCAACGTATTTTTGCTGTCTCATCTTTTCTCCATTCAAAAGACAGAGACACTTACGCGAAACGAAAACAACATTTGGTAACGAAATGTGGTATCGAAACTCGGTCTTCGGGTACTGATTGTTATATTATAACGCTTTTATTAGCTTCACCTGTATGTAAGTTTGTATGTTACCGACCCCTTTGAGCTCGATTTTGTCCTACTTTGAAGGATCAGATTTGATTCAAACTTTGCACACCTGTCAAAGCTCGATGACAATGCAATAATATGAAAAAAAAATATATAGTTAAAAAAACTAAAAAAACACGCTTTTATAACTAATTGAACTAAAAAGTTAAAAATAAAACTGTAACGTTTTTTGTACAATAATATAAACTTTTCAATTGATTATTACAGTTTCATTTTTAACTTTAGTTCAATTAGTTATAAAAGCGTGTTCTTTAGTTTTTTGACGTGATAACGTCTTATAAATCGATGGAGCCGGCTGCACGAACGAAAAAACATGACTCATGCGTCGTTACCGTCGTTTCGCCGTTCCGTCGTTCCGTCGAGCCCGAGCCCGAGCCCGGGTAAGGGAGTCCGAGTCGAGAGAGTTTTCTTATGACGTTGTCACGTTCAACTATCGTCAGTAAACCGGCTTTACAGACAACCAATTTTTTATCTATAATTGATGTTGTTGTCAGATTCGAAGGGTGTGAGTTCACATGCGAGTGGAAGTACGACGGCGAGCGCGCTCAGATCCACGTGCCGGGAGACGCCGCGCCCCGCCTTGCTGGCGCAGCCGTCTTCAGCAGGAACCAGGAGAACAACACCAGGTTATTACATCGGCGCCGGCGGCCTTATTGCCTAACTCAGGGATTCCCAAAGTGGTTTCCTACGGGTCGACATAAACGAAAACTGGTTTTGGGGGTCGATGAGGTCTAAAAATCGACCCCTATTAAATGAACACAAGTTCTTATTTCAAACTTTCAAGATAAGTAGGTAGGTAGGTACTGTATTGTTTATGTTGTGTTACGTGTACTAAGAATAATCAATATTTTTATAACGCTTTTATTAGCTTCACCTGTATGTATGTATGTATGTATGTATGTATGTATGTATGTAACCGACCCCTTTGAGCTCGATTTTGTCCTACTTTGAACGATCAGATTTGATTCAAACTTTGCACACCTGTCAAAGGTCGATGACAATGCAATAATATGAAAAAAAAACAAAAAAAATGAAAAGAAATAATTTTTTTTTTAAAAAAACCTACTTTGAACGATCAGATTTGATTCAAACTTTGCACACCTGTCAAAGGTCGATGACAATGCAATAATATGAAAAAAAAAAAAAAAAAATGAAAAGAAATAAAAATAAATTTAAAAAAAAAACCTACTTTGAACAATCAGATTTGATTCAAACTTTGCACATCTGTCAAAGGTCGATGACAATGCAATAATATGAAAAAAAAATACATTAAAAAAAAAAACTCTAAAAAATAAAAAATAAATTATAGTTTAAAAAACTAAAAAAAAACGCTTTTATAACTAATTGAACTAAAAAGTTAAAAATAAAACTGTAATAATCAATTAAAAATTTATATTATTGTACAAAAAGCGTGGGGGGCTTGATTTTGATTGTTGTAAATATTTTATCAATAGTTTATTATTATCTGAAGTTATTATAAAAAGCACCCCACGCTTTTTTACAAGAATATAAATTTTTTATTGATTATTACAGTTTTATTTTTAACTTTTTAGTTCAATTAGTTATAAAAGCGTTTTTTTTTAGTTTTTTAAACTATAATTTATTGTAGTAAATAACATTGTTGTAGTAATGTAAAGTCAAAAGTGCTTACAACGTACGTTTATTTTGTTAGATTTTGATGAGAAAATGAAGTCAACTTTACTCACTTCACCAAGTGCAACGTTTTCCAATTGGTACCTTAGTAATTGTATCAATAGAAAAAACTAAAGATAAGCCCCCTTATTTATAATAGTCTGCTAACTTAAAGCATTGCTAATTCTCACTCTGTCTCCTTCTATTGACCTAAATCGAAAGAGACCTATGAAAAATAACACACTGTAGCTGCAGCAGCTGTTTAAAGTTAGTGGACCATTGTGAATAAGGGGGTTGATCTTAAAAGTAGGTAATTTGGCCATGGGGGTTTGAGGTAACTGTTCATTTTGGAAAAGGGGTCACTTGTCCAAAATACAGTAAATGTAGTTTGGGGATGACTGGTCTAACTCATCTCGTAATAATCGCCTTAGATGGAGCCGAAAATTACGTCATGCGTTACCTCGCTCTGAGGCGTTCCATTGCGCGGCTTGAAGTGCAAGCGAGAGCGCGGAACGAGCGACAAAGAGGCACGCACGGCCTCCGCGTTCGGCAGCGTTCGACATCTGTCTCTCTCCTACTTGAGTGAGCGATGCGTCCGCGTGGACAGCTGGATGACGTTGTCACTATCGTCAGTACACCGACTTTACAGACAACCGATTTGTTTCTTTGTCCAGCAAGTACCCGGATATAATCCGTCGGCTGCCGTCTCTGTTGAAGCCGTCCGTGGTGAGCTGCGTGCTGGACTGCGAGGCCGTCGCCTACGACACCGAACACAAGCAGATCCTGCCATTCCAGGTAACACTCAGGTGCTGCCAGCGATAAGGGCGCCCGTTCTACTTTATTAAGTTAAATAGATAGGATAGGTAGATAACTCTTTATTGATTACATATAGGAATACAGTATTTAGCTTAAAAATAAAAATTCACAGTAAAACAATGGGCGTCCTTATTAGCGATAAGGCCGCCCATTGTTTTACTGTGAATTTACAGCGATCTCTACCAGGCAACCTTGGGATGGACAGAATCGAACATAAACAAGAGAGGGGGGAGTGAAGTTACGCCTAGTTCTATGAAGTAGCCTTGTGTCATCATTATCAGCCTGAAGAAGTCCACTGCTGGACATAGGCCTCCCCTACACATTTCCAGGAAGAACGATTCTGAGCCCTTTCCATCCATCGACTTCCCGCGACCTTAACAATGTCGTCGGTCCATCTGGTGGGTGGGCGCCCGACGCTTCGTCTTCCGGTTCGTGGTCGCTTTCGAGAACCTTTATTCCCCAAAGCCTTGTGTATATTAAAGTATTAACTAAATACATAAAAAAATAGTAACCTCATTATATTAAAGACTAGTGGCCGCCCGCGGCTTTGCCCGTGTGGTATTTTTTGTGGATGGTTATGTGAGCAGCGGTAAACCAAAGAAAACATGGAGGAACCGTGTGAAAGATGACATGGATAAGAGAGGAGTGAATGCAGAGATGACGGCTGTGAAAGGGGAATGGAGGAGGAAGACATGTTGTGTCGACCACGCATAAAGTGGAATAAGGGCAGGAGAACAGGCGAGTATGGTATAGATCCTACAGATCCTAGATTGCATCAGGCGAGTGTGAATGGAACTGCTGGAAAGGGAAGACCTAGGCGCATGTATCTCGATCAGATAGCAGACGTGTTAGAGAAAGGACAGGTTATCAGTGAATTAGTTTCATATGCCGCCACTTTTCGCCCCCGAATTTGAAAAGTGGCGGCCGATGACACTAACCTATGTGCATTATCCCCCAAGTCTCAGAAATGGGGGTAGATGGTACTATTTTAGTACCAACTGCCACCGAACTTTATCATAGCCAACTACCCTAAACCGACGAGCAATAAGAATGTTATGAGAGTGAATAAAGAGAAAGAGATGTGACAGGATCGTAGCAAGTGGAAATCTGTGATCTCTGCCTACCCCCATGGGAATAGGGAGTGATTTTATGTATGTATGTATGTATGTGTAGATCCTATCGACCCGCAAGCGCAAGGACGCGGCGGAAGCGGACATCAAGGTGCAAGTGTGCGTGTTTGTATTCGACCTGCTGTTCCTCAACGGACGCGCGCTTGTGAGAGAACCGCTCGCCATCAGGCGGGCACTGCTGCGGGACAACTTTAACGAAGTCGAAGGTACCACTATACCCACAATTAAGAAAACATTACTCATACATTTTTGAAAGAATTTGTGGCGGCTTGGTACTTAGCCACAGGAATCGGGCTGACGCGTAGGATTTCGATGTCGCGTCGCCAGTCGTTTCTACCCCCCACACTGCAAATAAACAAGTATTTGTTTTTGCATTATTTCATGTAAATTACGGTTACATTTCCTAGCATTTTACGGGCAATTCGACTAAATAGTTAGGAGCAATTTATCTAACACTTAAACTTCTAGTTGAAAGCAAATTACTCCTCAACTGCTAGAAATATAATAAATAAATATAAATAAATATTCTGGACAATTCACACAACACAACCCAGCCCCAAACTAAGCAAATATCGATGTAAACAGATACAAGTTCTTGTCCATTCCCAAATTGGAATCTTTACTATTGTACAAGACAGAGTAAAGAGTTTTTTATATATTATAAAATGCTTATTTTTGGACTGTATAATATTATGTTGATTGATCACGGACAGCCATGATGACAATGAAACCTTCACCCGTGTAAACCATAGACAACATTAAGTATGGTTTGGATATTTTAAACCTTAAACCTATTGATTGGTATTGAGTTACCGGCTTCTATATTTCCAGGTGAATGGCAGTTCGCGACGTCCAAGGACTGCAAGGATATGGAAGAGGTACAGACGTTCCTGGAGGAGTCAGTGCAAGGCTCGTGCGAGGGACTCATGGTGAAGACCCTGCAGGGAGACCACGCCAACTACGACATCGCGAGACGCTCGCATAACTGGCTCAAGGTACCTCCATCTACCTCAAGGCTTTATAATATCTATGTAGCCGAGGATATCAAGAAACGCAAATATGCAGTACCATGAGCTCTGTCTCTGATTCTGATTTTGAGTCTGTGTGAGTTTTGACTAAATAAATCCTACGTCAAAACGTCACACACACAGTATAATGCACTGGTGAGCACTCACACAGGCTCAAAACCTGAGCCAGACAGAGCTCATGGTAGGCCTACCGGTCTCGACAGAGCCTACTTATTTGCTCCTCTTGTACTACTACTTGGTTGAGACTCGGGGTCCGGGGGGAACCGAGGTCTTGCGAGTCTCCAAAATGTTGTCTAGGCGACTGATTAAATAAATGAAGGCCTTTTGAGAGTCCGGGCAACAGGAATTACTTTAGAGTATGGTGTGCATGTGTGAAATTCAATAATAAATTATATATTCCAGCTGAAGAAGGATTACTTGGACGGTGTGGGCGATACTATCGACGTGGTTATAATAGGCGCGTACTGCGGCCGCGGCAAGCGACGCGCCGGATACGGAGGCTTCCTAGCAGCCTGCCGGGAGCCCGACACCGACACATACCAGGTACGTACTGCGGCCGCGGCAAGCGACGCGCCGGATACGGAGGCTTCCTAGCAGCCTGCCGGGAGCCCGACACCGACACATACCAGGTACGTACTGCGGCCGCGGCAAGCGACGCGCCGGATACGGAGGCTTCCTAGCAGCCTGCCGGGAGCCCGACACCGACACATACCAGGTACGTACTGCGGCCGCGGCAAGCGACGCGCCGGATACGGAGGCTTCCTAGCAGCCTGCCGGGAGCCCGACACCGACACATACCAGGTACGTACTGCGGCCGCGGCAAGCGACGCGCCGGATACGGAGGCTTCCTAGCAGCCTGCCGGGAGCCCGACACCGACACATACCAGCAGAGGCGTATTTAAAGATTTGGCGCCCCGGGCCTAAAAGAATGCCGCCCCGTACATTTTCGGAAAAAAAGTTTTTTTTTACGTACCTACTACCTAAATAGGTTTGCGTTTGAGCACACCCTGCCAGTATTTTATATTTTATTTATAAAATATATAAGAAATGGTGGGAGGAGGCCCAGAATAGGGGGAACTGGAAGTCTTTGGGGGAGGCCTTTGCCCAGTAGTGGGACAATGTAGGCTGAAAAAAAAAAAAAGTATGAGTAGCGGCACGTAACTTTAGCGCTGACCGTTATTACGCAAAAGTCAAAATTAAGGTACCTGAGGGGGGCTAGCGGGATTAAGGGCAGGCGTGCGTAGCGCCGATTGGCTCTTCGCTCGAGTTCCCCTCCCTACACCGATACCACACCCCGTGCACATACAGTGTACAGTCGCGTTCTCAATAATTGTATTGTTATTGACTGATAATAAGTTTTTCTTTTTCAACTCCCCATAAACTTGTCAAAAGTTTATGTCTAAGGTACGAGTACCTACTATAAATGTTTGGACATCTTACTATTTAACATTACATTAAAATCATGTCATTATAATTTTTTAGCTAATTAGTCCATTGAAATGTTACAATTTAAGGACCGAATATTGCATTTTTGATAAAGGACGCAATTTTTATTTTGGGATATGTGTCAATAATAGCTTAACTCCAAGTTTGTGGGGTTGCCGCCCTTGTCTCCCGGCCGCCATCTTCGATAAAGGCGTGCAAACAATTTTTTCACGATATCTCGGAAACTATGCGTCCTACAAAAAAATCATCAAGGAATAATTTGTAGCAAATCGCTTTGCTAAAAATATGTTCATAACTTTTTGCCTTAAATTTAAAATTAAAGAAGTTATAAGCAAAAAGGGGAGAAATTTTGTCTAGAAATTTTCTCACTTTTTTGATTATAGCTTCTTTAATAATAATAATAGTCGTAGCAGGTACATGTTAATTTGTCCCCAAACGGTAACCCGCACCTTTTCTACCTGCCTAACATTATCGAAAATATACAATCCTCTTAGAAATTACTAAAAGAAACAATAATTTGGAAAGTTCTATAAGTAAGGAAAAGAGTTAGCAATGAAAAAATTTAAAGCTTATGTAACATTTCAATTGACTAAATAATTATTTAAAGTTATAATTGTATTGCGTGCGCGACAGTACACATGCGCAGCTATCCCCTCCGCGTATCGCTCAGCGCTAGACTTACGTGCCGCTAGCCGCTAATCCACCCGCGACCGCGCCGCCCCGGCTGCTTTACAACACGAGAAACGAAAGTCGAAGCATCCCGACTAGTCCCGAGCGACGGAGTAAGCCTCGCCTCGCTCTCGCCCGCGCCCGTTGACGGGCCGCCGGCCAGCCGCCCCGTTAAAATTAACGTTATTTTTATGAGTTTCATCTTTTGTTAGTTCGTTCGACGAACGAGGCTAGTTTTGATTAGTAGGCTTTTTAAAATTGCTTCAGGGATGTAAAGTCAGATATATTTAGGGTCGTGGGGCGGCAATGGCTTAGACTGGCACAGGATCGAGGTAGATGGCACAAACTAAGGGAGGCCTATACCCAGCAGTGGGTGAAGTCGGGCTGTGGATGATGATGATGATGATGTAAAGTAAAAAAAGGCGCACGAATCTGAACGAGGGGCGGCTTACGCCGCCCCTCGCAGCCTGCCGCCCCGGGCCATGGCCCTCTTAGCCTAAGGGTAAATACGCCCCTGCATACCAGGTACGTACTGCGGCCGCGGCAAGCGACGCGCCGGATACGGAGGCTTCCTAGCAGCCTGCCGGGAGCCCGACACCGACACATACCAGGTACGTACTGCGGCCGCGGCAAGCGACGCGCCGGATACGGAGGCTTCCTAGCAGCCTGCCGGGAGCCCGACACCGACACATACCAGGTACGTACTGCGGCCGCGGCAAGCGACGCGCCGGATACGGAGGCTTCCTAGCAGCCTGCCGGGAGCCCGACACCGACACATACCAGGTACGTACTGCGGCCGCGGCAAGCGACGCGCCGGATACGGAGGCTTCCTAGCAGCCTGCCGGGAGCCCGACACCGACACATACCAGGTACGTACTGCGGCCGCGGCAAGCGACGCGCCGGATAGTAGTTAATTAATAATTAATGCATAATTAATTGTTTTCTAATGTGTTTTTAATAAGCAGAAGAATAAAGGTTTATTTTATATTGTTTATGTCTCAGGCGCTGTGTAAGCTCGGCACTGGCTTCAGTGACGAGGACCTCACCAACTTTACAGAAATCCTGAAGAAACATGAGATCCCGCAGCCCAGGAGCTACTACTCGTAAGTACACGCACTAGCTGGCTTATTGCTGGACATTGACCTTCTCTATACATTTCTAGAAAGAACGATTCCGAGCACTCTACCCATTGACAATCTTAAAAATGTCGTCGGTCCATCGGGTGGATGGCCGTCCTACGTTTCGTGTTCGCCAATAACCGACAACCATCGTCGAACAAAGGTTCTCGAGCTTTGTTCGACGATGGTTGTCGGTTCTTCGAGCCTGCACATAGCCACTACAACTTTTGTCTAAATTCTACGAATGTTCTTATTAATTAATGGCATCTGTTCATTTTCGATTAAAATATTTTTTACTCAAGTCAAGTCAGTCAATAGACAAGTCGGCCCTAATTGGCTTTGATAATAATAAATTATAGTTTAAAAAACTAAAAAAAAAACGCTGTTATTACTAATTGAACTAAAAAGTTAAAAATAAAACTGTAATAATCAATTTAAAAATTTATATTATTGTACAAAAAGCGTGGGGTGCTTTTTATAATAATTTCAGATATAATAAAATATTGATAAAATATTTACAACAATCAAAATCAAGCCCCCCACGCTTTTTGTACAATAATATAAATTTTTCAATTGATTATTAGAGTTTTATTTTTAACTTTTTAGTTCAATTAGTAATAAAAGCGTTTTTTTTTAGTTTTTTAAACTATAATTAATTTTTTACTTTTTAGTTTTTTTTTTTTTTTCATATTTTTTATTTTTAATATTATTGCATTGTCCCTTTGACAGGTGTGCAAAGTTTGAATCAAATGTGATCGTTCAAAGTAGGTATTTTTTTAATTTTTTTTTCAAATTATTGCATTGTCATCGACCTTTGACAGGTGTGCAAAGTTTGAATCAAATCTGATCGTTCAAAGTAGGACAAAATCGAGCTCAAAGGGTTCGGTTACATACATACATACATACATACATACATACATACATACATACATACATACAGGTGAAGCTAATAAAAGCGTTATAAAAATGGATGCCGTTTTTTTCAAAACCATCACACATTTTCGATCAAATCAGAATATAACATAATACACTTTTATTCCAACTGCTAAGATTTAAAGAAACGTTAATTAAAATACCATCAAAATTACACAAAAGATCTCAAAATAACACCAGAAGAACAATTAAAATGAAAAAGCTATGTGACTTCCAGAATGACTGAATGTCAGAAAACGTATCTTCTTGAAATGTTATGATGTACACAGAATACACATCACTCATCAGACTGCTAGCTCTTATGTCGTTGCAGCAAGCGTTAGTTTTCTTTGTGTTTAGGTAACTTGAGCTGTATGTACATTGTACTGTAGTATTATTACTGTAACATTTTGACATCAAAAACTAGACAATAACCGGCACGATAACTACCTACCAAGATAAGGTACATCACAATCCTAAATATCAAGATAACTATATATAATTAATCGTAAGTACCTACTTACCTTAAAACCTCGGCCTGCCTCCATGTTTGCTATACCCTATGCAGGGTCCATGTGATACCTACTTACACCTCAAAACTATGTATGTGTATGTACAAACTAAACCATGTGTAAAGCAATAAATGTATTGAGTATTGTTGCGTGTACTTGATGTGTATGTGTTGGTTGTAGTTACGACAGTTCGCACTCGCCTGACGCGTGGTTTAGTGCGGCGTGCGTGTGGGAGGTGCGATGCGCGGACCTCTCGCTCTCTCCCGCGCATCGCGCCGCCATCGGACTCGTCGACCCCGATAAGGGCATCTCGCTCAGATTCCCGAGGTAATGCAACATATCCACGACGCGGCTTATACTCGCCCGTAGAGGTCCGGTTAATGTATAGTGGCGGTATGAAAATGATCGTCGATTTTCAACTTGATTTGTTCAACGTATCACGATCACATCCTACCTTTTGAAACTGAATAGACGGAATACACCGATAAGTTAACGTCACAAACTATGTCAAAATGTGTTCATGATCATGGCACTGGTGGAAGCGAAAACCGACTCTAAGGTGACGAACATTTTCGTACCGCGACTGTACATCCAGTTAAAACTAATCAATTTTTTTCCACTGTGAAATTGTTAATGCCCTTGTACAACTGTAGCAGATAATTTTTTTCATCCAGCTGTCATAAAGGGGACAGCCTCGTTGAGGGTATTGGAATAAAACATTTTCTGGCACTGCGGCGGCCACTGCCACTCTGCGGGCTTGCCTTGTGCGTTACTTTTATATTCTAACCATAACCTAACCAAGTCGGATCCGCCATAAAAAGTATCAAGGATAAGTATAAGTATCCAGTGCCAGAATATAAAAGGAAAAATCCATATTTGAATTGCTCCAGTGTACCTACATGTGACATAACGGGCATCGTAATAACAACACGTGACGATATTGTACAACATTTTATTGTACGCCCCGTTAATCCAAACCATGGCACCGTAATAATGGTGTGTACATCAACCTGCTGTACATTATCCTGCTGTGCATTAACTGGCCGTACATTATTGCCTCCTGGCTCGGTGTTACGACTGGCCGCTGCCTAGTAGCTCCACCTACGAAACACTGAATCACTATGGGTCTTATTAATCATCCTGGCGTAGCGTTGAACTAGTTAATCCGTGTTTTGTCTCTTGCATTGACATGCAATTGTCAACTCGAACAAATGTGACAAAACACGATTTAACTACTCCAGCGTTGCGCCAGGATTATTAATAACACCTATAAGTTTGTGATGTTTTTAAAATACAGTGATGATATCTTTCCGTCCAGATTCGTCCGCGTCCGCGCCGACAAGACGCCGGAGCAGGCGACGTCGGCGCAGCAGATAGCACAGATGTACCTCGCACAGGACCAGGTTAAGAACACCACTAAGAAGCCCAACTACAACATGGATGACTTCTACTGAACTACTACATACTTATTATACTGTACCCAAAGTCCCAGTGCATTTACAACATTTCGTTACCAAATCTTGTTTTCGTTTCGCCTATTAGTCTCTGTCTATTGTATGGAGAAAATATGAGACAACAACTCTAACTAAGTTAAGTAATGTATTTTTTGCCGTCTCATATTTTCTCCATGCAATAGAGAGAGACAAAAAGGCGAAACGAAAACAACATTTGGTAACGAAATGTGGTAGCAAAACTCCGACTTCGGGTTCTGTTTACTACACATAAGGAAATTACTAAAAATTGGGTAGTGTCCCAAAAGTTAAGAGCCGAGTGGGATTGGAACCCGCGACCTTCCCCTTAGTACGGTCCCCTTGCTGCGCTGACTGCTGCGTCATAGGATCCTAATTACACTCGACGGATAATAAATAATAAATAAATATTATAGACAATTCACACAACACTATCTAGCCCCAAACTAAGCAGAGCTTGTACTATGGGAACCAGATAGCTGATATTATACTAATATACTTTTTTTTTGTAAATACATATAACACCCAGACAGAGAACAAACATCTGTGTTCACCACACAAATATTTGTTCTCGGTGGGGATCGAACCCACGACCTACGGCTCAGAAGGCAGAGATACTACCAACTGAGCTGAGAGGCCAGTCAATAGAGATATTTTCGGCTCTAACGCGACCGTGGCTCTTAACTTTTGGGACTTTATAAAATACTAAATACTTGTCTTCAGTCAACAACGAGATATACAACATGCTAGGAATTTGCAAGGGTGAATACCAAAACTATATCCTGCCAAATTCGATGTAGAATGTTTGTTAACAAGCTTTTAGTACCTACTTAACTTCAAATCACTGCGTTGTCGATTTGTACAATGTTTTAGACTAACAATTATTTTAACACTCAATACAAAAAGAGAAATTCAGATTTTTTGTTTTGGTTCTCATTAGGGTGCTGATAGACTTGAGCATTCACTTGTAACAGAACATACATAGCATTCGCCGTTTGTATAATTGTCGAACTGAACAACGAGCCGAGCCAAACATTTTCATTCATAGAATTTTTAGATAGAATGCTCGCTAAAATGTTCTCGTATTTTTTTGTGATGTAACATTCGCACAAATGCTCATTACAAGTGAATGCTCAAGTTTACCAACACCTTTAGGCTATAGTACGGCTTGTTTTATCTAGACATCACAGCAAAGTTATTATTATGTATTCAATAAAATTGTTATTATTTGTCGTGGGCCGCAGTTGGATGAGGGTAGCCCAAGATCGTGGTAAGTGGCAGGAGCAAAGAGAGGCCATTTCGTCTACGAAATGTTGTTTTCGTTTCGCCTATTTGTCTCTCTCTATTGTATGGAGAAAAGATGAGACAGCAAAAATACGTTACGTAGAAACGATCGAAACGAGTTGTTGTCTCATCAATTTGCCATACAGAGGAGAGAGACACGTGCTCACACGAAAACAACATTAGGTAGACGAAATGTGGTAGCAAAACTCCGAATTCGGCTACAGATCAATTAAAAATGAATTAATCCAATAAAATCACAAGCTAGGCACTAATGTTAATTACTTAAGTTTTAATACTGTAACTAGTTTTATCTATAATAATGTACATTTAATATGCCTACATGAGTAAAGAAATAAAATTATTTTGTTATTGGTATACAATACATGCTTTTCATTTTTCATAAATCTATGGTAATATTTTGGAAAAATTCATGAAATAGTATCCCAATAGTACGCCCAGTTGCGTGATGCCTAAACAGTCCGAAACCCAGACCTTCCTCCTTGGATAGTAGGCATACTATTGAATAAATTGGTAATATTGGGTAGGAACTGGTGGTCTAGTGGTAGTGGCCCGGCTTTCGATCCTAAGGTCGTGAGTTCAAATCCAGTCGTATACCACTGAGTTTTCCTGTCGAAAAAATATTATGTGCCAGTTTGGAGGAAACCGGCATCGTAGAACCTAAAAAAGTTAGAGCTGCGTTTGTGCCTTTTTGCGTGTAAAGCGTCAC
The DNA here is from genome assembly GCA_939531255.2 of Thera britannica. Classification (NCBI taxonomy): domain Eukaryota; kingdom Metazoa; phylum Arthropoda; class Insecta; order Lepidoptera; family Geometridae; genus Thera; species Thera britannica. The sequence continues at coordinate 12,193,795 of OW618042.2, read as the reverse complement.
GCAAAAAGGGCCCGCCAGCAGCCTACTTGCGGAAACCAGTTCGTACACTAAGGCCCGTATTCCGAAACATCGCTTGAGTCTGAGTCGAGCCTCAAGCATAGATTTTATGACAGTTCTCCATTGAAAAGTGTCAAAAATCTGTGCTAGAGGCTCGACTCAGACTCAAGTGCTGTTTCGGAATACGGGCCTAAATGCGGATGATGAATTTGTTAATTTGACAACAAATTCTCTCAAAATACACCATCTTCGGACTCTATCCTATACTTTATTTTTTGAAGCGCGCTGTGAAATTCGTAACTACCTAGTTACAGGAGTAATGAAAACAACAAAATAATTAAGATTTAATTTATTTTTGATTCATTTACTTAATATTATGCGTAAGTAAGATTGATTAGGCGTATGTCTTGTCTCCACAATAGAGCTACTCCGGGGTTATACTAACAAAAATGCTAACAATAATGAGTAGTTCTAATATCATACAAAAATATCACACAACTCATACAAAGGTCATAAAAATAATTGTACTAAATAGAATTGATTCTCGCTGATATGTTCCTTCTTGTCGAACGCAAGATTATATTAAAATAAAACGTATGAGTGATCACAACAGTTTAACTAGTTTAAGTAGCCGCCAAAAATAGTTGCTTGTGTGCCTTAAATTAATTTGGTAAAATATAAAAAAGATCATAATTTGAGCTAAACTGGCCGTTGTTGTCGAATTCAACAAAAATAATACATTAACATTTCAAGTTATAAAGACGTAGTATTTTAATAAAGTAAAATGTAATTTGCAACACAACCTTGAGTCATAAGAAAAATCATCATAATAATACTTAAAATTTGGAGTTGTCCGATTATGGCACAGCGTTGATTGACAAATGAGTATTTGGTAATCGTCATCAATAAACTTATTCAATTCTTATAGCTAAATACACAAAAGAGAGACAGTTTCACATACTTACAAAATAAATTCATCACATTTAATTGTATTAAGATGATTATTAACTAAAAAAATATTATGCTGCCAAAACACAAATATAAAAATGTAAAATAGGTACTATTAAGTCAGATCTGTACTCGAGATACCAATTCATTGTGATTCCAAACAGATCTGAGGGCAAGATTACGTAAATATTATTACATTTACCACAACACATATCAATTAGATCATACAACCAACTCTATAAGCAGCCAGGGAATATTTGTATAGTTATTTGTAAATATGTCACGACGAACTGAACACTCGTCAGCCAGGAACGTTGACTACAAAACTTACCTATAAACTAATCTAAAATAACATAGTCAATGGTTTAGTCATTTTGGATAATCAACAAACAAACCATTCTGTCTCGAGCTAATTTCTAAGACTTACGATTGATGGTTCTATTACGAACAGGATCATCAAATAGGCCTTGATAATAGAACATGAAAGTTTAAACAGCTACGAATAAATAATACTAAGAAAATATGTTATCCATGAGCCTGGTCCGGTGTTAGAAGTCTTTATATGTAGCTAGGCAGTACAGTCTGTCCCGTCACGCGTCAGTCCCGCCGGTAGACCTACAGTAGGGCGGCGCGCTTCACGGAGGGCGGGGAATCCTCGGCCGCAGCCTCCGCTAGCAAATTCGCGTGCTCCTGGAGACAACACAACTGCTATTAAAATAATTATAAGTTTAAAAAACTAGAGAAACCGACTTCATTGCCAAACGGCTTAACCGATTTCAATGAAATTTGATTGGGACAATCTGGACGTAATATCCTTCCAAACTAAGAAATAATTTTATAAATCGGTTCATAAATGACGGAAGCATGCAGTTACAAAAATTAAAAAAAATATTTAAAAAAAAATGGCAACACCGATTTTAATAAAATTAAAATGGGACCAATCTGGAAGTAGTACCTTTCAGATAAAAAAATATTTTTTCAAATTACGAAGTTATGCGGTAACAAACATAAAAAAAAAATACAACCGAATTGAGAACCTCCTCCTTTTTGATTGGAAGTCGGTTAAAAATGAAGCTAGTTCTGTTTACACGAAGCTAGAACTACTAGCTTGCTAGCTTACTATCACTATCTAGCTATCCTGGCTTGAAAAACGCGCCTCGTGTATCCCGCGCGGGCATAAGAGAGAAAACGATTCCTTATTATGTGAAGCATTGTAATGGACATTGACAGGACAGTACTCAGATAATAAGCAAACTTGACAATAATGTTTCATGATATCAGCGCGTTTTGTCTTGAAAATGACATTGCGACACTCCCAATAAAGTAACGAACTGTACACATTCTAGAGTAGACAACTGTACCGCTGACTATATACAAAACCCTCAGTGATCTTCACAAGAGGAGATGCCTACCGTGCCTGGGAACAGTCGTGACCCATTTTATTTTTTTGAATATAATTATTGACCCCTCGAGTAAGGAAAGGACGCAGTAAGAGTGTTCAACTATTGTCTGCAGGGCTACCACTAGCTCCATATGGTTATGGCTATGGCTGTCAAATTGTGTATAGATAGGCTGACCCACACATTCATTTTCTTCTTGGGTTTGAATGTGTAGACACTGTTGATACAATTTTGACAGCCATAACCATAACCACATGGAGCTCGTGGTAGCCTTGCTGGCCGTAGGTCACGTGTGTCTCTGTTCAAGGTGACCGTTGCGAGCAGGTTTTAAACAAGTAGGTGCAACGTTTTTTGGACATTATGACCAGTTGTCATGGAGTTATTACACAAAGAAGTGTCTCTAGCACAAAAAGCTTGACCCAAGATGATCACATGGGATTTTGACCTTATACTACGTGCATAACTACAAAAACTACACTTAGGCCGAGATTCATAGACGTGACTTTGCAGTTTGCTTTACAGCAAAGGAGTCTTCGCAAGTTAAGCTTTGTTTATCGAAGTTTACCTTCAACATTTTGAATAAAGAAGAGCTTGACAGAACTATGAAATATATTTTTGGTTGAAAGTTGAACTTTTCATCAAAGTAAAGTCAAAGTACGGTCTATGAATCTCAGGCTTAGAAAGAACTGCATAATTATAGCATCGACTTGTAGTTTCACACGAATCTTAGACAAGGAGTGGAACTCTCTTCAGCCCCGTCAGTATTTCCGGGACGTTACAATTTGGGAACTTTTAAGACAAGAGTGAACAGGTGGATTATGGCTAAGCATGCTCCATCTTAGGCTGCATCCTCACTTTCCATCAGGTGTGATGGCAGCCAAAGGCTCAGCTATCAATATAAAAAAAAAAATACGGGTTGCACTCCGGGAGTGCCGGCAGAAGTGAAAACTTGATTATTAACGTTGAGCATGTTTGATATTTTGGAATGGTTAGGGGGGGCTTGTTTGTTATTTGGCACGCTGTAACATACACGAACATTCGCGCAAGCGCCCTGCGCTGCCTAAACGAAACAGTAGGCCCAGGCATACATTTTCGCCGCGCCGTAGAGAGGGGATAGCTGTCTACTCTCCATCCGTCTTACGCTTTTTCGATCAGGTCACGTGTCCTGACGCGCTGACGCGAGTTTAAGATTTTATACCCATTACAGAAAAAGTGCTCAACGCCGCTAAAGAAGTTTTCACTTCAAAAAATACGCTATAACCTTACTTAGTTGTTACTTAACACGACTATATTTTAGGGAATTTCGTGTTACAAGGAATCAAACAATTTATAATATTTAGCCGATTACGTCAAAACAAAAAGGAGGGTTCTTAACTGATCTGTTCATGTTCAAGTTCGTCTGCAATTAAATGAAAGTAAACTGGTTATGTTCGTCTCCGCAGAGCGACCTTGCCGACAAATCCACTTAAAAACAATACATTATTATGTCGAATTATTATCAAGTAGGTAATGCAAGCACATGCAATAAATCATATTGAAATTACAGGCGCGACTTTTATTGATTCGCCTATAATCAAGTAACTAAGTCAGTTACGCGCGGTGCATTGTTTCGAGCGCACGTATTTACGATCGATTACAACTAGAGTATTTACCTACTTATTGCGGGTTCGTCCCGCTATTATCAAGTGACTATGAATGCGAATAGTTTGTGTGAGTTTGAATCAATGTCGGATAAAAGTGATGCTGAAGTTATACAGGAATGTGAACAAGAATTGCAGGCGATGGCAAATTGGGATGAATTATTACAAGCCGGCCCTAGTGGCACACAGCAGCTAAGTATTCAGAATAATGTCTTTGGAGAGAAGAGAACAAGAGAAAAGAGTGATGGAAGTAGTGAAGAAGGATTTACTACGGTTACAAGAAGAAAACCAAAAAGATTAGTTAGAAGCGAGTCAGCGGATAATTTGTTTGCACAAACTTCAACACGAGCAACAGTAGGTAGTGTGAGCACGGGGGATAAATATGAAGTTTGCTTGACGTCACAACAAATACTGCCCAAACAGATGGCTTTAGCTAAATTTCTACGAAATGCAAATATTAACAATATCATAGGGATCAAATATAAAAGCCCATACAAGGTGATTGTTCACTTTGACGACAAGGAACAGGCTGAAAAACTAATCGGTTGTCAGAATTTTTTGGCGGAAGGCGTCCGTGCCCAATTCACCGATCAAGGTAACCTATCGTACGGCCTTATCAGAGGCGTAGATTTAGAGATGAGCGATAACGAGGTAATGGAAACATTGAATAGTGATGTACACATTATTTCGATTAAGAGATTGAGGCGAATGGATATTGATGGAAAATGGATTGATAGTGAAACGATTAGAGTATGTTTTAAGAGTCCTACTTGTCCGAGCTTCGTATCAGCTTTTGGTTGTAGATTTTCTGTGGAACGCTTTGTTTTTCCCGTAACACAATGCTCAGGATGCTGGAAGTTTGGACACCAAAAAAGGTTTTGTCCATCAGGCAGGTCTCTTTGCCCTAAATGTGGTGGTGCACATGACAATTGTGAGGTGGAAGACTATACTTGTGTGAACTGTAAAGGACCTCACATGGCATTAGATAAAATATGCCCATTTTTCATGAAAGAGAAGAAGATACGTATTATTATGAGCCAAGAAAATCTTACCTATAAGAAAGCTTTAGAATTATATTTGTCACAAAAGAAAACAAATGAAGAATTACGTCAGCAGGAATTTCCACCTCTTAAAGAAGTAAATAGGTTTGCTGTCCTTACTGAATTTCCCCTTAAAATGAGTGAAGTTTTAAAGAAAAATAATGAGAAACAGACGGATGAAAAAACCACAGGGACACACAAAACGGTACCGAAACAGTGTAAAAGTAAGAAGCCTAAGCCAGCTATGACACAAAATGTTCCAATGGAAGAAGATATGAAGGATGATCGAAATAATACACAAACACAACAATCAGAAGAAGAGGAAGAAAACACAAAAAGAAAGAAGGAAAGAAAATTTGAATGGAGGAAAATATTTAATAGAATAAAAGATGTGATGTTGTCTGAAATTATATTAGAAGAAAAAATTATGTTGGTGCTGAAGGTTATATTTGAAGAAATTAAGTCATTTGTGTTCTACATTATTGCTGATGGAGATATATTCAAAAGAATGCTGAGCCTGCTTAGCATTCATAATGGATAGCACAAATAAAGATTTTGGAATCAATATCCTTCAGTGGAACTGTCAAAGTGTTAGGCCTAAATTAGAAAGTTTCGAGAACATATTACATCAGGAAAAGATTCATATAGCTATATTAAGTGAGACCTGGTTAGATGCTGATAGTAGGTTAACTATAAGTGGGTACAATATATACCGACAAGACAGAAGTGACTCTTATGGTGGGGTTGCTATTATAATACATAAGTCCTTACAATCACATTCTTGTCCTATTAATTTATCAAATGTAGGTATGGAAGTAATTTATGTTAAAATTTTAAATTGTCTCAGTTTAGAAAACATTATATCCTTATATTGTCCATCATCTGTTGTTACACGTCAATCTGACTGGGACACTCTTTTTTCAATTGTTTCGAGTAAAACATTAATAGCAGGTGACTTTAATGGTCACCACACTAATTGGTCGTATAAAACAGACACAAGAGGCACTCAGATATTAGATTCATCTTGGGAAAATAATTTCATTTATCTCAATAATGGTGGTCATACTAGAGTTAAATTGGTAAATGGATCTTTTCAGAAATCATCACCGGATGTAACATTTACATCATCAGACATAGCCTTAAAATTCAGTTGGTCAATATTGAATGAAAATTTAGGTAGTGATCATCTTATGATTAAATTATCCCTTACGTATAAAAATAAACTAGAATATATAAAAAAACGTAATTTCAAAAAAGCTGATTGGCCTAAGTATACTGATGACCTTTTAAAATCATTTGCCGAATCCTATACACAAAACAGTACAAATTATAATATACAAGAGTTGTATGATTATTTCGAAGAAAACATTAACTTATCAGCTAACAATAATATACCTTTTATAAAATGTTGTAATAGTCCAACTGACAAATTTAAACCTAAAGAATATTGGAACGCATCACTATCGAAAGCAGTGGGAGAACGTAGATTAGCACTTAGTACTTTTCGTAGGAACCCTACACCTAACAATTTGAAAAAACTGGAAGAGAAAGTCGGTGAGGCTAGTACACTTATTAAAAAAGCTAAGTCCAACAGTTGGAGAAACTTTTGCAGTAGTATTAATGAAACCACTTCAGTTTCGGATATGTGGCGAAAAATGCGATGGTTTAAAGGATATCGTCAATCAAAGCTGTTTGGGGGGGATGATAAGCAACAGGAACTTCTACGTTCTCTGGCACCTGATTCTGTTTTAAATGTGAGGCCGGATTTTCGTTCTCGTAATGACCTACTAGAGCTGCCCTTTACTATGCAAGAAATGTTAAACTGTTTAAAGAAAAAAGATACTGCTCCTGGGAACGATGACATCACATACTCAATGATTTATTACTTACCTAATGTGGGAAAAATGATTTTGCTTCATATCTATAACACAATCCTTACTTCAGGTATCTTACCACGTCAATGGCGAACAATACTCGTTATCCCAATACCTAAGGCCAACTCCACGCCAACTAACATAAACTCTGAACAAAAGCTGAGACCAATATCACTCATTTCTTGTTTATGTAAGATTCTACATACTATGATTTGCAGAAGGTTAGAATGGTATACAGAGAAACAAGGTATATTTTCACCTTATACATCTGGATTTCGAAGAGGCCAGTCGTGTATTGATTGTTTAGCTCAACTTATAACTCACATACAAACAGGTTTTTCTAATAACATTCCTACAGTCGCTTGTTTTCTTGATATCGAAAATGCTTATAATAATGTTTTGATCGAAAAAGTAGTAGGTACACTTGATGAACTTAATGTTGGTTTTAAAATTTGTAATTATATTTGGTCATTTTTGAGTGATAGATGTCTTATGGTTAAAAATAATAAAAACGTTTATACTAGATGGACCACTAGGGGTTTGGCTCAAGGGGATCCAATGTCCCCCTTGTTATTTAACCTAGCAACATACAAGATATGCCGGCAGCTTGAGAATACGGTTAAGGTTGCCCAATATGCTGATGATTTTGTATTTTATGTAAGCCATAAAAACCTGAATGTTTGTGAACAGTCTTTACAAAGTGCTCTTGTTACTATGGTGGAATTGCTTGGTGAATTGGGACTTGAGCTATCGGATAAGAAATCGATGTTATGTATTTTCAGTAGGGGGCGAAGAAAAAACCTAATTAATGTTAAGGTACACGGTCAGACAATCAAACAAGTTGAAAATGTTCGCTATTTGGGTATGTGGCTAGATAGATCACTGTTATGGAATAGACATGTAAAAGAAGTAACTGAAAAAACCTCTAGATATTTGAACATGTTAAAAGTGTTAGCTGGACCCTCGTGGGGTGTACACCCAAAGTATCTGCGGACGCTATATATTTCACTGATACGAAGTAGGATTGATTTCGGTTGCTTTTTATATGACACTAGTGCAAAAACCCATTTATATAAACTAGAAAAGGTTCAAAATCAGGCACTTAGAATAATTGGTGGATTTATAAAAAGTACGCCTATACATGTAATGGAGAGTGAAGTGTGTTTACAACCGTTATTTATCAGGAGGTTATATTTGGCATATAAGTTTTGTTTAAAAAATATGTCGTGTAAAAATAATGTAACATTGCAGTTTCTTGATGACCTTTATTCTGTCAGACACATCCGATATTGGCAAAATAAAAAAGAACCATTACTTATAACAGTCTACGATAACAGTAAAGATTTTAAAATTCATTCTTCTAAACCACTTGACATATTTTCATTAGACATTTGGATAACATACATAAACATGGAAGGGGTAATTAATTGCAATTTAGAAAGTGTAAAAGGTGCTAAGAGAAGTCATGAAGTTAACTCACTTAAATTTGATATTATAAAGGAATTACAAGAAAAGTATCATGGGAGGCAAAAATATTTCACTGACGGGTCAAAAAGCGAGGTCGGTCAGGGAGCTGCTTATTACAACATAAGCAGTGGTCGAAGTCAAATGTGTAAAATACAGTCTAATGTGTCCATAATGACATTGGAGCTCATTGCAATTTCAGAAGCTATTAACTCGGTTATTATTAATGCTGATAGTCAGCAGATCGTTATTTTTACAGATAGCAAGAGTGCATTGCAACATTTAGCTCGATGCGCTTCTGGTATCAGAGGTGTATCGATAGCTTATTCAATTTTAAATAAAATTTATAGTTTCTCGTCCACTAACATAGATTTGAAGTTGCAATGGGTTCCATCTCATATAGGTTTAAGAGGTAACGAAGAGGCTGATCGATTGGCAAAATTGGCAGTGGCAGAAGGAGTCGAATTTTTAATAGAACCAAATTATACAGAACACATGTTTAAAAGTAGAAATGTTTGCTATGATAAATTTAAAGAATATTTCGATGAAAGGAGTAAAGAGAAAGGAATTTGGTATAAAACTATTCAGTGTCAGCCTCTTCGGGCACCATGGTTCATAAGCGGAAAATGTAATAGGTCTCACATTGTGTTTATGCATAGAATACGTTCTGGTCACTATCCATCAAGGAAGTTCGGGTACCTCATGAAAAAAGTTGATTCCCCAAATTGTGAGGTATGTGGAGCATTAGATGATGTGCACCACCTCCTGATGGATTGTGAGAAATATAAAGAGGGTAGGAGATCAATGATGCAAGAGTTACAATTAGGTAGGTACGATGTAGGTGCTTTTCATTGTGTTTTGTCTAATCCTTCCTCAGAGGCCGCTAAATTATTAGCGAATACTTTTTTGCATAGTTGATTAACAACCCTTTTTAATGTAGATTAAGTCTGTGTAGATAATATAAGTTTAGGGTACAATGGGACTGGCATGCCATGTAGGTAAAAGTCCCTAATAAATATAAGAATAAAAAAAAAAAAAAAAAAAAAAGTAACTAAGTAGGAAATGTCGCTGGTAAAATGAATTATTGTCAAGTTCCATAGCTAGCTTGTGTTGGTTGATCTGGAGGTTTAGTAGTAGTAGAGCTCTTTGTGTGAGTCTCGTGGGGGTGCATACTACCACCATGCCTATTCCTGCCGTGAAGCAACATTGCTGTTTCGGTTTGAAGGGTGTAGGTGCCGGTGAGGTTACTGCCACGTGAGGCTGAACATCTGTATACCTAATGTCTCTAGTTGATAGTTGCAGGGGAGTGCCTCGTAGGGCACGTTCCTGACGTGCGTGACCTACGAGGCAATGCTTATAGGCTATGGTTACCACTCAACATCAGGTGGTATGCTTGTTACAACAACTAGTTGTTTAAAAAAAATCTTGATTAGGTGAAGTTTGTCGTTGACATTAAGCATGTTTGTATAAGTATGGGATTAGTTTGGTATGGTTGTGGTTAGTTACCTCGATAGGAATGTTCTGTTGCGGCGCATACATGCTCTCGTACACTGGGTTCGCGAAGTGGTTGCCGCCGTTCTGCATATACAAACAAAACAACACACATTATCACTAACAAAACAAAGTTATTACTAATAAAACATAGTTGATAGTAACAAAATCTACTTATAACAACCAGTTACCGCGCACCGTTACCTTTAGGTTAGATAGGACCCCACATAAAGTGGATAAGGGCAGGATAAAGAAGAAGAAGAGTTTTGAACTTAGTAGGCGCGTTTTTCTTAGTTTTGGTTCGGACAACCGTATCACAAAAATAGTTGTTATTATAGTCTAAGATCCCGCTATAGAAGGACCTTCACCGAGCTGGTTATTTAATGAAACGTATTTTATATATAATTAAACATGCCAATAAATGTCCAGGATAATTATGATTAATTAATAATTAAAAAAAAAAATTTTTACTTTCCACTGGTTTGTTTATTAAACAAATTCTAAACCAATCGAAAGTATAGACCCCAGTATTTTTATTCAATAAACATACCGGTGCAAAATGCTAGTATCGATTTTCCTGTTTATACCTGGCTACCCGAGAGTTGTGACCGGAAAAAAATAAGCAACCTAACGTTTGCATATTCTATGGGGTCTATACTTTCGATTGGTATAGAATTTGTCTAATAAACAAACCGGTGGAAAGTTAAAAAAACTATTTAGTTTTTTAATTATTAATTAATCATATCCTGGACTGAAATTTGATAGGCAACCCATATAGAATATATTTATTGGCATGTTTAATTAAATATAAAATACGTTTCATTAAATAACCAGCTCGGTGAAGGTCCTTCTATAGTGGGATCCTATACTATTAGTAGAGTGTAGTGAAATCATAAATTGATTAATTTGATAGAGAATCTGCATTTTGTGAATTTATATTCACAAAATGCAGTATCACGTTTCTAGTGCATAACTTCAAAGCTCCGATGCGCGTACTGTACAAGACATCAACTAGTAGTTATGATGAGTTAATGTGCATAGACGATACTTATAATGTGATATTGAATGTATTATGATTGAGAGCACAATTAGCAACAAGCTGTTAGTCCTGTTGCTTGATTAGCGTGTCAGCCTGAGGTGTTAGCTATACTAATTGACAACATCACCGTGACATTGGCAGGGCTATTACCTAAGAACTAGCGATAGCGAGCGCGTATCAAAGTATGTCGTTACTATTGCTATTGGTATATCGTACGTACAAAAGCTTTATTTTCGTAAGTAAAATTCTTTTTCCGACAAAAGATTCAGTAGAATCAGTTTTTTTTAAATACAACGAGCAACGTCTCAGTGTAACCCGGTACCAATGGTAATTTCACGGGTTCAAACCCCGCTCGGCTGTAACTTTTGGTACAATCTTTGAGCAACGAATAATTTTGCTGCTAACGCTACCGCTGTTGCTTGATTAGGTAGTAGCCCCGCGGAGACAAGGTAGTGTATGAGTCACAGTTTTCTGTAATCACATAAGGATAATCATCTCTGACGTTTGAAATTACGGGTATTTTGTTCATGGTAGATTTATTCATCGCTAGTTAGACATATACTTCACAAGTTAGTTAATTATGAAACACCGCCATCTTTTTTAAGCAAAACCCAGAACACCGGGGTACTAAGGCCTTTATTCATATTGTTGTTCTAGCATATAGGTCTAGGTAAGTCAGTCTTTACAGGAGTGGGGGGCTTGATACGCAGAGAGGGGGGGCGGCAGATGCGTTTTTGTTTATGAATGAAAATCACCCCTGTGAACTGCAAGAGAGTGGTTTCGTTTACAATGGTGGACATATTATAGTTTAGGTAAATAAATAAATATTATGGACAAACCACACAACACTATCTAGCCCGAAACTAAGCAAAGCTTGTGCGATGGGATTTTTTTTTGTAAAAACATACAATATAACAGAGAAATAAACATTTACGTTCTCCACACAAATATTTCATTATTTTATTTTATTTTTCATTTGTTCTCGGTGAAGATTGAACATCGAACTAAGCGCCGGAGATGGCACTTAGTCTGTTGAAAAGAATCAGAATGTGAGTGATGATGAATGTGAGGGTAGTACTCACGTTGTGCGTCCTCGCGGCGGGCGGCGTGCGGGAGACGCGCGGGTGCGCGTGCGGGTGCGGATGCGGGTGCGGGTGCGGGTGTTGGGGCGCGGGCGCGGGGTCGTCGTCCTCGCCCGCCAGGTACATGGGGTTGGAGATCTCCACGTTGTCCGCCAGGCGAGCGTGCACGAACAGACCGCTGGAACGCACACGTACATTGCATTCACTGACGATCAATGGTTTTCTTTGAACCAAAGAAAAAGGAATGATAACAAAATCTACATATCTATCATCCGCATCCAAATATCAATGACACCACTGGATAGCTAAAGAATCAAAGAATTGATTTCGCTAAGTAAGGCCTGTAACACATCGCGTTCGGCGAAGGGGGATGCCCTAAAGTTACGAGACGTATTCACAAACAACAAACGGCCGAGTTCATAACGCAGGCACACTACATATTTTTCAATCTTGCATGAATTTTTGATTAATTTATAAGTTTAAAAAACTTGAGAAACCAACTTCATTGTCAAACGGCTAAACCGATTTCAATCAAATTTGTTTGGGACAATCTGGACGTAAGAACTACCTTCCAAATAAAAAAATAATTTTCTAAATCGGTTCAAAAACGACGGAGGCATGCAGTTAAAAACATTTATATATTATGTATTTTATTTAAGTTGTTATAATTATTATTATATTATGTATTTTATTTAAGCAATTATAATAGATTCACACCTCTATGTATATATTCGTAAAAATCACGCCACACTATCTTTCTGCACGCCCAGGAAGACTGGCAGACAATGCTATTAGCATTAAGTCCTCCTAGCACTAAATTTGTGTGAAAGTTTTAAATAAATAAAACATTAAAAAAATTATTTAAAAAAAAATGGCAACACCGATTTTAATAAAATTATAATGGGACCAATCTGGAAGCAGTACCTTTCAGATAAAAAAATATTTTTTCAAATCGGCTCACAAATGACGAAGTTATGCGGTAACAAACATAAAAAAAAAAAAAAAAAAATACAACCGAATTGAGAACCTCCTCCTTTTTGATTGGAAGTCGGTTAAAAACTAATTGATCATAAGTCAGCTAAAATAAAGCCGACGTAACTTGGCCGGTCTGTGCGTGTTTCCGTTTGGCCAATCTTCCAGTTTTGCACGAACGGCTCATTTTTAAACCTGCTAAGTTCCACCGGCCGAACTGTACATCTTATCAGTCTCCACTGTCAGTTCGTCTTTTAGAACTATACTCAATACATTTATTGCATACACATGGTTTAGTTTAGGTACATACATATTATTTTACTCACACAAACTTAAGTCTGCTGAAACAAAATGGACTAAAGATAATACAAGTGACTCACTGCCGTCGTCGATGTATGATGTAGAGCACGGCCAGCACGAGCGCGGCCAGCGTCAGCAGCGACAGCACGGCGGCCAGCAGCGCGCCCCCGCCCCCGCCCCCTGCTGGCGCCCCCACGCCCCCAGCGCCGCCCACGCCCCTCGCCGCGCCCCCACAGATGCTGTCCTTCGGACACACGCAGTACGGCGCTCCAAGCTCCGTCTCACTCACTGACAACAAAAGGTGCACATTTTTTACGAAATAGGATGAGTTGCTTTCTGCTGTGGAATCTATGGCACTCAGTGCTAATTATGAGCCACTTACTCTGACGTGAATTTAGCCACCTACTGGTCGAAGTGGAATGATTGTAATATCGATACGAAAGAAGAAGAAGTGCTAATTATGGCTATGCAAGAAGCACGGAGTGTGTGGTTTTAAATTATAATATTCTACTCAACGTTTAATAGTACACATTGGGCCAAGAAACGAGCTAGTAGACTCAGACCCATCTTAACACCGCACCGGCTCTAAAGTAGTAATTATCAGTAGCAATCAAACATACATACTATTTAATTTTATCTTTGTGGTTTCTTTAAAGAATGTGAATGAAGTGAAGGGAAGTGAAATTTAGATAGGTGATAAGAAGTGAGATGAAATGATGTGATGTGACGTGAAGTGAAATGAGGTAAAGTGAGGTGATGTGATATGAAGTGGTATTAGGCGAGGTAATGTGATGTGATGTGTAGTGAAATGAGGTAAAGCGATGAGATGATGTGATATGAGGTGATGTTAGGTGAGGTAATGTGAAGTAAGATGAGGTGATGTGAGATGATGTGATGTGAAATGAGGTAAAGTGAAGTGATGTGATATGAGATGGTATTAGGTGAGGTAATGAGAAATTGGATGAGGTGATGTGAAATGATGTGATGTGAAGTGAAATGAGGTAAGGTGAGGTGATGTAATATGAGGTGGTGTTAGGCGAGGTAGGTAATGTGACGCGATATGCATACGTACGGTCGGGTCCCCACACGCAGTACTCTGGGGGCGTGCAACGCGCGCGACACGCGTGGTCGTGCCCCACGTACCGAGCGCAACGCACGCCGCCCCACGCGCCCGCGCACACGCACACAGGCGCGCCCGCCGCGTCCAGCACGCAGCGCCCGCCGTGCACGCACGACTCCAGCGAACACGCCGCGCTCACTGACTCTGCAAATAACACACAACACTGAATATGACAACAAATACTAGTCGCTATTTTTATGAAACAACGGGATATTTACCATGATTAAATTTTGATGAGTTGATCCGATATTTCGGCACAGTTGCATGCACCATGATCACGGTTGAGTTCAACCGTGTTTCAAATTAAATATCCCGTTGTTTCATAAAAATAGTGTTAAAAACCATGATAGTTTCAAAAGTTATAAATACTAGTCGACTCACCCTGATCACAAAGGATCCCTCCGTAGACCGAGGCATATCCTCGGTGATCCTGATGGATGACTATATCACCGCCGCTAACGCGGAGGCGATCGAGTCATCCAGTTCGGACAGAACCACTGCACAGATTCACCGACCCCGCCGGCGGGGTCGAAGACTTCCCTTAGTGCCCGCCCTCTACGGGCCTAAACTAGATTCAAACCCCCCCCCTGGCAACAGCCCAAGCCGAGGTCGTACCATAGCGGTGCCCTTGAGTTTGTTGCCCCAACCTAACTTTACCGGTTGAGCGCCCTCTGCGCTCACCATTATCCGGTAGCGCTGTAATGGCCCGAACACACCTAGTTCGCTGGCGGTAGCGATCAGTGAAACGCTGTCAAATATCACTGTCAGATTTGAGATTAGACAGCGAATTTTTGACAGCGTTTCACTGTTCGCTACCGCCAGCGAACTAGGTGTGTTCGAGCCTTAAGAATTGTCAGACGATCACCAGCATTTTGCCCATTCAAACAAAAAAAAAAAACCTGATCACAAAAATGGAATAGCATCGAGGAAAAACAATGTCAAATCAAAATAGTTTCGCAGTTTGCTGGATGACAGCGGGGGGCTGCGAGTCCCTATTGCCGAGTCAGTGTACTTAGTAGTATTCTGTGGTAAGCGTCATGTGTGCATGCGGACGCCAAACCCCATTTTTATTTTATAAAAAATGTACAATTAATATTATGAACAAAAAAGTTTGGTTTTCGATAATAGTTTCTTTAGAGGAATTTCTGTGTAAGAATCCATGTATTTAATAATTTTATTTAAAGTAATATAAATAGACGTAACTTAAAATTAATAATTATTTTAAGTTACCGTAGGTTGGGGCTATTTGGAATCATTGGGGCTATTTGGAAAAAAGAAATTATGTGTTTCGAGTGGAAATAATTTCCACTATAGCAATGATAGAAATCTATTTTTTCTATCTGGCAACCCTGTAATCAATGTCACGTCCATTGGTATTCTTTTTGAGGTTCTAACCAGAGGGGTTTCGTGTCAGACGACATTTGAAGAAAAGTTGTTTTTTACGTGGTTTTTAGAGCTGTCGCCAACCTCCGTGCAGCTCCCAAGTTTACGAAGTAAGTGAAAAACTGAAGTTTGTATCCAATAATACATATTGTCAGGAGTGTAGGGAGTAAACTGGATTCGTAAATGCTGGATATTCTAACCTAGTTTTAGCGTTTTTTGTCACGGGGGCTATTTGGAACAGCATATGGGGCTATTTGGAACTGCGAAAAAAAAGCCTTGGCTTTGCTTTTTTGCTAGTGTAACAAGCTTTTTTATCTTTTCCAGGACAATGCCATCATGGTCCGAGTTTACCAGAGGACCATAGAAACCATAGACATGGGAAACAATACAAACCTTACCTCTTACAGTTAAAAAAGCTTGGAAAAAGCTAGGTATCGCCGAAATCAAAGCCGAATCAAAGCTGCGACGAAGCATAGCATTCCTAGAAGTACGCTGTCATGAAAATGTAGAGGTTTGAATGCGTCGCAATCACAAGCTGGTCATCCAACGATCTTTTCGCCCGAAGAAGAAGAAATTTTTATAGCTCAAATGAATATTTTGAATGAATGGGGATTTCCCAATATCTAAGCTAAGATATTTAAAGATAATTTCATTAAAATGTTGATTATTTGTAACAGTTTCTATTAATAAAAGAAAAGTCTGGACAAAAAAAATCATGAAATTTTTATTTGATCCTAAAAAAATATAAAAAAATTATACTCGGTAATTTCAAATAGGCAAAAGTGTGAATATTTTTACTGGTAACAGTTCCAACTATCATCTGTTACCATCAATTCAAAACTTCTTATTATATTCAGCGCTAAAGCATGGCGCAACCACCAATTTCCAAATAGCCCCAATGAAGCGATATTTGGAACAGCATGTTATAAAATAAGAAAAAAATATGTCTGTGAAAGATAGAGGTATCTTAGGTAAACGATTATGTGGGTCTAAACGGGATTTATCCATTAAAAGTACTAAATGTGTGGTCACCTTAGCTAAATCGAAGTTATTGTAACTTTTGTCGAAAATTTGTTCCAAATAGCCCCATCTTACGGTACGTCGATCATTTTAAGAAATGATTGGTTGTTAGATAATAAGCCAAATACCGACCAGTAATAAAGTATTCTAAAGGTTTTCTTCAAACTAACACCATCAAGAAGTCTTACCTATAAACGAAGTCTTTCAATGAAACCTAGAGTTCGCAATATCCGGTAAACGATATCATCAAACGCGAGGTTTTTATAACCAATTGTTTTTGCCCAAAATCCCACGCGCAGCCGGCGATTGAGGAAGGTCAGTGACTTTGAAGTACATATTTTAATAATCAAAGGTCAGCGGTTTACAAGATGACGTTGATAGTCTAGCTAAAAAGCAGCCAAGTGCGAGTCGGACTCGCCCATGAAGGGTTCCGTAGCATCAAGTAACATAATATAAAGGTTCTTGTAGTTCGTCGAAAGGTAAATTGCGGTTTACGTATAAAAAGAAAACTACTGACTAGATCTCGTTCAAACCAAATATCGTTAAAAGTTTGCATAGTAATGTACAACATATATTTTTTTTAGGTTTATCATTCTCTTATTTTAGAAGTTAGAGGGGGGGGGACCAACTTTTTTCCACTTTGGAAGTGTCTCTCGCGCAAACTATTCAGTTTAGAAAAAAACGATATTAGAAACCTCAACATCATTTTTGAAGACCTATTCATAAATACCCCACACGTATGGGTTCGATGGAAAAAAAATTTTTGAGTTTCAGTTTCAAGTATGGGGACCCCCAAAAGTATATTTATAGTTTTTTTTCTATTTTTGTGTAAAAATCTTAATGCGGTTCACAGAATACATCTACTCGCCAAGTTTCATCAGTCTAGCTTTTACGGTTTTGGAGAAAAATGGCTGTGACATACGGACGGACGGACAGACAGACAGACAGACAGACAGACAGACATGACGAATCTATAAGGGTTCCGTTTTTGCCATTTGGCTACGGAACCCTAAAAACTAACGATACCTAACGCACGCAAGAAAAGCTAGCTTTTAAGTACATTTTAATGGCACTAATTTTAATCATAATTCGAACATCCTACCTTTGCTACAATTTATTAACATTTATATATTTTTTTAGTATATTGTAACGGAGAACAGATGTAAGTTACGGGAACGGGGCGAGCGAAACCGCGGGCGGCCGCTAGCAACTAATATTACAGCTTAAAATCTATTTTAAAAGGATAAGGTTCGTTTTTGAAAAATTGTATGTACTTAGGTAGGTTACTAGTAGAATGTCCGAGACTTCGGTTAAGTCGTGTTAGATTTACAACCTAACTGCGACCATTTCTACATTTTTAAATTTTGATTTGTGTACTAGTTACCTACTACATTTTATATAAAAAAAAAGACGGGTTGCACTCCGGGAGTGCCGGCAGAAGTGAAAACTTGCCGCTCGTATTAAAACTTATAAAGTACTCACTCATTTTCTTTCGCTATTCATAATACCTAAATAAATACAGTAGATCTATAAAATCATGTACCAATGACCACTACTACCTGCCGCGGGCGGCCGCTAGTTCATAAAATCTATAATAGGTATGTACCTATACCTACTACAGTCACGAAAAACGCCTTGGTATGCTTGCTACTAACTATTATCTATTCTGTGACGTTACCGTGTCATAGTAACTACTAGCGTATCTGTAGCGTCTTACGCTTTTTCGATCAGGTCACGTGATCCTGACGCGAGTTTAAGATTTTATACCCATTACAGAAAGTGCTCAACGCCGCTAAAGAAGTTTTCACTTCAAAAAGACGGGTTGCACTCCGGGAGTGCCGGCAGAAGTGGAAACTTGATTATTAAGTTCGAGCAAAAAGGGCCCACTAGAGGCCTTGCGGAAACCAGCCCGCACATCAAGTGTGGATGGTGAATTTGCCGAAGCTCGTCGTTGGCATCAGTGCCTTGCCTACCTTATTCATAATACCTAAATAAATACAGTAGATCTATAAAATCATGTACCAATGACCACTACTACCTGCCGCGGGCGGCCGCTAGTTCATAAAATCTATAATAGGTATGTACCTATACCTACTACAGTCACGAAAAACGCCTTGGTATGCTTGCTACTAACTATTATCTATTCTGGCGAGCGAAGCGGCAACGTCGCACACCGGGTACGGCGCGGTCAGTCGAGCGGAACGGCAACGTCCTCTCCATCCGTCTTACGCTTTTTCGATCAGGTCACGTGATCCTGACGCGAGTTTAAGATTTTATACCCATTACAGAAAGTGCTCAACGCCGCTAAAGAAGTTTTCACTTCAAAAATCTGTTGGTAACAAAATACGAAACAACATGTGCTTCGTATAAATATGTAGTTCAGTAGCAAAGACAATAGACCTGACGACTAATTTTCAAAATCTCTTCTATCATATTGAGAAGTATCTGTTATGTCTAAAATATATCATATTTCTGTAGAAAATTAAGGTTTTTGTGCAATAGAAGTACATTTTAATTGAAATTTTCAAATTCACGCCAAAACGCTCGCTGGTGTCATGTAGTGTTGCCCAAATTCAGTCTTGGTCTTGCAGTCTTGGTCTTGTTCTTGCGTTTTTGCAAGACCAAGACCAAGAACAAGACCGCGTATTTTTAGCAAGACCAAGACCAAGACTGACCGTGCAAGACTTGAGCAAGAACAAGACATAGCCTGCAAGACTCTTGCGTCTTGCAGCTAGGACTTAGCGCTATTTCACTGAGTAGTTAGGTGTAACAGTTCGGTGTATAGGTAGGTACGCTTAGGAATTCTATGAGACGCAAAAAACTGTATCAAAGAATATGAAAAACTGGACCTATGCGCATTACGACTAATACCATAAACATAGCGAATAAAAAAATATCTATTAAAATCAAACTGAGTGCATGCATAGTTAGTCAGTTGATTTTTCGAATTTCTTATCAAATCTTCAGTTATTTATTAATCTGCTTGATCTTTACTATGGCTATGTTAGTTCAAGCTCACAATGTTCCAATTCTAATACGTTTTTCTAAGATTTAAAGTAAACTTTAATAAATAGTAATAGACTAATAGGTAATTGCAAGACTTGCAAGACTCTTGCTGCAAGACCAAGACCAAGACCAAGACTGGGAGCGCAAGACCAAGACCAAGACCAAGACCAGGTGTATTGGCGCAAGACCAAGACCAAGACTGGCTAAGTCTCGTCTTGTTCTTGCATTTGGGCAACACTAGTGTCATGGCGTCTGTTATTACGTCACGTTTCTGTATATCAACAGTAAACGTTGGTGCTTTTGTACTAAATCAGAATGACGTTTACGTAAACGTGACGTAATTCGCTCTGACCGGTGTTTAAGCTATCATGGCGGATTGTTGTATTTTGTAGATTTATATAATATAAATAAATTGTCAATGTCGACATTATTATGAGTTTAAATACATTTTTCAAAATCTTTGAATCCTTTTTCATTAGATCAGATAAATATTTTGGCGATACTTGATTACTGTCTTCATGCCTATTGTACGAGTCCTATTCATAGCACCTAGTATCGATTGTCTGCATACGGATTCCTAAGAATAGCAACCCGTCCGTGTCGGTACCTAAGACCGTGGGGGAAGCCCTTAGTTTTCCGCTCGAAGTGGCCAGTCCACCCCCCCTCTCCCCGTGCCTACAGTGTCAGATGACCTAAATTATCCTTATTTTTATGAAACGACGGAATATTTACCATGATTAAATTTTGATGAGTTGACTGATATTTCGGCACAGTTGCATGCACCATGATCACGGTTGAACAGTTCAACGGGTAAATATCCCGTTGTTTCATAAAAATAGTGTTAAAAACCATGATAGTTTCAAAAGTTATAAATTATCCTTATTATCTTATTAAGTATCTTGGTGGCTGATCGAACAAGCCTTCTAAAATTTTCATTACTTAATTTAATTATAATTATTATTACTTTATTTATATATTTTGTAATTGTTAGAACTTTTATTTTTTGAGTATATTTTGCGTATTGCTAATAATTTTAAATTATACTTAAAATTATTAGTAATTATGCTAAATTATAACTACATAATTTATAACCAATATCATAACCAATACATGCTTATGACTTTGGTTTGGTTTTGACCTTTTGGTAGAGAATTAATTTAATTGACCAAGACATCTCAATAAATCAATGATAGAAACTGAAGTTTCGCACAATGAAGCCGCGGAAAAACCGCCGAGAAACTTATGGTTTTGTTCCTACAGTTTAATATGATTGTTGTTACAAAATGAAAAAGGTCCGGCAGTATGTTATAACACTCACCATTGCTTTCACGTTTTCTCTGACCCATCGCGAATCCTCAAAGAGTCAACACTGAGTGTTCACAAATATGAAAGACACTGATAACTAATCAACACTATCAATTTAATAAAACACACAATCTCCGATCCCGCCACAAACTACCGGTATCCATATTTCCAAAAATATTAGACCGGAGCACAATAAATTCAACTAACTCTACTAAAATAAATTATGTTTTAACAAGTCTCACTATGTTTCAGTTATTAAGTTACATTTAAATGAACTAAAGTCGTAATATCGTAAACGAATCTAGCATAGAACGTGTTCAGTAGACGTGTATTAATGTAGCGCGTCAGATCGCGACTGCCGCTATTACGATGACACGTATAACCGGGCGCTAACTTATTTTCGATGATATTCGATAAAACCTAGCAACGACAAGGCACCAGCAAAAAACATGACTTCACGCATATACACAAAGACAAAGAAAAATTTAAAGTTACAGCCAGCTTAGACGATTTCTGTCCGATATTCCGAAATTCTGGGACTTCAAAAAAATGTGCTGAAATATAAATTACGATTAAATATTCATTGAGACCACGAACCGGAAGACAAAACGTATAGGACGCTCACCGACCCTATGGACCGACGACATTGTTAAGGTCGCGGGAAGTTGGTGGATGGAAAGGGCTCAGAATCATTCTTCCTGAAAATGTGTAGGGGAGACATACGTCTAGCAGTAGATTTCTTCAGGCTGATGAAAGAGACGATTTTTCTGTCCCGAAATACTCAGAAACTTAAATTATGATTAAGTACTAATTGACATTAGTTACAAGAACTTGTACGATGTATGAGGGGAGGGTAACGAAGTGTTATTTGTTCAGCCATTAAACCGGAACAAGCAGTTTAAGCGTTCAGGCAATCACTTTAATGGGCTATTAGTTGATGAAGCCCCCCGTCAACTGCAACTATAGTGAGGACGATAGAACGAGCGCGGATGGCAGATAAGTGATCGAGCTAACGAAACATTACTATCGACTATGAGACCGCTTATGGTGACCGTTGCAGGCAGTTACAAATAGCACTAAGTCCAAAACAACACGTTCTTTGCCACGACTGCTGCTTACGACGGCCGCCTCAAAGTACGAGAAAATAGTTGAGCGGGCGATAACTTAAGGCTTAAAGTAATCCCTCGTAGGACGTGTCTACGAAGCTAGGCTTAAGTTACCGATATTAGCTGTGCGGCGCGACGCTACGGTTACGGAATACGCAATCGGCTACAGTGCCACGAACCTTACGGCGGCGCCGTACACTTAGTTCACGTACTCATCATGCAAATGCATTCTTCTTCTTCAAAATGTTCTCCTCTTCCATTCTCCTCTACCAGCTGGTGAGAGCTATCTGTATTCACTTCTTTCTTATGCAAATGCATTATATTCCAACTAAAAACAAAAGCAGTCTAAAAGAGGAAGTCAAGAATTTGCCTCGAACGTATTCATTTTAAATAATATAAATGGTAAAACCATTAACAATTAATATTAAGGCGAAGAAAACCGTCGATGATTGCTTAGAACTTCTCGCTCGCACATTTGGCTTAATTAGTATTCGTGCTTGGGTACTTTTAAGTATAGGAAAACGTATTAGGATCGACATTGTTTTTTTTCTTAAAAGTGTAACGTAGTGTGTTAGATGAAGTGTCGCAGTGCGGCGACTCGGAGCCTCCTCACCGCTGTTATGTAAGCGGGTCACTGGAGTACGGAAATACACCACACAACAAAACTTTCACCAACTGTTTCAGTTTAAATAAAAAACTTATCATCCCGTGTTTTAGATAATCGTATATAGATTTGCTTCATGGCCATTTTTCAAGTCGCACTTGGAAGGCAAGTTTTTAAATTATTATTTACCTACACGATGTTTTCCTCATGAACACAATTTTCCGAATTTCCTAGTTATTCAAGATTTGAAATCATCAAAATATGTCCGTTTAGTTTTCACACTTTAAAAGTTTTACGCTTGTTTTATTGCGGGTTTGAACTAAAATCTAAAATGTACAAAGACTACTAGGATGGTCTCTAAAGGTATTGTGAAATAAGCAACGCGTGAACGCATACCTACTCAGACGTTTGTCCATAGCAACAGAAACTTTGAGGACCTAGATTAACCGGTTCTGAAACTTGTGAGCCCAATTTAAGTTTTGATTTAAGGTATGTTTTTATGTAGTCCTATTTAGGGCTCTGTACCCGAAAGGTAAAACGGTAAAACGGTCTGTATTATTAAGACAATTGACATTTTCACAGATGGTGTATTTCTATTGACGCTATAACAACAAACACTAACAAACAGATGAAAATAAATATCTAAAGGGCTTCCATACAACTTTAAAAATAAGCAATCAAATTAAAATAAGATTGATTTTAATTGGGGCTCCCATACAACAGACCTGATTTTTTTGGCGTTTCTATAGATAGAAATTTAAGTTTTAGAATTCCGTCACGATTTGTGTTATCTACTGTACTGGAATTATCGAATAGGTTTTTCATTTTCTCCATTCCTATACAAAAACTAATCACTGCCATAATAATATATTTTGAATTAATCTGATGATTTACTATTCAATATTGTATGTCTTATAAAGTCAAGGTTGACACCTACCTGTTTGATTACTTCTGCATTTGACATACCTACCAACCACGGAATAACACATACAGACTACAAAACACTCTGATACCTACTCCATAGTAGTTTAACCTGAAAATCTTGATACGACTTTCATTTCTAAAAGGTTCAAGTTAAAGCACATTTACTTTTTCAAGAGTGGGTATAGTGGCGGAATGAAAATGTTCGTCGATTTATCACGATCACATACTAGACCTTTTGAAACTGAATAGACAGAATACACCGATAAGTTAACGTCACAAATTATGTCAAAATGTGTTCATGATCAAGGCACTGGTGCAAGCGAAAACCGACTCTAAGGTGACGAACATTTTCATACCGCGACTGTACTAATATTTCCAGGAAACGTATTATTTGTTCGTGTGTTGTACTATGGAGTTTCCCAAGGTGTTCTTCTGTCGTGGGATTCCCCCGAGCTCGCATCTACTACAAGCTTATGAGTCTGAGTGGGGTCTTAGAAGCATATATTTTTGACACCTATCAATGGAGAACTGTCAAAAAATTATAGTTTAAAAAAATAAAAAAAAACGCTTTTATAACTAATTGAACTAAAAAGTTAAAAATAAAACTGTATTAATCAATTGAAAATTTATATTATTGTAAAAAAGCGTGGGGTGCTTTTTATAATAACCTCAGATATAATAAACTATTGATAAAATATTTACAACAATCAAAATCAAGCCCCCCACGCTTTTAGTACAATAATATAAATTTTCAATTGATTAATACAGTTTTATTTTTAACTTTTTAGTTCAATTAGTTATAAAGGCGTTTTTTTTTAGTTTTTTAAACTATAATTTTTTTTTTTACTTTTTAGTTTTTTTTTTTTCATGTATTTTTTTCATATTATTGCATTGTCATCGACCTTTGACAGGTGTGCAAAGTTTGAATCAAATCTGATCGTTCAAAGTAGGTTTTCTTTTTTATTTTTTTTATTTCTTTTATTTTTTTTTATTTTTTTTTCATATTATTGCATTGTCATCGACCTTTGACAGGTGTGCAAAGTTTGAATCAAATCTGATCGTTCAAAGTAGGTTTTTAAAAAAAATAAAATTCTTTTCATTTTTTTTTTTTTTTTTTTTCATATTATTGCATTGTCATCGACCTTTGACAGGTGTGCAAAGTTTGAATCGAATCTGATCGTTCAAAGTAGGACAAAATCGAGCTCAAAGAGGTCGGTTACATACATACATACATACATACATACATACATACATACATACATTCACACAGGTGCAGCTAATAAAAGCGTTCTAAAAATCTATGCCTGAGGCTCGACGCAGGGTCAAGCAATGTTTCTGCATGTCTTAGTGCTCATTTGTATGATGTCTATTCATTAGTATGGTTGTTTTGTCCGTGGAATTCCCAATGAACTAAAAATATTTACCTAGTGTTAAGTATAAAATGTTTTTTCTTAAACATGCGCGGAAATATTGTCATTACTTTTGAATATAGAACACGCGAAGTATCATATTTACGTAGACTGAAAAACCAAAATCACTTCCCGGCGCGTTCTCGCTCCGGCAATGTTGTATGAAACGGTGTGCTGTTTGAATTTAGAACTCTTTCATCTACCGTACACATTGCGTTCTCGTGGCTGTATAGCCACAGAAACGTTTACCTTTCGGCACAAACTGTAAAAAAAAAAAAAAATGGCGGTAAAGCGGAGTTCGTTGTTATTTGGTTAGTAAAAAATAAATTTGTTATGTAAAAGACCCTTTATATTTCCTTGCATTTTTTTAAGAAAAGCACTATACAGGGTTATTCATTATTAACTGCAAATACTCAGGAATTAGGTTCAACAAATAGAATAAAAAATATTTATGAAATTATTTTTTTTTAATTTGATCAATTTTTTTTTCAAGTTTTTGTATCAAAATTTTATTTTTATTAATTTCTTTACGGCTATTGCATAATGATTGCCACGGAGAACAGGACGATGACCCACCCAGGCGGTGACTGAACGCAGAGTGTCACGGCGCGCGGGCGCGGATCAAAGGTCAAAATAGGTCAGGCGCCAATGATTCCTATAACGATTTTCTCGGGATTTTCATAACAAAACTTAAAAAAATAATTTCATAAATATTTTTTATTTTATTTGTTGAACCTAATTCCTGAGTATTTGCAGCTAATAATGAATAACCCTGTATATGCCTCGGCCGAAATGGCAATTGCCTGTCTCGTATCATTGAAGTCCTCGCCTGCGGCTCGGCCTTCAAACTCATACTCGACCTGCAATTGCCTATTTCGCTGCCTTTGCAATAATGTACTATTCTTAAACATGCGCGGAAATATTGTCATTACTTTTGAATATAGAACACGCGAAGTATCATATTTACGTAGACTGAAAAACCAAAATCACTTCCCGGCGCGTTCTCGCTCCGGCAATGTTGTATGAAACGGTGTGCTGTTTGAATTTAGAACTCTTTCATCTATCGTACACATTGCGTTCTCGTGGCTGTATAGCCACAGATGCGTTTACCTTTCGGCACAAACTGTAAAATAAAAAAAAAATTGGCGGTAAAGCGGAGTTCGTTGATAATTGGTTAATAAAAAATAAATTTATTGTGTATTATTATTTTTTATTTCCTTGCATTTTTTTAAGAAAAGCACTATATATGCCTCGGCCGAAATGGCAATTGCCTGTCTCGTATCATTGAAGTCCTCGCCTGCGGCTCGGCCTTCAAACTCATACTCGACCTGCAATTGCCTATTTCGCTGCCTTTGCAATAATGTACTAATATTTGACAGATCATCGTAAATTACCAGCCCCTATGTAAGTAGTTAAGAATATGTTAGAGAAACATACAATTAAGTAGATAAAAATTCATATAAATGCAATATTCAGGTAAAAGGTAGTTATAATAGCCTCTTCTTCTTATCGTCACTGGCAAACCAATGTGGTGAAGGGATTCTAAGTACGTCTCAAAGATGCTTTTTAAGAGGCTTTAGTAAAGGCTTGCGATTATAAGAAGCTATGGGTTCATCTTTCGTAAGGTGTTGTAGATGTTCCAATAGTATTGTGGAGACAGCGGCGGGAGGTCAAGGTCAAGGCAAGGTCGCGTGCTGCCTGCAGCTCCACACACAAGCAATTGTGTTCTCTAAATACACATACATAAGGTCAAAAATATAATATAACTCTTAAGTGAGCCACATCACTTCATTTTGAACCGTATCGTGTAGAGTTAAAGCTGAAAATCGAGTAATTCAAATGGCTGGACGTCTTAGAGTTAATATTGATAGAGTTCAGACGCGATCTATTGATGCGGCATCACTTTGCGGAGGAAAGTTACTTTTCTTTTGAAAACTTACACAAAAGAAACCTAGTTCGGAAGATTGTTTCAAAATGATAGCTCAATACCACGACGTGCCTTAGTTAATAATAGGTATAGGTATACCATACACTTCCTAACATGATTTTGATCGTTTAGAATCTTGGACAGAAGGATCTGTCCAAGATACGTAGTAAAGTAGGTAGGTAAGTATCTGAGGGGCTGTCTACCGTGCCTAAGAGTTATGTAATAAAATACAGGCGGAGGTGGAGGTTTAAGATAAGCTAAGCTCTATTCAAAATCATGTGTTTTTGGGTGTTTGATTGGTTTTTGGGGTCAAGAAGTATACAGAACACTTCATATCAATTTTTTTATCCAGTTTCAAACCAGTGCAGTGTGGTGAAAGGATTTCAAATGCGCCTCAAAGAGGCTCCTTTCGTGCACTCGACACATGTTTTCAATCTTTTTATATTCTACGACATGTCAGTTTCCTTTAACGTTTGTGAGAGCTGGCATACTGCACATAATTTTTTCGACAGAAGAACTCATTGGTACTCGACTGGATTTGAACCCACGACATTAGAATCGGAAGGCAAGGCCACTAGTAAATTACGACCGCCCCGCGTAGCCACCACCGAGGGGAAATTATAGGGAATCGTTCGTTTTGGGGTAATAAAACAAAGTATTTAAGTTAGTTAAAAGAGGGGAAGGGGATTTTATAAGATAATTGAGAATAATTAAGATGGAGCGATAACATCACAACACTTCTTATTTTGCGTACAATCCACACAACACTATCTAGCCCCAAATTAAGCCGAGCTTGTACTATGGGAACTAGATAGCTGATATAGCACCTAAATACATTTTCTTTTGTAAATAAATAAATAAATATTGTGGACAATTCACACAACACTACCCAGCCCCAAACTAAGCAGAGCTTGTACTATGGGAACCAGATAGCTGATATAGTACTTTAATACATTTTCTTTTGTAAATACATATGTACATAGAATACAATATAACACCCAGACACAGAACAAACATCTACGTTCACCACGCAAATATTTGTTCTCGGAGGGGATCGAACCCACGACCTACGGCGCAGAAGGCAGAGCTACTACCAACTGAGCTGAGAGGCCAGTAACTTGGTACAATATCATTATATTGATTGTCAAGGTGAATAGACACAGCAACTGGTTTGCAGCCGAGTCATCATTATCAAAGATAAGCAAAAAAACTTTACGAATAACCTTTGCTTGAGGAAAAATTGTTTCATTTGAATAATGTATTCCGGGTAATTTGTAGTCATTTTAAGAGATTTCCTGCATTTTAATATCACTCATCAGATGCTTGAATAAATAATATGTGCTTTTGTTTATATGGAAAATGTGATGTTCTTCGGACTGCGTACATTTTGAAGGGAACAAAGAGGCTTAAGGTTAGTTATTAGGTTTGTCTTATTTAAAAAGTAAACCTGCGTTTTTTTAACTTCTTTGTATTTATTTAGCTATTTAAATTTTTTGATATGTGCGCATCTTATAGGGTTGCAAGTGACCTATCGAATAACTAATTAGTATAATATAATAGAATAATAGATTTAGTCAAAGTTGAGAACTTGGGCAGCCACTCAATAAATACTAGAATACAATACACCACCTAGACACATAACAAGCATTTGTGCTCACCACACAAATATTTGTTCGTTATGGGGGTTATTTCGCGTTACCCACGACCTATTGCGCAGAAGGCAGAAACTGAGCTGTGAGGTCTACCAGAGAGTAATGTCAAATGTATACCATAGAGACAGGGAAATGACTTGTACAATGAATGCTCGAGGGGAAACCCACTGTGCGGCCACATTAGACAGACTATACAAGTTACAACCGCCTCTACTTACAGTTAGTTATTGCAATATTAACATAAATAGATAGATAGAAAATCCATTATTGCATAAATAAAATGTACTGTACCCAGGCGAGCTTAATGCTGGATAATAGCTACCAGCTTACTAACATTAGCGACGGTCGCGTAGATTATTCAACAATTTACTACACAACATAACTGGTAATGCCATTTTATCCTTAAGTCCTGTGGCTGTGGTTGCCTTCAGTAGTAGTAGAAGGATATTTTTTTGTTCAACCTAATTTTAATTTGTGTATTATTTCTTGGTGATCCTGATAAATAAACAAATAAATAATTTGAAAAAAAACATATTACCTACCAGTGTGGTACAACCGGACCACACTCTGAAAAACCTTTTTTTTTATGACCTGGGAAACTCTTTGGTACTTCTCGTTTACGAAGTGCTTCTCCCTGTGGTCACTTCATGGTAGAAACTGATCATTAAATAACATACTAATTGAGCTATCTCTAGATCGTTTGTAACGATCTGCAGATAGCTCAACTGTTTCTTGTGTATTTTGTACATTTTATAAATATTTGTTTAATTGCATCTACGCACGGGCGTCGTCCAACGTAGACGTGTTGACAAAATATATTTTAAAAACTAAAAACCAATACAATCAAATCTGTTTCTTAATACGAGTGCATAAGTGTTAAATTTGTAATTACTTGCTGTGTGTTGTCTGACGTTACTTTTATTAGACACTGCCGAATAGCTAAATCGTACGACACGGATCATGAGTGTAGCGCGCTCTCCAACTAGAAGTGGCCTTGGTGTGGGTCGGAGTGACTCTCAGCCTAATCTCGCGAGCAATAACCTACTCTTGGATATTTCTGGAACTAATCGAGCCCAAGGAGTCACGCTGAGAAGTAAACGCAAACTAACAAGTGATAATGATGCCGTTATGGAAGAATTGTCCGAGATGCGAAAGCAAATGTCGCAGTTGATGTTTATGTTAACAACGCTTAACACAAATCAAAAAGAATCCATGGATAACATTTTAAAGGACATTACCACAATCAAAGAGAATGTAACGAACATAAAATCAACGACTGAGACTCTGTCTTCCAATCAAAAATCGATGAAGTTAGACATAGAAAATCTGACGAGCATGCATCTAACCACAGAAAAAAAACTCGAAGCTGTAGAATCGGAGATGATGATGCTTAAAGCAAGTGCAAAACCTAGCACATCACCTTCCAGTCCATTCGAAGAAATTGTGGCTGAACTGAAAGATCGGGAGCTAAGAAGCAGAAATATTATTATTGGTGGTGTAGCTGAACCGTTATTAAAAGAAGAAGAAGAAAGGATGAACTTAGACATGATAGATGTTGCTAAAATTATTAAAGCGATTGACCCTGAATGTCCTGAGCCAGCCAAAATATTTCGCCTCGGAAAGTACAACCCCAAGAAAATTCGTCACCTGAAAGTATGCTTTAAGACAAATGAATCAGCTGTTGCCGTGCTTCGAAATAGAAATTTGATTAAAAATGACAACATAAAAATATTCGCCGATCAAACACCCAAACAACAGGAGCACTTTAAACAACTAAAAGACGAAATAAAACATCGAACTGACAACGGCGAAAGCCAGCTCACTATTAAATACATTAGGGGATTCCCCAAAATCATAGAATACCGTCCAAAAGACTTCAGAAAGGCTCTAAACGACGATGATACAAATCAGCGAAATAACTAAAATGATGTGTTTTACCTAAGCTACAGACTAAACTAAACTAAAGAGAAAAATTACTAAAAATAAAAATTAAAAAAAAAGTTTAAAAAATAACGAAAAATGTTAACATTTTTTTTACAAATAAAATGACAAAAATAATATACAAAATATACACGAAAAGTTTTCAGAACATAAAAAATAGCAATAGTAAAGACAAAGATTATGTACAAATGTACAGACATAATTATGTAAAAAAAACTGGTGTGATATTGTGATATAAAGTTTTGCAAATAAAATAAACTTAAATAAAAACATGTAGAAATTTACTCCATTTATTTCATGATGTAAAATGCGAACCTATCCGTGCCACATCTAGTTTTTCTTACTCCGTGTAACATGTTAGCACAAAAAACTCGTTGTTTCGAATTTAAGTGACCAAGTGAGCATGAATGCAAAACTACCCGCAACTTAGAATTTATTTTTGTTACCTATTTTAATTTAAGTTAGTGATTCTAGGACGATTAGCCTAATAAAATGTTGTTACTTTTAAGTTGTTTTCTCATGTAAGTGAATATTGTATTCTTTTTGAGAAATAAATAATCTTTAACCGAAATTGTAAGTTTCTTTATGTAAATAAAGTATTTAACACATACTAATAAATTATAACGGGCAGATGCACTTACTTGTATAGTGTTTGTCGGCGTCTCCCTTGTCCACGACGTTGTGTTCCCCTCGGATGGAGTTATCATCGTCATGCCGCGCCTCGTTGCTCTCCGCCTCGCCGCCATGATGGTCAGACTCGTGCTGGTCAGTCTCGTGCTGGTCATACTCGTGCTGGTCAGTTTCGTGCTCGTCTGTCTCGTGCTCGCCTGTTTCGTGCTGGTCGACCTCGTGCTGATCAACCTCGTGCTGGTCGACCTCGTGCTGGCGGGTCCGTGCACAGTCGGCGTCGGTGCAGGCGGGGCGTTGACAGCGCTCGCCGCTCCAGCCGGGCTGGCACTCGCAAGTGATGCCCGTCTCACTCGATATGCACGCTCCCTGTACATACGGAGATTATTATGCTGCCTCTATCACTGCACGGATGTATATTTTGAAGAACGGTCTATGTTTAAAATTAAAAAATAATAATTGAGGTTGGTTTGTTTGTTGTAAATGATTTAGGGCTTAAACGCTTAAACTTATTCATAATCCTGGCGTAGCGTTTGACTAGTTAATCCGTGTTTTGTCTCTTGCATTGACATGCAATTGTCAACTCGAACAAATGTGACAAAACACGATTTAACTACTCCAGCGTTGCGCCAGGATTATTAATAAAATAAAATTATTAATTTTTATTTTATTTAAAATAAAATAAAATAACATAAAATTAATAACACCCTAAGCGCTTGTCACCTGAGTAACTTATAAAAATATGCATGTCAAAAAAGATTAACAGTGCTTAAACTATTGTCGTCATCAATCAATTAAATAATGTATTTATTCAATCGTATCACATGGATCACTTTTTAAATTTAAATTGGGTTTTTATGTCCAACTGTTTACGTAAACGCGTCATATTTTAAACCTGAGGTTTGCTCAAGAGTTAGCAAAAGGTGTTAAGAGGCTGGCGGAGGGCGAATTTTCATACAAACGTAATACCAAAATTATTACTAGTTTAGGCATAGTTTTACTATATTATTGTAATAACTGTATTCGTATAGTATTTATCTAGGTTCTTGAACAGTATTTATTTTAAATTATTTACCTCAAATGAAATAAACACCAATCGCATTTTACACTTATTTTCATTGCAAAATGTGATTGACGTTAATTTCATTTGAGGTAAGTAATTTAAAATTAAGACCTTTTGCTATGAGATAAACACAAGAACAATGTAGGTATAGTAGATAGGCAACAAATATTGCACATCGGCTAAGTTCGGCTACTTATAGCGCAGTGTGCGTCAGAAAGAGATAGCGCTCTACGAAAGCAGAAAAGCGGATGTGCAATATTGATTGCCTGCAATAGGCATGACGACTAATTTTCAAAATCTCTTCTATCATATTCAGAAGTATCTATTATGTCTAAAACATATCATATTTCTGTAGAAAATTAAGGTTTTTGTGCGATAAAAGTACATTTAAATTTAAATTTCCAAATTCACGCCAAAACGCTCGCTGGTGTCATGGCGTCTGTTATTACGTCACGGTTAATTATATCAACAGTAAACATGGGTGCTTTTGTACTAAATCAGAATTACGTTTACAACACCGTGACGTAATTCGCTCTGACCGGTGGCGGTGTTTAAGCCATCGCGGATTGTTGTATTTTGTAGATTTATTTTAACAAATAAATTAATCTCGACATTAATAAGAGAATAAATACATTTTAAAAAATTTTTTTCATTAGATCGGATAAATATTTTGGCGATTCTTGATTACTGTGTACATGCCTATTGTACGTACAGTAGAGTAGTATAACAAGTGGGTGATGTGTGCTGGGTAGTTGGGTACCTGGTTGAGGCAGTAGGTGCAGTTGTCGGGGCGGCAGTGGCCCGCGCCGCCGTACCCGTCCGTGGAGCACACCTCGTGCGCGCCGCACGCGGGGCCCTTCACGCATCGCTCGCAACGCAGCCCTGCACGCACGTCATACTTATACACACAGGTATACACAGGTAGAGTCTGTTCAGAAAGAGAGCCGTCGTGGCCAAATTGTGAACTAACGTTTCGATTTTTATACAGAGTGGATACGACAGATGGGCATTAAATTACACTACGTACACTATACGTGTTAAGTATTAAATCGATACGGTATAAAAATAAAAAGCTACAAAAATGAGATTTTTTTTATTTCAAACAAACTAAATAGCTTACCGATCCGAGTAAAACGCAAACACCCTTGATAGTAAAACGCGCTCCGGCAAGCGCGCGACATGCCCAGGCAGGCGGCGCGGCAGCCGGGGCGATGACCTGGCGCGACGCGAGTGGAGGCCTGAGCCGCCTTTGAATTGGGTAGGTACGATCACAACAACAAACGTAAATAAAAATCATGTCAGTGTATTCTGACGCCGTGTAAGTTACACGAGGCATTGTTGAACACACAAAACCAAATTTTAATAACGTGTCTTCATCACATCACAATAAAAAACAGTCAATCACAATAAAAACAGTAACACTAAATAATAATAATCCCAAGTTACGTATCCTGTCATAAATTGTCTAAGTCCTGTCACAATAGAGAAAAGAAATACTGTCCTAAACTTATTTAGTGTCCTATCACAAATTGCCTTCGCTTTCAATTCGTAAAAATAAAAACGTAAGCTTCCGTGTTCCGGTAGGTAGGCACATCCGTTCCGAACGGTCAGCGGTCGCGAACTGAAGTTGAAAGTAGTTAGGTAGCAATAAGAAAGAACGCACTGACCTATGTCTATTTCTTTTACCCGCGGGATTTTTGCTATGTCATTGTCTCTCTCTATGTCACTCTCGTAGTGAAAATGCGAGTCTGTGTGTGTATTACTTGCGTCGGAGTGGCAAATACGCTTCGTAGGTATAGGTAATCATCTGCTATGAAAAATACATCGTGTTCCAAATATGAAAAAACTTGAAAAATTATTTGCGGCTAAACTACTGCTCCTAATTAAAAGATTTTTGGTACAGAGCTTGAAAATGGTGCCTAGTATATGCAGTTTATTTTTTGTCTCATCAGTCGTATCCACCCTGTATGGCAGCTCATCCCTTTCTTTCTATCAGCATTTGGCATCATAAAAATTAAATAAAGGAATAGTACCCTAGTTGTGATAGGATCAAAACGCAACAGACGCGCTATTGTATTGCCCACTTAACAAAAAAGGTAATTAAGCACAGCAGCACCCTCCAATCCCACGACGGCCCTCTTTATGAACAGACTCTATAAACATTTTATTAGAAATAGGTCAAATTACTTGTCATGAAAAAGTATAAAATTATCGGTAAAATAAAGGAAAATCAGAAAAAAACACCTTTTCAACGAGCCAGATTTTGAGCCTAAATTTAAAATTGTCAATACTGGTTGCGTCCTTCACGCTGGCCGGCAGTGCATTGTACAGGTGGGGGCCCATCACGGGCGGCAGCTTATCTTTTTTGGCCTATACATACATACCACACTACACTAGCCACCAACGGGAATACTGTCTGATCATTTGCAGCGGAAGAAAACTGTTTCCGCATGCGTGAGGCACAGTTGTCTACCCTTTCGGGTAAGCACACTAAGGGCCGTATTTAGAAGCTGCTTGAGTCTGGGTCAGGCCCAAAGCACATAAATTTTTTGCCAGCTCTCCATTGTCACATGGCGTTGTTAGCGCAGCGCAGCGCCAGGCACGGCGGGCCGTCCGGTTCGCCCGGCCGCGGGAGGTACGTACCGTAGTATGCGGAGGGACAGATGCAATGCGGCGCGATGTGTCTACCGGGCTGCAGGCACATGGCGTTGTTAGCGCAGCGCCAGGCACGGCGGGCCGTCCGGTTCACCCGGCCGTGGGAGGTACGTACCGTAGTATGCGGAGGGACAGATGCAATGCGGCGCGATGTGTCCGCCGGGCTGCAGGCACATGGCGTTGTTAGCGCAGCACAGCGCCAGGCACGGCGGGCCGTCCGGTTCGCCCGGCCGCGGGAGGTACGTACCGTAGTATGCGGAGGGACAGATGCAATGCGGCGCGATGTGTCCGCCGGGCTGCAGGCACATGGCGTTGTTAGCGCAGCGCAGCGCCAGGCACGGCGGGCCGTCCGGTTCGCCCGGCCGCGGGAGGTACGTACCGTAGTATGCGGAGGGACAGATGCAATGCGGCGCGATGTGTCCACCGGGCTGCAGGCACATGGCGTTGTTAGCGCAGCGCAGCGCCAGGCACGGCGGGCCGTCCGGTTCACCCGGCCGCGGGAGGTACGTACCGTAGTATGCGGAGGGACAGATGCAATGCGGCGCGATGTGTCCGCCGGGCTGCAGGCACATGGCGTTGTTAGCGCAGCGCAGCGCCAGGCACGGCGGGCCGTCCGGTTCACCCGGCCGCGGGAGGTACGCCGGCAGCGGCGGCGGGGTCGCACAGCGCTCACCGCTGTACCCGTCCACGCACACGCACTGACACACACAAACATCTCATCAAAACTGGCCAAGTGCGGAGTATAATTTTCCTTATTGAACGTTCGTTGTGTGGTAAGGTACCTTGAGGGGCTGCGCACCCCCCTCTCCCGGCGCCGCGTCGGTGTCCAGCATGCAGATGGCGCGGTGCAGACAGTGCCGCGCGCAGCGGTAGTGCTGGCAGCGCGCGCCCGCGTACAGCGGCCCGCACGCGCAGCGCTCCGTGTCGCCCACTCGCTCGCACACGCCCGCGCCGCACGAGAGCGAGCAGGACGACGCGTCGCCGCTCGCCTCCGTCGCCGCGGACAGCCCGCTCCGGGATATCACGCACGTTAGATTTTTCTGTCAAAGCATTGAGCTTATTCGTAAGATTGCACAGTTTTAACGGTTCAGCGGCTGCGTTCTATATTCTACGGCGTTAAGGGGCCGGCGGAGGGCGAATTTTCATACAAACGTAATACCAAAATGATTACTAATTTAAGCAGATTTTCACTATATTATCGTAATTATTGGATTTGTATAGTATTTATCTAGGTTCCTGAACAGTTTTTATTTTAAACTACTTACCTCAAATGAAATTAACACCAATCACATTTTGCAATGAAAAAAATGTGTAAAATGCGATTGGTGTTTATTTCATTTGAGGTAAGTAATTCAAAATAAAAAACTGTTTAGGAACCTAGATATATACTACACAAATACAGTTATTACAATAATATAGTGAAAATCTGCCTAAAATAATAATAATTTAGGTATTACGTTTGTATGAAAATTCGCCCTCCGCCGGTCTCTTAACAATAGAAAATTCCAAAGGCATAGGATAGACGCATATTTTAAGAATTCACTTGGTATGCTTGGTATAAAGTGACTTCCGAACTTATACAGTTGATAGCGGCCATCTTGTTGAAGCTACATTTATCAAAATGGCCGTCATTTATTCAGTCTGTTTGGCCAAATCACTATGAATGGTTAATTATAGCGTGCAAATGATAAAAATGTTATATCATAATGCACTCGCACACAAATTGTTTTATTTTATTTGAAAATTAGGATGCCCTAGATGGAAGACCCTTTACAAAACAGATAAATGAATGGATATGTATGACTAACGTCAGTGGAGTAGTCGGCGGGCATGAGTCCGTCGGGACAGAGGCACGCCACGCCGCGCGCCGACGCCGAGCGCACGCACAGCGCGCTGGCGGCGCATGCGCCGGAGCACGGGTCGCCATCTGTACACACACACACACACACACACTAGCTCAGTAAGTATTGCCGAGCCTTTGATAGAAAAGAAAGAAAGGTAGTGCACTAACCGGGTGGTTGCGGGAACATGGCGGGATGCGCGAGCGCGATGGCGGTGAGGGGATGCGCGGCGGCGCGCAGGCGCGTGGCTCCCCCTGCGCCGCCCCCCGCGCGCCCCCCGCGCCGCGGCACGCGCGTCACGCCGCGCCCCGCCGCGCACCACACCCACTCCTCCCACGCCGACATGCGCACGCACGCGCGGCTGTGCACCTCGACCACGCCCGCGGAACTGTTGCCCGACGACGATACCGCTTCTGAGACCACCATCCAGAGTCACAATCATAACCAAGCAAGGAATGATCTTCTTCTAAATTTAGGAGCTTAGTTCTTGTCGGGGTTTTGATGCAGTTTTCTCCAACTAAGTCTTTCAATTGCGGCCTCTTTGACTTCCTAATGCGACATAACAGCGACCTTCTCTCTTATCTAGTTCACGTAACTTATTCTTGGCCTTCCTCCTTCTCGTTTTCCTTCAACTTTCCTTTCAACGATGTTATGTAGTTGTCACGTCCGTCGTATAAAATGTCCAAACATTTTTCCTCTTCGAATTTGGATCATCTCAAGCATAAGGAAGGAAGGATGAACTGGATGAAATATGACATGAGTAAGAAAGGAGTGAACGTCGTAATGACGAATGATAGAGGTGAGAAGAAGAAACCTGCTGGGCCGGCCACTTAGGAAGATGACGATAACACAATGATGAATGACGAGGTTGGTAAGGCGGCGGTACCTCCTGCGATGTATATGTGCGGCGCCTTGGGCGCGGCGGGGCGGTGCGTGAAGAGCGCGAGCGTGGCGCGCTGCGCGCCGTCCACGCGCACGGACTCCAGCGTGTCGTAGTAGCCGTCCAGCACGTACAGGCGCGCGGCCGGCGCGTACAGCGCCAGCGCCGCCAGCCGCCGCGCGCGCCGCGCTAGCAGCCGCCGCGCGCCCGCGCCGTCTTGCCCCGCCGCCCACAGCCCGCCCAGCGCGCCGCGGTCCGTCCAGAACATCTGTCTGCAACCACACACATCACATCTACTGCACTATAGTAGGCTAGTATGCATATCTTAATTACATACAGTGTAAACAGATTTAACCGATGCGTTTGATGTAGTCGATCACGACTTAGCATTCAAAAAGTGGATCATGTCAAAATGTATGCGTCTGCGTTGATTAGTGTGGCTTTCATCTTCGAAATCGCCCCCAACTTGTATAGTTGAGAGCGATCAACTGCAAGTTTAATTTCCCTGCAAGTAGTTTCATCGGGGGTACCCCAGGGCTAGCATCTGTGACCTCTACTCTTCCTTGGTTTTGTCACTAATGTATTCGCCGTGAGTGTGGACGTGCGAGTGCCTGTAACGGCGTGCACGTACCTGGTGTCGTTGTAGAGCACGATGTCGTCGGGCTCGGCGTCGTCGCGCAGCACGAGCGCGGTGCGGCGGCGGCCGTCGAGCGCGGCGCAGTGCACGCCGCCGCCCACCGCACCCACCGCCGTCCAGTACAGCCGCCGCGACACCCACTCCACCGCCACGCCGCGGATGCTGCCCGCCTCACTTATCTAACACATACATACACACATGCTATATATCATACACTTGACAGAGCTCAAGCACTATCATTTCAGTGAGAAGCCTGTTGAAAACATATGGCTAACGCAAAAGGATCTTACTAGATTTTATGGGATGTCAAACAAACAGTTGTACCTTGTAGTTGTTGTTGTTGTTGTGTATCTTTACTATCAATTATGTTTTTCGTCGTTCTTTCGCTCCCTAAATGAATCATTATGACTGAAATTTTCACGGTTTTCCTATTGAGAAGTAATAGACTCACGATGATCTCTCCGCCGGTTTGCGCGAGGTCCCCCGCGTGTTGCGGCGCGCGCATGTGTCGTGTGACGTCACGCCGCGTGACGCGCCCCGCCTCGTCCCCCCACCACACCCACCACAGGTTGTCGATCAGCGCCACCGCTATGCTGGTTATCTCCGCCCTACACACATTATATTGAGTGCTATAAATGCTAAATGTACAGATATTTTCGTTACAAAATAAAGGAAAGCGATTTATTTTTGACGTGATAACGTCTTATAATTCGATGGAGCCACGAAAAAACATGACTCATGCGGCGTTACCTCGCTCCGAGGCGTTCCATTTAAGGCTAGAAGTGCAAGCGAGAGCGCGGAACGAGCGACAAAGAGGCACGCACGGCCTCCGCGTTCGGCAGCGTTCGACATCTGTCTCTCTCCTACTTAAGTGAGCGATGCGTCCGCGTGGACAGCTGGATGACGTTGGCACGTTCAACTATCGGCAGTAAACCGACTTTACAGACAACCGATTTTTTTTATAATCGGAACAATCTTATGGTGTTAAGTGGTAACCATCGCCTCTAACAAAACATTGTCTCGTAGGTCACGCACGTCAAGAACGTGCAATACAATGCACTGCCCTGCGTCCATCAATTTGAGGTATACAGATGTTCCTTCACGGCACAAAGAGGCATGGTGGTAGTACTTCCTCGGATGGGCCACACGCAAAGAGTTCTACTACTAAGAACTACACTTATGAGTTTAGTGAGTGGTTGATGAAATGATCCGTCACAGTGTGGAATATGAGGCGTAGAGAACAGGAGTAGGACTGTGTGTTGTGATGTACTTGTTAGGTTGTGGCTCGGTGCCGGTGCCTGGTGCGCCTGGCGCGCCTGGTGCGTCTGGCGCGGGCGTGTCGGCTGCGTGCTTGTGTGCGTCCCACAGACGCACCCCTCCCCCGCCCGCCACCACCAGCACGGCGCGCTCGCCTGCAACACAACACAACATAACAATCACGCTGCACTTCATACACACATCAACATAAAAAAATTGTGCCTTAACTTAACCTTAACTGCAACTCATATTTTAGTATTAGCATCAGAGAAAAACGTTTAATGTTGGCATAAGGCAGAAATTGTGTAGTACATCCACTACTAGGTACCGCTACTTACCGGTAGCTTCGCATGTCAGCGTTCCATCGGGAAGCAGGCGCTGTTTGAACCCGCTCACACACCTGCACACGATACAATCAATCTTAATAAATTATAGTTCAAAAATCTAATTAAAACGCTTTTATAACTAATTGAACTAAAAAGTTAAAAATAAAACTGTAATAATCAATTGAAAATTTTATATTATTGTACAAAAAAGCGTGAGGTGCTTAAGGTGCTTTTTAAAATAACTTCAGATATAATAAACTATTGATAAAATATTTATAACAATCAAAATCAAGCATCCCACGCTTTTTTTGTACAATAATATAAATTTTCAATTGATTATTACAGTTTTATTTTTAACTTTTAAGTTCAATTAGTTATAAAAGCGTTTTTTTTAGTTTTTTAAACTATAATTTATTTTTTACTTTTTAGTTTTATTTTTTCATATTATTGCATTGTCATTGACCTTTGACAGGTGCGTGCAAAGTTTCAATCAAATCTGATCGTTCAAAGTAGGACAAAATCGAGCTCAAAGGGGTCGGTTACATTCATACATACTGAAATAAAGACAAAACCTACAGAATTTAGGTTTTAATTAGCATAAAATTTTACATTGGTTTATAATCGTATTTTCATCTCATGTCAGTTTAGATTGACATATCACGTCATTCTCCCACGCTATAGTCTTGTAGATAACGAGGTGGGTTCCTGGCTCTACCCGATCTTCTCAAAACAGGAGGTGAGGCGACATGAGGAGTAGAGCTTTGAGTAGGGACCTCCACAACAGGCAAGTCTTCAACAGTTGGAGACGGAGCGGATACTGGAGAAATAGGAGATGGAGAGGTTATTGGCGAACTTGAAGATGGCGAGCTAGGTGGAGTCGTATATTCTTCTTCCATCTCTGGTTCTGAAGCTAATAGTCTTTCACCGGAATTGTCACTAATAGGCGCAAGGTGTCGATTTGATACTGTAGTCTCTCGTCCATCTTGTAATCTGACAAACGAGTAGTCCGGATTTGATTGAATTAGCTCGACTTCCTCTACAACTGGCTGGTATTTACTCTTTCGATCGAATCGTTTCATCAGCACCTGTCCCGAGCCTGCGAGCCACGACGGTATCGTATTACCGTTAGGTGATCGGCGAGTGTGCCCAAACATTCTTTCGTGCGGAGTGCAGTTGGTCGCTGTGCAGAGTAACGATCGAATTGAGTGAAGTGCCACCGATAAGTATTGTTCCCAATGTTCGATTGGAGCATTATGTGTTCCACAAGCTAATTGTATAGCTTTCCAGACAGTGGCATTCAACTTTTCGACCTGGCCATTGCACTGTGGATTGTATGCGGTGGTGTTGCTTGTAGCTATCCCTTTAGAATGGAGATAATCTCTTACCTCAGCCGATAGGAATTGGGTGCCTCTGTCTGAATGGATATAAGCAGGCATACCGAATATCATAAATACACTATTAAGATGTTTGATAACGGTTTTGGCAGTCATGTCGCTGCATGGGAAAGCAAAAGGGAATCGTGAATATTCGTCAATAACGGTGAGAATGTACTTGTTGTTGGAGATTGATGGGAGCGGCCCTTTGAAGTCAATACTTAAACGTTCGAAAGCAGACGTTACCTTTATAAGCTTTGGAAGAGGAGTGGGATTGTTAAAGTATCTTGGTTTGATTTCAGCACACAAGCGGCAATTTCGAGTCATCGTTCTGACTTCATCGATGGAGTAGGGTAAATTCTTACTTTTGAGCCAATGGTACATTCTTGTTACTCCTGGGTGGCAGAGTGATGCGTGGAGCGATTCGAGTTTATTTGTTGAGTTCATAGTGCAAGCACATATGCGCGATAGAGCGTCAGCTGCTCTGTTGTCCTTTCCCGGTCTATACACAATATCATATTTAAATGGCGCTAGTTCAAGACGCCATCTTTGAATTTTCTCATTTTTAACTTTACTGACGTGTTTGGCATTAAACATGAATGAGACAGATCTTTGGTCCGTAATTAGCTTGAAGGGTTTGCCGATGAGGAAGTGACGCCACTTTTTCAATGATTCTACTATGGCATACGCTTCTTTCTCGATGGCTGAATGATTGAGTTCGCTGTGATTCAAAGTTCTGGAGTAAAAAGCAACGGGACGTGAGTCTTGGGTCAGCGTAGCGGCAATCGAATGTTCAGATGCGTCAGTTTCTACTGTGAAGGGCATGTTGTCATCGATAGCATGGACGGAGGACTTAGCGATTGTCATTTTTAAGCTTTCGAAACAAGCTTTAGCTTCCTCACTTAGTGGGAAAGAGTTGGCGTGAGCGAGGACATGGACTCTTTCTGAAAAATTAGGGATCCATCTGGAGTAGTGGGCAAACATCCCCAACGTCCTCCTCAAGGTCGCTAGATCATTTGGCGGTGGCATTTTCAACAGGGGCTGTAATCGGTCACCATCAGGCTTAATAACGTGGTCCTCTATAGTATACCCAAGTAAATTGATAGTCCTTTGACTGAACTTGCTTTTGTTCTTGTTTAGAGTTAGATTAAATTTGTCAGCTGCCTTCATAAATCTTTCCAAATTCTGGTCGTGTTCACCTTGGGTATTGCCACATACAGTTATATCATCGAGATAGGCATAAGTTCCAGAAAGATTTTCTTTTCTGATAAGCCAGTCTACGGTTCTTTGAAAACTGGCTACCCCATTAGTAACACCAAATGGAATTCTGCAGAACTGGTACAAGTTGCCACATGCCTCGAAGGCTGTATAAGGTTTCTCGTGAGGGAGTATAGGAACTTGGTGATAGGCGCTTTGTAGATCGATGGTACTAAAGATTGCATACTTTGACACTTTTGACACCATTTCTTCCATATTAGGCAGTGGATATGCATCTAATTGGGTGTACCGGTTGATGGTTTGGGAGTAGTCGATGACTAA
This sequence comes from Thera britannica, assembly GCA_939531255.2. Taxonomy (NCBI): domain Eukaryota; kingdom Metazoa; phylum Arthropoda; class Insecta; order Lepidoptera; family Geometridae; genus Thera; species Thera britannica. The sequence goes on along the minus strand of OW618042.2, from coordinate 12,150,953 downwards.
ACGCTTTTTATGAGTAGTACTTTTAGTTATAAGTACTTGTGCCCTCCAAGGCGAATGACTTTCTTCAATGATTCCGTTGTCCAGGAGTTTTTTTACTTCGTCATGTATAAAACTCTGGTCTTCAAGGCTGTATTTACGTGATCGTATCGCTATGGGCTTACAGTCCGGAGAAACATTTGCGAATAGTGGTACAGCAGGTACTGAGGCCTCTGCGACGCTGCACACTTTGAATGCATCTTTGGGACCACCAAAATCAAACTGTAGAGCCGAGTGGAACGCTAGTAAGTCATGACCGATTATCAAGTCAGCACAAAGATTCTTTACTATTAGCAGATTGACATGCTCATAAAAGTGGTCACCTATTTGCATGTTCTGAAAGGTCGAACCGCTTACTTGAGACGTGTGTGACAAAGAAGCCATTGAAACCGTCTGAGTACATGGTGTTCTCTTGAGACGGCAAAAGTTTGCGAAATCCTCATTGATGAAGCTGATCGAACTACCAGTATCTATAAGTGCTTGCGTTTTGATGCCCCTAATGACAGCAGGAATCATCGCTTTGGAGAGAGAGGCAGGTGCAGCAGCAAGGATGGCCGAGCAGTGGCCGCAATCTTCGGACGAAGACATCGAAGCACTGGTGCTAGGTTTCGAGCGACATACCTTGCTATAATGTCCTTGTTTGCCACAAGATTTGCATTCAGTGTCTCTTGCTGGACAATTCTTTCTGGCATGTTGTGCTCCTCCACAGTACCAACATTTGCGAGTCGAAAATTTATTTATGAGTGATGTTGTAGCAGCTGCAGTAGGAGTTTGAGGATCAGCGATGATGTTTTGAGCTTCAGGCATAGCACTGACAACTGGATTGATGAAAATTTGTGAGTTCGTTTCCGCCGTCTCCATAGAGAGAGCTATATTGTATGTTTCATCTAGCGTCAGTGACAAATTTTCTAGAAGGCGTGATCGTATTTTGTTGGATGCCATACCAGCAATGAACGCACCACGAATGCTGTCATTTTTGTTGGTTTCAGCATCTACACTCTTGAATTCACAGTCTTTGGCTAATTGTTTAAGAGATTGTAAGTAAATGTCAACTGTTTCATCTTGTTGCTGCCTTCTCGTGGTTAAGATGTGTCGAGCGTAAATTATATTGTTCGCCTTGATGTATAATTTATCGAGTTCTGCAATAGCGGAGTCGTAAGAGTAGCACTCGCTTACATAGGCGTAAACTTTGGGAGATATATGATTAACCAGGAGTTGTAGCTTAGTTTCTTGCCATTTCGCAGCCTCGCTGCTTTTACTTTCGGGTTCTGATTGAGCGAGGAAGTTGACAAACGTTTTTTTCCAGTGTAGCCATCCTTTGGTAGCTTTCGTTGATGGGTCCTCGTCAAACCGCTCTGGTCGTAGGTACTTTTCCATTTATGCTAATTAAATTGAAATAAAGACAAAACCTACAGAATTTAGGTTTTAATTAGCATAAAATTTTACATTGGTTTATAATCGTATTTTCATCTCATGTCAGTTTAGATTGACATATCACGTCACATACATACAGATGAAGCTAATAAAAGCGTTATAAAAACATGAAACATTATACAAGAGTAATTCGCCCTTTAATCAACTGTTGAAATAATTCAGCATTGTCAACCACGGTAATGCCGATTCAACACAGAAATGCTATAGCCATCGTCAACACTAGCGGCCATTAGTGTTGACGATGTGCGTTGTAAGTGACGAAGGATAAGTATTAGTAGTAGTAGCAGCAGGTAGTAAGTAGTACTCACTTGCAGGTGTGGTTGTTGTGTTTGGGCAGACAGCGCTGCGAGCAGGCCGAGTGCGGGCACGCGCGGTCCAGCTCTACAACAATACAATACCGCGCGTTACTCACATACATATACTTACTCATCGCTGGTTGTGTTAAACAAATGATTTAGTAACTGTTGGTGAACGAATGAATATAGCAAAAATGAAAAGGCTCAAAATAAATGGAGGTCTTCTTCTTAAATTTAAGAGCTTAGCTCTTGTCGGGGTTTTGATGCAGTTTTCTCCAATGAAGTCTTTCGAATGCGGCCTCCTTGACTTCCTTATACGACATGACAGCGACTTTTTCTTTTATCTGGCTCATGTAACTAATTCTTGGCCTTCCTCTTCCCCGTTTCCCTTCAACCTTTCCTTCAATGATGTTCTTTATGTAGCTGTCATGTCGTAGAAGATGTCCAAACGTTTTTCCTCTTCGATTTTGTGTTGTCTCAAGTATAGCTCTCTTCTCCTTTACTCGCTCTAAGACCTCTTTGTTCATAACTTTTTCTGTCCAACTAATTTTCTCCAGTGCGTGTTATAAATTAGATTCAATCCAGTCATCCAAATTCCATCCAAATTTCAATTACATCACTGGATAGCTAAAGAATTCAAAAATGTATTTCGCTAAGTAAGAATTGTAACACATCGCGCGCGGTGGAGAGGGAAGCCCCGAAGTTACGACACGTATTCACGTGAAAGAAACGGCCGTGTCCATAACACAGCCACACCACAATTAATAAGAGAAGTTGGAATAAACTTCTAGCGAAATACATTTTTGAATTCTTTATCTATCCAGTGATGTAATTGACATTTGGATGGAGATAATAGATTATGTAGCTGCAAAATTAAACTGTATCTCCCAATTTAGTTTTTTTGGAAGCAATTTAAAAGACGTATTCACGTCAAAAGGTAAGTGAATGAATGAATGTATGAGTGAATGAGTGTTGTACAGACCGGCGTGGCAGTCTCCGTCGGCGACGCAGCGTCCGTCCGCACACAGGCGCTCGTCCGCGCCGCACTCCTCGCCCAGTCCGCGCCGTCGGGAACCTAAGCACCACAATATATAGCTCCAAATACTACGCTTACGAATATTAAAACTAGATGGCGCTCATTAAAATGTCACAGTCCTAGAACGCGCTAACGATGCGTTTTGAGATTTTGGTATAGTAGGCTAGCTATATGTCTGTTCACAATGTACTATCAGCAAAATTCCTGCCACTTTTGAAACAGATTTGCTTGCAAGCATTTTAGCTAGCTGACTCGGCCTATTCTTTGTTTTGGCTAATGGAAAACATTAACATCTGTTTCACTTAATAAAAACCATCTGTTTTATGACATTTGCACTTGCAAAGACTGGTTTAAATCTGGTCACAATCACATCGGTAACTATCGGGCAGCGGGGCGGCGGCTCTGCAGCGGGGCGGGGCGGGGGGGATCCATTTGATTTTACGCATAAGAAGAATCCTGCCGCTCCCGCGCCGCCGTCGCTGCGGCCCCGCTGCCCGCTAAATTCGAGGCCGAGGCCTTAAGGTGGTAAGGCAGAACTGTAGGTGATAGTGGCAGCATGTCCTCGAGTACTCACACAGGATGGGCGTCTCGTCGGAGCCGTCGGGACAGTCGGCGAAGCCGTCGCACATCAGGTGTGTCGGCGTGCACGTCCCATCATCACAACTGTTATCATTACAACACTGTAAGTACACATACACTGACGACACGATACAACATACAATGACGAAGCACGTGAGCACGTACACACATTGATTATGAAAGAAATGCGTTTTAGTTTTTCACGAACTTTGGGAAAACAAACAGCTTTGAACTTATCAGTAGGTTTAACAGTTTCCACAATGAAGTTCGTTATTGCTACTTTACTCACATTGATTACCAATAGGTACGAGAACTTAACGATAACAACGTAAGTACTACAGTATAGTCACGTGGTTCGTCAAAGAAAGTATTTCATTTTCCAAACCCAGAACTATAAGAGATGAGATGACATAAATAGAGTTGCGTGTATGATAATGATATCTGACCGGAATGTATCGGCGGCGCAGTTGTCTCCGGCGCAGTCGCGCTCGTCCCGTCCGTCAGCGCAGTCGGCGCGCGCGTCGCAGCGCCACGCCCCCGGCAGGCACGCCCCCGCGCCCCCCGCGCCCCCGCACCACAGCCGCGCGCCGCACGGCCCCACGCCCCCTGCGCCCCCCGCGCCCCCTGCGCCGTCCGCGCCGCACTCCGCCTCATCCGAGCCGTCCGGGCAGTCGGGGGAGCCGTCGCACCACCACTCTCTGCAACGATCGATCGCATCATTGTACGCTCTCGTCTATCGTGGGCTCCGGATAATAAAAACCCAGATAAAAAGATGCCACTTTTATTACCCTGGGAAATTGTTAAAAATACATGTTTGAATTGCTCCAGTGTACATGTGGCTTAACTTGCATCGTAATAACGGGGTACCTCATGATGTACATTATCCCTTATCGTGTGCATAGTTTCGTAAGGCGTGTCGCTAACCTGTCGACGCAGCGCATGGAGTGTCGGCAGAGCCTGGCGCGCGGCGTGCAGTGCGCGCACAGCTCATCGCTGCCGTCGGCGCAGTGCGCGCGCCCGTCGCAGCGAGCCAGTGCTAAGGCCATGTGCTAACCTGTCGACGCAGCGCATGGAGTGTCGGCAGAGCCTGGCACGCGGCGTGCAGTGCGCGCACAGCTCGTCGCTGCCGTCGGCGCAGTGCGCGCGCCCGTCGCAGCGAGCCAGTGCTAAGGCCATGTGCTAACCTGTCGACGCAGCGCATGGAGTGTCGGCAGAGCCTGGCGCGCGGCGTGCAGTGCGCGCACAGCTCGTCGCTGCCGTCGGCGCAGTGTGCGCGCCCGTCGCAGCGAGCCAGCGCGCGCACGCACTCCCCGCTGGCGCAGCGCCACTCCGACTCGGAGCACGCGCGCGGCACGCACGACATCTCGTCCGCGCCGTCACCGCAATCATCCTGCGTCAACCATACACTCATCATACTCACAACGCGTTGTTACACTCTATCATGTCATATTGAAAAATACTCTGGGGTCAAGTCACTAACCTCGGAATCGCAGCGCCATCGTCCAGGAATACATTTACCGTCGGGACATCGGAAGTAAGTCGGTTCGCAAGGTAATGGCGTCGCGTCTCCGCAGTCCTGGAATGGAAATGTGGATGGAGCAAATGTCAATTCAAATTATTTGGGAAAGTAAAATCAAAAATAATGACCCCGACATAACGAAACCCATAAGATTATTAGTGTTGATACCTTCTCGTCCTCGAGCGTGGAGCAGTCGGCCTCCGCGTCGCAGCGCCAGCTGAGCGGGATGCAGCGTCCGCTGGCGCAGCGGAACTCGTCCTGTGCGCAGGCGCGGCGCTCGCAGTGCGCGCCCTCGTCCGAGCCGTCCGCGCAGTCCGCGTCGCCGTCGCACACCCACACCAGCGGCAGGCACTTGCCGCCCGACGAGCACAGGAACTGACCACACACAATCACACCACACGCATTACAACGCATTAGAACAAGTTTGTTCTGAACATAAAAATATGTGACTATTTCCATTGTACATTTAGTTAGCGTTTATCTTGGAAATGTTCTATCCTTTGGCAAAGAGCATCAAAACAAAGAGATCGCGAGAAGAATACAGTTGGGATGGGCTGCGTTCGTCAAATTAGACGACATTCTTAAGTCCGCTGAAATTCCACAGTGTCTGAAGACCTCTATAACCAGTGTGTTTTGCCTACCATGACTTATGATGATTTAGTTAGCGTACGTTACTGTGGGGAAGCAGCTGAAATGGAACTTATTTCGGAATGCATTTTGTTTAATAGTTAATGAGCCGGTAGGTATGGAGCACTCACGTGATGCGGCGGGCAGGTCCGCGGGGGACAGTCCTCCTCGTCATCTCCCTCGGGGCAGTCGACGGCGCCGTCGCAACGAGTTGATGCTGGCATGCAGCGCGCAGATACTCCACGAGTTGAGTTGCCACGGCACTGATACATAAACGTTGTTTGAAAAGAAAATTGTATGGTAGGATAAACTAATGGAGAATAGATTGTGGTGGGTGGAGTAGTTTACCTTCCACTGGCTAGCGAGGCAGGCGAAGCGGTCGCAGTCGCGCTCGTCGCTGCCGTCGCCGCAGTGCTGCGTGGCGTCGCAGAGGTGCGCGGGGTGGATGCAGCGCCCGTTGTCGCACTGGAACTGCCCCGGCCGGCACCGGAAGGCGGGGCACGACGCCGGCTCGTCAGACCCGTCACCGCAGTCATCCTGGCAATGTATATAACTTAAAAACCACTCCGAAGTTAGAATCAAAAATACTAGTAACGCATTATTCAGTATTTTCTAAGGCATTTCATTGAATCAACCACATTGTATGATATGGAATTTGCTGCAACTGTTATGACAACGAAAGCATTAGATTGCAGATTGGATTGCATTGGGTTTTAGATTGGAGCGTCGAAAGTTATTGTCATCTGTTCAACTTTTTAGCTAACTTTGATTTTCTTTCGTTTGGAGTTACACAAGGCTCTCTGTTAGGTCTCCTCCTATTTACATCATATAAGCATTTGGTAATTAATTCAGGAAATGCTTGTAGTTTAATCCTGTGGGGTAAGGGTGGGAAGATAATGAGAAGTTAGATAGATACTTATGGCCAGGACCACCTTACAAAAGGAACAGAGGAAGACCTAAAGAGAGATGGATAGATGAAATAAAGAAATTAGCAGGTGAAGACTGGATGATCAAAGCGAAAGAAAGAGATGATTGGAACCAATGTGAGGAGGCCTTTACTCGTTGAGAGGTCCTCAATAGTATATAATTTTACTTGAATTTAATTGCATAATATTATTGTTAATCATTATTTTGTATAAATTATATTCATAAATTAATTAACCTTCAAGAAAATGTATGTATGTAATTGAGGAAATAAAAGAGGGTATATTATATTATTATTATTAGATAGATACTTGAGTGTCGCAGCGCCACCAGAAAGGAATGCACTTGAGCGCGGAGTGGCAGACGAAGTGCGCGGAGGTGCAGTTGTGTCGGCAGGAGCGGCCGTCCTCCGCCAGCAGCCAGTGCTCGGGGCAGGCACAGCGCGCGCCCGCCGCCGCCTCGCCGTCAGCGCCCGTCAGCAAGCACAGCCCCGAGCAGTTCAGCCGCGCGCACAGCTCCGACAGCTCTACACAACAGGACCGGCGTTAGTATTGTGGTGGAGGTACACAGTGGAGGGGAGTGTGGGGGAGGGGAGGGGCAGGGGGAGGGGGGAGGGGTACGCACCGGGCACGGGCGGCTGGCGCGCGGGGTGCAGCACGCGCAGGTCCATGGGCTTGTGCACGGTGGTGGCCAGCGTGCGGCACTCGTACGCGCCGCCGCTCTCCAGGGACGCGTTGTGCTCCTGGCACCACACACACAGTTATTGCACTTTACTAACATGTTCATTCCGCGGGTTTTTTTATGTTCTCTGACATGTTCTGGTATAAAACCGTCATGAGTGCGCGTGGGTACCTTATAGTGTGGGTTGGGTCGTCGCCTGCAGGACTCGATCCCTCGTGTCTCCCAGTCGCTCCAGTAGACGCGGCCGTCCCACGCGCCCAGCGCGAACACATGGTGCAGACGCAGCCACGGCATGCTCTCTGAACACAACAATATACGTCAACAGTGGCACATGCGAGGAGAGGCCTATTAATCAGCTGGGGCTGAAATCATAGTTAAAATGATGATGGTTCAATAAGTAACCTCTAGAGAAGAGCACGCGGATGTGTCCGCCGTCGAGGTCGGCGACGGCGATGTAGTCCTCCCGCGCGTCCGCGAAGTAGAGCTCGCCGGCGGGCAGCATGGCGGCCAGCGCGTTGGGCCAGCCCAGCCGCGCGTCCACCAGCACGCGCGCGCCCGCGCCGTCCATGCCGGCGCGCCCCACGTGCGCGCGCGCGCCCCAGTCCGACCAGTACATCCAGCTGTACCACACCACACACATAAGAAACAACATCGAACCAACGACAGAGCCCCGTGACACACCGGAAGGTTTTACAATGACATTAGTTTTATCCTCTCACAACAACTCGTTAGGTCGATCTGAGAGTCACGTGACTTTCTCCAGTCTAACATTGGATCGTGCATGTTGCACATCACTAGTTTTTCGAGTTGAAGCTTGTGGTCAATCTTGTCGAACGCACTACTCAAATCAGGATACATGAGTTCGACAGATGCCAACGTTGAGCTAGTAGGAGCTTTCTTCCATTGTATGTAGAGGCGCGATGAATATGTGTAGTAATAGCGGCGGGGTACCCTTTCTGCGGCAGCAACGCCAGCGCGCGCGGCTCGCTGAGCCCGGCGCGCACGAGCACGCGGCGGTGCGCGCCGGAGGGGCGGGACACCTCGATGGTGTCGGTGCCCTTGTCGCACCAGTACACGTTGCCGCCCACCCAGTCCACCGCCAGCCCGTCCGGGTTCTGCAGCGTCGCGCCGTGCAACAACTGACACACACACCAACATTGTTACTATACCAATCCACAATGAGAGCACAGGAAGGAAAACAACGAGATGAAACCGGCACGTCGTAGAACCTAAAATGTTTGAAAACAGGGTGTCAAATGCAAAAAAGAAGCTTCTTTGAGTCGCTTTTAAAATCTTTTCTCTACATAATTTCGAAAAACTAGTGACCCAAGAGTAAGATAGTCCTAATTACTAGTATTGAGTAGTAGGTGGTGCAGTTACCTGGTAGTCGTCGCTGGGTATGGGTGCGGGCGGGTGCGGGGCGCGCGCGGGGGCGGGGGGCGCCAGCACGCGCGGGGCGCATGCGCGGCGGATGGCGCTGCCCACGCGCGTCACGTCGCTCCAGTACAGGCAGCCGCGCGCCCAGTCCATGTCCAGCGCCACCGCGTTCGTCAGGTTGTGCGTGATCAGCGTCGACTGTACCCCGCCACCCTCCCCCTCCCCTTCCAGCGACACGCGCCGGATGTAGTAGCGGTTCGTGAAAATCAGGCTCGCCTTTATATCTGCAGGCACAAGTTCACTGATTATCCGGAAGTTTGGAACATTCGAAAGGCCGGAGGACGACGTTTAAAATTGTGATCGGTCGCTCCAATGTAGACCGTGCTTACTTGATATCGGCGTACAACTGGCGCGGTCGTCCATCAGCCTGTAGCCTTTAGCGCAGGAGCAGACGAAGCTGCCCGGCGTGTTCCTGCAATGCAAATGATCATAATAATATGACGCGTCATCTTCCATCGTATTATTGAGACAGAGTGTGACGGCAGGTACCTGCAGTGGTGGTCGCAGGGCGCGTCCTCCTCGCACTCGTCGACGTCCTGGCAGGCGGGCGAGGCGGCACGGCCGGTGGGGGCGGCGGGCGGCGCGGGGCGCGGGGCGAGCGCGCGCCAGCCCACGCGGCACCAGCACGCGCGCCCCACCGCCAGCTCCGTGCAGTTGTGCGGACACGCGCCGTTGCGGACGGAACACTCCGCCACGTCTGCACAACAACCACATTGCTGATCCTTGCGGCTAATTAAGGGTGGCCGAATGATCAGGGGAAGTTTGAAAGTAGCGCCAGTGACAGAAAAACTGAAGAGTATAAATATAGAATAGGTTGGCGTGGTACGGGCATGTCATGAGGAGGGATGAAAGTCATGTGACTAGGAGAGTAATGAGTGGATGTGGATGGATATGTAAGCAGAGGTAGACCAAGGAAAACATGGATGGACTGTGTGAAAGGTGACATGGATAGGAGAGGAGTGAATGCAGAGATGACGGCTGACAGAGGGAAATGGAGGAAGAAGACATGTTGTGCCGACCCCACATAAAGTGGGATTAGGGCAGGAAGAGGAAAAAGAGTAGTTCGTCCGTAAACTGGCACGCTTCAAAGGGTTTCATCGCGACTGGATAGAACATCGTGCGCTAATGGATCCCCATCCTAAGAGGACAATGGAAAAGGACAAAACATACAATAGTTTCGAGGTTATAATGTGCGAGGTACATACTGCAGCGCCACTCGTCGCTGTAGTCCCCACAGTCGTCAGCCCCGTCGCACAGCGCGCCCCGCGGCACGCACGCCCCGCTCCGGCAGCGCCACGCGCGCGCCCCGCACGCGGACCGCGCGCCCGTGCCGCCCCATGAGAACGCCGACATGAACGACGCTGCAACAACATCATGCACTATAGCACATGGCTTCATGGACTCACTGCATTTTGAGGAGCTAATGTCGCACGAAACACCTGGACAAGAGACGCACAGGACAGAGAAAACTGGCAGAAATTGAAGGAGCCCGGAATCACCCAGCAATGGTGATATCGGGCTGAGATGATGATAATTAAAAAAGACGGGTTGCACTCCGGGAGTGCCGGCAGAAGTGAAAACTTGCCGCTCGTATTAAAACTTATAAAGTACTCACTCATTTTCTTTCGCTATTCATAATACCTAAATAAATACAGTAGATCTATAAAATCATGTACCAATGACCACTACTACCTGCCGCGGGCGGCCGCTAGTTCATAAAATCTATAATAGGTATGTACCTATACCTACAACAGTCACGAAAAACGCCTTGGTATGCTTGCTACTAACTATTATCTATTCTGTGACGTTACCGTGTCATAGTAACTACTAGCGTATCTGTAGCGTCTTACGCTTTTTCGATCAAGTCACGTGATCCTGACGCCCTGACGCCCTGACGCGAGTTTAAGATTTTATACCCATTACAGAAAAAGTGCTCAACGCCGCTAAAGAAGTTTTCACTTCAAAAATCGTCAGTCATTAGTATCATAAGGACCACTTTGAAACATCCTAAAGCTAAGTGAGTGTAGGTGCCAGTTTCAATAAGACCACATTAAAGTTTACTACCTTTGAAATAAAAAGAGAACTCTTGAGTAGTCTCAGTAGCCCAAATATATCGGTCGGTAACAACTTGTAACATAACTCACAGCACATCTCGGGGTCCTCGTCGGATCCGGCGCCGCCGCCGCCGCCGTCCATGCAGTGGTCGCGGCCGTCGCACACGAGGTCGCGCGGCACGCAGCGCCCCGCGCACGACACGCCGCCGCCCCCGCCGCACCACCGCCCCGCCGCTGGCTCCCCATCCTCAGGGGGCGGCGGGCCGGCCGGCGCGGCGGGGGGAGGGGCCGCCCCCGTGGGGGACGCCGTCTGCACCGCGCACCCGGCGGGCTCGTCCGATCCGTCCGGACAGTCCGAGTCGCCGTCGCAGAACATCTCCTGATTACGACTCGTTGCATCAAACGATAGATATTTTGCACCTTGCTTAGCACGGTTTTCTATCACGTAGATCCTGTCTCCAATCGGATCTTACTGAATGATTACTGTAGTAAGTACTAAGTACTGAAGCTAAGGATACAGGCTATCAGATTGATGAGCGTAGTCTACACGGATTACAGTAAAGCTTTTTATGGAATTGACACACGATCTGATCTATATGGAACAAACGGGTTTTTAATCGCGATTACCTTTATTAATTCCCGAAGTTTCTCCAGTCAACCCGTGACCACGGTTGTTGCAACACAGCCGAAACGTCGGGAATTAATAAAGGTAATCGCGATTAAAAACCCGTTTGTTCCATATAATTATGCATAACGATCGCGTTAATTTAAAAAGTACGATCTGATCTGATAAATGATCTTCAATTGGAATTAGGAGTACTTAACCTTCCTTCATAAAGCCATAACATAGATAACAGAGGAGTACACCATGCACAGATGAGATGAGAGGTAATCGTATTAGGTAACTACGCCTCGAATCATTGGACGAATGTTTCGAACGGAGTGCCTCAGGGCTCGATGGTGAGCCCACTTCTATTGTTGATTGATGGTTGGCCCAAATAAGAAGTAGTGCATACCTGCGGCAGGCATTGTCCGTTGTCTCCTTGTGCGCAGGCGAGCTCGGCGCGCGCGCAGCACCCGCGCTCGTCCTCGGCGGCGGGGCACTGCGGCACGGCGTCGCACCTCGCGCGCGTGGGCACGCACAGGTGCCAGTCGCCGCAGCGGAAGGAGCCCTCGGCGCACGACCAGTTCCCGCCGCGCGCGTGCCCGCACTGCACGGCCTCGTCGCTGGCGTCGCCGCAGTCGGCGCGCCCGTCACACACCCACGCCAGCGGGATGCACTCGGCGCCCGCCGCGCCGCCGCACCGGAACTGCGCCGCGCCGCACGACTCCGACAGCGCGTCCTCGAACCACGCCACGCTCATCTCCGTCCCCGGATCTGGAACTTCACCCCCCCCGTTTAGCATGTGATCGATGGCGTCCGTCGCCCGTCGCCGTGGGGACACGTACCTTCAGGTTTGCGCGGGCGAGGACAGTCGGCCTCGTCGCTGCCGTCGGGGCAGTCGGTGTAGTTGTCGCAGCGCCAGAAGGACAGGTAGCAGCCAGGCGGGCGCGCGCAGGGCACGGCGTTGTTACCGAGCACGGCGCAGGGCACGTGCGGGCACGCGCGCTCGTCGCTGCCGTCGCTGCACTGCGCGCGCCCGTCGCAGCGCGCCTCGATGTCCACGCACGTGCCGTCACTGCACCTGTCGACGCATGCCGTCCGTTACCCTTCATTTCATTTATTCACGAACAATCCTTTTACAATTTGTGTTTGAATGTGAACTATAAACTAACATGCTACAAAAAATCAATAAAACATTAAAATACAGTCATCAAATAAAATAAATACCTACACATAAAGAAACAAAATCAAATGTCAGAATAAATTAAAATATCAATAATAAATCTAAATGTCACGTCTGGGAGTCAATGAATTCATCAATTGAATAAAAACACCCATCCAACAAGAGCTTTTTTAGGTGTGTGTTAAATTTGACAGGGCTTTCCAAACATTTCAACTCAACCGGTAATGCGTTAAACAATTTGACGGCTTGATACCGACAACAGTGTTTTGAAATTTGTAATTTCGCAGTAAAAGGTATATCAATATTCTTCCTCCTAGTTAGCAATCTGGTCTGCCTCTGAGGTAAAGTCTCATATTTTAACGGATGTTTCACAATATCTTTAAGAATTACTAGTAAGTATAGTGAAGGGACGGTCAAGATCCGTAGGTTTTTAAAATATTCCCTACATGACTCCCATGAGGGTATACGTACCATTGTGCGAATTGCTCGTTTTTGTATGACAAACGCTTTTCTAGTATTGTAAGCGTAGCTGTTGCCCCAGAATTTAATACTGTGCCTTAACTTAGACTCGACCAATGCGTAATAGACGTTCTTAAGTTGCTCAAGACTCACCTCATCTCGCAGGCTTCTTAGAGCGTAGCATGCGGAACTTATGTAGTTCTCTATAGAATCTAGTTCCATTTTCCAATTCAAAGATTGATCTATGTAGATTCCCAAAAATCTTACATTGTCTACAAAAGTTACATTTACTCCTTCGCTTATAATATTTATTGTTTCCGTCTTGTTAGCAGTGGGTCTAAATAGAATGGCATTAGTTTTATTCACATTAAGTTTTAAATTATTAACACTGAACCATTTATTAAATGCCTCTAAGGCATTGTGTACCTTACTCTCAAGATCATGCATGCTAGTTGATGGAATGATCCCTGTGCTGGTCGAGAGGTGGGGTGGGGAGGGGAGGGGATGTAGTGCGTACTTGAACTGCGTGTAGGTGCACTGGCAGTCTTGCTCGTCGGCTCCGGAGCTGCAGTCGTGTCGGGAGTCGCAGCGCGCCGCGAGGGGCACGCAGCGGGACTTGCTGTCGCCGCATGACATGTACCCGTCCGGACACCGCGAGTACGCTGTACATACAACACAATCATGCTTAGAGCTTGTCCAGAAAGTCACGCGTTAGTGAGATACAAGACACCAATACATCGCGTCCACAAGCATTGCGCAAATTCAAAATACACACACAGGTAGGCAGTACACGGCGTTAGTACGCTCCTCCTGGACGCAACGGTTGCGTGTAACATGTGCAAGAGAATCGCGGCGAATACGCCCTTTCGGGACAAGCTCTTACAGCGAGAACATTCTATTTCGTGCTACGAAAAATTTTACTCTTTTGCTTTTACTATGGCTATGATCTTCTTCGCAGCGTTTCATGAAAGATAATCAGTGACAAGGCTAATTTATCTCTTGAGGTATGGAATCTTAATAAGTTGGACGAGAATTAGTGTCCAGTGTGCGGTACTGACTGCAGTAGGCGTAGTTCTCATCACTGGAGGTGTCGGCCTCGCTGCAGTGTCGGATGCCGTCGCACAGCAGCTCCTCGGGCAGGCAGGCTCCCTCGGCGCAGTGGAAGTGCGCGTGCGGGCAGGCGGGCGCGGGCGGCGCGGGCGCGGGCTCGCACGCGCGCCCGTCCGCCGCCAGCCGCAGCGGCGCCACGCACACGCAGCGCACGCCGCCCGCCGCGGTGCGCGCGCACCCGCCCGCGCAGCCGCCGTTCAACACGCTGCACGGCGAGAACGGACACTCCTACAGACCACAACACAACCTTTACAATGACATCTATACCAAAGATGCACGATCAGATAGTACACACGATCGTAATCAAGAAAAAAAACTTTAGTGGGAGTGAGCGTTCACGACAGTTCTTTGTTCCAAAAGCGCGAACTGTGCCAATGACGCGTCGTTGTCCCTTCGACGTCAGAATTCGTTTGCCAATCTGCAGGCATGCCGATTGACTCGACCGTATTAGCCATTTTCGTAAGTGCTAGATAGACTTTGTGGCGGCTAGGTACCTGCCACAGGAATCGGGCTGACGGATTTTTTTGTTCACGATTTCGATGTCGCGTCGCCAGTTGTTTCTCCCCGCTCACACTGAGCTTTGGTGTAAATAAATTAATATTTGGGTACGAGAGTTTTCTGTTTTATCATCCTCCCGAAAGTAGACTATAAAGTTAGGGGTAGCATTTCTCCTTGAAACCCCTAAATTGGTGACTCCGACGTGACGTGACTGTGGCGGCTAGGTACTTAGCCACAGACTTCAATAACAGACTGCTGGAAGGGAAAGACCTAGGCGCATGTATCTCGATCAGATCGCAGACGTTTTAGAAAAAGAAAAAAAAAAAAAAATTGAAAGGCCAGGTTAGGAGTACCCTCAACCGATGAGCATTTATGAAGAATGTTATGAGAGTGAATGAAGCGAAAGAGGTGAGTCAGGATCGTAGCAAGTGAAAAAAAATAATTAAAAAGTGGAAATCCGTGATCTCTGCCTACCTCCATGGGAAGGAGGCGTGATTTTATGTATGTAGAGGTATGTTACTTGAATTATCTTCTATACAGGGTGTAATCGTTAAGTGTGCACAGGCGATTATTCCGTAACTATTGCAGATATCAAAAAACTTTAAACTGATATCGAAAGTACTTTACCTAATGAGTAAAATGACATTAATAACTTTTTAAAAATAAAACGAGAAATATCCAAAAAAATTACATTAATCACTCCCATACATTTAGTATGAGATAGTAGAAAGGTTTTAGTTTCCTTATTTTAAGTGGAATAGTACCTACTCATTTTACCCTTGTCATTTTATAATTATGTACGATATGAAGGTATTAATGAATTTCAAGTAGATACACGTGTAGATTAATTATCTTACCACTTCAAATTTATAATAAACCTTGTTTCAATATTGTATTGATTTGAACTAGCTGAAAAGCAACATACTAAATAAAAACAAATAGAAAGATAATCTTTGGTGTTCGTTCTAAATTCAAATTCTTTATCGCGGGTTCTCGTTCCCGCCAATTTATTGTATTTTTCAATTTGAAAAACCTTTCTACTATCTCATACTAAATGTATGGGAGTGATTAATGTAATTTTTTTGGATATTTCTCGTTTTATTTTTAAAAAGTTATTAATGTCATTTTACTCATTAGGTAAAGTACTTTCGATATCAGTTTAAAGTTTTTTGATATCTGCAATAGTTACGGAATAATCGCCTGTGCACACTTAACGATTACACCCTGTAGATACAAAAAGCGTAGCGAGTGTAATGTTGTAATAGGTGCAAGTACAGGTACCGGTACTGTTGGCGTGACGGCGACGAGCGCCATGGGTCTGTGCGTGGCGGTGCGCAGGCGCGCGGGCGCGGGCTCCTCCCCCAGCTCGCGCTCGTCGTAGTCGGCGCGAGCGTGCGCGCGCACGTCCAGCGCGTACACGCTGCGCGACACCCACTCCGACCAGTACACGCGGCCGCCGCCCGCCGCCACGCCGAACGGGTGCTCCGCGTTCATGCGCGACACTATCTGCACACACACACACACACAACACATTAAACATGAGAGCACTGCTGCTCTAGCGCGAGCCCGTTCGGCATCAGCACGTCGCGCCCCACCACCACCTCCGCCGCGCCGCCCGCCGTGCGCGGCGAGGGAGGGCGGTACAGTTACCTCTCTGTGCGAGCCGTCGTAGCGCGCGCGCTCGATCTTGTCGAGGCGCGCGTCGGCCCAATAGAGCCAGCGCGCGGCGTGCTCGAGCGCGAGCCCGTTCGGCATCAGCACGTCGCGCCCCACCACCACCTCCGCCGCGCCGCCCGCCGTGCGCGCGCGCAGGATGCCCGGCCGCGACTCGTTCCAGTTGCTCCAGTACACGCGTCTATAACACAACATACATACACATTCACATCCATATACAAACCAATCATTACAATATCTATGAACTAATTTACACAAACTGCAAAATCTCCCCACAGAAGGAACGCGTATAGTATGATGTGGTGGTTGTACTCACTCGTCACAGGGGTCGATGTCGATCCCGCGCGGGCGGTCCCCGGGCGCGAGCGCGACGACGCGCAGGGGGCGTGGCTCCCCCCCCTCGCCCCCCTCCCCCCCCGCGCGCGCGATGGGCACGCGCAGCACGGCGAGCGCGGCGCTGCACGTCCAGTAGAGCGCGCGCCCCACCGGGTCCACCACCATGCCCTCCACGCTGCCCACCTCTGCAACATCACACACTACTGTTCAAGGCTACTGGCAGCTGACATAGACCAAACCAAAACCTTAAAGATCACCGACGAACAAAAATCGCAAATAAAATAACTGAATTAACAATATAAGTACTCGTTTAGAACACAGAAAACGTTAACCACAAAATAGAAGATGCAACAAGTGGTGTCGGGTACTTAAGTAATGTACTGACTGGTGAGGAAGGTGGCGTGTCCGGTGCCGTTGAAGTGCACCACGTTGATGGCGCCGCGCTGGATGTCGGAGTAGAATAGGCGCGAGGTGCTGTACTCGTACGCCAGCCCTATCGCGTTACGCATCAGCTCTCTACGGACACACAAATACTACTGTTTTATTTTATTACACGCATAATAGTATATTTCATTACAAGTGCGGAAAGGCTGTCATTGCAAAGAGTTCCGACAAATGTCTACCCGAGCCGAAGGCGAGGGTTGACAGTCGGAACAAGTTGCAATGACGGTTCCGCACGTGTACTGAACGACTATTTTTAATACAGTTGCGAAAAAATGAAGCAATTTAATAAAATAATAAAATACCATTTGCTTTTTTCTCTTCTCTCCACGCAATAAGTTCGTCGTATGTATGCATGTAGCGACTTTTTGACTTTTCCGGTAAAATGTTATCCGAAGCATTTTGTGCAATTATACTGAGATCTGGTGGTGTTCATTCAAAAAAACTAGGGTCGAAATTACTCATTTTGTGCAACAAACAAATAAACTCGCAAAGAAAATTTCAGAAAAATGGCGCCAACCGTAGAATATAAGCAGAGATTTTTTTTTCGTCACCCATTCTGGAAGGCAAAGGGAACTATACCCATACAGCCAAGTCTTCAGTAGATTTTTTTTATTTATATGAATTGAAAATGAAATTTAATGAGATGAAATGAAATGAAACCTAACATAACTCATTCAATCAAATCATTAAATCTGTTAATTAAACAAATTAGTAGCTTCTTTTTAGAAATAATACGTATTTGCATGAATCTTAAAAACTTCGATGAATTTTTTTAGTTAAAACTTCATGGTTGGTTTTTCTTTTTAGACATTATTTTGACAGTTGGCAGAGAAAAAGCACTAGTGCGGGAAAGGTAAAAAAAAGCACGCGTGTGTAATAGCCCACATTCCGAACGCTTTACGTCCCTGCAATACGCCACTTTTTGAGCAACTGTATTAAAAACACATTACCATCACATTTTAGATTCTAAAATTGTATCAATCAATAGCTTTCTCTCCGTAAACATCACGCCAACATCTAGTGTGCCGCAGGGCTCGATTCTAGTCCCTTTACTTTTTAACCTATAGAATAACGATATGAAAGACTGATGTCACAACTCATATAAACTACTTTACCCATAATAACCTTAATCAAAGATAAAAATATTCGGTAAACTAGTTTAAGGTATACGGTGAGCTAAAAATACTCAAAAAGCTACTAATGTAAAGAGAGTTTAGTATATTACGTACTTGTGTTGGATGGGTGCGAAGGGAGAGTTGCGATTTTTGTCATCATCGAGATGGATGCTGTCGATGGAGGTCACCTCCGAGTACATCACGAACGACGTGTACGCTGGGACACACAACAAACACTTTAGATAATACTTAAAACAATGTACATACACCTGCTGATACAAACATTCTAAAGAAGGTTTAATTCAATAACCACACAATCATTGTTAAGTCCACACATATTACAATGGCTATAGTCTAGAGTAGAGAGTAGAGAAAAGTGATGAATATGTTGGTAGAAGGAGGCCATATAAAAGATGGACGAACTGTGCGATCATGCATGAGAAAGGAGTAATATTGAGATGACGGCCGACAGAGGGAATAGAAGAGAACATGTTGTACCGATCCCACCCACATACATTATAGTGAGATAAGGACAGGAAGATGACACACAGAGATAATCACAGAGTTGTAGCATGATGGTGGTCCCACTCGTAGAGTATAGTAGTGCGGTATACTCACGCACACACGTGAGCTGGTCGCGCGCGAGCTGGCCGTGCGGACACACGCAGCGCGGCGCGGCGCCGTCGAACAGGCACAGCGCTTCGCAACGCTTCTCCGCACAGGTGTTCCATGCTTCCGAAGCGGGGGGACGCGGGGAGGGGGGCGTCTGCAGCGCCGCCGACCAGATCTAAGGGGAAGCACTACTCAGTGAACTCGAATGAACAATACTGAGTTGCAAACACAACAGTTAGCGCAATCTGTTTCTTTTGAATTGTTTTAGGACAGCATTAGCGTCCATGTTGGTGGTGGTACATACCAGGATGTCCTTGAGGCTGTCCCCCAGGTTGTCTCGCAGCACGGAGTGCGCCGACAGGTTAGATAGTGGCGCTGACATCAAACTGCCGCGGTTGAATGTCCTGTACCGACAACGTACACGGCTTTATATATAACTAGAGAATAAGCTGGTGATTGCTAATGACTCTGATGGAATTCTTCGCTGCCGTCTGATGTCTGCTAGAGCCGAGATCGAAAACTAATCGGCAGCGTTTTGATGATAGTGACCAAAGAGTTGATCGAGTGAACAAGCAAGCTAGCCCCCCGCCACGTGCCGTGTGGTGGTGGTGGTGAGGGGTGAGTGGTATTGGTGATGTGACTCACGTGTCGAGCCAGTAGAGCGTGCGGTTGTAGGTGGCGAGTGCGACCGGGTGCGTGAGGCTAGTGAGCGTGACGCGGTCGGCGCCGGAGTACCCCGAGCGCCCCACCCCGCCCCCCAGGCCCCACAGGAAGTACACGTACTGCTCCTATAATAATATATGTACAGGCATGCAGCTATTTACAATCATAATGCACACGTCAACCACAAACTTTAGCCCCGTTGCACGCCAGGCCCCCGGACGTGCCAGGGTAGCGAAAAATGAAGCCCTACTCCAGAGATCTGGTGACTCCCGCGTCAGCACACCCGAGGACACCAACACCAGTGGCCACTGCCTCGACCGCTGATCAGTTCGCTGGGCCTCCCCTGAGTAATCAGGGGTCTCACCCGGCAGGGCCTGATCGCGTCGGCAACTAAAGTGGCACCGGGATAGTTGTCTCCAACTAGAGATGCCACACCAGCGAAACGGACGCGCCCATAGTCATGGGCGCAGACGAGCCAGGGTAAGAAAGCGTAGCCCTGAAGCCCTAACCCACTTCCCCTCAGGGGGGGGGGAGCGAGAAGAAAGTCACGATTCGATCAACCACAACACGTCGCTGTGCTGCAGCTGGCGCCTCTCCCCCCCCACACCCCCGGGTCGTCGTACCTGCGTGTCGACGAGCAGGTCGCGCACGGCGTCGGAGAGGTTGAAGAGGACGCGGAGCTGCGAGCCGTCGAGCCGCGCGCGCTGCACCACGCCGGAGCCCCCCAGGCACCCCCCGGGTCGTCGTACCTGCGTGTCGACGAGCAGGTCGCGCACGGCGTCGGAGAGGTTGAAGAGGACGCGGCGCTGCGAGCCGTCGAGCCGCGCGCGCTGCACCACGCCGGAGCCCCCCAGGCACCCCCCGGGTCGTCGTACCTGCGTGTCGACGAGCAGGTCGCGCACGGCGTCGGAGAGGTTGAAGAGGACGCGGCGCTGCGAGCCGTCGAGCCGCGCGCGCTGCACCACGCCGGAGCCCCCCAGGCACCCCCCGGGTCGTCGTACCTGCGTGTCGACGAGCAGGTCACGCACGGTGTCGGAGAGGTTGAAAAGGACGCGGCGCTGCGAGCCGTCGAGCCGCGCGCGCTGCACCACGCCGGAGCCCCCCAGGAACAGCCAGCCGCGCAGGGAGTCCACCGCGATACCTGCACACATAGACCACTTCATTTCCCTTCATACCACATTCACGTGCATAGAGCAAAACTAATAACTTCTAGGACACGAATTACAGATTCGTTAACAGCCTGCACTAAGAAAACCCATATAAAAATTCAGTCTGGCTCTAGTCTAAACTAGATCCACTTACAATAAACCCAAACTCATTTTCAAAAACAATATAATAAGTGAAAGTCTTTTAAATTGCGGCTCTTAACTTAGAGTTATTAAATAACTTCCAGTAGTGGTGTACCACAAGGAGGTCGCCGTGCACCTGTTCTCCTCCCTATGGTTAGTACTCACAGGTAACTGCGATGGGGTCCGTTTCGAACAGCACATAGCGATGGGTTCCGTCCAGTCGCGCCACTTCCACCACCTTCCGGCGAGGGTCCGACCAGAACATGTTGCCGCCCGCCCAGTCTATTGCTAGTCCTGAAATACAATCCATATGATCTCAACTGAATTCTACTATAGTTAGTCCGGCAGTTATATTAGGATATTGGTTAAGAAGTCCTCCAACACATAGTTTAGGTGATATAATGTTAGCAAAGCTAATAGAATGCGGCGGCGTTGTTGATGTGGTGTGGTTACCTGCGAGCCAGTCGCTGGGCTGTGCGTCGATGGGCGCGTGCTGCGCGATGAGGCGGCGCCGCTCCGTGCCGTCGCGCCGCACGCGCCAGATGGCACCCGCCTCGCCGTCCACCCAGAACAGCCACGACATCGCTACAACAACACAACACCAAACATAACTACTATCAATCTATCCATGTCACTTGCTACGCTACCCAATTCATTATTCTGTGTATGGTAATCGTAAAGCAAGAAAAACTAAATAAAATTAAACATTTTATCTGTGAACGTTTCAACGTTCCTTATTACAATTAGAACATTTTGCTTAACTTTACCAAAGCTTTTAAATTTATACAATTTCAAGCATTCTTTTTTTTAACGTTGTTCCGTGTTACCGTACCACAAAATACTTTCTAAATCGTTTTCGAGTAAGAGAAAGTATAAATGGATTTCAGAATAAAGTGAAAATTTTCTCCATAGCACTTCTAACAGTAGAGTTAGTCAAGGATGCATGTTGGTTCCTTCTCTGTTTATATTGTACGGTGCCGTGTTGTCCATACCTGCGTAGTAATCCACAGCGGCCGCCTGAGCCAGCTGCGGCACGGGCGGCAGCAGCGAGTGCGTGACGTCATCACCCCCCTCCCCCGCACCCGCCCCCGCCACCAGCGGCACCGCGCGCACCTCCCAGCTCATAGAGTACACCACTAGCTCGTCGATCGCTATAACATCAACATATCCATTAGCAGGAGTGGGGCAAGGTGGGACATGTCAGTAAGATGGATCCCGATCAATGGCCGAACTTGACTTGACGTGAATCCGAAGAGAGTAAAACGACTGAACCCGTCGATGATTGAATACTGCTTTTATTGCACTACTAACATTGTTGACATGCTAGGGGCAATGCAAGCTAAGCTAAATTAATTATTGAGTTCACAATGGATGTACGAGGACGTTGCATAGTAGGGTCCGCCAAGCAAACGATGGAGGGAGGATCTCGACGCTTTCGAGCGATGCTTTCGGTCTAGAGGGATTCGGTGGAGACTTTTGCTTAGCAGTAGGACGAAATGTATTGAATGATAAATGTGAGTGTAAAGGGAGCGTGTACTCACGATGGCAGGCGGCGCCCTGGCGGCGGTACCCGGTGGCGCAGCGGCACTGGCTGTCGGTGGCGGACACGGGCAGGCACAGCTGCGAGCACGGCGTGCGCCGCAGGGCGCAGGCGCCGCGCGTGCCCTGCTGCGCCGCCAGCGAGTACATGCGCAGCGATATCACGCCCTCTGCACACACACACACACACACACACACATTATGAGATCACAACAATAAGTGTTTACGACGATAGTGTTTAGTAAGAAAGAAAGAGAACGTGATATCGTTTTATGCAACCAAAACATCGTGAGGAAACTAACATGTCGTAGAACCCATAAAGTTCGTAAGCATGTAGAGTATCATAAACATAAGACATTTATTTATTTAGTACATAAGCATAAAACTATAAGGAACAAAAGAATCAATGCTGGAGAAGTGCATCGTATCGCTTGCAAAAAAGAGCTTTTTGAAATGCACTTAAAATACTGCTTATATAGAACTGGACAGTAACTCGACAATAAGTTGCAAGATTAATGAGGATATGTTACCGGTGTTGTTCCTGATGATGGTATTGCATTGTTCGGCTCCGTCGGTGTCAGGGTGTGCGGAGTGCTTGTCGTGAAGGCGGGCGGATGAGGCGGCCGGCACGGCGCATGCGCGGAGCGTGGCGTCACTCGCGTCCGCCCACAGCACGCGCCCCTCGAACACCTCCAGCGCCGTCGGCTGACTGCGGGGGTCCGTCTTCAACTGCACAACAAACGATCATTTAATACTTACTTACTGCTCGCCCATAAACCGTTTTAAGAATACTGTCACATACATCATTCATACAAATCAAAAAGAATATAGGTCTTAGATGCCTGCCCTGGGATACACCCGATGGAACTATCAGCAGAATAAGATTTATTGATACATATTTTACAGGTCGGCAATGATTTCGTAGATTCAAATCATATCACGTTAATAAGTAATTTAAAATTCCGGCGGGATCCAACTTTTGAGTAAGTAAATCGCAATCGACCACATCAAACACCTTGTACAAGTCTGGGAAAATCATGAACTTCTACTGCTAGTTCAAAGCCACTGATATGATCCATGCTGGAAATCTCTATTTTGTAGCTACTATAGAGTGAATGAGAGTAGAAGTAGAATGTAACAGACGGTAGTGATGGTCCCGGCGCGGATGTCGATGAACTGCATGGAGTGCGAGTTGACGTTGACCCAGTAGAGGCGGTTGTCTTGCACGTCCAGCACGAGGCTGGCGACGCCGGCCAGCAGCGGCTCCCGCTCGGTGCCCGCCAGCACGTGCCGCATGCCGCCGTCGCCGTTGGCCGTCTCGATGCACTCCCCGCCGTCATACGTCAGCACCCAGTACAACTTGCCTCTGCAAGTACACTAACAGCGTAAGTGCCTTCTCTTTCTTACATTATGCTCTTGCGTCCATAAGTACTTCACTAGCGATTGGTTGACAAGTCATTCATTATCATTATCACGTTGAGAAGTATAAACCGTTGACTCCCGTTTGTTTCATGAGTATATGATATGTTGTAACCACATTTCAATATAATCTTATACCTTTAAACGAGAAAATCTTGTATATATGTATATATATATATATATATTTAGGATCTCGGAAACTGAGCCCACGATTTTCATGAAATTAAGTATACAGGGGTTTTCGGGGACGATAAAACGATCAAGCTAGGATTCATCTTTAGAAAATGACGAGAAGTTGGTGTTTTGCAATAATCAAACATAAACTCAATATACGACTGTTCCTGCCATCTATTGGCGATTGTGAGCAACTAACTGCAAGCTAGATGGCGTTGTTAATTAAAAATAAGCCAATAAAGATACGACTCTTCCTGACATCTATTGGCAAATAATAATACTATTTTTTTTAAACCCGAGCGAAGCTCGGTCATACCGGCTCGTATCTTATACCTTTAACTCTTTGACGCACAAGATTGATACAGAGTTATTTTAAAGAAACTAGGTATTTTATTAGGTTTATTATGATATATTATAAGGATCCAACTTAGAAAAAAAAATAAAAACCACACAGTTTTTTTAGAAAGCCCTGGGATATTGGCGTCCCAATATGCGTCAAGGGTCGAGATACATGGTGATTCTAAGTAAAGTTGAATTATGAAAAAATCAGACAATTTATATGAAAAACTAGTCATTTTGTACAGATATTTATTTGATTTTATATTTACAAGACATATTTATGAGTGGAACTCTGCAAATCAGTTTCGATCAGAAATGAAACACAAATGAACATTTGCATAGCTCACATACATTATTTGTGTGATTTTCAACATGGGCCTTTACACAAATGTCGCATCGTTTTCTGTTCGGTACTTTTAGCATTACATGGGATGGCAAGGAGGTCCTGCTCAGGTTCTAAAGTCTTTTTTTGTCATAGACATGGAAGGCAGAGCATTTTTTCAAACGTTGAAATCTCCTATCATTGCCCTGGCAACAACCTGACGATATTCCAGTGATGTGAGTAGGCCTTCTGATTTCTTCAAACCATGAAAGAGGCATAATATGAGCCACGTAAGGCACGCCCATGTCTGGTTCGGTGGACCAATAACTTCTCAAACTAGGAAAGGCATGGTAGCCCATAACATAGTTCATGCCAATAAACGCCTGCATTTTTGGAAGAGCAATATTGAATACAGCACCATGCTGGTGGGCGTAACGGATAGTCCCTGGTATTATTCCATTCTCCAATAGAGATTTCATGTTGGTAGCTGCATCAAAAATGTCGATAGGCTTCGGTGATTCTACCTCAGTCAGTATGTTGATTTTACCGAACTCTTACTCCGTTTCAAGGTAGGTGTAAGGGCTGTATGTGCTTCTTCTCCATTGAAAAATAGGATTTGTACTCATTGAGGGATCCTCCGATGTAGATGTTGAAGGAGTAGGTTCAGGAGCATGTCCCCAGCTTCCATGTCCTGTGCAAGGAATGCTTGGTCTTCTTCATCCAACTCGAGTGCGTCTTCATAGTCGCTGGTGTCAGCCATAAGATACTCTTCAACTTCATTTTTTTTCAAGGAAAACATTATTGACCTTTCTGCGAGCCTAAAATAAGACAACGTTATCAAAAACATAGCAGTAAAAGTATGCAAAAACTATGAAATACGTAAGTGAAAATTATGATACTAATCGACCTTTCACGCATATTGGGACATACAGGTCCCATGTCCTTGATTTTGTATTTTAGGTACATTTTTTTCATAAATAATACCAAGTAACAATATAACATGAATTATAACTTACCATTTCAACAGATAATTACATTTTTCATTCATAAAACCTTTTAACTTCATAAATTATATCATTTGAAAATGTTTAAATGGAGCGCGCCAAAATAGCAATTTTCATTTGAAAGTTTTGTGATGTCTTTCGTGCGCAGTGGTTTTTACGTCACAGATAATAAAAGATGCGTTCAGAATCTAGTGCTTAGCTTGTCAAGTTTTAAAAAATATTAATGGGTTGTCAAAATAAACATAATTAATTACTGGGGACACGCGTGTCCCATTTACGTCAAAGGGTTAAACGAGAAAATCTTGTATATATCCTTATTAATATTATAAATGCTTTTGTAACTCTGTCTGTCTGTCTGTCTGTCGTCCTGTCTGGCTTTCACGCCAAAACTACTGAACCGATTGAAATGAAATTTGGTACACAGATAGTTGAGGGCCTGAGGAAGGACATAGGCTAGGCTTTTTATTGCGAAAAATGGGTTGTAAAGGGTTGAAAATAGGGGTTGAAAGTTGTATGGAAGTATCGTCATTTTTAGAGCTAGAAACTTAAAACTTATTTTTTAGTCTGTTGATTTGATATAAAAAAATATGACATTCAAAGTTTGTGCTGGGGGGGTAGAGGGAGGGGAGTACAGGGGGGAGTGTGGAGGGGAGGTGCGGGGGGAGTGTGGAGGGGAGTACAGGGGGAGTGTGGAGGGGAGGTGCAGGGGGAGTGTGGAGGGGAGTACAGGAGGGAGTGTGGAGGGGAGTACAGGGGGGAGTGTGGAGGGGAGTACAGGGGGGAGTGTGGAGGGGAGGTGCGGGGGGAGTGTGGAGGGGAGTACAGGGGGGAGTGTGGAGGGGAGTACAGGGGGAGTGTGGAGGGGAGGTTCGGGGGGAGTGTGGAGGGGAGTACAAGGGGGAGTGTGGAGGGGAGTACAGGGAGGAGTGGGGGGGGAGTGTAGAGGGGAGGTGCGGGGGGAGTGTGGAGGGGAGTACAGGGGGAGTGTGGAGGGGAGGAGCGAAGGGGGATGCGGGGGGAGTACAGGGGGAGTGTGGAGGGGAGGTGCGGGGGGAGTGTGGAGGGGAGTACAGGGGGGAGTGTAGAGGGGAGGTGCGGGGGGAGTGTGGAGGGGAGGTGCGGGGGGAGTACAGGGGGATTGTGGAGGGGAGTCTGGGGGGAGTGCGGGGGGAATGTGGGGGGGTGTTGAGGAGAGTGGGGGGAGTGTGGGGGGAGTTCGGAGAGGAATGCGGGGGGGATGAAAGTGTGGCGTAGTACGACGCCATATGTCTAAGTTTAGTAAGAGGGCAGACGACTGTGTCACGTGCACGCGAATATGACGTTGTTATTTAATTACTGTTTTCTTCCGATGCAAATTAAAAATGCTACCCATAGACATTATACCACGCGGACGAAGTCGCGGGCACAGCTAGTATATATATATATATATTTAGGATCTCGGAAATTGAGCCTACGATTTTCATGAAATTAAGTATACAGAGGGTTTTGGGGGCGATAAATCGATCTAGCTAGGATTCATTTTTAGAAAATGACGAGAAGTTGGTGTTTTGCAATAATCAAACATAAACTCAATATACGACTGTTCCTGCCATCTATTGGCGATTGTGAGCAACTAACTGCAAGCTAGAAGGCGTTGTTAATTAAAAATAAGCAATTATAGATACGACTCTTCCTGACATCTATTGGCAAATAACAATACTATTATTTTTTTTAACCCGAGCGAAGCTCGGTCATACCGGCTCGTTAAATTAAAATTAAAAATGTTTTTATTCTGATGTCATTGATCCTTATGTACTTACGGCTAACACATACCTACAATAGTACATTGTTACCTGAGTGTTGAAAGTCACGTTTTTTGAGTCCCGAGACGGGTTTGGCGCCAGAGCGTTAGCGAGGGCGCCAATGGAGCTTGAGGGACTTAAAAGACTTTCACCCGAGGTCAACACTGTGCTTTTCATTACGAATACAAGGAAAGTAAAAATAAAAACATGAAAGAAAAATTAGCGAAAATGAAGATTGAATTGCCGCCTTCCCGGTTTTTTTTTTCTTTTTCTCTGGCGGGCCTTCGGCTTCGGTTCGCCAGCATTATTCATTCTCATAATTTAAAAAATAGTAAATTGATGCTCAAATCTATGTTATTTTAAATAAATAGTTGAAGCCATATATTAATCAAGTAATTTAGAAGATATATTATTTATTTAATACTATCTTTATGTTATTTAAATTTAAATTTTACATTGCGCTCTAATTAGACTTTTTAAACTTCTTACCGTTGTAATGGGTGTCCAACCTACTTGCTGAATAAAAAGTTGGAATTTGGTTCAACGACCTCCTTGCAGTTAGAAAGACTTTAGAAAGTTGGAACATGGTTGAATAAAATAGAACTTGTTTTTTTTTATAATTTGACAGCTGTCAGTAGAAAGCGATTCTCCCTAGGGCTGAAAGTTTTACTTTCAATTAGGCCCCTCAGGCAACTTCAGATCTACTTTCAGAGTATGAGTAATGAAAAATAATAAAATACACAGCAATCAGTAGCAATAGGTAGACAGAGTTTTAGTGGTTTGGATAATGTATGTGGGTTTGATTCTATTTCTGTGTAGTAGGTATTCGGTTCCGAGAATGTTTGTCTTCTTCAATAATAAAGGTAATATTTTTGACGCAAAAATGTACTATAGACTGGTGTGTATTGATTTGTACCTGGTGGGGTCTACGGCGAGTGCGCTGAGGTTGTGCATGGTGCCAGCCAGCAGGTAGGCGGTGTGCTCGCCGCGCAGGTCGGCCACGGCCAGCGCGCCGCCCGCGCCGTAGTACAGCAGGCGCGCCGCCCAGTCCAGCGCCAGCGCGCGCCCGCCCCCTGCGCCCCCCACCCCCGCCGCGCCCCCCAGCGCCACGGTGCGCGGCGCGCCCCCCGCCCCGCCCGCTGTCTCGCCGCCCAGCACCGCCATCTTGATCTCGCTCGTCTGCAAGCACACCACCCGTCATGTGTCGCCACCACCCATCCGGTTCATGTACACCCAGTTCAAACGAATACACTTTTTTCCCACTGAGAAATTGTTAAGGCCCATGTACCCCTGTCGCTGGCAAATATTTCGATTATTATTTTTTTGTCTAATGATGGGCAATTGTCCTAAAGGACAGTCACTTTGAGGGTATAAAAAACATTTTCTAGCATTGCGGCAGCAACCACCCGCGGCACGCTCACGTTGCTCGCTCGCCTTGCACGTAATTAACAAAAAAGCAAAATCCATGTTTCAATTGCTCAAGGGTACATTATTTGACTTAACTGGCATCGTAATAACGGGATGTACAATAACATGATGCAAATACCATCAGCAAAAGATCTGACTTACCGTCTAGTTACCGAAATCCCGCTGTGATTTGATTGTAACCAGATTTGAACCAGTCTTTGGACGTGTAAATATCATAAAACAGCTTGTACTAAGTTATACAGATGAGTACATCTCCCATTGGTCGAAATTAGTGAACAAAGAAATAGACGGAGTCAGCTTGCAAGCAAATCTGTTTAAAACGTGGTAAGGCAGAAATGTTTCTGATAGTACATGATCGGCTGGCACCCTGGTGGTGTGTGGTGTGGTACCTCCAGGTCGGCCCAGTAGAGCGCGTGGTCGGCGCAGTAGGGCTGCAGCGCGGCGGGTGACGTCACGTGCGCGGCGGACACCGTGCCCGCCGCGTGTACGTACACGTCGTCCGGAGACACGCTCAGGATCTCTCCCACGCGCCCGATCACCAGCGCCTTCTCGTACGCTGCACACACACACATTCGAGATGAACATGTAGCCGGCATAACTATACCACGCGGCGCGTCGATGAGACCGAGATGCTTACCCTCGCAGGTGACGTGGTCGGCCTGCAGCCGCATGAGGTGCGGGCAGGCGCAGCGGCGGCGGCGCGGCGCGTCGATGAGACAGAGATGCGAACAGTTGCCGTTCCTCTCGCACGGGTTGTGCAGCGCCGGGGGCTGTCGGCTCGGGTGGATCACCTGCTCTCACAACACATTGTTATTGTCCTTTAGTGCTCGTACGTAACCGGGTTTTGTAACCAGCTACGTAGAATAGTATATTTCATTACAAGTGCGGGAAGGCTGTCATTGCAAAGAGTTCCGACAAATGTCTACCCGAGCCGAAGGCGAGGGTTGACAGTCGGAACAAGTTGCAATGACGGTTCCGCACGTGTACTGAGCGACTATTTTTAAAACAGTTGCGTGTGTGTGTACAGTTGTGTGTGCATAAAATAATAAAAATACCATTTGCTTTTTAGGGTTCCGTAGCCAAATGGCAAAAACGGAACCCTTATAGATTCGTCATGTCTGTCTGTCTGTCTGTCTGTCTGTCTGTCTGTCTGTCCGTCCGTATGTCACAGCCATTTTTCTCCGAAACCGTAAGAGCTAGACTGATGAAACTTGGCGAGTAGATGTATTCTGTGAACCGCATTAAGATTTTAACATAAAAATAAAAATAAAACTATAAATTTCGAGGGTCCCCATACTTGAAACTGAAACTCAAAATTTTTTTTTTCATCGAACCCATACGTGTGGGGTATCTATGAATAGGTCTTCAAAAATGATGTTGAGGTTTCTAATATAGTTTTTTTCTAAACTGAATAGTTTGCGCGAGAGACACTTCCAAAGTGGAAAAAAGTTGGTCCCCCCCCCTCTAACTTCTAAAGTAAGAAAATGATAATACTAAAAAAAATATATGTTGTACATTACTATGTAAACTTCCAACGATTTTTGGTTTGAACGAGATCTAGTCAGTAGTTTTTTTTTATACGTCATAAACCGTAAACCGCAATTTACCTTTCGACGAACTACAAGAACCTTATTATGTTACATCAAGTAACATAATATAAAGGTTCTTGTACGGAACCCTTCATGGGCGAGTCCGACTCGCACTTGGCTGCTTTTTTCTCTTCTCTCCACGCAATAAGTTCGTCGTATGTATGCATGTAGCGACTTTTTGACTTTTCCTGTAAAATGTTCTCCGAAGCATTTTGTGCAATTATACTGAGTTCCGGTGGTGTTAATTCAAAAAAACTAGGGTCGAAATTACTCATTTTGTGCAACAAACAAATAAACTCGCAAAGAAAATTTCTGAAAAATGGCGCCAACGCCAACCGTAAAATATAAGCAGAGAAAATCTCTGCTTATATTTTACGGTTGGCGTCATTTTTCAGAAATTTTCTTTGCGAGTTTATTTGTTTGTTGCACAAAATGAGTAATATCGACCCTAGTTTTTAGGGTTCCGTAGCCAAATGGCAAAAACGGAACCCTTATAGATTCGTCATGTCTGTCTGTCTGTCTGTCTGTCTGTCTGTCTGTCTGTCTGTCCATCCGTATGTCACAGCCATTTTTCTCCGAAACCATAAGAGCTAGACTGATGAAACTTGGTGAGTAGATGTATTCTGTGAACCGCATTAAGATTTTAATCTAACCCATACGTGTGGGGTATCTATGAATAGGTCTTCAAAAATGATGTTGAGGTTTCTAACATCGTTTTTTTCTAAACTGAATAGTTTGCGCGAGAGACACTTCCAAAGTGGAAAAAAAGTTGGTCCCCCCCCCTCTAACTTCTAAAATAAGTGACTGATAAAGCTAAAAAAAATATATGTTGTACATTACTATGGAAACTTTCAACGATATTTGGTTTAAACGAGATCTAGTCAGTAGTTTTTTTTGAAGTGAAAACTTCTTTAGCGGCGTTGAGCACTTTCTGTAATGGGTATAAAATCTTAAACTCGCGTCAGGATCACGTGACCTGATCGAAAAAGCGTAAGACGCTACAGATACGCTAGTAGTTACTATGACAAGGTAACGTCACAGAATAGATAATAGTTAGTAGCAAGCATACCAAGGCGTTTTTCGTGACTGTAGTAGGTATAGGTACATACCTATTATAGATTTTATGAACTAGCGGCCGCCCGCGGCAGGTAGTAGTGGTCATTGGTACATGATTTTATAGATCTACTGTATTTATTTAGGTATTATGAATAGCGAAAGAAAATGAGTGAGTACTTTATAAGTTTTAATACGAGCGGCAAGTTTTCACTTCTGCCGGCACTCCCGGAGTGCAACCCGTCTTTTTTTATACGTCATAAATCGTAAACAGCAATTTACCTTTCGACGAACTACTAGAACTTCTAGAACTCTATGTTATATTACTTACTGCTACGGAACCCTTCATGGGCGAGTCCGACTCGCACTTGGCCGCTTTTTTTGAATTAACACCACCGGAACTCAGTATAATTGCACAAAATGCTTCGGAGAACATTTTACCGGAAAAGTCAAAAAGTCGCTACATGCATACATACGACGAACTTATTGCATGGAGAGAAGAGAAATAAAAAGCAGCCAAGTGCGAGTCAGACTCGCCCATGAAGGGTTCCGTAGCATCAAGTAACATAATATAAAAGCTCTTGTAGTTCGTCGAAAGGTAAATTGCAGTTTACGATTTATGACGTATAAAAAAAAACTACTGGCTAGATCTCGTTCAAACCAAATATCGTTGAAAGTTTGCATAGTAATGTACAACATATATTTTTTTTAGTTTTATCATTCCCTTATTTTAGAAGTTAGAGGGGGGGGGGGGGCAACTTTTTTCAACTTTGGAAGTGTCTCTCGCGCAAACTATTCAGTTTAGAAAAAAAAGCAGCCAAGTGCGAGTCGGACTCGCCCATGAAGGGTTCCGTAGCATCAAATAACATAATATAAAGGTTTTTGTAGTTCGTTGAAAGGTAAATTGCGGTTTACGATTTATGACGTATAAAAAAAAAACTACTGACTAGATCTCGTTCAAACCAAATATCGTTGGAAGTTTGCATAGTAATGTACAACATATATTTTTTTTAGTTTTATCATTCTCTTATTTTAGAAGTTAGAGGGGGGGGGACCAACTTTTTTCCACTTTGGAAGTGACTCTCGCGCAAACTGTTCAGTTTAAAAAAAAACCATGTTAGAAACCTCAACATCATTTTTGAAGACCTATCCATAGATACCACACACGTATGGGTTCGATGAAAAAAATTTGTTTGAGTTTCAGTTTCAAGTATGGGGACCCCCTAAATTTATAGTTTTAGAAAAAAACGATATTAGAAACCTCAACATAATTTTTGAAGACCTATCCATATATACCCCACACGTATGGGTTCAATGAAAAAAAAAATTTTTGAGTTTCAGTTTCAAGTATGGGGACCCCCAAAATTTATAGTTTTTCATATATTTTTATGTAAAATCCTTAATGCGGTTCACAGAATACATCTACTCACCAAGTTTCATCAGTCTAGCTCTTATGGTTTCGGAGAAAAATGGCTGTGACACGGCCGGACAGACAGACAGACAGACAGACAGACAGACAGACAGACAGACAGACAGACAGACATGACGAATCTATAAGGGTTCCGTTTTTGCCATTTGGCTACGGAACCCTAAAAAACGATATTAGAAACCTCAACATCATTTTTGAAGACCTATTCATAAATACCCCACACGTATGGGTGCGACGAAAAAGTTTTTTTTGAGTTGCAGTTTGAAGTATGGGGGCCCCCAAAATTTATAGTTTTTTTTCTATTTTTGTTTAAAAATCTTAATGCGGTTTACAGAATACATCTACTCACCAAGTTTCATCAGTGTAGCTCTTATGGTTTCGGAGAAAAATGGCTGTGACACGGTCGGACAGACAGACAGACAGACAGACAGACAGACAGACAGACATACAGACAGACAGACATGACGAATCTATAAGGGTTCCATTTTTGCCATTTGGCTACGGAACCCTAAAAAGCAAATGGTATTTTTATTATTTTATTAAATTGCTTAATTTTTTCGCAACTGTATTAAAAATAGTCGTTCAGTACACGTGCGGAACCGTCATTGCAACTTGTTCCGACTGTCAACCCTCGCCTTCGGCTCGGGTAGACATTTGTCGGAACTCTTTGCAATGACAGCCTTCCCGCACTTGTAATGAAATATACTATTATAACACATTTGCTCGTAAAAGGTCTCTAATTTCACCGATTTCAATATCGTAATGTATGTCATTACGCACTAGTGCGGTAATGTAATGTAAAACGCACGGGTTGCTTTTTAATAGGGTATAACGTACGGTTTATCCAGATGCTAAATGTATGAATTGAAACTGAATGAAACCGAATGAAACTGCATGGAACCGAATGAAACCGAATGAACTTAATGAAACTGAATGAAGCTGAATTAAACTAAATGAAACCGAATGAAACTGCATGAAACCGAATGAAACGGAATGAAACCGAATGATACCGAATGAAACCAAATGAAACTGAATGAAACCGAATGAAACTGAATGAAAATGAATGAAACTGAATAAAACCGAATGAAACCGAATGAAACTGAATGAAGCTGAATGAAACTGAATAAAACCGAATGAAACCGAATGAAACTGCATGGAACCGAAAGAAAATTAACGAAACTGAATAAAACCGAATGAAACTGCATGAAACCGAAAGAAAACGAAAAAAACTGAATGAAACTGAATGAAACTGAATGAAACCGAATGAAACCGAATGAAACCGAATGATACCGAATGAAAATGAATGAAACTGAATAAAACCGAATGAAACTGCATGAAACCGAATGAAACTGAATGAAACTGAATGAAGCTGAATGAAACTAGATAAAACTGAATGAAACTGAATTAAAATGAATGAAACCGAATGAAACGGGATGAATTGGAATGAAATTAAATGAAATGACACTTATAATCTGTTATGTCATTTCATTTCATTTCAAATTCTCTAACTGCTTTAACAAGTAATAAACAATTTATTCGTTTAATTTTTATTTATTTCCTCGCAAATGTGTTATAAAACGTCGTATGACATACGTGCGCATTGATAATTACAGCCTCTGCTTTCTTGTAGCCCTCGCCTACGGCTCGGGCTTCAATAACGCCTCGGCTGTAATTTTCAACCTACCGCACTTATATCATAATGTACTATTACGACAATGACGTTGAGGAGGGAGGAGGTGTGGGGTGAAGGGTACCTTGAGGTCGAAGGGCTGGGTGAGCGTGCGCTGCACGACGGTGACGTTGGCGCCGGTCCACTTGTCGGCGCGCAGCACGCCGTTGGTGCGCCAGTCCGTCCAGTAGGCGTGCCCTTCGAACACCGTCAGCGCGAACGGATGCCGCAGCGTCGCGTGCCCGTGCAGCACCTGCACACACCGCGCCACGTCACACCACTACACCACTATAACTGGACCCCTGGGGATATGCAATAGTTCCGTCAGAGGTAGTACCTCCCGATGGTCCAGTCCGTCGTAGGTGGCGGTGTGCAGCGAGTCGCTCCGTGCGTCCACCCAGTAGAGGCGGCGCGGCGAGTAGTCGAGCGCGATGCCGTTGGGCCACGCCCCTTGCGCCAGCGCGCCGCCCCCGCCGCCGCGCACCACGCCCCCCGGCACGCGGCCGCGCCCTGCCAGCGAGCAGCGCTCGATGCGCGGCGCGCTGTGCTCCCAGTCGCTCCAGAACAAGAGCCCTGCCCACACACCACACAACGTTCACAACTAGAGCTCTACCAGCGCCAGCCGAGGCGCACTCTGCATTCAATCACGATAATGGAACACGGAAAGTGTATGAATTGACATGACACCATCCATGGCAAAGGAATGGCAGCTGATCTCAAAAAAAACTCAGACTAGGGGTAAGGAGCTGAAAAATGTAAAGTCACTGCTTTTGATTATTTGGACGCATGCGAAGCATTACCAGGTTCTGTAAGCAACAGTCGCAAGGATAAGGAAGGTAGAGGGTACCTTCTCTAGGGTCGAGCGCGATGGCACGCGGACTGTCGATGTCTCCAGAAAGCAACGTGCGTCGATACCGTCCGTCCAGCCGCGACACCTGATGACAATACAAGCTGATAGAACAAGCACGGCCCATCTGATGATCAGTGGTAACCATCGCCTATAACAAAGCATTGCCTCGTAGGTCACGCACGTCAAGAACGTGCCATACACTGCACTCCTTTTCGTCCATCAAATTCTCTGTTGCCATCAACGGTTGCGATGGTGTAATTCGTATCTCCAAAACCGCTCTCAACTAGTAAAAGTTCGTGGCTTCAAGTCTCCTGCGAGGGTAGTCCCATCGGGCGTACCCCAAGGCTCACACCTTGGACCTTAATTCATTCTGGTTTATGTCAATGATTTATGCGACTCCATAAAATCAAATTATTAAATATTTGATGACAATCTCAAGCTGTACCGAACCATTTGTTCTTTGAGGATATTACGGGTCTGCAGACATCCATATGGGTATGGGTATCCACATGGTTAATGTTCCAGCTGTCCGCACCAAGCGTTTTTTTCAACACACACATGCGCACAGTGACAGCGTGACAGTGGAGTTCCTTGCCGTCGTCTGTTTCTCCGAACCCCTACTAACTTGCATGCTTTCAAGAGCAGAGTGAAAAGTATCTTCTAGGTGAGCTTGCTACACCGTCGACCGCATCATCACTTAATAGCAGGTGAGATTGTGGTCAAACGCAAGCCTATATTACTTATGTAAAAAAAACCCACGAGGGTAGTGATAGGAGAGGGGGATGCCAGCTCACGGGGGTTGTGATCGGAGAGGGGGATGCCAGCTCACGAGGGTTGTGATAGGAGAGGGGGATGCCAGCTCACGAGGGTTGTGATGGGAGAGGGGGATGCCAGCTCACGAGGGTTGTGATAGGAGAGGGGGATGCCAGCTCACGAGGGTTGTGATGGGAGAGGGGGATGCCAGCTCACCTCGATCTGATGCAGGCTGCTCTCCACCCAGTACAGGTTCCCCCCCACCCAGTCCACCGCCAGCCCCTCCGCCGTCGACAAGCCTTGCTGCACCACCACTGTTATGTTGGTGAGCGCTGAACAACAACACATTTCTTTATAAATATTGTGGACAATTAACACCACACTAATTAAATAGATAGCTGGTATAATACCTACACACTTTTTTGTAAATTCATACTTGGAATACAAAATAACACCCAGACTGTGAATAAATATCTGCGTTCACCACACGAATATATGTTATGGGGATCGAACCCATGACTCACGGCGCAGTAGGCAGAGCTACTATCGAATGAAGCCAGTAAACCCAGTCAACACATTACATTATAATTTCGAAAGATAATACATAGCTCAAGTTTTTACGTATTATTTTGGATGTATCTGTAGTTAATGTTCTTGCCAACTAACTTGTATTTAAGTACCTATAATTGTTTTGTTGTTATTGGGCACAAACTTCCCATTGCCCTTTTATTGTACGTCCGGAACGGACAAACTGTGAAAACTGTACCTACCTAGCCATTAAGATCTTCTCTGTACAACAGTTATGCAATAAATATTTCTGATTTCTGATTTCTGATTTCTGATTTCTGATTTCATTACAATTTGGACTGTTAATTTCCCTATCCTGATTTGCAAGAATAATTAACACGACACGAAGGTATTAAAGCATAAGGAGGTCGGGGTCACCGGTGTGCGTACATCGGTGACCCCGACAACAATATGTGCGACGTGTGAATAAGAGCAAGCGTTACCGTTCTCCTGGATGAGTCCGGAGTAGATGATGTCGTCGACGACGTCGGTCCAGTAGAGGCGCACGAGGGGGGCGGTGGGGGCGGTGCCGGTGGATGCGGGCTCCAGGTGCCAGTCGAGGGAGATGGTGTTCTTGAGGTCGGAGATGAGCGCGCGCACCTGCAGCGCCGGCAGCTCCACGCCGCGCACCTCGTGCCGGTTGCTGAACACCAGCAGCGCACTCACACCCGCTACAACACACCCGCATGTCATACAACACAAAAATAAACAGGCCTTTCAGCATCTTAAAGTCAGCAGAGTTAACTCCTGTCGTGGGCGCCGATAAGTTATTCTACCCAAAAATGTTTGTCCTATGCCAGTACCACCAGCATAGAACCTAAAAGATCAGTAACAATGTGCCAAATGCACTCTTTGAAGTGTTCTCAAAATCCTTTCATCGCTTCCGGTTCGAAAAAACAGGTGACATGACAAGTAAAGAGTCCTGCGTTGAATGCACTTACATGTACTTTTGCAGGTAAATCCGTCGTCCGCCAGCTGGTAACCCTCGTCGCACGTGCACTTGTAGCGACTCTTCTGTGGCAGGCACGTCTGCAACGAACACCCAGTCAAGAGCGTTAATACAGCAGTTTACGTCGATGTGTGATGGCACACACAGTTGAGTCCATCGCTCACGCGAAGCAACGTCGAGCACGGGGACGGCAGCGGTGCATTACATATTCCTTTTATCTTTAGGTTTTAATGACAGTTAGTGAAGTTTAAGCCTAAATATTCGGCTTAAACTCCACTAGAGTGGCGGGCAGCGCGGGCGATGCGGGGCCCATACGAGAGCACACCTCGATCGAGCCGCGCGTGCACATGGAGTACCGACCTGGCTGCAGACGCCCCAGTCAGCGCACGCGTGCGTGCTCTTGCAGGAGTAGCCGTCGCGCTGCAGGTGCAGCGGCGCAGGGCACGCGCACGCCGGGCCCGCGGGCGTCGCGTGGCACTCGTGCGTGCACGCCGCCACCAGGCACATCGGCTCTCCTGCAACACAACTAGAAGGATTAGGACTGGACCTGACATCCAGCCCTGCGGTACACCTCCTGCCATCAATTAGATTTTTGTCTCAAAGAGTATTGCAATGCAAAGTGTGAATAGAATGTCTACAATAAATAGAAGTTTGAATTTGAAAACACTATAGCAAACATAAAAAAATACAAACCATACACAAATTATAAAGAAATTCAGACTAAATGCTTCGGTCATCTCTAAAATTCCTGTGCATAGTAACTCGTCCAACTCTCCTCAAGTTATGTCAGTGCTGAGATGAACGTACCGCATCGGTCAGCCTCGTCGGCTCCGTCGGCGCAGTCGCTGGTGCCGTCGCAGAGCTGCAGGAGCGGCACGCAGCGGGTGCCGTTGTCGCACCGCACGGCCGGCGCCGCGCACTCCTCCCCCGCCGGCTCGGAGGCACGCGGGGGAGGGGGCGGGGAGGAGGAGGAGGCGGGGGGAGGGGACGGGCTCGCGGTGCAGTTCCACTCGTCCGACCCGTCCAGGCAGTCCGTACTCGAGTCGCACAGAAACGACTGAAGCATACAATATGACATGAGTGTTTTAAATAGCAACGCAATTTGAACGGTGAAAGTGAATGTTACCTTTCGAATGCATTCCGTGTTGTTACATTGGAACTCGTGTTCCTCGCAGAGAGGCACATCGATGTGATGATGTCTGTAACGATAACACGGTTAGCAGATACTCCATGACAAATGTGTTGGAACTGTAATGGTCTAACTTCTTCATAATATCAACTTGTTGCTGTCATCTAATAAGAAGAGAGAAGTCAAATCTTTATTCCTTACATCACAAGTATCATTTTGTTGTCAACGTCGAGAAAACGTGGTGGGGAGGCGTGCATTTTTAGCTACGTTCATCTGTACGCTCGTCAATGGTAGGTACTCACAGGGTGTCGGTGACGGCACGCGGGGTGGTGGCGGGGGGAGGGGTGGCGGGGCAGGCGCGCTCGTCACTCGCGTCGGCACAGTCGGCGCGGCCGTCGCAGTAGTACTCGTAGGGCACGCAGCCGCCGCGCGCGCACCGGAACGACATGTCCCCGCACTCGTGCTGCTCTGCACCACCACAACACCACATTACAACAGGACCGCCTCCGCCGGCACCGTGCCGCGGCGTGCGTGCATGTGCGGGTACGCATACGCACCGCATTCCACCTCGTCGCTGTGGTCGTGTGGCCCGCAGTCGGGCGCGCCGTCGCAGCGCCACGCGGCAGGGATGCAGCGCCGTGACGTCACGCACGCGAACTGCGTAGCCGCGCACGCCGTCGCCGCGCATGCGCCCACCGACTCGTCCGCGCCGTCGAAGCAATCTGGACCAACGGACGTACAATATCAAGCACCGCGCATGCTACTTAGAAGACCACACTGTCGACGCGAAAAAACCAAAGAGTGTGTCAAAACAATGAAAATAAATAAAGTAAAATAAAATAAACACCATAACACACACTAAATGAAGAAAGTAAAAAGTGAAACTTCATAAAAGTGACATCATGGCGCGTGCCAGTCAAGGTGACGCCAAGATACCCAGTAATGATATAATCTTAAAACAAGATAGAGAGGGGTTACCTTTGAGTCCATCGCAGACCCAGCTCTTCAGAATGCAGCGGTTGGTGTCGCACTGCATGAACTGTTCCTCGTCGCAGGTCACGTTAGCTGCAACAACAACAACAACAACATGTCCATGTAGTCAGGAACTGCATGATCTCATACCACCATCTCCTTTCCACCACAGGACTAGCAGACGCACGGCTCAGTACCATCCCTACCTGGTGAGCATACCACTCATTCGCACTAAGCGCTTTGGCTCCACCTTCATTATGCGAACCTACAGGGAATGGAACTCATTGCCGGCGGTTGTTTTTCCTGACCACTACAACCTGGGCCTCTTCAATACAAGAGTGAATAAGTGTCTTCTAGACCAGGGATTCCCAAAGTGGTCGATATTGGTTTCCTAGGGGTCGACACAAACGAAAACTGATTTTGGGGGTCGACGAGGTCTTAAAATCGACCCCTATTAAATTAACATAAGTTCTTATTTCAAACTTTCAAGTTAGGTAGGTAGGTACTGTATTGTTTAATTTAAATGTTGTGTTACGTGTAGGTACTAAGAATAATTGATATTTTTGTAGGAAATAGCAGTTGTAGTAATGTAAAGTCAAGTTCAGTCTCAAGTTCCTACAACATACGTTTATTTTGTTTTTTGATAAGAAAATGAAGTCAACTTTAATCACTTAACCAAGTGCAAAGTTTTTTTCCAATTGGTACCTTAGTACCTACCTAGGTATTTTGTATCAATAGGAAACAACTAAAGATAAGCCCCCTTATTCATAATAGTCTGCTAACTTAAAGCATTGCTAATTCTCACTCTGTCTTCTTCTTTTGACCTAAATCGAGAGAGTCCTATGAAAAATAACACTCTGTAGCAGCTGTTTTAAGTTAGCGGACCGTTGTGAATAAGGAGGTAGATCTTAAAAGTAGGTAATTTGGCGATGGGGGTCTGAGGTAACTGTTCATTTTGGAGAAGGGGTCACTTGTCCAAAATAGTTTGGGAATCCCTGTTCTAGACCATCCTGCTCCATCGTCGGCTACATAGTCATGAGATTCTTCGTCTTCATCGTCGTGAGATTCGTGTTCGTGAGATTATAAGCAATGGATGGTCCATAATATAAAGTAAAAAAAAAAATACCGCACACAGCAGTATTGCTAGTGTGTGGAGTGTAGTGGCGTGGAGTGTAGTGTAGTGTAATGTGCCTCACCGCAGGGTCCGGTGGGCGAGGCGTCCTCGTCGTCTGCATACCGGCAGTCCGCGTCTCCGTCGCACACGTACTGACTCTCTATGCACTGTCTGCACAACACAACAAAACAACAACACATTATCAACTGATACCCCCTCCCTCCACCTTCTTCCAGCGTTCTTTTACATGTTGACGACATTACAGTATTACGTGAGAGATCATGATTATCAGCCTGAAGAAGTCCACTGCTGGACATAGGTCTCCCCTAAACATTTTCAGGAAGAACGATTTTGAGCCCTTTCCATCCACCGACTTCCCGCGATCTTAACAATGTCGTCAGTACATCTGATGGGTGGGTGCCCTACGTTTCGTCTTCCGGTTCGTAGTCGCCATTCGAGAACCTTTATTCCCTAACGGTTGCCGGGTTCTTCAAGCTATATGACCTGCCCGTTGCCACTTCAACATACTAATTCTACGAGCTATTTCGGTGACCTTGGTTCTTTTACGGATATCCTTATTTCTGATTGTATCACGTAGTGAAACTCCCAACATTAGCTCTCTCCATAGCTCGTTGCGCGAATTTAAGCTTGTGTACAAGGTTAATAGTTAGCAACAACGCGTAACAGTAAGTAAGTTACCCTTTCCCGCAGTGGAAGTATCCGACGGGGCAGCGCTGCGTGCGTACCGCTTCGAGCTCGGTCCCGTCCCCACCCCCGGCGGAGGGGGAGGGGGTGCAGCGGTCTCCCTCGCGCGCCACTCCCCCCTCCCCGCACGCACACACGCGCGCCGTCGCGTTCGTCGCAAAGCACAGCTCCGCACATCCGCCGTTCTCGAACGAACATGCATTGTGGACACCTACACAAGCACATTTGAGAAATGAAAGAATACATTGCTACTAGAAGAACTTTTGTAGGTATATTTTTTGACGTGACAACGTCTTATAATTCGATGGAGCCGGATACACGCACGAAATAAGACGACTCATGCGGGGTTACCTCGCTTTGAGGCGTTCCATTGCGCGGCTTGAAGTGCAAGCGAGAGCGCGGAACTAGCGACAAAGAGGCACGCACGGCCTCCGCGTTCGGCAGCGTTCGACATCTGTCGCTCTCCTACTTGAGTGAGCGATGCGTCCGCGTGGACAGTGTGTGTGCGTGTGGTTGGGGTTGCATACCTTCCTCGGCGTGCGCGGAGACGAGCTTGAGGTCGTAGATGGGCGGCGGCAGGCGGTGCAGCTCCTCCAGCGCGCCGTCCGCGCGCCGCCGCCGCACGCGCCCCGACCCGTGCTCCGACCACACCGCCAAGCCTGCACCAAACACAACTACCAATGGACGCGTCCAACTCACATCTAGACGCACCTAGCTTTAAGGCTGAGCGCACACATGAGTCACGACAGTCTTTAGACAGACTTTCAAGTCTGCCGCGAAACTGTTTTGTTTGCACACCTAAAACAAAACTGTTTTCTCTACTGGAGTACGTTTGGTGGGAATTTCCCAAACGAACAAAGGAGAAGCCGACAATCGGGGTCAGATTCGTCGCTGTGCAGTTCTGGTAGGTAGGTATAGACAATTTGGTCTATGAAACGTTTTGTTTGAAGTCTGCGCGTCTTCATATATTTAGTAAAGTGGAAGTCTGTTTTAAGACTGTCGTGTATCAAGCCTGCTCTCAGCCTAAGACGTATTTATTTGATTATGATGCCGCAGGTCGTGGGTTCGATCCCCACCGAGAACAACTAGTTGTGTGGTAAACATCGATGTTTGTTCTCTGTCTGGGTGTCATATGGTATTCTATGTTTGTATTTACAAAAAAAAAAAAGCAGCCAAGTGCGAGTCGGACTCGCCCATGAAGGGTTCCGTAGCAGTAAGTAATATAACATAGAGTTCTAGAAGTTCTAGTAGTTCGCCGAAAGGTAAATTGCGGTTTACGATTTATGACGTATAAAAAAAAAACTACTGACTAAATCTCGTTCAAACCAAATATCGTTGGAAGTTTCCATAGTAATGTACAACATATATTTTTTTTTAGCTTTATCAGTCACTTATTTTAGAAGTTAGAGGGGGGGGGACCAACTTTTTTCCACTTTGGAAGTGTCTCTCTCGCAAACTATTCAGTTTAGAAATAAAAAAGCAGCCAATTGCGAGTCGGACTCGCCCATGAAGGGTTCCGTAGCACGACGAACTACAAGAACCTTTATATTATGTTACTTGATGTAACATAATAAGGTTCTTGTAGTTCGTCGAAAGGTAAATTGCGGTTTACGGTTTATGACGTATAAAAAAAAAACTACTGACTAGATCTCATTCAAACCAAAAATCGTTAGAAGTTTACATAGTAATGTACAACATATATTTTTTTTAGTATTATCATTCTCTTACTTTAGAAGTTAGAGGGGGGGGACCAACTTTTTTCCACTTTGGAAGTGTCTCTCGCGCAAACTATTAAGTTTAGAAAAAAACGATATTAGAAACCTCAACATCATTTTTGAAGACCTATTCATAGATACCCCACACGTATGGGTTCGATGAAAAAAAAATTTTTGAGTTTCAGTTTCAAGTATGGGGACCCCTAAAATTTATAGTTTTTTTTTTATTTTTATGTTAAATTCTTAATGCGGTTCACAGAATACATCTACTCACCAAGTTTTATCAGTCTAGCTCTTACAGTTTCGGAGAAAAATGGCTGTGACATACGGACGGACGGACAGACAGACAGACAGACAGACAGACAGACATGACGAATCTATAAGGGTTCCGTTTTTGCCATTTGGCTACGGAACCCTAAAAAACAATATTAGAAACCTCAACATCATTTTTGAAGACCTATTCATAGATACCCCACACGTATGGGTTTGATGAAAAAAAAATTTTTGTGTTTCAGTTTCAAGTATGGGGACCCCCAAAATTAATAGTTTTTTTTCTATTTAGGTGTAATAGTACATTGTTACCTGAGTGTTGAAAGTCACGTTTCTTGAGTCCCGAGACGGGTTTGGCGCCAGAGCGTTAGCGAGGGCGCCAATGGAGCTTGAGGGACTCAAAAGACTTTCACCCGAGGTAAACACTGTGCTTTTCATTACGAATACAAGGAAAGTAAAAATAAAAACATGAAAGAAAAATTAGTGAAAATGAAGATTGAATTGCCGCCTTCCCGGTTTTTTTTTTCTTTTTCTCTGGCGGGCCTTCGGCTTCGGCTCGCCAGCATTATTCAGCCATTATTTTCATTTTCATAATTTAAATCTATGTTATTTTAAATAAATAGTTGAAGCTACTAATCAAGTAATTTAGAAGATATATTATTTATTTAGTACTATCTTTATGTAATTTAAATTTAAATATTA
The DNA here is from genome assembly GCA_939531255.2 of Thera britannica. Classification (NCBI taxonomy): domain Eukaryota; kingdom Metazoa; phylum Arthropoda; class Insecta; order Lepidoptera; family Geometridae; genus Thera; species Thera britannica. The sequence goes on along the minus strand of OW618042.2, from coordinate 12,106,871 downwards.
CATTGCGCTCTAATTAGACTTTTTAAACTTCTTACCGTTGTAATGGGTTTCCAACCTACTTGCTGAATAAAAAGTTGGAATTTGGTTGAACAACCTCCTTGCAGTTAGAAAGACTTTAGAAAGTTGGAACATGGTTGAATAAAATAGAACTTGTTTTTTTTTATAATTTGACAGCTGTCAGTAGAAAGCGATTCTCCCTAGGGCTGAAAGTTTTACTTTCAATTAGGCCCCTCAGGCAACTTCAGACCTACTTTCAGAGTATGAGTAATGAAAAAATCTTAATGCGGTTCACAGAATACATCTATTCGCCAAGTTTCATCAGTCTAGCTCTTACGGTTTCGGAGAAAAATGGCTGTGACATACGGACGGACAGACAGACAGACAGACAGACAGACAGACAGACAGACAGACAGACATGACGAATCTATAAGGGTTCCGTTTTTGCCATTTGGCTACGGAACCCTAAAAAAAAGTATTTAAGTATTATATCAGCTATCTGGTTCCCATAGTACAAGCTTTGCTTAGTTTGGGGCTAAATAGTGTTGTGTGGGTTGTCTGCATTATTTATTTATTTATTTATAGCCACGCGACACAATGTGATTTAGCAGCGTCGCACCGACGCACAGTACCTTGATAGATGGCGACGCCGTACGGCTTGGACAGCTTGATAGGCGAGTGCTCTCCGCCGGCCAGCAGCTCGCGCGCCGCGCCCGATACCAGCACGCGCTCCAACGTGTTCCAGTACGTGTCGCACCTACATTTAAGGTAAAAGGTTTATTATTGTACCTCTATTATGCGTTTGATACAGTCGATCACAAAACTCGTACACTAATTGTTAAGCTAGTCTCTCTATAAATCTTGTAAGATTGTATTTAAGTGACAGACAACCATTTCTCCTAACTCTCGTGTTTCAATCTTTGGCCAAAAATTAAACGACTGATAGCACAGCGCGAGGAGTTTTACAAGGTTCAATGTTAGGACCTATTTTCTATGTTATTTTCGTTACAAAATTAATTGGAATTAGAAAGGTGGTATATGGCTAGTCCTCTATGATGTAGCCGAGGTGGTAAGTACTAACGGTCTGTACTAACTACGCTAATTCTTTAGCCAACCCAATAAAGAAGTTGTAAGTGAAGGCAATAGCGGGAGTCATAGTTACCAGTATAGATATCCGCCGTGCAGCGCCAGGCCGTTGGGCCAGTGCAGGCCCGAGTCCACCAGCGCGCGCGCCTGCGAGCCGTCCATGGCGGCGCGCATCACCAGCCCCCCCCCGCCGCCCGCCGCGGGGGATGCCTCCCCGCCGGCGCCGCCCTTCGCCCACGCCGACCAGTACATCGACCTGCACACCGCACATCGTCAATGACACGACACTTTCCACCTCGTCATCTGATGGATGACGAGAATGAAGGCATGATGGATGCATGATGGATGGAAGCAGCCTCTTCAAGGCGCACTTACAATCCTTTCACTACACTACGCTGGTTCGAAATAAACTAATGATACGAAAGCGAGAATGGGATCTACACGGGCAACAATCACAAAACATAAAATACTGACGGTAAGATCGTGGCACATGCATACATCCCATACACTTTTGTACTGCGTGAGTAATAAGTGGCCGATCCATTGGCGAGCTAAAACCGACAAGCTTACGAGGTAAAGCTATAAACCTCCAATGGAGCATCTATAAAACCGCGGATTAGTAGGTGTTCCATCGTACAGAATGTAATGCGTACCCGGCGGCTGGGTCGAGTGCGAGTTGTCGCGGGCTGTGGCGCGCATGCGCGTGCAGCGTGCGGCGTTGCGTGGGCGCGTCCAGCCGGCACGCCGACACGCGGCCCATAGACCCGTCGCCCCAGTACAGGTTACGACCTGCAACACAACACACACCACTTAAACCCGCTCCTTATTGAAAGCCCGCTCCTTATAAAAAAGCCTGCTCCTTGAATACAAACACACAATGATGTAGAAGCGCGAGTGTAGAGCCGATGCTACCTGTTCTCGTTGCGTTCTCCACTTTTTGTCGGTGTTTTGGCACGAGACAAAGGATGCGAGAATGCCGGGAATGTCGACCGCTAGAACGGCACTGAGCACCGAGAGAGTGAGGAGCCAAAAACTGTTCTCCGAAGAATTTGTCAAGATTCTCGCTGAGATTCCTGTGTGAGTGTGGAGGGCTCTTTACATGCTGCTACATCACTCAATAAGAAGAACACAAGCGCACCATAGGAGACTCTATGACGAGCACTTCAAATCTTCTCCCTAGTCTGATTCGAAAGAACTGGTGACGCGCAAGAAGAAAATAAGCAAAATTGCGAATGGCTCAGCTAATTTCCAGTGAAATAGTTCGACATAGAAATAAATTCGTCTCTGTGAAACGTAATGGTGCTGGTAATGGTTGATTATCAACTTTGCAGAGCTGCTGGTGAACACTCACCGATCCAGTCGACAGCAAGTCCTTCGCAGTTGTCGACGTCTTCGTGGATGAACACCTCGCGGCCCGAGCCGTCCAGCTTCTGACGCGCTATCTCATACCTGCACATATACCCTTTGTTACAATCGCCTATCATTCATATTCGCAACCCTACAAAGCAATCCTGCATCAGCATGCGGGGTGCGGGAAGGATCCCACAGTCGGGATAAGCTGGGAGCGGATCCATCTATAAGTAAGGAGGTGGTGTCAGGTTATGTGGACTCACCGATGCACGTCGCAGTAGTAGAGATAGGAGTCCCGGATGTCGACGGCGACGGCGGAGGGCCTCGCGGCGCCGGTGGCCAGCGCGATGGCGTCCCCCCCCGCGCCACCAGCCTCCACGCTCAGCGACTGGATGATGGCGGGCGCGCCGCGGGCAACCACCAAGTATTCGTCCATCGTTACGCCTGCAACACGTCGCACAGTGGCTGAAAATTCTTAGTTCCCTTTCATAGGATTTTCGAAAATCTGATAAATACCTAAACGCCTTTAGGCTAATATACCGTGCCCAAACCGGCGCGTGCTAGTGTACAGTACAGACGGATACTCACGCACACAGCGATGCTTGCCGGCGAGCCGGTACCCGTGCCGACAGAGACAGAGCGCGCGCGGCGCCGCGTGCTCGTATGACGTCATGCACAGGTGCGAGCAGTTCCCGTTGTTGTGTGCGCAAGGGTGCTCCACTACACACACACAAACACACAATAAAGAGCTGTTTTCTAGCAACATTTCTGGTTTGCTCATATTCAAGCTTCAAATTAGATTTTATTTCATTAATATATAGGTTTACGTTTTGTAGAACTAGGTGGCGCCACAGGCCAAATTAGCACGCGCTATCGTTGCGTTTTAGGATTTATTACATCTCACTGCAGTTGGTTCAAATAAATTAAGTACTTTCTGAACATCGACGTTTTATTGATACCTAGCTACCTAGCTATACATTGGTCCTACGAGCAGGATTCTCTAGTCGCGACGCGAGTGAACGGTGTAAATAGTGAGTGAACTGTGAAATAGTGAGTGAGTGAAAAACATAAAGGATTACAGTGAAATTGGATTGTTGTTGTAGCGGTAACGTGAGTAATAGAAATAGAAAAAGTGAATAAAACGTAGCATCTGAACTCTGAAAATAATAGACTTAGCAATAATCAAGTGTTAAAAAAGTTTGTGTAATAATCGAGTGGTAAAAGACTTAGAAAAGTTTTAGTGCAAAAAGACTGAATAATTATCATAATCTTTGGACTTAACCTAGTAAATTTCACACGTGAAACAAAATGGAAGCATTGCAAACTAGCCAACTAGAAACTTATAGCCTCATCAGGAAGTTGCAAGAAAACTTCAAGAAAAGTCCAAAGGAACGAGTTACTAGGGCATACTTGTACACCAGATTAGAAATATTAGAATCTTATTGGGCAAAATTCCAAAAAGTTCACGATTCTTTGGTGGTTGCGCCTGCAGATACAAAGCTAACTTTAAGCTACTTTGTAAACAATACGAGTGATGACTGCATGGAAACCTATTTGGAATTAAAAACCATGATCAAAGAAAAGGTCAACATTCTTTGTGACAAAGAAAAACAAACAACCAGAAGAGAAAATCCGACAAACCAAAGTGTTCAAACAGTTCAAAGTCCAATATGCAAAGTTAAGTTACCTCCAATACAAATCCCAAGGTTTTCAGGCGAATACAAAGACTGGAATTCTTTTCATGATTTGTTCAAATCTCTGATTAATGATAATGAAACATTGAGTGATGTCAATAAATGTCAATACCTAAAATCTAGTTTGCAAGGTGAAGCAGAGAATTTAGTCAAACAAATACCAGTCACAGAAGCCAGCTATGAGATAATGTGGGAAACACTAAAGCGAAGATATAACAATCGCAGGCACATTGTTAACTCATTCTTGGGAAGATTACTGAATCAAAGGAAGATCACAAACGAAACACCAAAACTTATAAGAGAATTATTAGATGTTACCTCCGAATGCTTAACCTCACTGAAAGCCATCAATATCCCTACAGACAATTGGGATGATATAATAGTTTACATAGTCATACAAAAATTGGACACAGAATCACATCGACTGTTTGAGCAACGCATTGAAACTTTAGATAGATTGCCAACCTGGAAAGATTTGTCTGACTTCTTGGAGCTGCGGTTCAGAACATTGGAAACTGTAAAAGGCAGAGATTGTAATGCTGAAAATCTCCTAGTTACGGGGTAGGAAGATAAGAAACACTTATATTACAAAAGTTTTTATTTGTGCTTTATTCGGTTAACAAACATAGAAAAATATTAGGTTCCAATTATTCTAAGGGGCCCGCTATGTCCCTAGGCTTTTTCGGATCCTTGAGAACTTATTAGGTGCCTATAACTTATTACTATCTAAACTTATTGTCCGTAACTAGAAATATCTTGGGTTGGTGACCTGCCTGCCTCGAATTCGGTTTGGCTACTAATAAGGAGTTGCGTTAGTTTATCCTACAGTGGTTGAACAGGATTAGGTCCGTCGTAAGGGTATCTGGTCCGTGGGAGGACGGTGTGATAGTGGCAACAGGGAACAACGGCGGGCCTTAGGGCGCCGAAGATAGCGGCCGCAGCCGGTGTGTTGGTGCTTCCACGAGCACCTTGACTAACCTCGGAGGCTGAGATCTAACCAATATCACGTTCGCAAGTCGGTAGCGGGCTCGGAACGGAGCTGGCGTGGGCAAATGCGCGCTGGTCCTTCAGCCGAAGTTTCGACCACGGGGAGTGACAATCGGTGCTCCCTTGCCGAAGGGACGAGTGCCAATATTCAGAGCCTGGGGCCCGTATGCAGCAGGAGTCTCCAGGGGCTACCACTACGGGACAATAAAATCGACAGAAATCTGATAAGATTTCTGATGATAAGATAACGAAGAATCAATTCGGTTTCCAAGGGGTCGTTGCTCTCTCTCTCAGCCAGCTGTTTCAAAAATCCAGACCATAGACTAGAGTAGAGAGATTCGCGCTAGCGATCCTATAATCGATTTTCCAATGAAATCGATGGAGGAAAAGAAAACAAACGAATCGGCCCGAATTCAGCCGTGAAAAGGCGGACGGAGGTCTAGGACGAATGCATAACGTTTTTAAAATCCTGTATCCTGTAAAAACAGGACACATTCTCGTAACAATGGCAATATGTTAGTAGGATAATCGATTCTCGATACTCGATGGCGATCAATAGACAATCCCTCGGATCGACAAACTCCTATTCGCAATAGACAGTCTGTGGCACGTCGCGCCGGCATGTTGCCAGCTACCGGTCTGCGGTTACCCAAAATTCAACTGCGCAATACCGACCGTAAACCCTGATCATCGTTATTTTCCTATGAACAAGACCGTAAGCTCGGATATGGAATCGCGTAAGCATTTTAAGACGTAGTAAGTATTCAATGATGGATAATATGGAGGTATAAACAATTTAATGGGCTCTCGGGGTTGGGTGTCAAGCCGACTCACCCAACCCTTAGTGTGAACCGTACTGAGCGGGCAACCCCGAACCAGCTGTTGTAAATAAGATAACTACGAACAAAAATCATGTCTTCAAGCTCATGTGATAATAAAATAATATGTTTTGTGGACACTGTGACAGAAGGACTGATGTTTCCGTCGCACGGCGCCGAAGGCGACGTGCGAAAAAAAAAAAAATAATGCGGAGCCGTTCCATTTGGCGATGTTCTGATATAAAAACTATCTCGCTGAAAGGAAGCTTCAAATTGAATGGCGGGAATGTTTGAAAAGGTATGAGTTTATTCGATCGTTACCTACTATGGGGTTTACCTATAAGAAATCGGGTGTTACAAGATATACAAACTTCACATAGAAATGCCAACACAGCCAAAAGCTTTGCTACAACCACCTCCGGGACCTCAGCTATGAACTGTGTGTACTGTAATGCTGATCATAAGATTTATTCATGCCAGAAATTCAATCAACTAGAAGTAAATGAACGACAACAGTACATTCAAAAAAATCGCCTGTGTTTCAACTGCCTAAAGAAAGGTCACTCAGTAATAGAATGCACTCTGTCCAATTGTAGAAAATGTGGCCGCAAGCATCATACCCTACTCCATGGGTACAGCGTGCCAGCTGGTCCCAGTCCAACCACAACACCAACACAAAGCTCACAAACCCAGCAAATAGTCAATACAGCTACGGTAGAAAACATAGAGAAAAGCAACGATAACATTCAGAAAAGCTTCATAGACTCAAAAGACATAGATAATATAAATAGTATTACCATGAAGACATCCATAGATGCCTCTTCAGTCATCCTAGCAACTGCACTTGTCGCAGTCCAATCACATAGAAACCATAATATCCACACTCTTCGTGCCCTAGTCGATCAAGGATCCCAAGCATCACTGATTACTAAAGGAGCATGTCAAGAACTAGGTCTGAAAAAGGCACCGATTCAAGGAAACATAGTAGGCGTTAGTGCAAATAACACAGTCACAAAAGCACTTGTGGAATTTGAAATAATGTCAAGACACAACCCGAACATGAAAGTCAAGGTCATCGCATATGTACTGAAAACATTGACCTCATATATACCTCAGCGTGTAAATGCCATTGATTGGCCACAGCTTAATAGTCTACAGCTAGCTGACCATACCTTCACTCAGCCAGGTCGCGTGGATATTCTCCTTGGCGCTGAAATCTTCGCCGACATCATCAAAAAAGGGGTATTGGTTCAGAGGAATGAAAAAAGCTCGCTGGTGGCCCAAGAAACCTCACTTGGATGGTTGATATCTGGAAATAGTCTTAAACTCACTAGCAAACAAACCACAGTATGTGCTCACCACACAAGAATAGAGATAGACTCAGCACTACGCAGATTCTGGGAACTCGAAGAACCTGGAACAGAAAAAAGGATTATGACAAACACCGAAAGAAAATGTGAACAACATTTTAAAACAACACACATGCGAAATATAAGCGGGAGATATGAAGTGCAAATACCCTTTACAAACAGCCCTCCTGATCTTGGTGAATCAGAATCCATAGCATTAAAAGGACTAGCCGCAGTGGAACGAAAATTCAAAATCCTTCCAAGCTTACACAATAGATACCTAGAATTCATGCAAGACTACCTAGACCAAGCTCACATGGAGCCCGTGTCACAAACTAGCAAACCCAATAATAGCACATGCTACTTACCACATCACGCTGTGATCAACGAACAACACCTGACCACCAAGCTTCGCGTTGTCTTCGATGCATCGGCCAAAACTAGTAATGGAAAATCCTTAAATGACAACATCTTAATTGGGCCCACACTACAAAATGACATAAGAGACACAACATTGAGATGGAGAAGACACGCAACAGTTCTAGTGGGAGATATTCGTCAAATGTATAGGCAGATACAAATAGAAGAAAAGAACAGAGACTTCCAACGAATAGTCTGGAGATGGAAATTAAATGAGCCAGTTCAACACTATAGACTAACCACAGTCACATATGGTACCTCATGTGCACCATACTTAGCAATCAAAATACTAAAGCAGTTAGCAACTGATGAAAAGGGAAATTTCCCAGAGGAAGTTATCAATGCACTGTCATCAGATTTCTACGTTGATGATCTCCTGACGGGAGCCCCTACTGTTGGAAAAGCCATAGAATTGAAAAATAGATTGACAAAGCTTCTTTCTAAAGGAGGTTTTGAACTGCACAAATGGGCATCAAACTGTCCAGAAATAGAAAGTTTAACGCAAGGAAAGCGAAAGGTTTTGGGCATAAACTGGAATAATGAATCTGATAAGTTCGAGCTCAACTTTGAACTTAGAGAGTTAGATGAAAATGATACACAGCCAACCAAACGATCAATACTGCAAGATGTAGCCAAGTTGTATGACCCAGCTGGTTGGTTAGCTCCGATAGTTGTCAAAGCCAAAGTGTTTCTGCAACGGCTGTGGGAACAGAGTCTAGATTGGGATGATGAAATTCCTGAAGCAATAGAGGCGGAATGGCTGACATTTCGTAAGAATTTATGCAGCATGCCAACAATAGAACTAGATAGATGGATCGGAATGACAGATGACTTCGTATCCGTTGAACTCCACGGATTCTCGGACGCATCAGACATGGCATACTCTGCAGTAGTTTACTGTCGCACCATCCTACCTGACACAATCAAAGTCACTTTGATCGAAGCCAAAACCAAAGTAGCACCACTCAAGAAAATATCCACGCCAAGATTAGAGCTCTGTGGAGCGGTCCTACTAGCAAACCTAATGGACAGAATAAAAAATGCGCTCAATATTCCTGACAAGGACATCCACGCGTGGACCGACGCAACCATAGTTTTGGCTTGGCTACAACGACCGTCAAACTACTGGAACACCTTCGTGGCAAATAGATTAACTGAAATAACTAACAAAATAGACCCCGGCAGATGGCATCACGTCGCGTCACAGGACAACCCGGCAGATGTGGCGTCACGCGGAATCTGTCCGCTTGAGCTGCAGTCGCACGAGTTGTGGTGGAACGGCCCGCCATGGCTCCGGGAACATCGCGAAATACCTGTAACAGACATAAGTGAAATAGTTAATCCTACTGACGAAGAGAAAAAGTCTCAAGTTAAAGTGCAGTGTAGTGTTTTAGTGCCAGACTCTAATAACAAAATAGACATTATAAATAGATATTCAAATCTCAATAAGTTAATACGGGTGACTAGTTATTGTCTAAGATTTATTTACAAATGCAAATGTAAAGCTAGAAAGAATAGCTTAACTGAGTACAATACTCACTTAAGTTCCAAAGAGATGCAAGATGCTTTAAGCCGCTTGATACGAATGTCCCAAGAATCTGAAAGCATAGATAGAAAAAATATTAAAAATCTTAACTCATTCATCGATGATGACAACATTTTGAAAGTAGGGGGTCGCATTCAAAACGCTTATTGCAGTAGAGAAACAAAGCATCCTGTTATATTAGCTAAAAATAGTAGATTGGCTTACCTGATTGTAAAGGAAGCTCATTTCAAAACTCTGCATGGAGGAGTACAACTAATGTTAAACCATGTTAGAAACAAGTTCCACATCATTGGAGTCAAACATGTAATAAAAAAGGTAATTAAAAAATGTATAGCTTGCTCTCGAAACTCCAATAGACCTGTAAATCAGTTAATGGGTAACTTACCTAAAGATAGAGTCACTCCCCAAAGACCATTTCTAGTTAGTGGTGTAGATTTTGCTGGACCCATAATATTAAAATTGCATAGTGGTCGTAGATCTAATACAACTCAAAAGGCCTATATCGCATTGTTCATTTGCTCTGTCACCAAGGCAGTTCATATTGAACTAGTTACCAGTCTTAGCACTGAAGGTTTCCTGGCTGCTTTTCGCCGCTTCACGGCACGCAGAGGTCACTGTAAGAAACTTCTAAGCGATTGTGGTACTAATTTCATAGGAGCCTCTAAAGAACTTGAAATTTTGGTGAACAAATGTTTGAGTAATGTACCAATAGAAATAGCAGAATTGTTAGCACAAGACGGAACAGAATGGCAATTTAACCCTGCTGGTGCACCTCATATGGGTGGTCTTTGGGAGGCTAATATAAAATCTATAAAGCGACACTTAAATCGTGTTTTAGGTGATTCTAAATTAACCTATGAAGAATATTCAACATTGTTATGTCAAATAGAAAGCTGCTTGAATTCTCGTCCATTAACATCCTTAGAAGATGAAAAAGATGGCACTTCAGTTGCCTTAACGCCCGGTCATTTCTTAATAGGAGAAAACCCAATAGTAGTTCCTGATGAAAATCTGAGTGATTCATATATCCCATATAACAAAAGATGGATATACTTGCAAAAAAACCTCCAATCATTTTGGCGACAATGGAGTCAAGAATATTTAGTAAATTTGCAAAAGCGTCAGAAATGGACAAGTATTCAAAGCAACCTCAAAGTAGGTGATGTAGTTTTAATTAAGGATGAAAGATTGCCACCCACCAAATGGTTAATGGGAAAAATAACCATTGTACATCCAGGGGCGGATGGGTTGGTTCGGGTAGTCAGCTTAAAATGTAAAAATACCGTGGTTAAGAGACCAATTCACAAATTGTGTCTGCTACCCACTGACAATGAGTTTGAAGATGTTAGTTTGTAAGATTTATGTTCGATTTAAATTCTTAGTTTAATAGTTAAGATATTTAGTGTTTCAAAATTGATTTAAAACCGTGTTACAGTCCACGATACTTAGTCCTAGGTTCATTTACTTGTAGATGCAATAATATTAGTTAATTGTAAAACTGTTGCACCCTCTCCTAAGTCTGTGTCTTTGTTATGCCTAGTCTGTTAATTATTATTAAAAGTGCTGGCACACTTTGAGAGGCCGGAATGGTTTGCTCATATTCAAGCTTCAAATTAGATTTTATTTCATTAATATATAGGTTTACGTTTTGTAGAACTAGGTGGCGCCACAGGCCAAATTAGCACGCGCTATCGTTGCGTTTTAGGATTTATTACATCTCACTGCAGTTGGTTCAAATAAATTAAGTACTTTCTGAACATCGACGTTTTATTGATACCTAGCTACCTAGCTATACAATTTCTATAGGACCAAAACTAAAAGACAAATAATAAGCGATGTAGGTTCTGATGAGTGTGACATGAGGGTCCTGGTGCGTGGGGTAAGGGTTCTGATACGTGTCCCCACGATATCTAGCGACTAGGACACCAAAATTCTTCACCATTTCACTGATTTCCAGCATAGTATAGTCAAAAAAATGTGGTAGCACAGACCAGTTTACTTGTGACTAAATCCGCGAGCTTTCGATTACATTCACTTGGGTTTTATCAGGATTCACCTTAAGACCCTAAGCTTCGCTTCACTTAAGGTCCAGATCACTGTTCATGCTGGAGATAGCTTTGTCCAACCATTCTACAGGAGGATTAATTTGTAGATCAATCAAGATATTTGTTTGGAAATTAAGTTAATGAAGATAGCAAAAAGAAGAGGAGATAGCACGCCACCCTGAGGTACAACGGCACTTAATTGACACCCAGACGAGTAAGTACCGTCCATACGAATACGTCGGCGGCGTCCAATGAGGTATCTATGCAACCAGTCAATTACTATTGGAGATAATATTATCAGAGCAGAGGAGTACTAATAGAACATTAAAATCGACGATGTCAAAAGCATTACTGAATTCCAGAAGGGAAAGAACGTGAAATTAACAGCAAATTCAAGCAAAGATAAGTTAAATGTGAATTTAGAAGTGGGTTTGTAATCAGGAACTGCCATTAGTCAAATGAAACATAAAGTGGGTGATCCATTGGCGAGCTAAAACCGACGAGTCTGCGAGATAAAGGTAGGTATAAACCGTCAATGGAGCACCTGCAAGACCGCTGTTTTTAGGTGCTCCATTGGCGGTTTATACCTTTAGCTCGCAGGCTTGTCAGTTTTAGATCGCCAATGGATCACCCACTTAAGAATAATAGATAAGAAGTGATGTGATGTGTACCTTTGGGTTGTCGTTGTGCGTGGTAGACGAGCGCGGCGGTGGGGCGCGCGTCCACCCTGACGGGCGGGGCGGGGACGCCGCGCGGGGAGCGCCGCACGCGGGACACCACGCCCGCGCTCCACTGCGGCAGGTACACCAGCGACTCCAGCATCGAGATGTGCTGCAGCTTCTGCGTCTGGAATGTACACTCGCTTTGACTAACTATGACTAACATGACTAACAAAACAGCACTGGTGGTCTGCTCTTCTTGGCCTTTAGGTCGTGAGGTTTTTTGATGTGGATACGTCTTTAAAGTTGGACGCAATTCAAAGAAGCAAATGATAACAAAATTGGGAGATAAAGTTTAGTGTTGCTCTATCATTTTCATACAATTATTTAAATTACACCACTGAATAGCTAAAGAATTAAAGAATGTATTACGCTATGTATTTTGGTGCAACAACGGTGAAAATCATGGATTCAAACCTAGTATTGCAATGACATACAATAATCCAGTCAAAAAGGTTCATCGAACCTAAAAGTTAGCGACAGTCTTTACACCACACTGGCTAGAACGAACTAGTGAGTAGTGACACGACAAAAAGAAGAAGAAGTAAGAACGAATACCTATGCTATATTTTATAATAAATACATGTTTCACTCATCATGCTTTCACTAGGTTTCCCCCTCCCCTCAGGTCTATCATTCGTCATTTCAATGTTCACTCTGTTCTAAGTAATGCTATGCATGTATAAATTTTAGCGCTGATCGCTATTGCGCAGAAGTCAAAAATAAGGTACCTGAGGGGAGCTAGCGGGATATAGGGCAGCTGTGCGTAGCGCTGATTGGCTCTCCAGACGCACTCCGCTCTCTGAACCGTTAAGAGACTCTGCACACATCCAGTGTGCACGACATGCGCACACTACGACGCATGCGCAGCTATCCCCTCCGTGTATTGCTCAGCACTAATGTTATGTGCCGCTAGTTGTAGTAAGTGTTAGTGTGACTAACGACATAGTTCCGTTGGATGGTGAGTCGATGGTGTCCGCGGTAGTCGGCGCGTTCCAGGCTCTCGAGGTAGGAGTCGCTCCAGTACACGTGGCGGTTGGCGAGGTCCAGCGCCAGCGCGCCCGGGTACACCAGCTTGCGGTCCGCCAGCGCCACGCGGCCTGCCTCCCCGCCCGCCCCGTCTCCCGCCAGCGCCAAGCGCCACACGCCCGTCGGCGACGCGCCCCACACGCACATGAACATGTACCTGCAACACACACAATCATATCGGCCTATCAGCTCAGCGCCTACGGCCAGTTACAGGCCCATTCACCTATTAACTCAGCGCCTACGGCCAGTTGCAGGCCCATTGACCTATTAACTCAGCGCTGACGGCCAGTTACAGGCCTATTGACCTATCAGCTCAGCGTTAACGGTTAGTTAATAGTTATTTGTTATACAAGAGTGCAAAGCTGCTTTTTAACCGCGTGCTCAATTTTGATGACTGAGCAAACGCAGGATTCTAAAGTTTAACCACGAGCGTAGCGAGTGGTTTAAAAGTTAGAATCCTAAGCGTTGGCGAAGGAATCAAAAGAGCACAAGGTGAAAAATCTTTGCACTCGAGTGCAACACGTAACTTTTCATCCCACCTCAGCGAGGAAATGACTAAATGCAAAAAAGAACATGGCGCGACTAAAAGTAACACACCAAGAAGGTTCAGAGTATGAGTTATTAACAAATTTAAAAAGGTTGTATGATAAATTCGGCACCATGGAGGTAGAAGTAAATAGGTTGTGTATTCACAAATTTATTGAACACGATATTCTAAATTCAAATTTTCTTTATCCTCTAGCGGATAAAAACGGCCAGTCAGAAATTAAACAGCAAAAACACACTTTCAGAGCTGGTGGGATGAAATAGTACATTGTTACCTGAGTGTTGAAAGTCACGTTTTTTGAGTCCCGAGACAGGTTTGGCGCCAGAGCGTAGCGAGGGCGCCAATGGAGCTTGAGGGACTTAAAAGACTTTCACCCGAGGTAAACACTGTGCTTTTCATTACGAATACAAGGATTGTAAAAATAAAAACATGAAAGAAAAATTTGTGAAAATGAAGATTGAATTGCCGCCTTCCCAGTTTTTTTTTTCTTTTTCTCTGGCGGGCCTTCGGCTACGGCTCGCCAGAATTATTCAGCCATTATTTTCATTTTCATAATTTAAAAAATGGTAAATTGTTTGCTCAAATCTATGTTATTTTAAATAAATAGTTGAAGCTATATATTAATCAAGTAATTTAGAAGATATATTATTTATTTAATACTATCTTTAAGTTATTTAACGTTAAATTTTACATTGCGCTCTAATTAGACTTTTTAAACTTCTTACCGTTGTAATGGGTTTCCAACCTACTTGCTGAATAAAAAGTTGGAATTTGGTTCACAACCTCCTTGCAGTTAGAAATACTTTAGAAAGTTGGAACATGGTTGAATAAAATAGAACTTGTTTTTTTTTTATAATTTGACAGCTGTCAGTAGAAAGCGATTCTCCCTAGGGCTGAAAGTTTTACTTTCAATTAGGCCCCTCAGGCAACTTCAGACCTACTTTCAGAGTATGAGTAATGAAAAATATATTGACCAATGCCCTCTGAGCTGACGGCCGTTTACAAACATGATATTGAATAACAGTGCCGACGATTAGCATATCAAGAAACCCTGCGTTCTATACATAGCGAGGTATCAGCGCTGCCTCGGCGCGTAGATGCCGTTAGAGCCGGCTTGGCTTGGCTCGGCACTCACCCAGCCAGCGGGTCGATGGCGAAGCCGTGCAGCTTGCTGACGCCGTCGTCGACCAGCAGGCGGCAGTGCTGGCGCGCGCTGCACGCGTAGATGACGTCACGCTCCGCGTCCGCGTAGTACGTGTTGCCGGACACCCAGTCCACTTGCATGTGGCTCACCGCTGGAACATCACAATACATGCCACATCCGCCTTATTCACACCACCCCAACACTTAAGCGGTGGATCGGTGTGTTCAACAACACGGCCGGCAAGTCTTTGCGCTCTGACATGAGACGCTTTGCCAACAAGAAGGCCAATGACTGACAGAAGGTTTGCCAAACGGATATTTCTACATATAGAGGGAGCGCTGGTGGGCTAGTGTTAGTGGCACCGCTTTCCAATCCTTAGGCCGTAGATTCAAATTCAGTCGTGTACCAGTGAGTTTTTCTGCCCAAAATGTATGTACTCTCAAACGGTGAAGGAAAACATCGTGAGGAAACTGGCATAATAGTTCCAAAATATGTGTCAAGTGTACGAAAGGAGCCTCTTTGAGGCGCACTTAATAGTACATTGTTACCTGAGTGTTGAAAGTCACGTTTTTTGAGTCCCGGGACGGGTTTGGCGCCAGAGCGTTAGCGAGGGTGCCAATGGAGCTTGAGGGACTTAAAAGACTTTCACCCGAGGTAAACACTGTGCTTTTCATTACGAATACAAGGAAAGTAAAAATAAAAACATGAAAGAAAAATTTGTGAAAATGAAGATTGAATTGCCGCCTTCCCCGTTTTTTTTTTCTTTTTCTCTGGCGGGCCTTCGGCTTCGGCTCGCCAGCATTATTCAGCCATTATTTTCATACTCATAATTTAAAAAATGGTAAATGTCAAATCTATGTTATTTTAAATAAATAGTTGAAGCTATATATTAATCAAGTAATTTAGAAGATATATTATTTATTTGATACTATCTTTATCTTATACCTTTAAACGAGAAAATCTTGTATATATATATATATATATATATTTAGGATCTCGGAAACTGAGCCAACAATTTTCATGAAATAAAGTATACAGGGGTTTTCGGGGGAGATAAATCGATCTAGCTAGGTTTCATTTTCAGAAAAGACCCGGGTTAAAAGTTATATTAATAATAAAAAAATTTAGCGCCATTTCTTGTCGAGTAGTCGCAATCACGAATTAGTGTCACGTAGAACGCCATCTATTGAACTTCTACGTAAACACTCGACACAAAAGTTCCGGAAATTTTCATGAAAATTAGTAGGTATACAAAAATATTATTAAAAAACCGAGCAAAGCTCGGGCACACCAGCTCATGTTATTTAAATTTAAATTTTACATTGCGCTATCTTATTAGACTTTTTAAACTTCTTACTGTTGTAATGGGTTTCCAACCTACTTGCTGAATAAAAAGTTGGAATTTGGTACAACGACCTCCTTGCAGTTAGAAAGACTTTAGAAAGTTGGAACATGGTTGAATAAAATAGAACTTGTTTTTTTTTATAATTTGACAGCTGTCAGTAGAAAGCGATTCTCCCTAGGGCTGAAAGTTTTACTTTCAATTAGGCCCCTCAGGCAACTTCAGACCTACTTTCAGACTATGAGTAATGAAAAATCCTTTCACCACACTTGGTTCGAAAGAACCAGTGACAGAATAAGAAGAAGAAGAATAAAGAAGATCCGCCGGGCGTATTGCACGTGTGTGTGTGTGTGTGTGTGGTACTGACAGCTGATGTCGGGGAACAGTGTGGGCGAGGGCTGCGTCCAGATGACGGAGAGGTCATCGACCTGCGCGCACACTATGCTGGCGCGCGACATGTTGTGGTGCACGTAGCATAGCGACCTGCACACACACATACAAACATTAGGTTTATACATATTTTCGCTAAACTGGCTCGATACATATTTACTGTATTTTGAAATAAGTAATGCTAAAACTTGTGAAAGTAAATGTGTACCTAATGGGTAGGACATCACTAAATTGATCTGTCAAAAGGAATGGACCGAGTATGGTTGTGTTGATATGCTCACCGGTTGGAGTGTAGGAAGTCGATGGCGCGAACGTTGAGCGCTTTGATCTGTTGTTCCCCCTTCTCCTCCCCCGCACCCCCCTTGCCGTCGGGGAACACGCGTCGGATGTTGGTGCGCGTCACCACGATCAGGGATAGCGGCTCGTCCACGGGATCTGTACACACAAAGTGTTATAGAACTCATAGAGAGAGATACATTAATTAGACAGTTATGTATCACAACCACAACAGGCCTTGTCCAAACGTAACGAGGTCATTCGTTCAGTAGATTTCACTACCCACATTTTTTTCATACCGGGCGCCTTATATAAAAAAACCGATTCTTTAGGAGTAAACTCCAAAAATTAAATAATGAATCGTCTAATATGACCATAATGGAGAGTATTGGTCGGTATAGTGATGGATATAGCAAAGAGTAGTAGGTAGTAATACTTAGGCCACCCTAGGTCACTCCTCCAAACCTGTGAAGCCTCCAGGAAGCTTCTGCGCTTCTGGGAGGAGTTAGGCTTCAGCTATAGCCAGCGCGTCCTCACGCAAAATGGACCGACCCAGAGTCTAATTGGACTGGCCTCTCAGCTCGGTTGGTAGTATCTCTGCCTTCTGAGCCGTAGGTCGTGGGTTCGATCCCCCCCGAGGACAAATATTTGTGTAGTGAACACAGATGTTTGTCTCTGTCTGGGTTTTATATTGTATTCTAAGTATGTATTTACAAAAAAAATATGTAAGTATTATATCAGCTATTTAGTTCCCATAACACAAGCTCTGCTTAATTTGGAGCTAGCTAGTATTGTGTGAATTGTCCAAAAAAATAATAATAGCGGACTCAAGAATCCCATACAAGATACAAGTAGGTGGTGTAGTGTAGTGTAGTGTTTGGTACCGTTGATGGCGATGCACTCAGCGCCGTCGGCGTGCAGGCGGTATCCGTCGCGGCACGCGCACGCGAACGAGCCCGCCGTGTTCCGGCAGCGCTGCGCACAGCTCGCCTCCAGCACGCACTCGTCGCTGTCTGCAACGCACACAACACAACGCATAGTATACACCACAGCAATCATACCCAACGTGCTCCACGTGGACCCCCAGGGCTCCAGGGAGACAGGGGTCTACGAAGGCGTGACAACAAAATGGGGGTTCACAATTCGTAAACGGAGATCCACGATAATTAATCTGGTTTCTATAGTGAAGAACAAAAATGTTGACTTCGCCTATCAATTAATTCATTAACCTATCAATTCTTACTTTTTTCGAAAACTGTTAATTCTGATAGGAACTCAGCCGCAACGAAAAATGACCATAGTTAAATCTAATCTCAATATTTTTTTTGTCGACTGGGAATATTGTAAAAATGTGTGCTGCAAGGCAGGAGGTCCACCGGAACCAGCAAAATTTTGAAAGTTGTCTATGAGAAAACAAATCGGTTGTCTGTAAAGTCGGTTTACTTCCGATAGTTGAACGTGACAACGTCATCCAGCTATCCACTCGGACGCATATAAATAAATAAATAAATATTGTGGACGCTGCCGAACGCGGAGGCCGTGCGTGCCTCTTTGTCGCTCGTTCCGCGCTCTCGCTTGCACCTCAAGCCTTAAATGGAACGCCTCAGAGCGAGGTAACGCCGAATGAGTCATGTTTTTTCGTGCGTGCAGCCGGCTCCATTGAATTATAAGACGTTGTCACGTCAAAAAGGTTGGGAACCTCTGCACTAACAGTATGTGTATGTATGGTGCAGTGTGTGATGGTGACTCACCGACACAGGTGGCGTCACGCGGCTCGTACCCCTCGGCGCAGTAGCACTGCGGCCCGCCGTGCGTCGGCCGACAGCCCAGCGCACAACGCAGCTCCGCGCACTCCGCACCCGTGACTGAACACACACACACATTATACATCGCATGCAGCTAAACCAAACGACGGCTGTGCTTTAAGGATGTGTTACACAGTTTAAAACAGAGGTTTCAAACTATTTAAACAGTGGTTTCAAATCAAATTTCACATGACTTTTAGACGCCCTTGGTAAAAGGCGCGCCCGACAAAGTTTGGGGTTAGTTTTTAACCGTGTAGACAAAGCGTTCTACCAAGGTCACCTTAGTAGAAACTGTTATTTTAAACCGTCTAACTAAAACATGCTTTACTGTACACTGTACTTGGATAAATGAGTTCCAAGGTATGCCATTTGGGTTCTTAATGACTCACAAAGTTAAAAAAAAAAAATTTGAGGCACATAATATTATTAGGTATACTTTTAAATGCAATCGCAACATTATTTTTAAAACAAGGTTAAGCATTCTTGCATGAGTTGAAACACTACGAGTCATTAGGTATCAATAAGAGATAATATAAGTGTTCTATTAGTGAAAACTGTTTAGCTTTTATTGTTCTATAGTACCCACCATTATGTTTCTAGTTAAGCTGTTTGTTTTCCTTGAAAATAAAATAAAATAAATAAATAATGTAGTATAGAATGAGGTAGTATATACAGTTCTGGCAGAGGTTCCACTCGTCGCTGCCGTCGAGACAGTGCCGCGCCTGGTCGCAGAACTGGTAGATGGGCACGCAGCTGAAGTGCCCCTCCACCGGCGTCGCGCACCGCGCCCAGTTCCCCGGGCACTTGAACCCCTTCTCACCTGCACACACACGCACACACAACATAGTACCAACTTATAATAATAATAAATAAATAAAAATAAAAATTGTTTATTTTGGACCACGTGAAATCCATAGCACACAGTTATAAAACACATTTCAAAGAATAAAATAATAAAAACAGTTAACTTAAGAAAGAGCGGGTCGTGCAAAAATTTGAGATTTAAAAAAAAAAATACGGGTTGCACTCCGGGAGTGCCGGCAGAAGTGAAAACTTGATTATTAACGTTGAGCATGTTTGATATTTTGGAATGGTTAGGGGGGGCTTGTTTGTTATTTGGCACGCTGTAACATACACGAACATTCGCGCAAGCGCCCTGCGCTGCCTAAACGAAACAGTAGGCCCAGGCATACATTTTCGCCGCGCCGTAGAGGGGATAGCTGTCTACTCTCCATCCGTCTTACGCTTTTTCGATCAGGTCACGTGTCCTGACGCGCTGACGCGAGTTTAAGATTTTATACCCATTACAGAAAAAGTGCTCAACGCCGCTAAAGAAGTTTTCACTTCAAAAATCATAACTAAATAACTAAGTGACATTTTAAAAATCGCAAAAGGACTAAAATATACTATTTAACATGACATTCTATTTAACGCTAATGAAAATGTATGTAACGTATGTCAGCGTTAAATTTTAAGCGATTTTTAAAATGTCACTTAGTTATTTAGTTATGAATTTTTGAAGTGAAAACTTCTTTAGCGGCGTTGAGCACTTTCTGTAATGGGTATAAAATCTTAAACTCGCGTCAGGATCACGTGACCCTGATCGAAAAAGCGTAAGACGGATGTTTTTGTAGAAATGTACCCTAAGACTACAACGTAGAGTTCATAATAAAAAAACATTAAACTGCACGAGAATTGCCCACTTTCACAGAACTGCACAATTATTGTGCAATAATTATAACAAGTGAAAAAAAGCCAAGGATCTCCAAATTAAATTATTGCAAATAATAAACAATAAAAAGCGGAGTCAATATAATTCTTATTCTATAAATGCAAAGTTTTTGAAGTGAAAACTTCTTTAGCGGCGTTGAGCACTTTTTTTTTGGGTCATGTAGGGAAGGTGAGATTATTTTGAAAGCAATATAAATTTTTCCCCCCTTTCCCTCTAGACCCCTTTATTATTTAAAAAACCTAAAAATGCCCTATTTTTAAGCCTTTTTTTTCGAGTGGAGCATTGCGGCGAGCGAAGCGAGCCGCCATGCGACCATGGGAACAGCGCGGCGAGCGAAGCGAGCCGTGCTGTGACTCCCCCCAAGCCCCCCAGAACCCCCTCCTCCTGAACCCGGGGGGAGCGTCGCGGCGAGCGAAGCGAGCCGTGCTGTGACCCCCCCTAAGCCCCCCAGAACCCCCTCCTCCGAAACCCGGGGGGAGCGTCGCGGCGAGCGAAGCGAGCCGCCACGCGATCACGGGGAACAGCGTGGCGAGTGAAGCAAGCCGTGCTGTTACCCCCCTAAGCCCCCCAGAACCCCCTCTTCCTGAACCCGGGGGGAGCGTCGCGGCGAGCGAAGCGAGCCGCCACGCGACCACAGGGAACAGCGCGGCGAGCGAAGCGAGCCGTGCTGTGACCCCCCTTAGCCCCCCAGAACCCCCTCCTCCTATGTCTGCCGTTTTACTTCATTTAGGACCTACTTGTAGGTCGCGCGACAAGGTCCCTTCTAGCGGTTCCGACCCGTTGAGGATTTGGCTTTACGTAAAATTTAGGGTTCCGTATAGGGTTTTGATTGGGGTTATACTATATTGAGGAATTTGATTAAATGGTCGACTTTTAGGGTTCCTTAGGACTTTGATTGGAGTTTCAACTACACTTAGAAGCTTGATAATGTTAAAATTTTTAGGGTTCCTTAGGACTTTGATTGGGGTTTTACTACATTGAGGAATTTGATTAAGTGGTCAACTTTTAGGGTTCCTTAGGACTTTGATTGGAGTTTCAACTACACTTAGGAGCTTGATAATGTTAACATTTTTAGGGTTCCTTAGGACTTTGATTGAAATTTCAACTACACTTAGGAGCTTGATAATGCTAAAATTTTTAGGGTTCCTTAGGACTTTGATTGGGGTTTTACTACATTGAGGAACTTGATAAAATAAACAACTTTTAGGGTTCCTACGTTAATAATCAAGTTTTCACTTCTGCCGGCACTCCCGGAGTGCAACCCGTATTTTTTTTTTTTTAAATCTCAAATTTTCGCACGACCCGCTCTTAAAAACTAATGTTATGCCGAAGGCATCGTGCTGCGGACGATCAATGGGAGAAATAAATTCCACCATTTACCGTCGTCAGCACAAGGCACTTCCATAGTGGAGACATCCAGCTGTCCGCAACAGTCCTCAGAATGCTGGTGCTACTGCCCCGCACTCTGCATAATGGACAAAAACGGGAGCCGATAATGAACCTACATCACTATATTGTACACCCCGTTATTACGATGCCAGTTAAGCTATATGCACACTAGAGCAATTCAAACATGAATTATTGCTTTTTAACCGACTTCCAATCAAAAAGGAGGAGGTTCTCAATTCGGTTGGATTTTTTTTTTTAAATGTTTTTTTTTATTTTTAACCGACTTCCAATCAAAAAGGAGGAGGTTCTCAATTCGGTTGTATGTTTGTTACCGCATAACTTCGTCATTTGTGAGCCAATTTGAAAAATTATTTTTTTATCTGAAAGGTACTGCTTCCAGATTGGTCCCATTTTAATTTTATTAAAATCGGTGTTGCCATTTTTTTTAAATAATTTTTTTAATGTTTGTAACTGCATGCCTCCGTCATTTATGAACCGATTTAGAAAACTATTTTTTTTATTTGGTTATTCTTACGTCCAGATTGTCCCAAACAAATTTGATTAAAATCGGTTTAGCCGTTTGACAATGAAGTCGGTTTCTCAAGTTTTTTAAACTTATAATTATTTGTTCTAGTATTGGATACTTATATCTTGTCCTTGATACTTTATAGGGGGGCGCATTCGACTTGGATTGATTAGATTAGAACATAGAACATAAAAATTACGCACCAGGCGAGCCAGCAGAGCGACCGTGCCGCGGTAGCGGGCGCCGCAGTGCCAGAAAATGTTTTTTTTCAATACCTTCAAAGGGGCTGTCCCGTTAGGACAATTATGCATCACTAAATAAAAAAAAGTAATAATCGAAATATTAATCTGCGACAGTGTACATGGGCTTTTACAATTGCACAGTGTAAAAAAAGTGGCATCTTTTTAACAGTGCGTACATTAACTGGCCGTACATTAACCAGACTCTAAGTAATAATTGAAATATTAATCTGCGACAATGTACATGGCCTTTACAATGGAAAAAAGTGGATTCATTATAACTGGGTGTACGTTATCCGGAGCCGGCAGAAGTATGAGCAGGCGGGTAGTGCATGCATGAAGTGACGTACACATGTAGGGTTCCTCGTCGGAGGCGTCGTGCGGGCCGCAGTCGGCGTCGCCGTCGCAGCGCCAGCTCGCGGAGATGCAGAGACCGCTGACAGCGCATCGGAACTGGCCCGCGCCGCACGTCGTGTTCCAACCTGAAACGTATATCAACTATTCCATCATTCACATCCTTTAATGCAAACACTGTTTCTAACGGAAGCAGTGTTCAAAAACTACATGATATTTGCCGTGAACACTGCCTTTAATGAGATTAAGTGAGATTCAGCGTCGACCCCATCCCTCCTAAACGTATGAACACCCTTGAACAAAGTTACCAGCACCACTTATGGATTGTTTGCCTATATTTCGACACTCGTTTATATAATCTCCAATAGACGCTAGCATTCAGCGCAGTTGGTGTTGATTAAAATGCCGAAAGTTGGTCTGGAAGTCTGATTCCGTCCGTTTCAAAAATCATGTTCTTGGATTTAAAGCATGAGGTCGTGGCGATCAGTGAAACGCTGTCATGTTTTAACTCTAACATATGCGCAAGGCTTTACGGCAAAATGATAGTATCGTCAGCATTGGTATAGGGTAGTGTACTGACTGCATTGTAGTTCGTCGGATGCGTCGGCGCAGTGCACGCGGCCGTCGCAGCGCCACGCGCGCGGGATGCAGCGCTGCCCGTCCGCGCACGGGAACACATCACCCCCGCCAGTGCACGCGCCGTCACCTGTACCAACACAATACAATACCACACATTACATACCGTTACCATAGGATCAGCTCCGCACGTCGGCAAGTTTATCATCCGCACTTGATGTGCGGGCAGGTTTTTCCGCAAATAGGCCGCTGGTGGGACCTTTTTGCGTGACCCTTGACACGTGTTGCTCGAACTTTTTTAGGTTCTACAACACGCCGGTTTCCTCACGATGTTTTCCTTCGCCGTTTTGAGAGTACTGGCATAGTGCACATACATTTTTCGACAGAAAAACTCATTGGTGCACGAGTGGATTTGAACCCACGACCTTCGGATCGGAAGGCGGGGCCACTACCACTAGACTACCAGTGCTCTCTCCGCACGTATTGATCATGTCTTTCCTGTGGATTAGGCCGTCTAAGCTGTCAGGATGGTATAGGTGCTGGGCAAGCCTATTCCATCTCAAATTCTGTCCCAGGCACTATAGCGTCCCGTAAGTAGGGGCACGAGTCACCAGTTGCCCCTGACGCTATATAAATCATCTTCAATAGATATAAAGGCCTGTTTACCTTTTTTTATAACGCTTTTATTAGCTTCACCTGTATGTATGTATGTATGTATGTATGTATGTATGTATGTATGTATGTATGTATGTATGTATGTAACCGACCCCTTTGAGCTCGATTTTGTCCTACTTTGAACAATCAGATTTGATTCAAACTTTGCACACCTGTCAAAGGTCGATGACAATGCAATAATATGAAAAAAAAAATAAAAAAAAATGAAAAGAAATAAAAAAAAACCACACTTTGAACGATCAGATTTGATTCAAACTTTGCACACCTGTCAAAGGTCGATGACAATGCAATAACATGAAAAAAAAAATAAAAAAAAAATGAAAAGAAATAAAAAAAACCACACTTTGAACGATCAGATTTGATTCAAACTTTGCACACCTGTCAAAGGTCGATGACTGTGCAATAATATGAAAAAAAAAAAATAAAAAAAAAAAAGAATTAAAAAGTAAAAAATAAATTATAGTTTAAAAAACTAAAAAAAAACGCTTTTATAACAAACTGAACTAAAAAGTTAAAAATAAAACTAATAATCAATTGAAAATTTATATTATTGTACAAAAAGCGTGGGGGGCTTGATTTTGATTGTTGTAAATATTTTATCAATAGTTTATTATATCTGAAGTTATTATAAAAAGCACCCCACGCTTTTTGTACAATAATATAAATTTTCAATTGATTATTACAGTTTTATTTTTAACTTTTTAGTTCAGTTTGTTATAAAAGCGTTTTTTTTTAGTTTTTTAAACTATAATTTATTTTACCATAGGATGGTAAACTAACTCAATAAACATGCACACTAGGAACTACTTAGTGCCTAAACCTAATTTTAATGGAGCACTCGTCTGTGGCCTCAAACCTCAATGGTAAAGGAAAACATCGTGAGGAAACCGGCATTTTGTAGAACCTAAACAGTTCGAAAAGTTGTGTCAACTGCACGAAGAGAAGAATCTTTGAGGCGCAGCACCCATCAGTGACACGATAAGGACATTGCAATGAAATAATAGGTAGGCGTTGGCACTTAGTTCACACAATTACAAACTACGATCAAAGCGCCACATACGAGAGGGCACACACACAGATATTTCGTTCAAAACATATATAGGACTTCGTAAATAAATAAGCAGTGATGTGTAAGTATGTAGAGTATGTATGTGCCTGGTAGAGATCGTTAGCTATTGCTTTATTCTTTTAGCTATGTACAGTCACGGTATGAAAATGTTCGTCACCTTAGAGTCGGTTTTCGCTTGCACCAGTGCCTTGATCATGAACACATTTTGACATTATTTGCATATCGGTGTATTCTGTCTATTCAGTTTCAAAAGGTACGTGCTCGCGATACGTTGAACGAATCGAGTTGAAAACTGACGAACATTTTCATACCGCCACTGTACATTGGTAAATAAATGTTCGACTTCTATGTTTTGACTATAGAAGGAATGAAATTGACGGAGACTTCATCTAAAAATCTCTGAAAATGAAAAATCATTGTCATCGTAAGGTATCTTGGGGGGATATCGAACCCACCACCTACACTGCCTACCAACTAAGCTGTGAGACAAAACAAAGCATAGCTGACGAAATCTCAGAAATAGGCTAAATAAATTATAGTTTAAAAAACTAAAAAAAAAAACGCTTTTATAACTAATTGAACTAAAAAGTTAAAAATAAAACTGTAATAATCAATTGAAAAATTTATATTATTGTACAAAAAAGCGTGGGGTGCTTTTTATAATAACTTCAGATATAATAAACTATTGATAAAATATTTACAACATTCAAAATCAAGCCCCCCCACGCTTTTTGTACAATAATATAAATTTTTCAAATGATTATTACAGTTTTATTTTTAACTTTTTAGTTCAATTAGTTATAAAAGCGTTTTTTTTTTAGTTTTTTAAACATAATTTATTTTTTACTTTTTAGTTTTTTTTGTTTTTCATATTTTTTTTATTTTTTTTTCATATTATTGCATTGTCATCGACCTTTGACAGATGTGCAAAGTTTGAATCAAATCTGATCGTTCAAAGTAGGACTAAATCGAGCTCAAAGAGGACGGTTACATACATACAGGTGAAGCTAATAAAAGCGTTATAATAATAATAATAATAATTATAAGTTTAAAAAACTTGAGAAACCGAGTTCATTCAATCTGGACGTAAGAATAACCAAATAAAAAATATAATTTTCTAAATCGGTTCATAAATGACGGATGCATGCAGTTACAAATATTAAAAAAATAATTTAAAAAAAATGGCAGCACCGATTTTAATAAAATTAAAATGGGACCAATCTGGAAGCAGTACCTTTCCATTACCTATGTCTTTTTTTCCTTCCTTATTCTTCGTATCGAGAAAATACGAACCAGTCAGTGCTAAGGTCCGAATAGACCTCCGCTCCTTTTAGAGTCGTGACATTGACTCAAGCAATATTAGTCGAGTGCACTGACTGGGGCGGCGGAGGGCAGGGTAAAAGTGAACGTGAGAGTAATGTAGGCAGTCGGGAGGTCGAATATCTATCCTCTAAGGGTCGAAGACGCCGCTAGAGATAGAGCTATCGCAGGGCAAGGGTCACTCACTACATCTCTCTGTGCGCTTTTGAACAAACAACAAGGTGCTAGAGATAAGCGACGTTACAATACGTCTACCTACCGTGCGATTTGGAGAAAAGATCAAGTAATATTTGGCGAGACCCCTCTCTCCCACGTGAGATTCAGTTTGACCCCCTCCTTTTACCTAAACACTTCATTTAATTATTGGACGCCCCCTTATTTAAAATAGGTAAGGTGAGGTATGAATTTGGATGGATATATGTATAAAGGTAGACCAAAGAAAAGATTGATGAACTGAGTGAAATATGACGCCCGAAAGGAGCGAATGCAGAAATTACGGCTCACAGAGTATAGAGTGGACGTGTACCAACCCAAGTGGCTTATGGGCAGAAAGATGAAGATGAGGTAAGTTTAGTAAGGCAAGATTCCCATTATCAAGCGACGTTTACACAAAGCCGATGTTCGGTATCTGCAGTCTATCAGTCGCCACCGACCCTGACATTGCGGGTCACGGCCAAGGCTCCTCACGGCTCATCCATCGCGCCGCGCATCACCCGCTCAATGATCGTAACTCGGGAAATGAGCGCTCAATTTATATTCCAACCTCGGTGCAGGTACGAATGAATTGAGACCCAACAAGGACTAAAAACCGGCATTACAAATTAAAGTTCAGTAAACAGGCTGTACGATAAGAGTAACTAAGGACCAAATATGCATTTTAGCTTGTTTGAAAGGTCCTAATTAGCAAATGCGGCGACTGCTTCATTAGAGGCCTGTGTTTAATCATTAATCAAGCTAGGTACTGGTATTTGTTTACGGCGGGTTTGTTTAGCCGACTCGAGGTTCAGGGCGCGTATTCAATTGAATGAAACATGTGTGGCCCATTCCATGCGTGTAGTAAGTTACTACCAACGACAGCTCTACGTACGTATATAGATATACGTACCTTTCTACTTAGTGAATAACTTCGATACTTTATCTTGGAGAATGGAAGTCTTTCATGACCTTTGTATAGTTCCATCAACTCTTAGTTCCGCCTCAAGTACGAGTACCTAGGTACCTGTACCTACTGCAGACTGCACGGTTCCCCTATTTATCTAGGTACTACGAGTTACTCTCGTCTATCTTTACCTAAAGGCCAATTTTAATTAAATTCATCTCAGTATTGATATCGGCGACAGTTGACGGTTCATAAAGTAATCCATCCCCTTCAGAGCGACTAGACGAAGGGTCGCGAGTAGTACACCGCGGCGGGACCGGGGTCATTGGACGCAGCAAGATTTCCTTGAGCGTAGCGTAAGCCACTCGACTGGTTTAGATTTACCTACTTGGTATTATTACCTGCGTCGTATCATTTACTACTTTTTTAGGGAGGATTACCATCTAGTTACTATGTACTGTACCTACAGGATAACTACTTTTTTTGGGTTCCAAAGTCCGACAACGAACGCTTGTTATTTATTTAATTGTACCAAGCAATTATTTCTTTATTCTACCAAGCAATTTTGTAATCTTCTTCACCATGACATGGTAGCCAAGTCATGGTCAAACTTATAACTGGGTGTTCTCAGGATTTGCTCCTAATGTACTGGAAATGGAGAATGGAACTCTCGGTTTTAACTAAAAACTTGAAAACAAAATCGGTAAAAATACTGTTTTTGTTAAACGGTTTTCTAAATAGTGTACCTACTAAAAGCTCAAAAATAATAAGGTAGGTCCTAGATACCAGTCATCAAACCCTCTCTTCATCCATCTCGGCCCTAGAATCTACCTGGATGGATGACCTTTATGAACCTTCAACTGTCGCCGATATCAACGCTGATATTAATTTAAATTTGCCTTTGGACAAATATCTTTCAAGAGATAGACGGGAGTAGGTAACTCGTGAACTCGTTAGTAAAAAAAATTCTAGGGCATTTTAACCTATTATCTTAATATTAGTAGCTAGACATGATACTAGTATAGCAGCATAGGTAGTTCAGCGAGTCTATTGCCAGTAATTGCGACAGAGCAGATGAATTTGTTCACGCTACTAATTCAGACGTGAGGCTAGTTGTATTGAGTTGGTAGTTGGTAGGTGTTGTTGTGAGTAGGAGAGGAGGCTGATTGGTCGGAGTCGGAGTCGGGCAAGCAGTGCACTGTGCAGGAAGCCGACTCAAGTGGCGTGCGCGCGCCCAACGGTTGCGGACTGGGGCCTAATTCTCGGGCCGATCTCGATCATTTTGCAATTTTAATAATTATAAGTTTAAAAAAAAAAGCAGCCAAGTGCGAGTCGGACTCGCCCATGAAGGGTTCCGTAGCACGACGAATTACAAGAACCTGTATATTATGTTACTTGATGTAACATAATAAGGTTCTTGTAGTTCGGCGAAAGGTAAATTGCGGTTTACGGTTTATGACGTATAAAAAAAAAACTACTGACTAGATCTCGTTCAAACCAAAAATCGTTGGAAGTTTACATAGTAATGTACAACATATATTTTTTTTAGTATTATCATTCTCTTACTTTAGAAGTTAGAGGGGGGGGGGACCAACTTTTTTCCACTTTGGAAGTGTCTCTCGCGCAAACTATTCAGTTTAGAAAAAAACGATATTAGAAACCTCAACATTATTTTTGAAGACCTATTCATAGATACCCCACACGTATGGGTTCGATGAAAAAAAAAATTTTGAGTTTCAGTTTCAAGTATGGGGACCCCTGAAATTTACAGTTTTTTTTTTATTTTTATGTAAAAATCTTAATGCGGTTCACAGAATACATCTACTCGCCAAGTTTCATCAGTCTAGCTCTTACGGTTTCGGAGAAAAATGGCTGTGACATACGGACGGACGGACAGACAGACAGACAGACAGACAGACAGACAGACAGACAGACAGACATGACGAATCTATAAGGGTTCCGTTTTTGCCATTTGGCTACGGAACCCTAAAAACTAGAGAAACCGACTTCATTGCCAAACGGCTAAACCGATTTTAATGAAATTTGCTTGGGACAATGTGGACGTAAGAATAACCTTCTAAATAAAAAAATAATTTTCTAAATCGGTTCATAAATGACGGAGGCATGCAGTTACAAACATTAAAAAAAATATTAAAAAAAATGGCAACACCGATTTTAATAAAATTAAAATGGGACCAATCTGGAAGCAGTACCTTTCAGATAAAAAAATATTTTTTCAAATCGGCTCACAAATGACGAAGTTATGCGGTAACAAACATTTAAAAAAAAATTAAAAAAAAATACAACCGAATTGAGAACCTCCTCTTTTTAAGCGACTTCCAATCAAAAAGGAGGAGGTTCTCAATTCGGTTGTATGTTTTTTTTTTATGTTTTTTTTATTTTTATTTTTAATGTTGTTACCGCATATCTTCGTCATTTGTGAGCCGATTTGAAAAATTATTTTTTTATCTGAAAGGTACTGCTTCCAGATTGGTCCCATTTTAATTTTATTAAAATCGGTGTCGCCATTTTTTTTAAATAATTTTTTTAATGTTTGTAACTGCATGCCTCCGTCATTTATGAACCGATTTAGAAAATTATTTTTTTATTTGGAAGGTTATTTTTACGTCCAGACTGTCCCAAACAAATTTTATTAAAATCGGTTTAGCCGTTTGGCAATGAAGTCGGTTTCTCAAGTTTTTTAAACTTATAATTATTTGATAGGAAGTCGGTTAAAAACACATTGGCATTGCACAACCCCGCATTTTTTCTACGTTTTCCGTACATCGTAGCTACGATGAGGTCGTCGATGAATTACTCAAGGAAATCATCCATTCTCTCTTCGAAAAGAAGCAATAAGATAAAATTGCAAAATGATCGAGATTGGCCCGAGAATTAGGCCCCTGGTGACGTGACGTTTCCTGCGGGACATGTATAGCTATGTATAGCTAGCTCACAACTAATTGAATGACAAAACCATTATAACAGATTCAAACCAGCCAAAATGGTGATCGGAATCGAAACTTTGATGATAGTTTTTGCAATATTAGCACTAAGTAGGTCCCTTACATTTATTTAGTAGGAATTGTTTGTCAATTAATTTCGTGAGATGATTTGACCCCCTTTCCCAAACGAACAATGGATCTCTATTACATTAAGCACTATCTTGTAGGACTTCTGAGAAGTCCTTCTACAACGTTCTACGAGATAGTACTCTTCTCTCCCCCTTGGTGAAGATGACGACATTTGGCTAGAACTTCTAGCCAAATGTCGCGACATCTTTTTTACCGTTCTAGCCTAGAACCCACCTTTTGAATTTTAAACTAACATGTTATATATACTTAGGTTAATCTCACGTGATAATTACCAATTGCGTATTTTTTGTGCAATTAATTCATTAATTGCGTTGGATTAAAAAAATGCACAATTTCTTAATTATTCTTATTTACCTACTGGGTGAGATTCAGCTTAACCCTTCGGCCCCTAAACGCCTCACGTAATGAATGGATGCTTCTCATAGGATGCTTGGTTGTTTCTCTCACTCAATCAATTTGGTTTAATAGGTAGGTAAGTAATACTACCTTACTCACCCGTGCTATCTAGCAGAGGTTACTGGAGTGATAATAGGGGGGCATAAATTTTAATTTTACACAAAAGGGGGCGCAATAACTTTGGTAGCCCTGGAATATAGTCATCAGAAAATGCGCGCTGCGCACCATTAACATAAACAAAGCTTCTCCAGTGGGAGCACTAGGTTGTTACAAAACCAGTAGGCCTACCATGAGCTCTGTCTGGCTCCGGTTTTGAGTCTGTGTGAGTGTTGACTAAATAAATCCTAAGTTAAAACATCACACACACAGTAAGTATAATGCACTGGTGAGCACTCACACTGACTCAAAACCAGAACCAGAGACAGAGCCAGACAGAGCTCATGGTAGGCCTACAGAAGCAAACAATGTCCAGTTTTGCATTGAGTTGTGTGAGTGAGAAACACAACACTTCATTGTCTGGGTAAAGGTACTTGCATAGTACTATCTTAAGTGTGGTATAAGTACTAGGTACTTCTAATTATTTATTTATGATTAAAATAAACATGTGAAAATGTTTTTTTGAACATTTTTGGTATTATTCATAGAATAATACATAAGGTATTATTCATAGAATAATACATAATGTATTATTCATAGAATAATACATAATTACCAAGTAATGCTTGTAGCCTTTTGTGTAGGTAGTACCTAATGAAGTACCAATTCAAAACGTTCCTGAATTCTGATCTGATCGTAGACATAAATACAACTACATTCTTGACGTCACTTATGGTTTTTTGTTGGGTTCAACATCACTAGCCCACCACTACAAGACGGTACAAATTGAAAAATGAATTGTGAATTGAATGGTTTTCCTGATCCACTACAATACAATTTTGGTCTAATTAATGTAGGAGTGAATTGGTATTATTTTTATTGTATTATTATTATTACTAGAGATGTTATCTTAACAGCTAGCCAAAAGGTGAATAGATATAGGTATTCTCAGTAAAATTAATTCATGAGAACTTTTGATCTATGTTTCAAAGTGTATTTGAAGATCCACATTAAGACACAACTCCAGCCGAATAAATTTGCCATTTCTGTCCTAAATTCATAGAAAATGGGCATTGACTAACTGAAATTGGTATCTAGTTTTGTCGTGGACTGTACATCTAGGTACCTACATTGTACAGTACAATACAACAGTAGTGTTCATACCAACACCATTGGATAAATCTTTTAGTGTTCTTTGCTGAAAACCTTTTACAATGTAATGAATGTATTTTACATTATACCTACCTACATTACCAAAATTAAGATAAGTTGTTATGAAGCATTGTAACAGGAATCAGATGCCAATTAAGAGTTGTAGGCATCTGATTCCTGAGAGTGCCTATCATTTCATAATGATGGAGTTTCATATCATATAAACCTTTAATAAGCTTGTTCTACCAGTTGTGTGGATTGTTCACTAGTATTCATACAAACTTGGAAAGTTTCTTTTGAATCCAAAGTAAAATCAATTTTATGCAAGTCTTGTGGCACCTCAGTAAAAAGAACAATTTTCCAGGAGTAAAATTTGATATTTGAATAAAAACAATGTCCTATTGTGTACCTACTCTTGCTCCTCGTCGAATAATAATTGCATGCATGAGAGTAAAGGTATATATCTGCATGCGTTTCCTTGCCTAGTGCGGTTGCGGCGGGCGGGGCGGCGGCCGCGGCGGCGGTCGCTGCGGCCGCCAGCAGCCAGAGCGCGGCGGCCGCCAGCTCGCGCGCGTGCCAAGCCATCGCTGCGCTAGTCCTGCAGGCTCGCCTCACCCAACATTCCCGACGCTGACGCCGCTTTCAAATCAACAAAAGCACACACAACGCAAGCTGCAACCGGCAACTCGATACCTCCACAGAAATACACCTTTAATCGAATTTTTTTGTGTGCGATGCAATATGCAATGCCGTTCGCATTCAGTTCAGTTTATTCTTTTTTCCAAAAAAAAAACAAACTTGCTCGATGCACAATTAGCAAATTCAAACGGCTGCAGCACGCATGTTTCACACAAAAATTAAGCGCAAACAATGCGCTACTATCTCTACAGATAATCTCGCTTTATTGTATTTTTCGAAAGTGATGAAGATTTATAATTTATGTATCGAAAATAGAATTTTCGTTATTTTCAGAACACCTTCTTTCCCTTTCCTAGCTGTACGCGCACGCGCTGTCGCGCTTCACCACAGACTGACTCACAGAGTACTTCAGTGTTGCCGTTTTTTATTTTGAGAAAATGCTAGAACTTGCTCCAAATAATGCTAAAAAATGCTATTTTAGTATTTAAAAATGCTAAAAAACATGCTAAAATCCTAATTTTGTTATTAACATTTCTGTGTACAATTTTTTGGTAGAACAGTAGCCTAACATGTTATTCTAGGCTCTAAAGTATCGCTAAGCACCAAATGTTAGCAAAATCCATCCAAAAGCCAATCCTTAAACTCGCCTATCTTCTCCCATTCCTCGCGATAATGTTGCCTAAATTTAGGAGGCATACTTTCACTTCACATTCACAAATCACATTGAATGAATTTATTCAAGAGTCAAGTGGGGTTCGGACGCGAAACGTTCGTTACGTAAAAACAATCAGAAACTAATTTCAGGGAAGTCCCTGATCCAGAGAGTTGCCATACCTCAATGAAAACCATAGATAAAAAATAATGTATCTGGTCGGTCTCTATTAAATAATCTTTTGACATTGACGTTTGATTTGAAATGCCAAAATATGCAATATGCAAAATGCAAAATTTATATGCTAAAGAGTCATGAAATATGCTAAATTTAGCACTAAAAATGCTAAAACGGCAACAGTGGAGTACTTTAATACATTGGCCTGTTCGAGTCACGTGGTAAAAACGAAAATAACGAAATTTTCGTTTTCAACCCATGTTCGGTTCGAAAGGAAAAGTGATCACTGTGATCGTTTTGAACAGTTTTCACCCCGGTTCGAGTTGGTTCCAAGTTATAATACGCTAAAAACGCTACCGATTTTTGCCACTTTTTACCCAGCTAGGTTGATGGGTAATTATTGTTTTTTGACATTTGTGTCAGTGACTTGAGATTGATTAGTTGTTGTGTTGCAAAATAATAAAAGTTAAAGATTTAAAGCAAATTAATTATTTTTACGACTGAGATGGACGGCGACTCTGTAACCCTACCCATATCCCTATATGCCTCAAACCGGGCTATCTATTACCGTACGAATGTCGTTTTCATACTAAGCAACTGGACTAGATCTTCGGCGTCTGAAAAATCCAAGGAAGACTCTGTCAAGAAGCCACTCACTGGTTCCACATGAAAATCAGCGTCACTACACTTCAAGGAGCGGCTTTAAGCTGAGTTGGGAACAGATTGTGTCTCACGCGTACATGGACCACGGTACGAACTGATTTGCGGCCCGTAAATTTTTGTGTCTACGTGTTGAGCAGGGTACTCTACCTACCTAGTGGATTATTACCTACTATGGGGACCTACACACTTACTTAGAATTCATTCCTTTGTTTTCCTAGGTCTCAATCTACCATTACGGTGGGTAAGCCTACTTGTTTGCCTACCTACCTGCTAGCTATCTTGTAAATTGTACCTACACTGATTTATTTGTCCTTTGGTTTGTGTGTGTTTCCAAAATAAATTCTTATCGTTCTTCTAATTATTTCTTTCAATGTTGTTAGTACTAGTGCTAAATTGGTATTCATGCTCGAACTCTTCCAAAATTGGAATGATGCGAAGTCGCAAATGTGTCGACACGACACAGAGTCACAGACACAACACACGCAGCTTCACAAGTGGTCAACTCCCATAATAGGTATATGTAAATGCGAAACTTACGATGTTTGGATGTAAGTGAGTGTTTGTGGCTCAATTATACTCTACCCTACCGACACCAACGCTGCATCATTAACAAAAACCCGCTGCCCGTGCCGCTCAACTCAAAATCAATCAAAACAAGATTGGCGCGCAAACACACCTGTCTCAAATATTTTGATAGTCGTGCGTCAAATGTCATTCCGTTCGAGACACTGTAGGCAAAAGTTTTGAAATTTTCGTTTCGTGCCAAAACGAACGACAACCATAGTGGATGTAATCGTTTTGTGCGTTCTTGGCAAAATGTGCAAAAAATACGTCGACTCGAACGGTCTACATGACTGACTGACCTAGACCGACCGAGTACCGTACCGAGTCCGATCCGAAGAGGCAGCCAGTGCTGCCAACTCGGATTTTGAAAAGGCGTAAACCACATTAGAAATTTACGCAGAATTAGTAAAATTTGCGTATGTAAAGTTCGTAGATCTACGTCTACGAACTTTTTTTCAGAATGAAATGAACAGGGTAGGGTAGGTAAAACTGAACTAAATGAGTGTTTTGTACAATTTATTCATTTTCAGGCAAATTAAATTTATACATTTTATTAAAAAAATTAATATGTTCTTGTGAAGGTTCGCGGTTTTTTTTAAGCCACTTTTCGTGAAAAGTAAGCCTGTTAGCGTTTCAGTAGAAAGTCTATTTCTGATATTAGTTTTCATCAAACTGATCGCAGAAAACAGCCGCTCGACATTGGCACTGCTATGTGGCAATGTTAACAAATTTTGTGCAAATAGGGCCAATAGAGGAAACATTTGAGACGAATCGTCTTTTTTTAGTTTTGAAATATAAGACGCATAAAAACGTCTGCTTTAATTTTCTGTTCCTCTTGAAATGGAATATTTGTATTTCATAGACTATCATTTCTACCACAGATCTTAGATAGATAGATAGATAAAGAATTTATTTGCCTAGAAAACACACACGAAACAAGGAATTACAAGAAAAATAAAAAAATCAAAACATAAGTAATTAAAACTAGAAATACAATGACAATATAAACTAAAAAACAATAAATGAAATGGTGTGCGTGTTACAGCTAGACAAAAAGGGAATATCTTACGAGCTGGCTGGCGATACGAGACGTTTCGTTTTACACAGTCACAGCTCTATGGAATGGAATGAGAACTTTGTTTATTTAGTGACTCAATGACGCAACGCAAGTGTTGGCGAAGCGAGTTTGCGCTAGTATATAACGGAACGTCCACTAACTTTTTTTTTGCGAATTTAAGGGAAATGATGCCCATTCAGCATTAATGAATGTTATTTTACAACATTGTACAATTTTATACAAAATACGTAGATTCTGGGACTGAAGTTCGTAGGTTTGCAGGGAAGGCCTTAAGTACGTAGATCTACGTAAAAAGACGTAGAGTTGGCAACGCTGGAGGCAGCATCAATCTAATTCTTTTTTTTTTTGGCATCGCATGTCAATGTCAAAAAAGAAAAACTGTCAAACAAAGACGAAAAATACCGGCGCTCTTATATTTACGCAATATTCACCACGGCATGTTTATCAAAACTTTTTTTTAATTTTTGATTGTACTTTCTGGGTTAAAGTTTTCTGTAATATTCCACTATCTTTCTTTATTCTTTCTTTGTAAGCTTAATTACGTTTAATCTCACTGCATTTATCTATCATCGAATTTTAATTAAAGCTTTCATCATTTTATAATAATAAGTTGATGATACACACTAGCAAACATTTAGCAAACATTTTTTTTACGGAACTCAAATCTTCTCCTACCTTGGCTTCAATTAAGTAAAAAAATAAAAAATGGGTGGTTCTTACGACAGGGATAGGGTGATGATGATGTTAGATTTCGTGACTCTAAGGCCCGTATTCTGAAACAGTGCTTAGGTCTGAGTCGAGCCTCAAGCACAGATTTTTGACACTTTTCAATGGAGAACTGTCATAAAATCTATGCTTGAGGCTCGACTCAGACTCAAGCGCTGTTTCGGAATACGGGCCTAAGATATTTTCGAATTACAGATACGCTAGTAGTTACTATGATGGCACGGTAACGTCACAGAATAGATAATAGTTAGTATCAAGCATCTTACGGCCGGCGTTTTTCGTGACTGTACTATACATATGTACCTATTATAGATTTTATGAACTAGCGGCCGCCCGCGGCAGGCTTTGCCCGCTTAGTAGTGGTCATTGCTAACATCCATCCTGTGGAATGTTTGTTTTATTTACCTGCATGATTTTGTAGATCTACTGCATTTAGTTAGGTATTATGAATAAGGTAGGCAAGGCACTGAGGGCTGGTTTCCGCAAGGTTTCTAGTTGGCCCTTTTTGCGTGGCGCTTGACACCAACGTGTTGCTCGAACTGTCACGCCGGTTTCCTCACGATGTTTTACTGGCATAGTGCACACACATTTTTCTACAGAAAAACTACTTGGTACACGACTGGATTTGAACCCATGACCTTATGCGGATCGGACGGCGGGTCCGCTACGTCTAGACCACCAGTGCTCTCTGCCAACGAGCTTACCTGATGGTGGATTCAGAGGAGCTGGTAATCATTATAATCATATATGTAGGTAGGCGTTCTGTGGGAAAATGGGACTTCTCAGCAAATAGGTGGGTTACTTATAGGTACTTAGGTAGGTAACTTATCATCATCATTATTGTTATTATTAAAAGCCTGTTGTGTCCCACTGCAGAGCAAAGGCCTCCCTCCCTTCTCTCCATTCATCTCTTGTTTGGGCTACTGTGGATCATCATCATTATTATAAATTGTACAGATTTGTATTTTTGTAACGAATAAACTCAAAAACTACTGGACTGATAAACTTCTTTTGCCACTATAATGCTGAATTATCCCCGAATAACATAGTTACATTATACCTAGTTCGAGCAAATGAAACCTACAGGAAATGAGTCTCTTTCACCAATAACTCTGCATTTGCAGTTCAGTAACTACTGAGTAGTTCGACTGGTGGGTGGTACAAGACAAAGGAAATGAAATATATTTATTTGCAAGAAGTATGGTACAACTATTAGATTATAGGGTATGTAAAAAAGCGTATACATATACTTTGTCGGAGAACAATATACAAAATTCAAACAAAAAGTAGAAAATATAAGTTTAATTAAAATGAATCAGTGTGTCAGAATAATAACAATAATCAATTCAGAATAATAATTCATAAAGAAAATAGAAAATAATTTATATGAAATCTTTAACGCTATGAAAACATTGATACAACATTGAAGATATCTTTAGTAGGTAGTTACTTCATCACGCACATCTACCTAATTATACTTCATTCACAATCTGACTTCACACACTTTTGGCAGGGTTTTAAACACACATCACAAACCCACTAAAGTCTGGTCTACCACTTTCTAGCGCTAAGTTTGACACACATCTTCAGCCCACTGAAGATTAAAGCCCACGAGGTGTCTGGCATGTGGCAGAAGTGTCCAGCCCTGAAGAATTAAAAGTTCTTCTCATTAGTGATGACTGCCCAGTTCTATTGCGTAGGAGTTGCTTAGGAGCGGTTGGTTCCCAACGCTGCTGGAGGCATTGGAGTCGTCTGTGCTGTAGGAAATGGTAAATACTCTTCAGATGATAATAATAAGACAGATCATTAATTACCGATGCTGTTGCAGCCATCGCATTTCTGTCCTATTTATTATTCCGGTGGATTTTATTTCGTAAATAGTAGCTCGCATCTCGAAATAGCCTAGCAAGAATTATAGAACAGTAGCAAGCAGAAGCAAGCATGACATTGACCTCTTGACATTTGACAGTTGAGATGTCAGATTTGACAATTGAAATATAAGATTTACGCACACAAATGTAGATATACATACGTATACGCACACATAAACCATAGAAATCTGCTTCTTCTTTTTTCGTGAAAATAAGATCGGCCGAAAAATACAAAGTTGTGGATTTACGAGACGTTGAAACTGATATAGCTTGATCTTTGATATTTTACTCGAAATTATAAATTCATCGTCCACCAATTGAATTTTATCATTGAGTAGGTAAGAGCTTTTATTAAAAAAAGAAAAAAAATACTTGTAAAATTCAGTTATGTAATGTAATAAAATAGGTTATGTTTATGTTGTGAAGTTTCTCGACTATTGTTTTAAATAATTCAGCCATGGGCGGGCACGAGCACGGGCCGCCTTACGTGATCCCCAAGTACACCGCCTTCAGCCACAAGGGCATCCCCCAGCTGGAGGAGCTGGAGAAGGCGCTCGGCGAGAAGGGCTTGCGGGACCCGTGGATCAGGTAGGCGGGTGACGTGCTGTTATCAGTCAGCATCTGTTCTAAGCTCTTACTACAATGTTGTTTGTTTCGGGGTGAAGAAACGAAGCTTGGCGGTACAACCCTGGGTTCGGCTCGAAATGGCAGCGCGCTCGGAAGACGTTCTTCCGCGGCTTGCCGCTGGGGCTCGGCCTGGCGGTGCTCACCGTCGTCGCGGAGCGCACCCTCGGCGGGGACTCACACGGACACGGGGATGGACATTAAGCACTCCTTCATCGGAGGGGTCTAAGAGATTGTGCAGGGGGCCTGTGCTACATCATTGTTTTATTTAAATTCCTAATGTAATAATTTTCCCAATAAAAAACTAGTAATGAGAAGTTATTTGTAGTAGTCTGCTATCTCTGTAGGTTCAACTTCATGGATGGGTTAATTTAAATTAAATAAAACATATTTTTTCTTAAACATACCGAAATAACATTTATTTCTTGCTTATGTAGAAGGTAACATCCTACTGATGGACTAGAACCAATGATTTGTCTAGATTTCTCTTACCTACCAATAATATGCTACCATGTTTCACATGAAACATAAAATAAATGCAAAAATAATAACACTTACACTTACAGATTTTCATTGAAAACTGTCAAATATTCGTCGCTTGAGACGTGCTTAAATCTGAGTTGCGTTTCAGTATTCGGGGGTCAGTTCTTCATTTACATTACAAACACTTATTATACTTACTCGCTACAAGCTTCACTGGCACCTGAACAGCTACACTCGTCTAGTTATAAGTTGTTTCAAAGTTATCTTTGTGATATAACTGAATAAGCGATCTTGACTTCGACTTTAATGTGCTGATAACTTTAATGTACTCAATGACAGACTTATTATGTACTGTTCCAAATATTTACCCCCCAAGCGTCATCCCTTGGCTGAATGGTGCTGTAGAGATTCTCATCATAGTCACAAACAGAGTGACTTCACCCACTGCTGGGCATAGAGCTCTCTTCGTTTGTGCCGTTTACCACAAACCTGTGGCGCTCAGATTCTACTAGTAGTTTAATAGAGAAGAGAAAGCACAGGCTTGTTGTTTGAGTAATGGAATGGGCTATATTGTTGACAAGTAGAAGTAAGTGCGGTGTGTATCTCTGTAGGTTAGGCGGGCTGGGCGCTGGGGTAAGGCGCTAGGCACTAGGTGGGGCGCGCCTTCAGCTCGTCGAAGCAGGCGCGCAGGTAGATGCACGGCTTCTTGTTGGAGTTGTAGTGCTCGTAGCCCTGAACAACAACACAACAATCATATGTATAGACAACAATCATACAGACAACACATTATACTGATCATTACATCACAATTAGGGATGCTTTTACATTGCTACCATTCACTAAAAGTCCTGCACTGATGGTCTAGTGGTAGCGGCTCCGCCTTTCGATCTTAAGTTCGTTGGTTCAAATCCAGTTGTTCTATCGAAAAATGTATGTGCTTATGCCAGTACTCTCAAAACAGTGAAGGAAAGCTAGTGAGGAAACTGGTCGTAGAACCTAAAAAAGTTCGAGCAAGACGTCTCAAGCGTCACGTAAAAAGAGCCCGCGAGCGGCCTACTTGCGGAAACCAGTCCGCACATCATGTGCGGATGTGCCCCAAAGTCCTCCCCTATTAGAAGGAGTAAGCTTGCTGGGGCGAGGTCAGCGCGGTGCAGAGGGATCATGCACTCCAGTTTTTCTGTGGGCGTAGCGACCGGCGCTGAGTGGCACATAGTGTGTAGTAGTGCAGGATGAGTGCGGGTACCTTGGACCAGTCGTATCCGGCGGCGTAGGCGAAGATCTGCCCGTTGTGGTTGAAGGCGCACTTGGTGAGCGGCTGGTCGAGCGTGTCGGAGCTCTTGAGCTTGGTGCGCGCGTCCTTGTCCCAGAAGGAGTAGGAGCCGTCCGAGCCCACCGTGGCCAGCGTGCCGTGCACCGGGTGGAACGCTATGTCGTTCACCGCGTATATGTCCTGAAGCACACGGTACACAATACACTAGACAGCAGACAGGAGATCATGCACCGTTTGGAGGGCAGCCGATGTCGCCACTTTTACATTACCACTATTATATTTCAAATATTACTAAATATGAGGATTCTAACAAAAATGAAGGAAGGAAGATGTTAACAAAGTATTTTCATGTTTTATATTGACGCTGAACTTGTTCGGAAAGTATAATTCTTGCGATGCTACAAGGCATTTTTCATTCCGAAAAAACTGTTGAATTTGTATGGAGAAAAAAGCATTATGCTCATGAATTTTGGCGACACTTTTCAGCCACATGGCCGTTCTACTTCGTTCTGTGGTCCTGCGTCAGTGCACGCATTACTAGACAGACCTCTCAGCTCAGTTGGTATTAGCTCTGCCTTCTGGGCTGTGGGTCGTGGGTTCGATTCCCACTGAGAACTAATATTTGTGTGATGAATGCAGATGTTTGTTCTCTGTTTGAGTGTTATATTGGGTAGTGGTATTGCAGGATGGTACCTGGTAGCCGCCGGCGGTGGGCGTGGAGCGATGGCACTTGAAGGTGAAGTTGTCCTTGGGGTTGGGCGGGTTCACGTACTGGATGGCGACGCGGCCCTCCACGCTGCCGAGCGCGAACCCCGTCGGCTGCTTCGTCTTCTTGTCGCGGAACACCGCGATGCAGCGGTGTTGGTGCTGTAACACACACACACACACACACGCTTTATACAACCATCCACTCATATTATATATGTTTTGCGCAGAAATGGGCCACATTAATAATTTATGACGTCAGTCCAATCTTTCAGTGTGCAGGTGTTGGGACACTGGGCAAGACAACAAATGAGGCATAAACTGTGCGGCTCCCTATTTGACTAAAGTATGCCTGCAGCGGCACACCTGGCTCCGAAGTCTGTTCAGAGACTTCCAGGTTGACCATGGGAGTTGGTTACATGCTGGAAGTTCTTCTGCCGGCATAACATAATCATAAGGGGATTTGTTTAGGCCACAGTCTCTTACGTATCTCACTAGGATCCTTCTCTGTCAGTGCCTTGGCTGACTGGAGAATGAAAGAAATGAATATAATATAGTTTGGAGGTATGGTACCTTGAGCGGAGACTCGACGCGCTTGAACTCGGCCGGTTTGTTCTCCAACGTGTACAAGTTGATGCCGCGGTCTGCCATACCCACCACTCCCATCGGGTAGTCCTGCCAACACACACATTACACTTATACCATACCTAGCCTTTTTTTATTTTTTGCGCTGGGATAAATGCATTACGCATCTTTCATAATGGAGAAATAGAGGAGGGGGGGTATGTGGAGCTCCGCGGCCGTAAAGGCCGGTATACCCACTAAACAACCGATGGGACGCGGAGAGGATCTGGGTAACGGGCAGAGGAGCCTTTACATCCAGTCCCCCGCCGAAGACTCCCTCCCGCACTACTCCCTCCCACGGGAAACAGTTGAACACATTTAACATTTTTATTTTTACACCAAATTCAACCCTCTTATCATGTCACTGGTTCTTTCGAACCAAGTATGGTGAAGGTATTTAAAACCCGTGCATTTGACACATAATTACCCCTCACAGACCATTCTAATTAATTAATTAATTAATAATAGTAGGTTGTATGATATGCCATATTTCGAACGATGTTTCCCTTTACCATTTAATTTTGAGAGTAGGTACTGGCATAGTGCACATAAACTTTTTTGTACAAAAAACTAATTGGAACTGACAACCATAAGATAGGTCATTGGTTCTAAAATACTGTAATCCCATAATACACTGAACAGTTACTTGTGTAAAGCCTTTAAACATAGATTCTTGATACATGTGCTGTACTCGGTACTCACCACATCTGCACAGTAACATCTCTCGGAGAGGCTCATACTCATGATGGGCACGGGGCTGCGAGTGTCCCAGAACTGGAACCATTATTTAAAACTCATTCAACATTGTTAATCCTAATTTACATGACATTATGTTGCGTACAGTATCTTTTTAGGGTTCCGTAGCCAAATGGCAAAAACGGAACCCTTATAGATTCGTCATGTCTGTCTGTCTGTCTGTCTGTCTGTCTGTCCGGCCGAGTCACAGCCATTTTTCTCCGAAACCATAAGAGCTAGACTGATGAAACTTGGTGAGTAGATGTATTCTGTAAACCGCATTTAGGTTTTTACACAAAAATAGAAAAAAAACTATAAATTTTGGGGGTCCCCATACTTGAAACTGAAACTCAAAAATGTTTTTTTCATCGAACCCATACGTGTGGGGTATCTATGGATAGGTCTTTAAAAGTTATGTTGAGGTTTCTAATATAGTTTTTTTCTAAAACTATAAATTTTGGGGGTCCCCATACTTGAAACTGAAACTCAAAAATTTTTTTTTCATCGAACCCATACTTGTGGGGTATCTATGGATAGGTCTTCAAAAATGATGTTGAGGTTTCTAATATAGTTTTTTTCTAAACTGAATAGTTTGCGCGAGAGACACTTCCAAAGTGGAAAAAAGTTGGTCCCCCCCCCTCTAACTTCTAAAATAAGAGAATGATAAATCCAAAAAAAATATATGTTATACATTACTATGCAAACTTCCAACGATATTTGGTTTGAACGAGATCTACTCAGTAGTTTTTTTTTATACGTCATAAATCGTAAACCGCAATTTACCTTTCGACGAACTACAAAAACCTTTATATTATGTTAATTGATGCTACGGAACCCTTCATGGGCGAGTCCGACTCGCACTTGGCTGCTTTTTCTTTTAGTGTCCTTGTATTTTATTGGGTTATGGGTGCTTAAGGTGCGGTAAGTACGCGTATAAATGGATACACATAGTTAGTACGGCAGCGGCGGCGGGGAGTGCGCGCCGAACCGAACCGATCCATTCAAGTCACGTCCGAAAAGGCACCATACATTAACACTCCAAGGTCTCCAACTACCACTCCATAAGGGGCAGTACCTCGACACCAACAAGCTACGATAAAGCGTAGTCGTAGTTAAGACTATGGTTACCATTTAACATCAGGTGAGCCATAATATGCTTGTCCATCAGCTAGTTGTATAATATATTGTATAAAATAATGCTGACCTCACATGATGTGCAATAACGGCCAGAGGATGATGATCTTATCTCTGTTCGGTCTTTGTAGTTAGAACAAGCATTGCTTAGTTTAGGGCAGGGATTCCCAAACTATTTTGGACAAGTGACCCCTTTTCCAAAATGAACAGTTTCCTCCGACCCCCATGGCCAAATTACCTACTTTTAAGATCAACCCCCTTATTCGCAATGGTCCGCTAACTTAAAACAGCTGCTGCATTGTGTTATTTTTCATAGGTCTCTCTACATTTAGGTCAATAGAAGAAGACAGAGTGAGAAT
Organism: Thera britannica; assembly: GCA_939531255.2. NCBI lineage: Eukaryota > Metazoa > Arthropoda > Insecta > Lepidoptera > Geometridae > Thera > Thera britannica. The sequence continues at coordinate 12,062,305 of OW618042.2, read as the reverse complement.
TAGCAATGCTTTAAGTCAGCAGACTATTATCAATAAGGGGGCGTATCTTTAGTTTTTTCCTATTGATACAAAATACCTAGGTACTAAGGTACCAATTGGAAAACTTTGCACTTGGTTAGGTGATTAAAGTTGACTCCATTTTCTCATCAAAATTTAACAAAATAAACGTACGTTGTACGAACTTGAGACTTTACATTACTACAACAGTGCTATTCCCAACAAAAATATTAATTATTCTTAGTACACGTAACACAACATAAACAATACAGTACCTACATACCTAACTTAAAGTTTGAAATAAGAACTTGTGTTAATTTAATAGGGGTCGATTGTTAGACCTCGTCGACCCCCAAAATCAGTTTTCGTTTATGTCGACCCCTAGGAAACCAATATCGACCCCAAGGGGTCGATATCGACCACTTTGGGAATCCCTGGTTTAGGGCTATGTGAATAGATTTTACGTCAAAAGAATAAGCAAGAAAACAACAGCTGGGATCCTCCTCATCTTACTATATGTAATGTGTGTACGTACCTTGAGAGCCTTGTCCCATCCTGCAGTCATAAGGCAATTGTAATTGGAAGCTTTCACCCAGTGGCACGTCTTGATGGCCAGGTCATGTGCCGCTACCTGTTATATAACAACCATTAAAGATTTACTATCATACTGATATTGATCAAATAACATTGCTAAAGTATTGATAGATTGCACTTGCCTGTACTGTTTGGTTGGACGCTAGGTCCCAGCATTTCACACTCTTGTCGGCTGATGCCATGAACACTTTGGTGCCGTCCTAGAAGATAAGCATGGTTGATGCACATCATAGTTTGATTCAGAGATCAGAAATGAGGATAATTCAGTAGAAGAACCAAGGTCACCGACATAGCTCGTAGACTTAGTAAGTTGAAGTGGCAATGGGCAGGCCATATAGCTCGAAGAACCGACTACCATTGGGGAGTAAAGGTTCTTGAATGGCGACAACGAACCGGAAGACGAAGCGCAGGACGCCCACCCACCAGATGGGTCGACGACTTTATTAAGATCGCGGGAAGTCGATGGATGGAAAGGGCTCAGAATCGTTCTTCCTGGAAATGTGTAGGGGACGCCTATGTCCAGTAGTGGACTACTTTAGGCTGATGATTATAGTTTGATTAGTTAATCTCGGCATGCATAGCCGCCATACTCACATCGTGCCAGGACACATCGAGGATAGGTCCGTCCATGCCCTGCACGGCTTTGGGCACAGTCTTGCCCGAGGCCTCCACTTCCCAGCATCTCACCTGTAAGCAATACAATTACATTATATTTTATTAACCGACTTCCAATCAAAAAGGAGGAGGCTCTCAATTCGGTTGTATTTTTTTTTTTTTTTTTTTTTTTTTTTATGTTTGTTATCGCATAACTTCGTCATTTGTGAGCCGATTTGAAAAATTATTTTTTTATCTGAAAGGTACTGCTTCCAGATTGGTCCCATTTTAATTTTATTAAAATCGGTGTTGCCATTTTTTTTTAATAATTTTTTTAATGTTTGTAACTGCTTGCATCCGTCATTTATGAACCGATTTAGAAAATTTTTTTTTTTATTTGGTAATTCTTACGTCCAGATTGTCCCAAACAAATTTGATTAAAATCGGTTTAGCCGTTTGACAATGAAGTCGGTTTCTCAAGTTTTTTAAACTTATAATTATTTTCATCACTTAATGCTTTTGTATTTTTGTGTGTTGTTTTGTGACGTTAAATAAATATTTTCCATTTCTATTTCTAGATACATGACATAGACTGCAGATAGTCCACACTCACACACACAGTCTAATGCCTTTTGAATAGATGTAGGCTTGTGACATCCAAAATAAGGGGTCAGATACACACAATAGATACTACACCAATTAGAGAAAACAAGAATCCTTACAGTATACCTAGGTTTCCTGTTTTTTTACATAATATACTACAGACTACAGTAACGTTTGATGTAGAATGTTTGTATGCAAACCTGTGGTACTTAACCTAAAAACCGCTTTCTTTTCATTCTGCATGCCTTGCAATGCAAGGAAATCTTATATCAATATTTATCACTAACAATGATTTCTTATACTTAACCACCAAAAGGAGATTTGGGATTTTAAGGTAAGTAAGTTAAGTTTGTTTACAAACATTATACATTGAATCTGTCTAGAGTTTAAAGAAACCATTAGTGTTTGTTGTGTTTAGTCTAGCTAGTGCATGCGCAGTAGTAATAAAGCCGGTGAGTGCAGTGCTATAGAGAAGGCTGTACCCTGCAGTCCCAGCTGCCGGCGATGAGGAAGTTTTGCGGCACGGTGGGCGGAGAGAACTCCAGCGCCGACACCGTGTCCTCGGGCGGAGACGCCACCTCCAGGTCCTTGTTGGGGTTGCTGCCCGCGCTGCTGATCTGGTTGAACATCTTAACCAACACAACCACACCTAACGGTTCCGGGTTCACTCACTGATGAACACTCTACTCTTGCATCTAATCACCACTACTACACTATTAACCACACCAATACCACAGTATCGAAGATAAGTGACCACACCTAATAATAATATTGTACAAAAGGAACAAACAACTGATAAATTAATTTTTAATTTATTTCGGAAAAAAGTTTTTTTTTTTTTTGTGCTGGCGTGGATTCAAAGTTTTTCCGCCAAGTCCTTTAAGCACAGAACACATATACTCAAGAGGCCTATAAGTTTATCAGATTTTTTTGCCACTTCATTCACTCATGTTTGTTTTTGATTGACACGCACTTTAAAATTTTAATATTTTAATTCTGTTTTTGCAATCACAATTGTTTTCACAGAGTTTCCACAGTGTTGACCACAGATCTGCATCCGAAAAAAAGGTAATGATTAGTGTTTCCAGTGATAGATAGTCAAATGTTATCTAAACTGTTTAGTGTCACTTTATTTATATTGATTCACAACTCTTCGTCATACCTTTTTTTTTTTTTTTTTTTATACAACTTAGTTGACAAACAAGCATACGGCCCACCTGATGGGAAGCGGTTACCGTAGCCTATGGACACCTGCAATACCAGAGGCATCACAAGCGCGTTGCCGACCCATTAAAACTTTTAAAACGCCCTTTTGAAGAACCCTACCTAACTAGAACCTAACTAGATTTTAGTTGTAATGACTATTGCGATAGTAACTAAAATCTATCTAGTATGTAAATTAAAAAATGAACCACCCTTCATACTTTTATTTTAATTTTTGAACACCAACTTAATAACCACCACTACATTTCGAAAAGATAGTGCATAAACTGCAAACAGAGTCAAGTGTTATCACAACTTTAAAGGTGAAGACAACATGGCTTATACCAGGCTTAGGACTGGCTGCACTATGATATTTTTATACCAAAGCAATTTGTAGATATTAGGTAATCTAAAGATACTATTTCCTATATACTTATTTTTCTTAGATACTTCTAATAAACGAAATCGTATAAATAAGTATACTAGTAGCCATCAGATGTGACCGTCCGCCATTATACCTATTTTAGTTTATTCGTATTCCGAATACGAATAAACTGAAATAGGTATATTGGCGGACGGTCACGAATACAGTACCTATTCGTATGAATCATCTTATATTCTAAATCTAAAGCTCTTTCTATAATGTCCGGATGCCCCTTTTCAAAAACCAAGGTGGCAAGGCAACACTGCCAACATCAGCCAGCTGATTGGCATGACAAAAGATAACATACTTAAAGACCGTTCGAGTCGACGTATATTTTGCACATTTTGCCAAGAACGCACAAAACGATTACATCCACTATGGTTGTCGTTCGTTTTGGCACGAAACGAAAATTTCAAAACTTTTGCCTACAGTGTCTCGAACGGGATGACATTTGACGCACGACTATCAAAATATTTGAGACAGGTGTGTTTGCGCGCCAATCTTGTTTTGATTGATTTTGAGTTGAGCGGCACGGGCAGCGGGTTTTTGTTAATGATGCAGCGTTGGTGTCGGTAGGGTAGAGTATAATTGAGCCACAAACACTCACTTACATCCAAACATCGTAAGTTTCGCTTTTACATATATTATGGAAGTTGGGGAGGCCACTTGTTAAGCTGCGTGTGTTGTGTCTGTGTCGAAACATTTGCGTCTTCGCATCATTCCAATTTTGGAAGAGTTCGAGCATGAATACCAATTTAGCACTAGTACTAACAACATTGAAAGATATAATTAGAAGAACGATAAGAATTTATTTTGAAAACACACACAAACCAAAGGACAAATTTGTTTATTTGTTTATTTATTAGAGGTTTGTGTGTAGGTCCCCATTGTAGGTAATAATCCATTATGTAGGTAGAGTGGGTACTCTACCTACATAATGGATTATTACCATGCTCAACACGTAGACACAAAAATTTACGGGCTGCAAATCAGTTCGTACCGTGGTCCATGTACCCGTGAGACACAATCTGTTCCCAACTCAGCTGATTTTCTGTGTGGCTTCTTGACAGAGTCTTCCTTGGATTTTTCAGACGCCGAAGATCTAGTCCAGTTGCTTAGTATGAAAACGACATTCGTACGGTGATAGATAGCCCGGTTTGAGCCATTTATGGATATGGGTAGGGATACAGAGTCCCCGTGTTCTCCATCTCAGTCGTAAAAATAATTAATTTGCTTTAAATCTTTAACTTTTATTATTTTACAACACAATAACTAATCAATCTCAACTCAAGTCACTGACACAAATGTCAAAAAACAATAATTTTTACCCATCGACCTAGCTGGGTAAAAAGTGGCAAAAATCGGTAGCGTTTTTAGCGTTTTTATCCAACTCGAACCGGGGTGAAAACTGTTCAAAACGATCACAGTGATCACTTTTCTTTCGAACCGAACATGGGTTGAAAACGAAAATTTCGTTATTTTCGTTTTTACCATGTGACTCGAACAGACCATTTGTATCTCTACTCTAACTAGTCTGTGGAATTGGAATGTGGATCTGTGGATAAATGGTGGATAACATCAGGGGGGGTACGCTTAAAAAAACCTTAAATTTTGTAGACGACAGCGCCAACTGGTGCCAAGGTGACAAACTAAACAGCAGCCATTTTGTGACGTCATGACAGGACGGAGATGGGTGAATGTCGGATAATTCAACTTCATTCATTTCATTCATTGTCTACCCTCTTTTATTCTGCCTTTTGGATTTGATGTTATTGTGCTTTATTTCGAGGTTATTTGTTAGTCACAAGTAATATTTGTTGAGTTTTGTTAACGATTTGTTACAACATGAGTCAATTTCGAAAAAGATATTTGTTTTTGGTTGTTACTTCCTAGGTATGTACCTACCTACTTTTCATCTCATCATCTTTTATCTCTTCATATTTTTACTATGTACAGTACCTAAATTAAGATTTAAATCTTTTATTGATTACAATTTCTTGAATAAGTTATCCAGAGAACTAGAGCGGGCCAAAGTTTTTCAATATAGTCTTGTTCAAAGTTTTGTTTAATAAAATATGGCACAATGTGCAAGCCCACACACAAAGTACCTATGCTGATAATAAGATAGCATTTTTGTATTTTAGGTCTGCAGCAATCCTCGACTACCTTCATGGAAACAGACCATAGCTATTCTTATCCGATGAGACATGGTTTCCAATCAATGGACATAACAAATTTACCGGGTCCCTCCAGGGTGATGATGGACATCACAAATTTACCTGTTTCATCAAGTCTTGCAGTTGAGTCACCAGAGTCTTGCAGTTGGTGTAGATCGGTAAATAGAATATTAGAAGTTAAAATGAATTATGATGGAGATGATGCAGTCAAAATAGTGGCACAAGAATATTACAACAAGCATCCAACACTAAAGAAATAAATATACAAAACAAAAAGCTATTTTATATTTTTCCTTTAGTAATAAGGCTCCTACGTTTAAAATCCTAGGTTGTGGCATTTTTCTTTAAGATTGTAGATGTTTATTGATATTTTTATCACTTGCTTGTACAGGGCTATTGAGATCTATTGGTATATATATTTTAAATCTACAATTGGAATTTTTCATTGAGAATTTTAATAGATTTCAGTGACATTTAGTCACCAGTGTAAAAATCGCACCCCAGGAATCTATAAATACGTAATATACGTATAGCTGTTCAGGTATATAGCTGTATAGCTAGCGTAGCATAGGTATACTATATATTTATATACCTGCATAGCCATAACTATACATCTACAGTTGTTAGCTTTAGTTCCTCTTCCAGGCACCAGGTTGCAGCACTTTCCATAGATGCCATTAAAACGATAGAGTTGCCACTCTTTCCCTCCATAACTATACTCTTTGGATAACATCGCCGACGCCGTTTATTACAACAAGGTTTTTGTTTATTTTACGAAATAGAATAGAAATAATTAAATAACTGTTTCCCTAAACTCTATAAAATAATTTGTTGACTTTATTACAATGATTAGCTTATAAAACTATTATTCGACCCGTCGATGAAAAAATAAGGACTCCCACTCATAGTCAACAAATAAAATCAATCACAATGAGTGCCAGCAATTTAGAGTACACCGCGATCAAAGACCTGAAGGCGGGAATGAAGAACATCAACGCGGTGTTCATCGTGCTGGACGTGGGGCCGCCCACGCTCACCAAGGAGGCGCGCGAGGTATCACTCATTAAAGCTCTAGTCTAGCTACGTCACAGTACACCTTCAGCCTACTAATCTCTTTGAAGTGAAAACTTTGGGCCGGCTTGAATATGTTTTGAGGTGGGAAAACCGACACCTCTTTGGCAAAGAACGACTAACTTCGCTTAAAGTCGGAGGGCGGGATAATTATTGAAGTTTCGCCTTTGACGGAATTCCCGGAGTGCCACCATAAGTTTATCTGATATTGATTGGTGACCATCGCTAACAACATGGCTTTTGCCTCGCAATTTACGCATCTCAGGAGCGTGCCCTTACGATGCACTGCTTTAATTCCATCAATTTGAGGGATGCAGATGTTAAGTCGCTTGGGACAGTAATTTCACCCACTTTTTCAACTTCACTTTCCCTGCTGCTTGTTGGCTGAAATGAAGATGGTGGTAGTACTTAAAGAGCCACCTCCCTCTACTACCACAGTATTTTACTTTTACTTTTGCGATCAAAGCACATACTGTCAGGGTGTTAAAACAAAATAGTAATGAGTATGTCGTTTAGGTGCGGACCCTGCGCGTGGCGGACGCCTCGGCCTGCGTGAACCTGTCGGTGTGGGACGCGCCGGGCGCGCTGCTGGCGCCGGGGGACGTGGTGCGCCTGCTGCGCGGGTACGCGGCCCCCTGGCGCGCCGCGCTCACGCTCTACTCCGGCAAGAGCGGCGAGATACAGAAGGTATCTAGTGTGCTCTGTCGGGGTGGGACGCGCCTAGGGTTACCATTATGTTAATAGAGAGATGCCTGTCTATGGTACCTAAACTGCCTGATTTTTCAGAAAAATGCCTGTTTAAAGCAAAACGCTGTAGGTAATAAGTAAAAGCCAACAGATAATAATGCAAAAGGATATTTATTACTGATATTTGTCAGAGGACATTATTTTTAATAGTTTTTTCTTTTCTCAACACATAAACGTAAAAATCTTCACAAGATACAGTTTTGCAATTTTCCTGAGTAATCAATATTGCTTTTACTGATTCAATTGTCAGCCGATTTCTTTCTTTACTGCTGGGCGTTGACGAGAGAAAACATACGTTCAACGTTCGCATTGTGTGCCAAAATAGAGAACACAAACTGGCAGATTTTCACAAATTCTGTAATGTCACCATTCAATTCCCTACTTTTGAGAAAATTTCACTACTGTGTAGTTAAGCTTTCAGTAAAAAATATGTTATCTGAACTTCTACAATATTCTTTTAGAACTTCGTATTCGTCAAACAGCAACGTCGTCAACACTGATATTCAGCTAAGAGATAAATTCTACAGATGAAGTTAAACCAGAACTTGAGAAACTTTTCATTTCTTTTTGTAAAATCATCCACTGGAAGGAAGAGAAATCGTCGATATTTTTTATCCATTTTTCCAATCTCGCGAAATTTAAAAATGCCTGTTTCAGACCAATGCCGGCCGCACGCCTGTCTAAATCTTAAAATGCCTGTCAAATGCGGCAAACGCCTGTCATATGGTAACCCTAGACGCGCCGGCCCGGGGGGGGAGACTCACCAGCTATACCTCTCATTCTTACTTCATTTATGCTCTCTACCCTTTGCGTGTAGCAAAGCAAGCCCCACAGATGACCAAGGAGCTCTACAAGGACGATTCTTAACTATACAATTTGTATCGGCAGGTGGACGAGTTCTGCATGCTGTTCAACGAGCAAATAAACATGTCGGAGCTGCAGCCGGCGCCGGGTGGCGTGCCCGCCAGCGCGCCGCCCGCGCCCGCGCCCGCGCCCGGCGGGGGAGGGGGCGGGGGCGGGGGAGGGGGGTACAGCCACGACGGCAACAAGCAGACGCACAAGAGCTACGTGCGCGGCCGCGGGGGACAACACGCGCGCGCCGCCTCGCGACGGTAGAGGGGGGGGGAGTGGCAGTGAAGCGGACATGGGGGGGGTCTCAGTGAAGCGTGAATGGGGAGGGGGGGAGGTTTCAGTGAAGCGTGAATGGGAGGGTCTCAGTGAAGCGTGAATGACTTGAGCAGCCTCTATGAATGGACACTCGATGCGTGGGTGCTGCGAAGTAGACAGTGCTGTGCCGCAATGAGACAGGTGATGCAGAATAATACTGTGGATGGACTAAGACTACTATTTATAGGTTAATTCATAATTATTATAAGCGAGTGGTGGCATGAGAGGGACAGATATTCCAGTCTTATCCTGTGTTTTTTTTTACGCAACTGGCTAATAAAACAACCATCGCTTAAAAGAAAGCATTGCTTCATAGGTCACGCCCGTCAGGAACGTGGCCTACGATGCACTGCCCTGCGTCGTTTGTGCTATGATATAATGTATAAACTTGTATTTACAATACAATAGTTTTTATAACAAACAATAAAAAAAACTGCCACAATTTACAGTTCTTTTAATGTATTGGTTTCTGGAAGGGGGAGTGTTTGGGCACCTTCTACCGTACTGGGAGGGAATTGCAATAAAACAAATTAACCCTTGAACTAGGTAGCTATGCTCATATAACACAGGCTTCGACATCATTGAAAATTTGAAAATGTAGAACGTTACGTTAGCGCGTTCTAGGAACGTTACAAATTTACTAACGCCCTCTAGTTGTAATTTATGAACTAATTTAACTCTGAAGATTAAACAGGGGGTGGTCTCCCGTGAACGACAATAGTATGACCCTTCTCCCCGCTAGTACCGACCCTATAGTACCGTACCCGTACACTGTATGTACGTACAGAAATAAGTTTTTTTTTTCATGATATCAGCCATTCTCGATCCGTGACCTTTCACAAGGAAGAGCTTTCTTTAATCGCTATTAGGTAGGTACTTAGTTATGAATGTGTTAGTTAGGTGGCCCTACGGAGCCGGTATAGTAGGTACGTAGCGGTATGGAGGTATAGTACCATCGATAGGTCAAATGTTAAGTGGAAAGAGGTGTGCGCTCACTTACATTATCATATTAGGTATCGTGATGTCCGTTCGTACTAGTCCGTAGTGCACGTGGGTTCCTAGAGAAGCGCGTGCGTCAGGTCACGTTGCCAAATGTTAGATGTCGCCACTTCTAAATGTTAGAGTCACTCACAAGCTCCCAATACGGAGAAGCTAATCTCTAAATCCGGAATGGGGCGGCCTTGGACGCTGTGTCACGGCCATAATGAATCCTCCCGACTCTGACCTTGTCATCGCTGACCTCTGACCTTCTCCACATTCCTCCCACGCGCGGGTAAGTGGTGACACTAGGACGAGTACCCTCGGCTAACACTCATGTAGTACTTGTCTATTAGAATCTGTCAAAAATGAAACACTTGATTCATAATTTTATTGATTTAATAGTGTTTAATAAATCACAAAGACTTTTATTATGTCCCAAAAGTTAAGAGCCGAGCGGATTTTGAAACCGCGACCTTCCCCTTGGTACGGGACTGCGTTGACCGCTGCACAAAATGCTTAATAACTTATTAGCTTTTGGGACATCATAAAAATCTTACTTGATTCATAATTTTCGGACAAAATGAAAGCTCAATAATGCACTCACTTGTTGGAGACTAAAAAATAGAGCACATTACCATATTTGATGATGATGAAGACGAACCGAGTATAACGAACAAGATTACACAAGAGCAATAGCCATAAGTACCGTCCGCTTAGATTAATGGCCCCCTCTTCATATTAAAGCAATGTTGCTCATCATTTATATAACACATTAGGGGTAAATACGAGTCTAATGTGAATGATATAGTTCGGATTTACATTTACACAATATAGAAAGGTTAGCGCGGATTGCTCAATGTGTTATGATGAGATTTATACGTTCGCTATAAAATTAGTATAATTTATAACAGTTTTATTTAAGCTTATTTTACACTAGCGGCCTGTCCCGGCTTCGCACGGGTTAATGTAGCTTTCCAATGGTGAAAGAATTTTTGAAACCGGTAGGTAGGTACAGTAGTTTATGAGTTTATTCGTTACAAACATAAAAATCTTTCTTATTTATAATATTAGTAAGTACCTACCCATAGTAATTAGTACTTATAGATAAGCTTACCTATATACTCTTACATACATAGGCATATAACATACAAGCTAATAAACTTGAGCGTGTTCTTCGTGGTGTCTCTAGGTCCAGCTAAAGTTCAGGCAATGATTTTACTTGAACCATGAGTAAACTAGCATGATAAGTAACTCTGTGAGCTGAGCTACAAATTTTCATCCCCTATTAGCTATTGTTATTTTACGGGTGTAAAATAACAAAAGGGAATAGGGGATGAAAGTTTGTAGCTTGAGGGTAAAACTTATAAACTTTGATATTCATATCGAATGAACAACCAGAGAGCATCTCAAGCAGAGACTTTTTGTCATTACTCCATTGAACAATTTCAAAAATGTATGCTTGAGGCTCGACTGAGACATAAGCACTGTTTCTGAACGTTCTCTCAGACAATTATCTATGGTAATTTGACATTTTATTGAATTCATTATATTCTGTTGTATTCATTAATAATTTTATATAATTTAATTTATTGCTTTATTTGGTTTATGTGGACACTGAAGGATATCTATAAAAATATAATAGAGAGGAAATACCTACTTGATTGATTATTTGTTTGTTTGCAATAAGCTCCGAAACCAAAGACTGACTTTAATAGTACATTGTTACCTGAGTGTTGAAAGTCACGTTTTTTGAGTCCCGAGACGGGTTTGGCGCCAGAGCGTAGCGAGGGCGCCAATGGAGCTTGAGGGGCTTAAAAGACTTTCACCCGAGGTAAACACTGTGCTTTTCATTACGAATACAAGGAAAGTAAAAATAAAAACATGAAAGAAAAATTAGTGAAAATTTTTTTTTTTTTTTATTTATTTATCTTCAAAAAAATATATAATCTTATTTATTATTATAGATAGCACTAAAAAACCACTAAGGTTTGTAGGAAATGAAGATTGAATTGCCGCCTTCCCGGTTTTTTTTTTCTTTTTCTCTGGCGGGCCTTCGGCTTCGGCTCGCCAGCATTATTCAGCCATTATTTTCATTCTCATAATTTAAAAAATGGTAAATTTTTTTACTCAAATCTATGTTATTTTAAATAAATAGCTGAAGCTATATTTTAATCAAGTCATTTAGAAGACATATTATTTATTTAATACTATCTTTATGTTATTTAAATTTAAATTTTACATTGCGCTCTAATTAAGGCCTGCGCACACCTAGTTCGCTGGCGGTAGCGATCAGTGAAACGCTGTCAAATATTCGCTGTCAAATCTCAAATCTGACAGCGATATTTGACAGCGTTTCACTGATCGCTACCGCCAGCGAACTAGGTGTGTTCGGGCCATTAGACTTTTTAAACTTCTTACCGTTGTAATGGGTTTCCAACCTACTTGCTGAATAAAAAGTTGGAATTTGGTTCAACGACCTCCTTGCAGTTAGAAAGACTTTAGAAAGTTGGAAAATGATTGAATAAAATAGAACTTGTTTTTTTTTATAATTTGACAGCTGTCAGTAGAAAGCGATTTTCCCTAGGGCTGAAAGTTTTACTTTCAATCAGGCCCCTCAGGCAACTTCAGACCTACTTTCAGAGTATGAGTAATGAAAAAATGTTTTCACCGTTGAGAAGCTACACTATCCCTACACTGGAATTATTGACGATAGAACAAAAATGTTTTGAACATTAATAAAATATAACACATCAATATCTAAAAAAACGAAGCGATACCAATATGTCCAACTGAATTATAATATTGAAGTTATGCTTCTGACACTATAACTACTTTTTTTTAAATGGACGGAAACGATATCCTGGACACAGCACGCACCTATTACCTATAACCTATACGTACCTATTATAACCTGTGTGCTGGTGTGCACTAACTTGAGCAAAAAAATATACCAGTAGTTTTGTGCTAGGGTGTGCTTTTTTCGTAACAAAACTACTTAGTAAGAAAAACCCCTAGTTGTTCGGTCAATAGAACTTTCCACCGAACTACCGGAAAGGAACAAACAGTATCGTCCAGCGGACAGACAGCCGAACAAAAGCGTTTTGGACAATCTCGAAACTAGACGGTTCGCTCACTCGGTTAATGACAGTTCATCTATGTCCCGAGGAGCTCTAGAGTTGTTGTTGTAACACGTGTTGGTGTGTGCTCGATTGGTCCATACAGTAGACGCGGACCTTTTAGAGGTCACCATCATCATTCATGTTGCACAACCAAACCAATTACTTTAGACCACACATACTTGCATGACGCCGCATCACATGACGTGATGTGACATGACACGCCGGAGAAATTGCTATGACGGTGCAACTTCCTTCTACTCCACGTCGCCTATGAATGCGTCTAAACATCGTCAGTTTATAGATGGACCTACCATACCGTTAGGATCTATCTCTGATAGGCACCGCATAACTTCGTCATTTGTGAGCCGATTTGAAAAAATATTTTTTTATCTGAAAGGTACTGCTTCCAGATTGGTCGCATTTTAATTTTATTAAAATCGGTGTTGCCATTTTTTTTTAAATAATTGTTTTAATGTTTTTAACTGCATACCTCCGTCATTCGGAATTCGGAATTCGGAAGTGCAACGAGTTTATGATATTTAAGGCAAAATTGTTTAATTATTTAATAGAAAATACATTTTATTCAATTCAAGATTATATTGACAAAACTAACTAATTTTTACTATTTTTGACATTACCTACTTCTAATTTGACTAATTAATTATCAATTTCATCATTTTATTGATTTTTATCATAACAATATTCGTAACTCGGGCATTATTTTTATTTCGTCCTGTTGTCTTATCTCACCTGTGTTATTTGTTTGCATGCTTAGCAATACATACTTAAAATATTTGTACGCCTTAGAGCAGATCACAGTGATACCTCAACAATTGTACCTATGTAACAACTATAAACCTGTGTTTCACAAATAAAGAATTGAAATTGAAAATTGAAATCATTTATGAACCGATTTAGAATTTTTTTTTTATTTGGAAGGTTATTCTTTCGTGCTTAATGTAATTTGTCCCAAACAAATTTCATTGAAATCGGTTTAGCCGTTTGGCAATGAAGTCGGTTTCTCTAGTTTTTTAAACTTATAATTATTTTGAATTTAAAAAACAATTTAAACTTTTTATGTTATGCGATAGAAAACATATATTATGTAAAATACACTACTAAATTGAGAACCTCTTTTTTATTTAAATTCGTAGTTACCTGCCTAGGAAGTTGTATGTTTTCTTAGCTCTACTAATGTTATAAATACTTACACAAGTTCAATAATCATATATTATTCACTAGCTCGCTATTAATAGACTGCTATTACATACTTGCTACAGTAAGTGAAGTGTGCTGTGATGTGAGCCAATCAGCGGCGCAGAAGGCAGAGCTACTACCAACTGAGCTGAGAGGCCAGTCAAAACCAATCTGGAAGTGTTAGGTATTTCTCAAAAAACAAATCGGTTCATAAATGACAATGAATTGAGAACCTCATCCGTTTTTATTTGAAGTCGCTTAAAAACCGTAGCACAATAAAAATGCCTTATTTTATTTTCAAGTTTAGAGCCATGTCTTATCCCTGGCATCGTGGTAAAAGGCGAACTGAAAACTTCAAGTCTGTGCTGTTAGGTCAACGAGTTCCCTCATGAGGATCCTATCCATATGACAACAGCCATGTCATGGTCCAAATACTGGCTATCTAGTAGGTACACAACATTTCGTGCCTTTGGTTCTGACTGTTGTAGAGTTCCTTTATCTGGAGTCATAAAACTATCTTGTGTACTAGTCTTGGCCGACAATAATTCATGAATCGTTATTTTTTTAAGGTTTTTAAATTATGCATTCCTTTGTTTCGGTTTAAAGGGTGTGGGTGCCGGTGTTATTACTGGCACGTGAGGCGAAACATCTGTTTGCCTCAAGTTGATGGACGCAGGGCAGTGCAACGTAGGGCACGTTCCTGACGTGCGTGACCTACGAAGCAATGCTTTGTCATAGGCGATGGTTACCGCTTAACATCGGGTGGGCCATTTGCCTGCTTCATCAGCTAGTTGTATAAAAAAAAGCTTATTCAAAAATGAAAAATAAAATTTGTTTTATTCAGATGACAAAGATCCATACTTAAGCCATTATACAAAATAATAAAATAAAATAAACACCGATCAGTTCTAATGCTTAGGGCACAAAGTTATAGCCTTCCATTTTCGTACATAATTAAGGCAATTACTTGTTTTGTTATTTAAATCGCAACATTTATAAAAATCCTTGAACTTTACCTACATCTAGGTACCTAGATAAACATGACACTTTGACTTTTGGTGACGGCGAGTGACTCCTCCAGCCATCACAATATCATCCCATCGGACATCAATTAGGCAAAAAAACATAATCACACGATCTTAACTTTATAATGCGAAAGAGGGATGAAATAGTACATTGTTACCTGAGTGTTGAAAGTCACGTTTTTTGAGTCCCGAGACGGGTTTAAAACGAGCTTGAGGGACTTAAAAGACTTTCACCCGAGGTAAACACTGTGCTTTTCATTACGAATACAAGGAAAGTAAAAATAAAAACATGAAAGAAAAATTAGTGAAAATGAAGATTGAATTGCCGCCTTCCCGGTTTTTTTTTTCTTTTTCTCTGGCGGGCCTTCGGCTTCGGCTCGCCAGCATTATTCAGCCATTATTTTCATTCTCATAATTTAAAAAATGGTAAATTGTTTGCTCAAATCTATGTTATTTTAAATAAATAGTTGAAGCTATATATTAATCAAGTAATTTAGAAGATATATTATTCATTTAATACTATCTTTATGTTATTTAAATTTTACATTGCGCTCTAATTAGACTTTTTTAACTTCTTACCGTTGTAATGGGTTTCCAACCTACTTGCTGAATAAAAAGTTCGAATTTGGTTCAACGACCTCCTTGCAGTCAGAAAGACTTTAGAAAGTTGGAACATAGTTGAATAAAATAGATTTTGTTTTTTTTTATTTTTTGACAGCTGTCAGTAGAAAGCGATTCTCCCTAGGGCTGAAAGTTTTACTTTCAATTAGGCCCCTCAGGCAACTTCAGACCTACTTTCAGAGTATGAGTAATGAAAAGTTGCTTAACGTAACTTTAATAGAAGAAGTTATTGATACTGATGGGTACTTACTTACTTTACCCCCTGAAGTTTTAGAAAGTGGAAGTGTTCTTAGTACACCCTGTAGGTATCTAAGGAGAGACACGGTATCACCACACCTCCCGTCACAAAGATACACTTTACCTGCCTTTCTCCACAGCTATAATGTTGGACAAAAGTCCATACTACAACACGGCAGGGCAGTTCACATCTTCAACCATTTACCATGAGATATTAAACAAAATACTTATCTATACTTTCTAATAACATAAATCTTCTCAAAATGTGCATTTAATGTACTAATGGATTCTTTAAAGAAAAATAATAGTTTGTTATCGATAGGTGGAGGTCGAAAAATGTCAATGAAGCAGAATATTTATAGATTTTTTCTAAAATCAAGTTTAGTGTAACATAATAAAGCAAATTTTCAAGGCTTATGCAAAGATCATAGGTAACGGACATTCCACGGATTAGTGACAAAAAGCTACCCACTCCTACCTACCTAGTCTACTCGGCTGTCGCTCGTAGCACTTCGCGAGGTGCGCTCGAGTGAGCCGCACACTACTCACTAGTTCCCATCGGCGGAGTGAGATCGAGCGCGCGCGCACTCCCTGACGCGGGAAGAGGAACAGCCCTCTCATTCGGGACGTGTCACTGTCAGCGCACTGTCAGCGCACTGTCAGCACTCTGTCAGCGCGATGGGGAACACTATGCTGACGCTGATCGTGAGTCTGGCCGGTAAGAATACAAGCGTGTTAGTACTAAGAACATTAGAAATATTAACTAGGAAATTAATTATTTCTAATATATTAAATATTAGAAATATTCGGTCGGTGATCTGGGGGCCAATTCTAGACTTTTAGAGATTAACGCTCGAAATAGAGATTTGAAATGTCGCGAAAGCAGTGTCATATCACCAAATTTGTCGAAGATAATATCGAACCGCGCTAAAATACGTATTCTAGCCACCGTTAGACTTTTACGTTAGACTTTTACTATAGAGATGTCAGAAAGAAGGTTCATTCTTAGAACTTCCACAGACTATCCCGTTGTTGTTCATGTTTATCTACGTTCCGTTTCTATCGATAGAATAGTTCGATAGCACTAACTTTATTATTGTCTTCAAATAAACATATTTCCTATTAAACGGCGTTTATAATGCGTTCTTGTTGTTGTTTATAATAGATTCATTTTCATTAGATAGTAATCAATGGACTTTTCGCACAAAATTTTAGTTACAATAAATAATTCCGGAAACACACGGAACGTTATGTACCATAAAACTGTAAACTTTGTTGTTTGTAATCTATGGTCTAAGTTGTCTATGAAGTGTTGTAGATATGTCATTGTCAGGATCATTACACTCAAGAGAAGGACTCCAATGACTTGAATTTTTAATTCAAAGGTTATCAACTAGATGGCCATTCAATGCAAAAAGAATATTTCTCTCGAAGCTTGAACCCCGGATACAAGTATAGACGTTGACTGTCTGATTGACTGCTCTTCTAACTGCGCCATTGAATAATTACTAAGTACGAGCTAAATTCAATCACTCCTCACTTATTGTAGGTTTATGAGAAAGTATTATTCGCGTTCTCGCTCCCAACTTGTATCCCCTACAAACAAGTAAACATCATTGACTTTTTATCAAAAAGTAAGACTAGGTGGTATGGTCTTGGTACTCTAGCCTGCTCCAAGGACCGAAAGAAAAAAAAAGCCCAAAGTCACCCAAAGTATATTAGAGATGTCAATGTCGATTATTACTCACCACTCGACACATATCTAACGGCCTTCGCTCGATAAATGTCTATAGTGATATTGCTGGAATACGATATCTATTGAAAATGTCATGTCTATTTAAATTTGACAGTTCTTGTGATATATATCTACCGTGACAAAAAAGTCACTGGTCTAGAATTGCCCCCCTGAACTCTGTTTTCTACCTGTAATACCTACAAGTGGAAAACAGAGTTCATTATAAAATTTTCTAGTTTCTTATATAATGTAATTTTTATTTTTTCTTTTTAATTAGGTATTTCATGTTGTTTAGTAATAGTTTTTGTAAATAATGTATATTCTGTTGTAAATATTAACTAGGTTCCTTGGGAAACTAACTATTAAACAAATATTTACAAAATACACTAGTTCATCCTATCTGCATGCCGTTACAAACGATCTAGAGATAGCTCAACTAATTCAAATCAGTACCAGATGGAAGCGTCCCAAAGACAGGTAAAAAAATGAAAAAAAGGCTACCCATAAACAATTTTTTTTTTACAATTTTAAAGCTTTTTTTTTTAAATTATTTATGCAAAATTTGTGTTTATTTATTTTACTGTTTACTGGGAATAGGCATTATAAAATTAAATACTTAAATTACTTAAATTTGTATTTTGTATATTTTATTGTTTACTTTAATTATAACGGTTAACACCAATTACAATAATTAAAGAAGAATAAGAAAAATGAAAATAAATAAAGTATAAGTAAACAGTTTTGGTCAAATTTAAAAATACAATGTCAATAGTATAAATATAAAACAAAATGTCAGGACAATAATATACTACACTATAAATTGGAAATTCACACACAGCTATACATCACGCTCACAGAATCTCAAACATTCAGACATTACCTAAATACCTGAAGAAGTTGTGCTAAGTATAAAATACTTAAATACTTAGCACAACTTCTTCAGGGGTTTTTATATATTATTTAATACTAATTGTCAAAAACAAGAACTGACCTTTTTATTCGACAAGTAGCGCTATCCCGTAGAATCCGTAGATGAAACATACGCCCTTACGTAAGTAATTGCAACGAAAAAGTTTCATTCAATACACAAATGCAAATATACAATAACCTATATATTTTTGTTATAGTGTCACTGATTCAAACCAGTGTGATGAAAGGATTTAAAGTGCAAGAGAGGTTCCTTTCGTTCAAACCTATTAGTAGAGCCTCAAAGAGTGGCTCTAATTTATTGTTTCCTTATAAATACAGGGTGCTTCCATGTCATAGCAGGTATCTGTCAGAGCGCGGGTGGCCTAGTGGTAGCGGCCCCGCCTTCCGATCAGAAGGTCGTCAGTTCAATTCCAGTCGTGTACCAATGAGTTTTTCTGCCCAAAAATGTATGTACACTATGCCAGCAATGCTATCAGGTGAAGGTGAAGGAAAACATCGTGCAGAAACTGGCAAATCTTAATGGCAAATCAAATCTATATAAGAACCTAAAAAGTTCGAAAATATGGTGTCAAGTGCACGAAAGGAGCCTCTTTTAGGCGCACTTAAAATCCTTGCACCACACTTGGTTCGAAAGAACTACTGACACGATAAGAAGAAGAAGCAGTAGGTGTTTACTATAATAAAAAAATCAATAAGTAGGTATTTGAAAAATAACCAGCAGTATCTGGTTCAAGCCACTTGAAGTGTTAGGTCATCCGCAAGTAACTCATACCACAAGAGTTCACTAAGTAGGTACTTTAGTATCGTACAGATACCTGCGCTACTCCTACGGATCATGTCGCCACATACCTACTTACTAAAAACCGGATTTTTACATTAAACTCATTTGCGATCTAACGTAGAGTGTACAAAACACAATCCCAAAAATGTATACAAAATGGCTGTATCTACTAGGATGCTTTTAAAATATTTTTTTATTTGAGACGTTTATAAGAAATTGGGTTTGCGGAAAACAGCGAACTACATCTAAGTATAGGAACTAATCAGAAGATTCTCTACGGCGATTACACTACAACATCAAATAAAAATATCACTAGCAGAGACAGAATGTGTTTTTGGAGAGGAAATACCGGAGTGTTAATTTATTGCTGAACAAAATGTACTACAAGCGCTGGCGCAGATGAAAATATACAGTGTTCAGATTTAAGTTTAAGTTTTTCTTTCTATTCTTTAACTGCTCATTATAAACATCTAGATCTGTGACGCAGGTACTGGCTGTTGAAGTTTTCAGCAGTTGGCTTGTTACACCCTTTACAACTAAACGAAATTATGCAACTTTATTAGATGGCAGTGAAATATTTTATTACGGAAAATTGGATACCAACATAAAGTTACCTTAGAACGTGTTCGGTCGGTCCCTCCCCCCTCCCCCCTCGCCCCTCACCGGTAGGCAGGTGGTACGGTCCGACCGGCGTCAATCTCAATGCGTTTGGCATTTATTTATTTAAGAGGGAATCACACAGGCGACTCTCCATACAAACGTAGTCCCCTATTTCCTCCCTGGATAATGAATGACTCCAGCTAAAGAACCCATTTTGTCTCATAAAATGCAGATCTCCTATATTATACGTGCTCGTATGTTTTCCTTTTTTTCAGAAACTTATTGATAAAGAAAATATGACCCTCATATGATTTATATGAAATATGAATTGGAGGTGATATTTTCTTTATCAATACGTTTCTGCAAAAAAGGAAAACATACGAGCACGTATAATATAGCAGATCTGGATTTTATGAGACACAATGGTTACTCTAGAGGCATTATCCAGGGAGGAAATTGGGGACTACGTTTGTATGGAGAGTCGTCTGTGTGATTCCCTCTTAAGGCCTGCGCACCTAGGTCGTTGGCGATAGCGATCAATGAAACGTTGTCAAATATCGCTGTCAAATTTAACAGCGTTTCACTGATCGCCGACGCCAGCGACCTAGGTGTGAACGCACACGATATTTTTTTATTTTATTTAGGTTTTCAAAACTGGACGTTACACTATGGGATGGGTAGGTACAGTAATACATATTATGGTACGTCGCTAGAAAAGACATAGGCGAGAACCAAGCCAAAGAAAATCATTTTTTTTTGAGGCGAATATCAAGGAATAGTACATTGTTACCTGAGTGTTGAAAGTCACGTTTTTTGAGTCCCGAGACGGGTTTGGCGCCAGAGCATAGCGAGGGCGCCAATGGAGCTTGAGGGACTTAAAAGACTTTCACCCGAGGTAAACACTGTGCTTTTCATTACGAATACAAGGAAAGTAAAAATAAAAACATGAAAGAAAAATTAGTGAAAATGAAGATTGAATTGCCGCCTTCCCGGTTTTTTTTTCTTTTTCTCTGGCGGGCCTTCGGCTCCGGCTCGCCAGCATTATTCAGCCATTATTTTCATTTTCATAATTTAAAAAATTGTAAATTGTTTGCTCAAATCTATGTTATTTTAAATAAATAGTTGAAGCTAAATAATAATTAAGTCATTTAGAAAATATATTCTTTATTTAATAATAATTTTATGTTATTTAAATTTAAATTTTACATCGTGGACTAATTAGACTTTTTAAACTTCTTACCGTTGTAATGGGTTTCCAACCTCTTTGCTGAATAAAAAGTTGGAATTTGGTTAAATAACCTCCTTGCAGCTAGTTTTTTTTAATAATTTGACAGCTGTCAGTAGAAAGCGATTCTCCCTAGGGCTGAAAGTATTACTTTCAATTAGGCCCCTCAGGCAACTTCAGACCAACTTTCAGAGTATGAGCAATGAAAAATATTTTTTTTACATGATATTATAATGATTATAGATCATCCTTTTCCTACAATCTCACCTGATGGTAAGCAACGATGTAGCCGACGATGAAGCAGGATGGTCTAGAAGACACCTATTCACTCTTGCCTTGAAGAGGTCCAGATTGTAGTGGTCAGGAAAAACAGTCGACGGCAATGAGTTCCATTCCTTGGAGGTTCGCATAATGAACTTTTAAAATAGGATCATCCAGTTCGAAAGACCAGTGTACGGGCTTATAGCTCGTCGTGGCCAATAGTCTTAACTGCAGGGCTGCCATGAGCTCCATATGGTTATGGCTATGGCTGTAAAATTGTGTATTGATAGGCTGACCCACACATTCATTTTCTTATTGGGTTTGAATGTGTTGACACTGTTGACACAATTTTGACAGCCATAACCATAACCATAAATTACTACTATTTTATAATGCTTCAAGCGAATAAACACAAACACATTTCAAACAAACAAACAAACAAACCATAATTATGAAGGTTATGGTAGGCCAGCTGTTACCTTTTCTGTGTTTGTGTAGCATGGTCCCTGGTGTGTGCGGGCGCCAGTGCGGGCGCCGCGGCGGGAGCGGAGGCGGAGGCGGGAGCGGGAGCGGAGAGCGCGCGGGCGCGGCGGCAGACCACCACCAGCACCACTCTCGAGGCGTGGCTGAAGCTGCTCTCCGGTAAGAGCCGCCATCTACAAAGCAACGGACAGGCATTATAACTCAGACAAAAAATAATAATAAATATGTATAATAAAAAAAAAAAAAAAAACTAATTTATCATAATCTAACTCTACTCACTCTACTACTCTGACTGGCCTCTAGCTCAGTTGGTAGTAGCTCTGCCTTCTGCGCCATTGGTCGTGAGTTCGATCCCCACCGAGAACAAATTATAGTTGTGTGGTGAACATAAATGTTTGTTCTCTGTCTGGGTGTTATATTGTATTCTAAGTATGTATTTACAAAAAAAAAATGTATTCAAGTATTATACCAGCTATCTGGTACCCATATTACAAGCTCTGCTTAGTTTGGGGCTGGGTAGTGTTGTGTGAATTGTCCACAATATTTATTTATTTATTTATAATCATTTATTTGCCTCAATGAAGTGTATTACATGAAAGATCTTAAAAATTATAAATATGTGTCACTCATTCCCCATAGCTGGGATGCAAATTTTGGGTTATGGCATTTAAATTAGAAACAACATAAAATTATATTAAATACGTACCTAATAAAATTAAAATACCATTCTACTAACGCTACAATTAAAACTAAACCATAAAAATCTAGCAAAAGTGGATGTCTAGAACGCTGGCTGCATTCCCACGTTGATTAGCAATACCTAGCTATTCTCTGTGCGAGAAATGAGCCAGCCCTCTTGTCACCAGTGGCGTCGACCAGCCGAGGAAACAATTGCTTAAAAAAATGTTTTGTGCTGGGACCCCATGGACCAAAAGTTTCGAAGCCAAGCGACACAAATATATTCTGACGTGTCCGATGTCCTCAGATTACGGCATCCAGGGCGGGCGTGCGGCGGCCGAGGACGCGGACGGCTGGTTCCCGCGTCCCATTCCCGTCAGCCTGCCCTATGGTCAGTAGCGTAGTGCATGCGGTACATGATACCGGCTCAGCGGTGCGACGAGTGACGTAATAGTGACGTGTGTTGTTGTCGACAGGACGCGGCGAGGGCGGCCGACCGGTCTCTCTGCCCCTCCTCATCCTACCGGTGCCAGTGCCAGTGCCAGTGCCGGCGCCAGACAACAAGCAACACTACGCCGCTACCTCACGTATGATACATACTAAACATTACACAAATCACTGAATAATACCTGCATTTAAAATGTGCATTTAATTATTCTGTATTCCAGAAACCGACTCATCAGGATCAAAGTCGCAATCGAGCCAGGATGTCACGCGCGAGAGCTCCAAGAAAGGCCTCAGCGAAGAGAAGAGCACACCCCAACCCTTCCAGCCCCCGCAGGCGTCGCGGGGGCAGGCCCCTCCCCCTGCCCCTCCCGCACCCGCCCCCGCCCCCCGCCGGCCTGACTACGCGCCGCGCGGGGAGGAACCCGCCGTACCGCATCTAGACTACGTCGGTAAGCTAGAGCTCTAGCTTTTTTTTTTATTAGAAAATCAAAAGCTTAATATGTCGCGTCTTAGTAGTTGGGTTAAATTTCAATAGGTGCTCAGTATAAATTATCATCGCTCATACCTCGGTTGTTGGTTCCAGTGTCCTCCCAGCAGCTGGTGGAGCTGTTCAAGGCGCAGGTGGCACCCAACCCCGAGCTGCCCCCCGCCCTCATCCCCGACTACTGGGCGGGGTCAAGCGCGCCCCCCGTCGGTGGGGGCGGGGGCGGGGGTGAGGAAGACTCCGGTGAGGATGGCGCTGAGAGCGGCGGCACGCGTGCGCGGGTGGTGCGCACGCGCCGGTACCAGGTGCCGACGGGGGGCATCGCGCCCCCCTACGCGACGCTGGTGGGGCGCAACGCCGTGGGGGCGCCCACTCCCCCGCGCTTCGACCGCTCGCTGCTGCTGCGCGGCGAGCTCAGCGTGCCGCGCGCCGGCTACTCGGAGCCCTACACCGTGTGGTGAGCCCCCCCTCCCTCCCCCCGCCCCCTCCCCCGCATGCTCGCGTGCCTCGGTATAACCCCCCCCCTTGGGTGTCGGCAGGTGGGACGCCGGCAGCGGGGCGGCGCGCGTCGACCTGCACGGCGGCGCCACCTCCACCTACCGCACCTACCTGCCGGACGGACGCGTGCGCTACATAGAGGTATTACTCACACATTACTATGTAATCGGCACGACTAGGCAATCAAACTGAACATGAGCTTTACGAGCGAGATGTTGCTGATGTCATTGTGTGTAGATGCGCGTGGACCGGGCGAGCGGGGACGCGGAGAGGCGGCGCTGCGCCACCAGCCCCCCCCGCGCCCCCTCCACCGAGGACCGCGTCTTCCCCGCGCTGCCGGACCTGCAGCCCTTCCTCTTCACCGGTAAGTGAACCCACTTACCATGTCTCCCGCTTCGCCCTGGCTCAGCCTACTGGAATTGTAACTAATGATTCGTCCTCAGGTTACGTGCAGTCGGAGTTCGGTTCCGTGGAGCGTTGGGCGCACACGGTGTCGGGGGGCGCGGGGGAGCTGGGCGGCGCGCGGGGGGAGGCGCTCGCCTTCCGCCACGAGCTACTGGTGGCGCGCGCTGCCGACAACTACACCACCACGCCGCTCAAGTGAGCCCCGTCCCGAGTGACGTCACGCCGTGCCCGTCCCGAGCCGGCCCTCACCGCGCCTGCGCGTGTTGTGTTGCAGGTACTCGGTGTCGGTGGACAGCTCCGTGCTGGGAGACAACTGCGACGGCTACGTGCACCGCTACAGCGAGCTGCGCGACCAGAACCACGAGCCCGGCGTGTTCGTGCTCGACCTCGGTACGTGACCCCCCCCCCCTCCCCCTCTCCCCTCGCCGCACGCAGGGAGCCCCGCCCGGTGACGTAGCGCCTCTGTCCTCATGTTGCAGTGGAGGCGTGCGAGGAGGTGCAGCAGACGGCGGCGCGCGACCGGCTCGAGCCACTGCGCGAGTTCACCATGAGCAGCCGCGACCCGCGATACAACACCCTCTACCAGCAGTGAGTCCCCATCCATACTTCTAGGCACCAAACGGTATTCATACTGCAGGACTGCAGCCGTCCAGGCTGAAGACCGTAGGGTCTTCAATCTGGACGGTTGCAGTCATCCTCCTCCATCACGTCTGACGCTGCGCTATTTGTTCAAAAGTTTAGACCCTTCGTAAGGAAAATTGAAGCCGAATGCGAGTCATGTCAGAATTGTGGAGATCCAAATATTTTGGACTCCCTTAGCTATGATACTGATCCGCATCGAGTTGTGCAGGTTCAAGGCGGCTCACGGGCGGCGCTACGCGGACGACACCGAGGAGGCGGTGCGCAAGAACCTGATGGTGCAGCACTCGCGCTTCGTCAGCTCCGGCAACCGGCAGGGCGCCACCTTCAGCATGGAGGTGGGCTAACGCTACTAGAGCCGCGAGCCTCGGCTGGCAGGGGGCTCCGTGTGACCTGACATGTGTCGTGTGTGCAGGTGAACCACCTCGGTGACCGGCTGGACGCGGAGCTGGCGGTGCTGAGCGGCGTGCGCGAGGACGCGGAGACTCTGCCGGCGGAGAGGTTCCCGCACACACGCGCCGCGCTGCAGGCCGCGCGCTCGCGCCTGCCGCGCGCCTTCGACTGGCGCACGCGCGGCGCCGTCACGCACGTGCGCAGTGAGTACCCATGCCCACCGCGAGCCTCCTCCAGATGGCGCTGTGCTGTGCTGAGCCTGACTCCTTGTTGCAGACCAGGGCTCGTGCAGCTCGTGCTGGGCGTTCGCGGTGGCGGGCGCGGTGGAGGGCGCCCTCTTCATCCGCACGCGCACGCTCGTGCCGCTCAGCGAGCAGTGCCTCGTCGACTGCGCGCATCTGTGCGTACCCTTCACTTGAAACCATTATGTTATGACAGCTGATGGGACGATGTAGTTGTGACGGCAGGGTGCTGTGTGTGCAGGTTCGGCGGGCACGGTTGCGGCGGCACGTGGCCGAGCGCCGCCTACAACTACATACAGGAGCGCGGCTTGCCGGCGCTAGCCGAGTACACGCCCTACCAGGAGAAGGTACCGACCCCACTCCTACAAGCCCCCCCCCCCCTTAGTCATTGTATACTGATGCGTTCCGTTGGCAGGTGCTGACATGCGTGGCGGAGCGCGTGCCACCCATCACTCACATCAGCGCGCACGTTAACGTCACCAAGAACAACGTGGACGCGCTCAAGGTAGCTAGCTACCCCATCCGCGTGACATTCGTCTCGCATAAGTAACGGATCGCTAACGGGTTCGTGGGTTCCGCAGGTGGCGATCAGGCGACACGCGCCGACCGTCGTCATCATCGACCCGTCACCCAAGAGCTTCGCGTTCTACAAGCAGGGCGTCATCCGCGACGAGCGATGGTACGTCCTCCGATGATGTGCAGCTGTAGTTATAATAGCAGGAGGTGTACTAGTGTTGTTGTTGTTGTTGCAGCGCCAAGAACAAGGCTCGGCACGCGGTGCTGGCGGTGGGGTGGGGCGTGCAGCGCGGGGGGGAGGAGCACGTGATCGTGAAGAACTCGTGGGCGGCGGCGTGGGGGGACGGGGGGTACGCGCGCCTGCACGCGCGCTCCAACACGTGCGGCGTGCTGGCGCGGCCCTCCTACCCGAGACTCCAGCCGCACGACGTCGACCGCCTGCCCGCCGCGCCACCCGCGCCGACCGACTAGCCGGCGCAACAGCGGAACAAAGATTATAGAAATGTTGTTAATTAATTCTTAATCTACCGATAGAATGAATGAAAAGAAATCTGTCCATTGAATCCAGTTAGAACTCGGTGTATCTTTATTTACAAAAACAATAATCCACTCATTACGACGCCATCCCTCTTCTTTTATAACGCTTTTATTAGTTTCACCTGCATGTATGTATGTATGTATGTATGTATGTATGTATGTATGTATGTATGTATGTAACCGACCCCTTTGAGCTCGATTCTGTCCTACTTTGAACGATCAGATTTGATTCAAACTTTGCACACCTGTCAAAGGTCGATGACAATGCAATAATATGAAAAAAAAAAAAAACCTACTTTGAACGATCAGATTTGATTCAAACTTTGCACACCTGTCAAAGGTCGATGACAATGCAATAATATGAAAAAAAAAATATGAAAAAAAAATACTAAAAAGTAAAAAATAAGTTATAGTTTAAAAAACTAAAAAAAAACGCTTTTATAACTAATTGAACTAAAAAGTTAAAAATAAAACTGTAATAATCAATTGAAAATTTATATTATTGTACAAAAAGCGTGGGGGGCTTGATTTTGATTGTTGTAAATATTTTATCAATAGTTTATTTTATTATATCTGAAGTTATTATAAAAAGCACCCCACGCTTTTTGTACAATAATATAAATTTTCAATTGATTATTACAGTTTTATTTTTAACTTTTTAGTTCAATTAGTTATATAAGCGTTTTTTTTTTAGTTTTTTAAACTATAACTTATTTCGACTAGTGATGGGTGTCGGTGCCCGGTCTCGGTCTCAGTAGTGATGTCCTATTCCTAAACCCGGCTATCACTTCACATAATGTGGTAGGTAGCTAGCTACACGGACAAAATTAATAAGTGCCATAAGTATCCATTATTTTGTTAATATTATAACTTACTAAAATAGAATAGAATAGAATAGAATAGAAAATACTTTATTGCACACCTTAAAACTAACAATGGAAAAACAGTAATTAAACACACTAATGTACAATGGGCGGTCTTATCGCTGAAGAGCGATCTCTTCCAGACAACCTTTGGATGAAAATATATAGCACCTAAGGTGTTTCGAACTTACTAAGTAAATAAATAAACTTATTATCTATTTCAGTGTTTTAAATAAATACCTACTAACGTCGATATACACATAAAAAGCGGCCAAGAGCGAGTCGGACTCACCCATGAATACACAAGAATACACAAGAAGACACAAGAATACACAAACAAATTGTAACGCAACTTTATTCACAAGCTATAAGTTATAGATAGATTAGCCTTACGTCCGTTATGTCACCTGTCATGCACAGCATAATGTCATCGAGTTGACAGTTAGAGGCAGGTTTTGGGGGCAAAACGAATGCTAGTCAGACTAGCTATGGGATCTATGATGTGATGTGAAATGTGAAAGATTATAATATGATGTTCAACATATCCGAAGAGTTTTAATTTGTGCTACATAAGACTCGCGAGGAGACTCGTTACAAGTCAGAAGATGGATGAATCAACGGGCCTACAAGCCGTTCGTGTCGTGATTTATGACAACGATCCAACAATTTTCAACAACAAGCTTGTTTGTTTGTGCTTCATTTCATTGTAGTAACTCTAGTCACCAAGGACTAGGAGTTATTCATGGAACCAGTTACGAGCCATCGAGTTACAATATTGTTAGAAAGAAAGAATGAAAAACAATCATCTATACAAGCTGTACACGACAAGAAATAAAACAGTAAAATGTGACAACGTTGGTAACAAAATACACAGAGCCTGAGCAGAGTTACAAACCTGGAAACCTGAAGCTTGGTTACTGAATTGTGTTGAATGATAAAATGAAAAAATGTTGTGCTGAGTTACACAATATTATGGAGCTTAAAGTTGGAACTCATCTCAGCAAGCAAATAGACCTGGTGTGGTAAGACAAAATGACATTGATGGAAATTGGTAAATATAGGGTTTCATTAATAACAATTGCAAAGATTTGATATATTATTATAGATTGAAGTTGACTTGAGACTCTGAATTTTGTGAGTCGGAGAATATCCGAGCAAATATTAATTTTAGACTCAGAGATTTAGACTGGTAGACAATGCTATTAGCATTAAGTCTTCATATCACTAAATAGTTTGATGGAAGTTTTAAATGAATAAATAAATAATTTTGTGGGACTAATAGCAAGTTATGGATAAGTAAGTCTGTTGAGAATTGGTCTGAGGCCACAAGTTTATCTGAATACCATGAGCGAGCTTCATGACAAAATTGAATGTATAGTTTGTGTGCTATAGTTTGTTAACCGCTAATTGTATATAAACCTGCTATGACATTGCAGTGCCCAACAGGGTGCATGTACTGACCTAAGCTACTCTAAGAACAAATGCTATTTATTTTATGTACATGTGAGCAATCAATAAATAAAATGAAATGAAATGTTCAAACAGCTATGACAAATAGGGTGTTCCTAATAATAAATAATGGTATAATTTATTTACTCTAGTAGAGTATGAGTTCTGACCTTTCCGAGTTTTGGGCTCTAACAAGTGTTTAAATCTTTGGGATCTTTGGGATCTTGTGACTCGGGTTGATTCCTTCAACCCACCATTCCGTCCACCATTAAAATAAGAGTACTCGTGATAAAAATACTATCTACCTGTAAGTTACTATTATTTGAATCATTGGGGCTTTGCGGTGATTGTTCAAATATTAATTATTATTGAAACTAGCTGAAATAATCAAACCGATTGAACGATGAACCTTTGAATGATTATATTGAAATGCTACTTCCCGCATTCATGAATATGTTATTTAGGAGATATTACTTACCTTGTGACACCATTCGTTGTGAAGTGTTTCATTAGTGTGAAGAATTAATGGAAGAAGCTGGTACAGACTTAGCTAGGTACTTTACTAATGATGATTTTTTTTTGTATGGCCTCCTATGTATACTAAAGTTATATTATCTTGATGGATGCCATTTATACCTGAATGGAACTAAAAACATAAAGACCAGAATGATGTATTCAGTTAATATTTTAAGTTCTAGAACATGGGTGACAACTGATTGAGCCAGAGAGAGACTGATGCCGCCCGCCTACGACGTGCCGGGCCATGGGCTGCTCGTGTACGGCGGCCTGCAGGGCGTCGCCTCGCTGCTGGCGGAGGTGATGCCGCGCGACGAGCTGGCGCACCCGCTGTGCGAGAACCTGCGCGCCGGCGACTGGCTCGCCGACTACATTGCGAGCCGCGTGGAGCGCGAGCCGCGGCTGGCCGCGCGCGTGGCGCCGCTCGACCGCGCCGCGCTGCGCCCGCTGGAGGCACTGACGCGCTACCTGGTGCCCGCCTACTTCGCGGAGCGCGTGCTGCAGCTGTACCGCGAGGTGGCGCGCGAGGCGCTGGCCGCCTGGCGCCGGCCGACGGCGCGACAGGCTTGATGTGGCGCGCTGGCGCTCACCTCGGTGCAGCTGGTGGGCGCGGTGCTGGGCGCGGCGCTGCCCCGCCCTCGCCCGCGCTGCCGCCCTGCGCCCGCGGTGCGACCTCACGCTGTCAGCGGGGCTGCCTCACTTCTTGGAGGGGTACATGCGATGCTGAGGGCGCGACACAGGGAGCGCTGGCTGAAGGAGCCGCCGTGAGGGCAAGACAGGCATACGACATTGCCGCCCAATACGTGATCGAGTAAAGACATGACCAGCATACGACCTTGCTGGTCAGTTATAATCAAGTGAGGGCAAGACAGGCATACGACATTGCCGCCCAATACTTGATCGAGTAAAGACGGGGCAAGACAGGCATACGACATTGCCGCCCAATACTTGATCGAGTAAAGACAGGGCAAGACAGGCATACGACATTGCCGCCAATTACTTGATCAAGTAAAGACATGACCAGCATACGACCTTGCTGGTCAGTTATGATTAAGTAAGGGCAAGACAGGCATACGACATTGCCGCCCAATACGTGATCAAGTAAAGACATGACCAGCATACGACCTTGCTGGTCAGTTATGATTAAGAGAGGGCTTGACTGGCATACGACATTGCCAGTTGATAACTCAGAGAGTGGCATGACTGGCATACGACTTTGCCGCCGTTCAATATTTATTTGTTTATGTGTTACTGGTATGACTTTGCCAATTGATAAACATTTGAAGGCATGATTGGCATACGACTTTGTCACCGTCCAATGTTAACTGAATAAGGATCTGATTAGCATACGACATTGCCAATTGACTTGACTGGCATACGACTTTGCCGCCGACCAATATATAACTTATTAAAATAAGGATGGCATACGACCTTGCTAGTTGATAACTAAGGAAGGGCAATTATCATATGACTTTGCCGCCGCTTAATGCTTGACTGAATGAGGATAATAATGGCATACGACTTTGCCAATTGATTATCAATAGAGACCATGACTGGCATACGACGTTGCCACCCAATTCTTTATTTAATGAGAACATGACATGTGACCTGGCTATACAATAAGGAGTGGCCGCCCTATTGGTGAACGAGTAAAGACAACTGACAAACGATATTGCAGCCCAAGTAATTATGTGAAACATGGCATACGACTTTGTTATCCAACTTATTAGTGACTTATGACCTTGCCGCCTAAAATTGTAATTATGTGAAGGAACGTCGGATGCATAATTTTGCCGTCCAATTGTGATTGCAGGCGCATTAATAATCTTAAGATTAGTTAATGTTAAACATAAATGAATGCGTCAAAGAACCAAGTGCCATTATTTTAGTGGCATGCAACAGTTTATTTATTCTTTACTGAACACATATAGATGACTTAGAGGCAAATAAAGTGGTTATATACAGAGGCGGATCTGCCATTTGATTTGACTTTGCCTAAAGGTAAATAAATTGATAGCACTGATATAAAAAAAAAAAGAGGTGATAAAAACTGATCTGATGGATTGCTTCTTGCTGAAACAGCAACCATATGTGTATACTGGAATTACGGGTACGATTATTGTGGTTGGACTTATATCTCGATGGGTTGGAAACTTTTGGTTAAGGGTTCATGCGAAACAAATTATGTTGCGAGGCTCCTTGAGTGAGATCTGATAATTTTGTTCAATCTATGAACGTAAAACTAAGATTGATTGGAAACTATAAAACCAGCAAAAATTAAATTAACAGGTTGACAACAATAACAAGATTTAAAATACCTATATATTAAATGCTTAGCTTTATGTTCCGACTATACCTTGTTTTAGAGCAAAATTTGAGAATGCCATAATCGAGATTCAGCCTTTTAAATTACAGAGACAAGCCCAAATATTGACCCTAAATATTTTTGTGAATTTGTACTTATGGCCTTGACTTTTGGTTACTTGAATTAAATGCCTTGAAGACTCCTTGCGACAATTCGACTTAAGCAGTTAACTTTCGAGTTAGTAAATAGAAAAATTTACTATATTGAATGGGTATGGAGAATACGCGATAAACATACATAAAATGATACGGGACTGGAAAATAATTAGTAATGAAAACATCTGTGATGAATTAACTGAAGTAAACCGTTGGGACATCATGTACCTCAAAAACATAGAGTTGAGATAGTACATATTTAGTTGAAAACGGAAATTTTGAGAATAAGAAAAAAATTGTAAGTAAACGAACAAGATTATGCTGTGACTGGGATTAACCATGACATTCTTTAAGGTACCATTAAGTATAACTTTGGTGACTTTTCTGAAGTAGCTGATAGTAATGCTCAGAGTATTTGGATAAACAATGAGTTTTATTTATAAAGTTAATTCTTCGGGGCCTCTATTGCTTTAAATTTATGTGGATGACGGATCTGAAGGTTGTGATGCCATTAATATTGGATTTAGTAAGACACCAGTCATTGAGAATAAAATATGTAAAAAAAAAAAAAAAAAACTGTTGTAAATGTGTGTGTAAGTCACAACGTGAAGGAAGTCATTCCTGTTTCAATACAATGGGTTCTCGGTGAATAAGGATTGTTAAACGTAGAAGCATTGGTCATGTTTTGACTAAGTGTGGTTGATTATATAGACCAAAGAAAAAATATTGCCACTTAGCGACTAGTAAGTAGGTGCATGAAAATCTGAACATGACTGATAGTTAAATCTCACTATTCCTGATACTCGTGATACCTACTATAAATAGGACTATCATTGTGATACTTCGCGATTGATGAAAATATTATACTTACAAAACTTAATGGATAATTGATGATAAAAATAATAATATTGGAATTGTTAAAGTAAGATGTTGGTACGCCAAGACTAGATAAAAGTTATTTGAGTAGGTACCTACCTACTGTAAATTGATGAGGCTTCAGTTTTAAGTTACGAGCAGAGCACTTGTCTGGGTCCTGATCTAGTTCCGTCCGATTGACCTTTCAGGCTCACATAGTGTTAGCTAAGTTATTGATGATATTATTGATGATTATGATGATGCGATGTATTATAGACGACACATAGACACAGACAGGCATTTATTTGAACATTAAGAAAAACATTAAAGACTAATATTGTATATTATTAAAATCATAAAGAAAGATATAATTACAAATATTAACAGCGAAAGAGATTGTCGTATGAGCTAGAGTATGCTACTGCAGCAAATTGGCTCTGGCTCAGCATTAAGCTTCACCACCAGCGGCAGCCCAGCGCCGTTACTCTGTCAGAACCGTTAGATGTGTTGAAAGGAATGTAGGTAGGTATATTAAAAACTTAGCTGAAATTCTTGTGTACCAACAAACTATTTTGTGTGGATGAGACTAACTGACTATATTGAACGAAGGGACTTGTTCTTTTAGGATGGCCGACTGTAACGATGCCATTCTAAAAGCTATGGCTTTACTATGATCCTAACGTAGGTTGTCAATCTGTCGCTGTCATGTAAAGGTGTCAAAGTGTTTCGCGCGCATGAATCCAGGAAGAGAAGGATAAAGACAATAGAATAGAAAAGAAAATTCTTTATTGCACACCTTAAAACTAACAGTGGAAAAACAAGTAACAATAATTGAAAACATACTAATGTACAATGGGCGGTCTTATCGCTGAAGAGCGATCTTTTCCAGACAACCTAGATATAGTTGTATAGCTAGCGGTGTTTTGTTTGGTGGAATATTATAATGGTTGCGATGTTATCAATGGTGAACGAGTGTTTCATAGTTGTGTCCCAATCAAGAAACGACGTTTTACAATACGAATCTGTAGCCTACTTGGTTATTAGTCTTATTGCTAAACTTAAATGAATGTTTTGTCAAAAGTAAATGAATAAACTAAGATTAGTTTTAAATACTGAAGTAGTAAAACACAAAGTGATAATTAGAGACTAATATTGTAAGAATTTTTGGAACCAATTATATTGGTATGATATCTAGATTTGAATAAACTTTGATTAGTTATGCATACTCAAGTAGCAAAACACAAAGTGGTAATTAAAGACTAATACCATTAATATTGTAAGAACTTTTGTAATCAATTATATTGGTATGATATCTAGATTTTGAATAAACTTTGATTAGTTATGCATACTCAATCAGTAAAACACAAAGTGGTAATTAGAGACTAATACCATTAATATTGTAAGAACTTTCAGAATCAATTATATTGGTATAATATCTAGATTTTGGATAAACTAAGATTAGTTATGCATACTCAAGCAGTAAAACACTTATTGATAATTAGAGACTAATAACATTAATACTTGTTGTAATAACTTTTAGAACCAATTATATTGGTATAATGTCTAGATTTAGGATTGTAACACCGGGCTGTGAAGCTTAAAGCTTTTCCAAAGTGGAAAAACATGTAAACATAATGTGAACGAAATAGTTGATATTATAGGCGAACACATGGTTATTGAATTAATATAATCTCTAGAAATACTCAATAGTTTAGTCCGGAATACCAACTATTTTGTGTGGTCATAACTGACGACTACTCTGCTACTCCGTACGGGACGAAGGGACCCGTCCCAAGTAGGATGGCCGACTGTAACGCAACTTTATTCACAAGCTCTATGTTATAGATAGAATAACCTTACGTCCGTTATGTCACCTGTCATGCACAGCATAATGTCATCGAGTTGACAGTTAGAGGCAGGTTTTGGGGGCAAAACGAATGCTAGTCAGACTAGCTATGGGATCTATGATGTGATGTGAAATGTGAAAGATTATAATATGATGTTCAACATATCCGAAGAGTTTTAATTTGTGCTACATAAGACTCGCGAGGAGACTCGTTACACAATACACAAGAATACACAAGAATACACAAAGAATAAACAAGAATACACAAGAATACACAAGAATACACTAGCCTTAATGAATATTTTGCTTACCCATAATAAACTATAGCAGTAACTTACATTGCATTTGACCTTTTCTAGTACATAATTAATGTAAAACCGTGTCCAAAGAAATGCGCCACATACCTAAAACAAAAGAAAAGAAAATAAAATAAATGACGTATTAGAGAACTCTTTTAACACTGAAATTAATAATAATATTATATGTACGGTATAAAAACAGTAGTAACGATACAATTTTTACTCTAATAAAATTATTTTACTCGCGACGAATTTTATACTCTCATAGCGGCCATTTGAATTTACACACTCCTACCTAGGGCTTTTGCAAAAACATAAAAAGAGCCATAACTCGTCCTCGGACGAATCACCTGGCGTAGGGCCGAGTCTCAACAGATCGCAGCACGACGCTGCTCTACCGAGCACAACACCCCGCCAGGAACGTAAGTCGTCTACAGACTATTCCGAGCCCCGACATCGAACTGAGTTAAATCCGGACCTTCGGAGCCGTGGTGCACGTGTTAAAACCGTACGCACCGATCTCCGCGATCCAAATGGGCTTCGACGTCACACCTTACGAAGTAAAGCGCAACTAGTAAAGTCACATTGTTTAGAGCCACAGTCTATCAGGCAGAACTCCTGGCAATATTTAGAGCTACGCAATAAGTCCTAAAGCGCTCCGAGAAAACTTTTGGCGTATACAGCGACTCCCGATCAGCGCTACAATCCATAGCTAACAATGCCTCCCTCCATCCCTTAGCCGTGGAGGCTCTTGAAAATTTGAGAACGAGTAGAATCCAGAATAAGGAAGTATCCCTATTCTGGATCAAAGCCCACGCGGGATTGGAGGGAAACGAGAGAGCAGATGAGTTGGCGAAAGAGGCCGCGTTGAACAATAAAAGAAGGCCTGACTATGACTCCTGTCCAGTCTCTTTTATCAAGCGGCAGATTCGTCTGCAAACGCTTGAAGAATGGAACAGGCGTTATAGAGAAGGCACGACAGCTGGCACAACAAAGATGTTTTTCCCGGACGCAGTACAAGCCTTCAAAACCGTCCGCAAAATGGAGCCCACTAGCATCATGACCCAGGTTCTGACGGGGCACGGTGGGTTCTCCGCATACTTAAACAAGTTCAAGTGTAAGGAGAGCCCCTCGTGCGTCTGGGAGCCTGGCGTAGACGAAATAGTAACACACGTCCTATTAGAATGCCCAGTATTTTCCCTTAAAAGATACGAAGCCGAACAAGTCCTAAACATACCGCTAAATACCTTGAAAGGGACCGTTGAAAAAAAAAAAAAACCTAACCTAACCTAACCTAACCTAACCCCGTAAAAACCTAAAGTTGGCAAAGGACCAGAACAAAACTGTTGCTTTGTTCTGGGTCAAGGCTCATGCAGGTCTCGAGGGTAACGAGAGGGCTGATATTCTGGCAAAGGACGCGGCACTTCGCACTAAGACAAGACCGGACTACGACCTCTGCCCAGCTTCCCACATAAAGAGGCAAATAAGGATGGGGACACTAGGAGAATGGGGAAATAGATACAAAACCGGCGAAACAGGCTCAATAACCAAACTGTTCTTTCCAGATGCCATAGCAGCGTTCAATACGGTCAAACATATAAAGCCGGCCGGAGTACTAACACAAGTAATGACAGGGCACGGTGGGTTCTCCGAATACTTGGCACGTTTCAAGTGTAAGGATAGCCCATCGTGCTCCTGTGAGCCCGGCAAGCCGGAAAGCATCCCGCACATCCTCTTTGAGTGTCCCATATTTGGCAAAGAAAGATACGAGGTAGAGCACAAAATAAATGTAACTTTGACACCAGACAATGTTTATGAGTGCATTAGTAATAAAAACATAAGAGAACAATTTTTAGACTATTGTGTAACTGTAGCAAATAAGATAATAGATAA
Organism: Thera britannica; assembly: GCA_939531255.2. NCBI lineage: Eukaryota > Metazoa > Arthropoda > Insecta > Lepidoptera > Geometridae > Thera > Thera britannica. The sequence goes on along the minus strand of OW618042.2, from coordinate 12,025,513 downwards.
AAATAAGGATAGATAAGTTTGTATGAACATACATATATTATTTTAAATAATATGTATAAGATCATCATTAAATAATACTGTAAAAAACTGTTAGCATAAAATAGGATTAAAAATATATGTAATAAAAACTGTAAGAAAATAAGAAACTAGATTTTGCCACTAAATAGAAATTGTTAATTAGAGTAAACCCTTTTTTAGATCATATACCACCCCTGTTATCCCATAAATGTAAATTTAGCAAGACTGTAAAATAGATTTAAATAAAAAGTGTAATTAGATTTAAGACTCCCCTAGACCTCAAGAGGGTACGATAAGCCTGTAGCCCTGTAAACCTGTAGATAGAATTAAACGATAAAAACGTCTTTGATTTCGTCAAAGGAACGAGAAAAAAAAAAAAAAAAAAAAAAAACCTAACCTAACCTAAAAAAAAACTAAACTAACCTATTGAAAAAAAAAGTCTAACCTAACCTTCTAAACTTTTACTAATTCAAACGTTCGCGCCTTTCCATTTGAAGTTTCCTTTCATCGAGATATAAAAAAAAAATAAAAAAAAAGCCTTTCACGTGGGTATTGTTCGTACCCTATGTTCCGTGATTGAACCCCTCATACCAACATCCTCCCCCCTCTTCCTTCCTTCAACCTACATCCTCTTTTGGTTTTATTCATAATTTTAAATTTAAACAACGTGTTTTGTTGCAAGTAAATAATATTCGCGATCGACACCTGAAGGGCAAGTCCCACTTCTTTCAAAACATTTCGTAAAATATATTATACATTCAGAAAAAATACGTTTTGTAGAAATGATTCAAACGAGTTGATGTCTCATCAATTTACCATACAAAAGAGAGAGACACGTTTAGGTAGACGAAATGTTTAAATGCACTGTGACTTGCCCTTCGGGTTAAATTTACTATTATGGCAACCCCGGCAACAGAGCTGGCAACCGGCAACTTTAATTATATCCTTTTTCTGGCGAACCTTTTATCATAGTGTTTTCATAATAATTACATTTGTAAAACGTTATAAAACTGTTTTTATTTCATAATAGTAGCGCAAGCCGTTAGACTATGTTATATTAGAAGACAGTAGCTGTCAACAATCCGGTCAGGTTAATGTACCTACGGCCAGTTATTGTACACGCAGATAAAACGAACCCACTTTTTCTACTTATTACAACAAAATACTTACTTAATAAAACAAATTCCATGTTTGAATTTCTCCAGTGTGCATGTGCCTTAGATGGCATCAATAATAACGGGTCGTGTTGTGCGTTGTGGCCTCCCAAGTCTCCCAACAATCCCACCACAGATTGTATCCACTGTTTATTGATTGACATGGCAATACCTATCGATTCGAAGAAAGTAAAATTCGTAGTAGTTCGTATCATTATTGTCCAGCCTTCGGATAAATCAACTGATTTACCTACTCGGAAGAGTTTTTGATTTCTCTGCTTATTACAACGAATTTTGTTGATAATTACTGCGCTTCTAATCGTGAAGAGTACCTATAACTAGGGACGCCAAATTTACCAGCCTCACGAGAGGCTGTTCTGAGTGCCCTGGAGTCATCCTTCGGATACCTACGGGCACCCCGTACCCAGGCCTGTTGGAATTTCCCGCCCACGCAAGGAGCACCACTATCCTCACCCCGTTGATTGAGGCTTCGTTACGACGACGAGAGACGTGATTGTGGGTTTATCGCATTTTCGAGGTTAGTCACGATGCTTGTAGAAGCACCAGGATACCGTTCTGGCGCGGGCGAGGGCGCGGGTGCCAGCTCCAGGCCCAGGAAAAAAATATTGTGGACAATTCACACAACACTATCTAGCCCCAAATTAAGCAGAGCTTGTACTATGGCAACCAGATGACTGATATAATACATAGTACCTACATTTTATTTTTAAGCACATATACCTACTTAGAATACTATAGAAAACCCAGACAGAGAACAAACATCCACAACCTAGGGCGCAGAGGGCAGAGTTACTACCAACTGAGCTGAGAGGCCTGTCGATAGTAAGTAGTTATTTATTCCCCATTGCTTAGAAGTCATCTCGATAACTGGATATGAAGAAGCAGAGAAGTGAAACAGTACCTATAAGTAGTTTTAGTTGCTTAACGCTGTTGAAATCTAATTTTATGTTTGTTATGAATAAAGACAACTTTTATTATAATTATACATTTTCTTGTGTTACCTACCTTACTCTAGTTGTATATTTTTAGCATTACATCAAGTAATTATCCACCTAATCATAATATCTATGGTGATACAAATAGTTTAAGAAAAGGTGAACACTGCAATTTGGGATACCTAGGTACCTACTCGCAAGTAAAGAAAACAAAAGTGGTTAATGCATCATCTTAATTCATTTTCTAATTAAAAAAAAACAATTATTATTGTTCAATTAAGTTCAATAATTAAACTTCAGACAGGTTCATTTGGGTAAAAATAGTAATCATCATTAGTAGGTAAGTATAGGTGCCTGAATAAATATCTACTGATTCCTAAATATACCAATTAATAACAAAGAATAGAGTCTTTATTAATAAAAATATGAGTACAAACTAAACAATCAATAGGTAAGTAAGATTAATGTCTGGTCTAAATAACAATTATTTAACTAAGAACAATACAAAACGCAACATGCTATGTTGTATGTACCTTGGTATTAAGTTTTATAATTTCATGTAGTTAACTTAAGTACTACGTACATTTATATCAGTCATTAATACATACACAATTAACGCGCTCAGGGGCGCAGGTAGTGACGCGGCGTGTAGAGCGCAGGTAGTGACGCGCTCAGGAGCGCAGGTAGTGACGCGCTCAGGGGCGCAGGTAGTGACGCGCTCAGGGGCGCAGGTAGTGACGCGGCGTGTAGAGCGCAGGTAGTGACGCGCTCAGGAGCGCAGGTAGTGACGCGCTCAGGGGCGCAGGTAGTGACGCGGCGTGTAGAGCGCAGGTAGTGACGCGCTCAGGGGCGCAGGTAGTGACGTGCTCAGGAGCGCAGGTAGTGACGCGTTCAGGAGCGCAGGTAGTGACGCGTTCAGGAGCGCAGGTAGTGACGCGCTCAGGAGCGCAGGTAGTTACGCGCTCAGGGGCGCAGGTAGTGACGCGGCGTGTAGAGCGCAGGTAGTGACGCGCTCAGGAGCGCAGGTAGTGACGCGGCGTGTAGACTCGCGTTAGGTCACGTTCGCTCATGGTGGGAACACGCGGTTTCAATTCAGGAATGATTGCACATCCTAGGACTGACAGCCCGTTATTTGTTCTGAAATCAATTTCAAATCGCAATTCTTAAAATATTATTTTGCTTATGCCATGGCTTCTTAAACTATGTGCTGCCACGGACCACTTTCTGAATTTTTAGAATGCCACGCGGACCCCCTCATGCAAATAATATTGTGGAAATAAACGAATTAAACAAAACGCTTTTATTGGTAATTTTCTCACATTTATCTAATGAGGTGGATGCTGTTGTTTGGCGTCAATGAATTGTCTTCCATAATTTATATTAGATACGTTTTTTTAGTTTTTATCGACTATAGACATGAAAACCCTGCCTCACAAAGGTACGTTGCAGCAAAAGGTATCAAAACGGCCATAGCTCGTTTGATTGGAAGAGGGTAAACTTTACTCAAAAAACAACAAAATTCGCCAAGATCTTTTGCGAGAATTCTCTCAACACCTTTTTAGATCTCGTGTCAATCAAATCATCTTTAATTCGATCTTCATTGCTGTTTTTATCCATATCAAAATTCATTTGAGCTATTGCGGACGGACCCGTGTCACACTTATTACGGACTGCTTAGGGGTCCATGGACCCCACTTTTAGAAACCCTGGCTTACGACTTTTGCTTGAAATCGGTAAGTCGGTCGGTACCTGATGGGCCCTCGTTCGTGGTCGCGCTCGTGCTCGGGCAGCCAGCAGTGCAGGGAGTACCCGCGCCGCGTCTGAAACAACCGCCTTCTGGATGTAAATACAGCACGCGCGCGCACCGCCACCGCCACGTCACGTCACCACACGTGACGTCACCACGCACGTCACTGCACTGCCGTGCGTGGCCGTACCTTCACGGAGCTCTTGAGTTGAGTGCGCGACGAGCGGTGGTAGGCCTCCAGGTCGGGCAGCGCCTCCGAAAACTTCCTCGTGCTGTTCTTGCTCGCTACTATCGAAGAGTCTGCAAAAGGCGACAAGTACATAAATGTAGGTATAGTCGTATAGTTGTGAGGGTTATGGTATTTTGTATTCGTACAGAATATGCTGGGTGGAGCACTCGCACTTGGCTAACCGCTATAGCGCACGTGAAGCTGTAGGTATGCTCCTCGCTGTATGTAGAGCCGCTCCAGCGGGCGGTGTGCGCTGTCCCAGCCGCACCAATCCCGTGAGTGCGCCATCTCTCTATCCTTGGAGCTCTTTCTCACCTTGAGCCTCCTTCTTCAGGGTGAAGGTGAGACGCTCCGCTCGGCTGTGGGGCGAGGCGGCGGCTGCGGGGGCGGCAGGGGGGGCGGGGGGGGCCACGCACGACGCACACGCACACGCCTGCAAGCACGCTCACGTCACTGACAGCACTGTCATCGGCACCGGCCGAGCCAGTCGCCGCATACCTGTGGGGGCGCGGCGGGGGCGGGCGCGGGGGCGCGGTGCTCGTGTGGGAAGCGCAGCCGCATCTCCACGTCGGCGGGCAGCGCCGCGCGACACGAGCCCGCCACCGTCACCGACCAGCTGCCGGCGGGCGCGGGGGAGGCGGGGGGCGCGCGGCGGGCTCGGCGGCGCGGCGCCGACAGCCAGCGCGGCGCCAGCGAGCACAGCAGCGAGCCGTCCTCGGGCTCGCTGGAGCTGGAGCCGGCGTCGGCCGACGACACGCGCAGCAGGCGAGCGCGCTCCTCCCCCTCGGCGCCGTCGGCTCGGATCGCTCTCCGCCGGCCGTCGTCCGTCGGCACCGAGCGCCGACGGCTCACTCTCGCGGGATCGCACTCTCTCGAACCTTGGGGGCGGAATGAAACGACCGTCATATTTTCAACGATTTATTTAAAAACGCTCGATAAAGTGTGTCTAATATTTCGAAACGGAACTGATCTACGTTGCGATAGGTGCTCGTCGATTTGAATTGAATCGGTCTACGATAATCCCGATGGATGCGGCCAGGCTCGTGATGGAATTGCGGATCGCTCTTTGGCGTGGGCGCCGCGGCGACTACTCTACGGCGAGCGAAGCGGTGCGGTGCAACTTCGGGTGGAGTGCGCACACGATACCTTCCCGCGGCGAGGGAACGCCACGCCACGGACTGGTAGCCGCCGATCTGTTGGGAGGTGACGTCATCGTCGTCCGATTGATGCGCAGGCGTCGCGCCTCGCTCGGCGGTGACGTGCCCGCGCTCCGGGTGGTCACGTGCCGCGGGGAGTGCGGGGGCGAGGCCGGCGCGGGCGGGGCGCGCGGGGGAGGGGACGGGGACAGCCGAGCCCGCGCCCCCTCCGCCTCCTCGGCGTCCGCGGGGGCGCGCTCCTCTGGGATCATGTCGAAGACGCGCTTGAAGCGCAGCGAATTACAGCGCTCCCGCGGTTCGGGGGGTTGGGGCCGGGGGGCAGCGGGCGGGGCCGGGGCACGCAGCAGCACGTCCGCGGGGGCGTGGCCCCCCGTCAGCCGCATGTGCTCCGCGGCTGACGGCACCGGCACGGGGATGCGCGAGCGCCGGCAGCGCGCGCGAGCCCCGACCCCCCCACCCTCGTCGGTCGGCGTGCTGTCCGAGGAGCGAGACGCGTGCGAGTACTCGAGGATCTCGAGGATCTCGATGCACTTGTCGCCTTCGTGGATCTCGGACTTCTGATATATCCGTCGCGGGGTGCGCCCTTGCGCCGCGGGCTGCGGGGCCGGTTCCGCATGCGGGCGGGCTCCTCGGGCCCGCGCGTCCCTCGGGTCCCGGGGCGGTGGCGCGGGGGGCGCCCGCTCCCGGCACGGGGCGCGGCGCTCCGGCTCGGCGTCCGCGAGCCGGCGCCGCTGCAGCTCGTCCCGCAGCTGGCGCACCTTGGACTGGCGCGCGCACTCGGCGCGCAGCTCACGCGTGCGGTGCCGGCGATGCAGCTTCTGCCGGATCCGGTCCGGCATGCACTCGGCGACGCGCGCGCGCTCCGGCGCGGCCGAGTCGCGGATGCGCACGAAGAAGGCGGCGCTGGAGTCCCGCGGCAGCGGCGGCGGGTCGCGCGGCGAGGCGGGGTCGTCCAGGCTGTCGACGAGGCTGGCGGCGTCCTCCCCGAGCGCGTCCCCCTCCGCGCCCGACGACGAGGACGCGTGGACCTCCATGGAGGCGGAGCGCGGCGCGGCGCAGCGACGCGGCACGAGCGCGCCCCCCCGCCCCGTGTCGCTAAAGTAGTTTCCGGCTCCGACGCCGACCCCCCCCCCGGTGCCCCACTCGCCGGCGTCGCGCGTCAGCACCGAGATGGTATCACTGCCGGCGCCGTCCGACAGGTAAACGTCCACGTTGGATATCTCGACGTGCGACCTGGCGCCGCCTTCGTCGTCGCGGAGGTCGCTCTCGCGGCGCAACTCGTCACGGAACAGCATCTGAATCTGCTGCAGGACGGCCCGATTCACGTTGTCGTGCTGGATGACGGCGTCGAAGCCAGCGGCGGCGGCCCGCGGTGACGGCGTCGGCGTCGGCGACGCGGAGGGAGACCCCTCGTAGTTGTTGTTGTTGTCCTCGCGCGGTGGACTCGGGGCGCGGGGGTTGTTGCATCGGTCGCGTCGCTCTCCGTCGCCGAGCTCCTCGTTGCCGAATATGATCTGATGGTTGGAGGTAGGGCTGAGGTGCACGATGGTGTTGACGGCTGCGTGCTGCAGGCGCACCTTGATCTCCTTCTCGACGACGCTGAGCCTGCGGTCGCCGCCGCCGCCCGCCGGCATGCCCTCCAGCCGGTCCGACAGCGAGTGCAGGCTCTCGACCAGCACGCGCGACACGTACTCATCCACGTCCAGCTCGAGCGGCAGCCGGCGCGGGGGGGCGGCTGCGGCGAGGGCGGGGGGCGCTCCCTCCGGGGGAGACGAGCTCGAGGACTCGGACACCACCACCTCCAACACGTCGTAGGTGCATGCGAGTCCCGGGCAGGGGCAGAGGCATGGAGACGGCGGGGAAGGCGCCTCCGAGTGCTGCTCGAAGTCCGCCGAAGCGGGCGTCTCCTTGGCGGTGGGCAGCGAGCTGGAGAGCGCGTCCGACTCGTAAGAGAAGAGGTGCGCGCGCGGGGCGTCCGTGTCGGGGCTGGCGGGCGCCGTGGAGTCGGCGGGAGGGGCGGGGGGGGGCCGCGTCCACATGCGGCGCAGCAGCGCTGACTTGCGCATTAGCTCGCGGTCGCGGCGCGCGGGGCGGGCGCGGCGCGGGGACTCGCCGGCGGAGCGCGGCGTGCGGGCGGGGGGGGGGGCACCCGCGCCGCCGCAGCATTCGGGAACCGCGCACTCCTCCGAGTCGGAGTGCTGTTGGGCCAGTCGATACCTGTAACCAGGGAGTGCACCGATGAACAGATGAATCAGCACTGCGCTGCGTTAAGTGAAGAATGGCTCTGAGTGAGGCTCACCGCCGCATGATGGTCTCGGGCACGGAGTAGCGGCGCCGCATGAGGCCGGGCGAGGCGTGCGGCCGCGGCTGCAGCGCGGTGAGCAGTGTGCGCGTCATGGCACCGCTACCGTCCGACTCCCGCGCGCTATCTCGCTCTATAGTGTGCTCTCCCTCTAAGGCGCTGTTGCGTGCGTACATCCGACTCAGCACGCGGCTGAAACGACAATTACAAATTGTTTTTTAAAAATTCAATAATGGATTAACAATAAAAAGAATTACTTAAAATCATTGCAAACAGTTGCAAGTGGTTACTCCGCAAGCTCTCAACCGTCTAAGACATCTCGCTCGATGATTCAGACGGAGTAGGTACCTACCTACCTGCTATGAACCTACGCATTCAATGCAGCTGTAGCAGCCGTATGTAGCTACTATATCAGGATGATGTCCCTATTATATACTTACGGGACGCTCAGTGCCTGGAACAGGATTTTAAATAAAGTAGCACCCAGCACCTAGATTATTATAGATACCATTCTAACAACAGAGTCGGCCTGATCCATCCAAAAACATGACCGATACGTACGGAGCTGACTTAGCCGCGAGTTTCTTAACGATTATTTTCTTCACAGTCAGTACCTGATTAGCCACGTGCAGGAGTAGCAAATGCTACGGGCCCCGCGAGTTTGGGGGCCCCGCGCTCCAACGCCTGTCTGACCGTTGGATATTAATTTAGATAGGAGCTTATAATATCTTGCTTGCCTTATACGCGAAGCGCTGCCTGCAAAACTTGATACCAATACTTTACATTTGGCACAACGTAAAAAGCAAAAGCACTCTAGATGTGAGCCATTTTTTAACCGACTTCCAATCAAAAAGGAGGAGGTTCTCAATTCGGTTGTATGTTTTTTTTTTTTATTATTAACCGACTTCCAATCAAAAAGGAGGAGGTTCTCAATTCGGTTGTATGTTTTTTTTTATTTTTTTTTATTTTTTTTTTTATTTTTTTTTTTATTTTTTTTTTTAATGTTTGTTACCGCATAACTTCGTCATTTGTGAGCCGATTTGAAAAATTATTTTTTTATCTGAAAGGTACTGCTTCCAGATTGGTCCCATTTTAATTTTATTAAAATCGGTGTTGCCATTTTTTTTTAAATAATTTTTTTAATGTTTGTAACTGCATGCCTCCGTCATTTATGAACCGATTTAGAAAATTATTTTTTTATTTGGAAGGTTATTCTTACGTCCAGATTGTCCCAAACAAATTTGATTAAAATCGGTTTAGCCGTTTGACAATGAAGTCGGTTTCTCAAGTTTTTTAAACTTAAATTATGAGAAAAGTTGTTTTGTCATTGCTTCGAAACTTTGACGTGGCGCTGTGTGCAACTCACGTGGGCACTCAGTTTATTATTTAATAGGTACCCTAAACTTGAGAATGTAGGTAAAGCAAACCAGGGGCCCCTTAACAGAATATGCTACAGGCCCCGCGCCGGCTTAATCCGGCACTGTTCACAGTTTGAGAGCACTCGCAAAGCGTACATCCATTGGCGTGATTGGCGTACGACTGTAGTCCGGATTGGAACCCGCTAGGTACCTACGTTAAGACCGGAAGGCGTGATCACTTCCACTAGAGCACATCGGAGCTCTTCAGATATAGTAATCATTAGAATGATGTACTCCTGCCTGCCTTACAATGATGTATACCTACCTTACCCAGTGTGGGCGATCGTGATCACCGGCCGACGGATTGCGGACGTTAAATGGAGCGAATCGTAGAAAATGGACTAAAAAAACAAAGAATGTTTTGTAGAACATCACAACTCGTGGGTAAGTAGGCACCTGCCTATGCATATTCCATGAGCAGCATTCCACGCGAGGGTGGCAGTGGGAGGGGAGCCCGTGGTCTACCTACCTACTCTACTGCATTACTTAGGTATACATTCAATATATAGCAGCACTTTAGGGACATGGTTCATTTCATTGCAGAAGCAGCGGCTATTGTCTGCTGACGTTTTTGCTGTTTCCCAAACATGCTCGAAAATTTGAGGATTATTATGACAATTTTCTTCGAGATTAATGGAAATTGGTGTACTGGCCAAATACATGCGAACAGCGGCCGGCAAAAGTTGTTTAAAAATACATTGAAATTTTCTAAAAAATTATAATTTCAAAATTTATATTTGGAAACTCCACATGTGTTTTCAGCTTCAAAAGAGGGGACTTTGGTTTGGAAAGTTATTGTTCTCATAATCTGATGCTTTCTTGATAAAGAATGGTTATTCTACATTTTCATGATGCATATAGCTGCCACTCTCTGTTACGTTTTCCTTCTCATGGGTACCAAACTGTACAGTCCTAAGCCCATTGACTTGACCCCCTCGGGATCTCATCATGCGACCTACTGTCCAGCGCCTCTTCAGTCTTCGGATTTTGGCTATGACATTCTTGACTTTAGATAAGTGTCTAATGTGTGCAAGTCTTTTTAGTCGTTTAGTTTTACGTTTAGGACGCTTCTTTTGATAGATTATAGCACTCCAACTCCACGCGCTATTGAATCATTATTGAATCGATGGGAGATTGGTTCCTACTAAATATGATTTATTATGGTTTCTCCTCGCCAATTGTAGAAAAGTATTGCGCTTACTTTATCACAAGTCTCATCAAAAAACAGCAATTAAATATTTCTTCATTACAAAATTAATATTTTTAACTATTCATTATTGATTCATTAGGTATTTATTTCATTTTTGTTTTTTGACAAATTGGAGACAGGTAGGTACCTATTGTATACTTTTAAGGCCTGCGCACACCTAGTTCGCTGGCGGTAGCGATCAGTGAAACGCTGTCAAATATCGCTGTCAAATCTCAAATCTAGGTGTGCGCAGGCCTTTAGTCGTAGGCAATAAAAAAAAATTGCACATCGGCTTTTGTGCTTTCGTAGAGCGCCATCTCTTTCTGACGCACACTACGCTCTATGAAGCCGAAATGAACCGATGTGCAATACTTATAATTTATTGCACATCAAATAATTATATAGGTACCTACCTAATATGAATTTCGACCTAATACCAACTAATCCCAAATCACGAGGTAAGTCTGGATTTATCACAATTTGTGTGTGACTCATTCGAAATCACAGAAATACACTAAAAAATAAAATAGTACGGCGCGGGGCGCGGGGCGCGGGGCGGTGCAGTCGAGCGAGCGCGAGCGCCGAGCGTCGCGACGGACGAACTCATAACCTCGCATAAGTATGTATACAAGGTGTATCTAAATATGTGTACTATGCGAAGGTGGGGGGTTTCAGACCACAATGGTGATCAGTTGTGGAGGGGAGATAATTAAAAATTCCTATTTTCAGTTTCCCATACAAAAATATTTAATTTCATAATGCCTAAATAAATTGACAACCCTATCCTTGTAACCCCTTGACCCCTTGACCTACTACCTCTGTAGGTCTACTACTACTACCTCTGTAGCTGAGTTTAGGGTTGTCACTTTGTATAAAGTCAGCTGTTAATGTTGAAACTTCGTTGCAGTTTTTTTCAGAGATACCAATCGAAGTTCGAAAAGTCGTTGAACAAAAGTTGTTCCCCGGGGGGTGGAAATTCACCCCCCTTCAGGATAGTACACATATTTTGATACACGTTGTATATGTATGTATGAGTGTACTGTACCTACCTACCTATCATATTAGTATAGGTAGAGCGTGTTTGTCGGCATCTGTATCTGCAGGACAGGACAATGGAGGTCAACGACCTACATCCACCATGAATGAACATAACTCATGAAACTGATGTTTCGGATACTGCGGTTTCAATTACCTATTCCGAAAGAGTTTATCAAATTTAACTAATTCGTGTGGTACCTATGTATGAGTAGGTAACGCCGTGAGCTGTGAGCGGTCGACAGTATACCTACTCCTCGCGAGCACTGAGGAGCACATTCTGCTCATCATGCCAGAGAACCTGTAGTACGATACTTAACTCAATTTCTATGATGAGCTCCCGTGAGAGGTTTACTTACTCAGCCTATAATTATAATGTGCTTCTTAAAAGCATGATCAGAGTCTCCGATCATGCTTATAGGAAGCACATTATAATCCTCGGAAGCCTTAGAAGCCTCGGAGCTCTCCGATTCGGAGAGCTCCGAGGCATCGCCCCCCCCCCCCCCCGCGCCCCGCGCCTCGCGCCTCGCGCCTCGCGCCTCGCGCCTCGCGCCAAATCAGCTAAGTATTATAATAAAAAAAAAAAGCAGCCCCGTGCGAGTCGGACTCGCCCATGAAGGGTTCCGTAGCATCAAGTAACATAATAGGTATAAAGGTTCTTGTAATAGTTCGTCGAAAGGTAAATTGCAATTTACGATTTATGACGTATAAAAAAAAACTACTCACTAGATCTCGTCCAAACCAAATATCGTTGAAAGTTTGCGTAGTAATGTACAACATTATTAGTACATTGTTACCTGAGTGTTGAAAGTCAGAGGTAAACACTGTGCTTTTCATTACGAATACAAGGAAAGTAAAAATAAAAACATGAAAGAAAAATTTGAGAAAATGAAGATTGATTATTGCCGCCTTCCCGGTTTTTTTTTTATTTTTCTCTGGCGGGCCTTCGGCTTCGGTTCGCCAGCATTATTCAGCCAAAATTTTCATTTTCATAATTTAAAAAATGGTAAATTGTTTGCTCAAATCTATGTTATTTTAAAGAAATAGTTGAACGTACGAGTACGAATATAATAATTAAGCCGTATAAGGGATCAACACACGAGGATAGTAGGCAGTCCTAATTTTTATCATATTTTTCATAAATATTGTTGACATGGATGATATATTAATAAAGTAATTTAGAAGATATATTATTTATTTAATAGGTACTATCTTTGTGTTATTTAAATTTAAATTTTACATTGCGCTCTAATTAGACTTTTTAAACTTCTTACCGTTGTAATGGGTTTCCAACCTACTTGCTGAATAAAAAGTTGGAATTTTGTTGAACAACCTCCTTGCAGTTAGAAATACTTTAGAAAGTTGGAACATGGTTGAATAAAATAGAAGGAACTTGTTTTTTTTATAATTTGACAGCTGTCAGTAGAAAGCGATTCTCCCTAGGGCTGAAAGTTTTACTTTCAATTAGGCCCCTCAGGCAACTTCAGACCTACTTTCAGAGTATGAGCAATGAAAAATGTGTTTTTTAGTTTTATCATTCTCTTATTTTAGAAGTTAGAGGGGGGGGGGGGGCAACTTTTTTCCACTTTGGAAGTGTCTCTCGCGCAAACTATTCAGTTAAGAAAATAAAAAAGCAGCCAAGTGCGAGTCGGACTCGCCCATGAAGGGTTCCGTAGCATCAAATAACATAATAATAAAGGTTTTTGTAGTTCGTCGAAAGGTAAATTGCGGTTTACGATTTATGACGTATAAAAAAAAAACTACTGACTAGATCTCGTTCAAACTAAATATCGTTGGAAGTTTGCATAGTAATGTATAACATATATGTATATTTTTTAGTTTTATCATTCTCTTATTTTAGAAGTTAGAGGGAGGGGGGACCAACTTTTTTCCACTTTGGAAGTGTCTCTCGCGCAAACTATTCAGTTTAGAAAAAAACCATATGCATGGTATATGTATGGGTTTGATGAAAAAAAATTTTTTGAGTTTCAGTTTCAAGCATGGGGACCCCCAAAATTTATAGTTTTTTTCTATTTTTGTGTTAAAATCTTAATGCGGTCTACAGAATACATCTACTCACCAAGTTTCATCAGTCTAGCTTTTATGGTTTCGGAGAAAAATGGCTGTGACACGGCCGGACAGACAGACAGACAAACAGACAGACAGACAGACAGACATGACGAATCTATAAGGGTTCCGTTTTTGCCATTTGGCTACGGAACCCTAAAAACGATATTACAACATCATTTTTGAAGACCTATTCATAGACCCCACAAGTACCTATGGGTTTGATGAAAAAAAGTTTTTTGAATTTTAGTTCTAAGTGTGAGGACCCCCAAAATTTATTGTTTTTTTCTATGTTTATGAGAAAATCTTAATGCGGTTCACAGAATACATCTACTTACCAAGTTTTATCAGTCTAGCTCCTATAGATTCGGAGAAAAGTGGCTGTGAAATACGGACGGACAGACAGACAGACAAACAGACAGACATGACGAATCTATAAGGGTTCTATTTTTGCCATTTGGCTACGGAACCCTAATGCAACGTCGAACGCACAAGCTGTTAGGGTCTCACCTGCGGCAGGTACACCGGCAATCCATCGAGCTAGTCTTGCACGGCTTCACATCTTTATGAACTGTACGTATGTACCGGTATGTCCGACAAGCACTCGGTTCGCGGTGAGTGTTGCGAGATGAGCGCGCCCGCGCCGGCCGCCGCCGTCCGACTAGCGACAGCGAGTAGCGAGCGAGCTCTCCACTCAGTTAGTGCAGTGCGTGCACCGTGCACCGTGCAATGTAGCGGTGCTGTAAGGATGCGCGCGAGTCCCGCCGCCGCACTGTGGTTCGGATTCAGAGCTTCCCTTTCATAGGATTTTATTTTTTTAAATGTTCTCTTTTGCTTAATTTATGGGTCAAATATGATTGAAATTGACACAAAGCTGGACAATTTAATAGTTTTAACCTATTCTACTGAACAAAAACCATAAAAAGTGAACTTGAACATTTTCAATGTATGAAAACGAAAATGTCTTTCAAAATATCTCATAAGTGTTAAGAGGTGTAGAGCTAAAACTTATTGGGTATTGTTACTGGGGCTATAGTGATCCTATATGACCTTTGACCTTGACCCCGCGCGTCCCTCTGCAAGAGATATACGGTTTGTAAAAACGGCAGTATTTTACGAGTTTAATTATTTGTTTTGATTCAGTAAAGGGTCAAATATGATTAAAATTGATATAAAACCAAATAATTGATTCGTTTCCTGCAAAAAAAACCATAAAAAGTGAACTTGAACATTTTCAAAGTATGAAAGTGAAAATGTCTTTCAAAATATCTCATTGCTGATAGAAGCTGTAGAGCCAAAACTTTTTGTGTTTTGTTACTGGGGCTATAGTGGTTCTATATGACCTTTGACCTTGACTTGAATGCAATTAATTCTTTTGCTTCTTCTGTCAAAGGAATATGAGAATGTTGACTTAACTTCTAAAACTTGACAAATATTGATCAGATGAAATCATCAAGTTATGGATCACATCCTCAGTTGTAGCAATCCTACTAATTTTCCGGGAATGAAAACAGTGAAATGTTGAAAATCTTTGTTTCGAGCCTCTGAAGCCTCCTCAGACAGTTTTCCAATGGGTATGAAGTTATTATGTTCAACAATGTCTGCTCCATGCATAAGTAATTTATGAACACTTTACCAGGGATACCTAAAGGACAACATATTTTTGAGCAGTCTTGGAACAATACTCCCGAAACTTTTCCACATTAATGAACTCTGAACATGAGATTACCTGAAGAATTACTGAAAACTTTCTAATTAAATCTTCATTTATGCCCGTGATCTCAGCAGTAATAACAGAGTTAACTTCACTTCACTTTCGGTAATTGTCATAATTATTATCATCTTTATTCACATAGCATTTATTTTTTTCCTTTAAAATTTCAATGGTGGGAAATAATGTAACCATACTGTTCGTATCTTGTCTTAATGTAGTATATTGATGTTTCGACAACTTCAAAGATGTTATCATACCTAATGTTTTATCAGCAGAAAAGGTCCGTTGCATAGGTTTAGCTATGTTTGCTCGAATCCGTGATGCATCTTCAGGGTGTTCTATTAAGTGTTTCATAATGGCAGCAAAATCTGCATTATTTTCACTTTCAGAAGCTTTTTTGGCTAAAGCATATGCTAAAGTTTCAAAATCATTTTGTGATAGAAGCTCTTCAGTTCTTCTATTCTTTTGAAATGGGCTCAGATCCGCAAACTCTTTACGAACAGTCAATGTTTTCGTTGATATCGTCACAGATACGCTTTGGGGTACAGTAAATTGCATTGATGTACTATCTGATTCTAAAAAAGCTAATGGCATACCTGTTGATTGTTCAGTTCTTAGATTGATCAACGTTACCAAATAAGTACTTTACTTTGGTTTTACGGCTACCTGTTTACCTGACCCATAATTCATATACTTCAAATTCAAATTCAAATTGTTTAATGAACATAAATGCATCCTAACAGACACTCCAAAGCGATACATTTATTACACGAGTACTTAACATAATATTTTATACATATAAATTTACATACTTAACAAAAACAATATCAATATCAAAAACTCACAAAAAAAAATAACAAATTATAATATTGCACACAATAATTGCACCAAAGAATTAAAGAATTAAACATTTTATCCTGAAGATATTCAAATATTATAAATGAGCTTCAATATCTCCCTCACAATATTTCAGCGTAATTTTTCCTAATTGGTTTATTTTATCCGCAAATACGTCCATATCGGGATGTAACCTAAGAATAGCGTTAAGATGGAACTGGGCACGGTATAGTGGTGACTCCTGTCGAGCGGTAGTGCGCGCGGGGTTTGGCGCAAACTTGATCATTGTAATTGTTGATCATTGCAAATCCAAATATTTCGGTTGTCCTAACAATGGCCTTTATAGGTCGTTAAAAGTGCTCCTTTCATTCATTATGTTACCTCCTAATAATACATTTACGATTACCTGCTAGTTATTGGTAATGAGCGAAAAATTGATTAAAAACAGGTTTTTTTCTAACCCTGTTACTGCTGAGATCACGGGCATAAATAAAGATTTAATTAGAAAGTTTTCAGTAATTCTTCAGGTAATCTCATGTTCAGAGTTCATTAATGTGGAAAAGTTTCGGGAGTATTGTTCCAAGACTGCTCAAAAATATGTTGTCCTTTAGGTATCCCTGGTAAAGTGTTCATAAATTACTTATGCATGGAGCAGACATTGTTGAACATAATAACTTCATACCCATTGGAAAACTGTCTGAGGAGGCTTCAGAGGCTCGAAACAAAGATTTTCAACATTTCACTGTTTTCATTCCCGGAAAATTAGTAGGATTGCTACAACTGAGGATGTGATCCATAACTTGATGATTTCATCTGATCAATATTTGTCAAGTTTTAGAAGTTAAGTCAACATTCTCATATTCCTTTGACAGAAGAAGCAAAAGAATTAATTGCATTCAAGTCAAGGTCAAAGGTCATATAGAACCACTATAGCCCCAGTAACAAAACACAAAAAGTTTTGGCTCTACAGCTTCTATCAGTAATGAGATATTTTGAAAGACATTTTCACTTTCATACTTTGAAAATGTTCAAGTTCACTTTTTATGGTTTTTTTTTGCAGGAAACGAATCAATTATTTGGTTTTATATCAATTTTAATCATATTTGACCCTTTACTGAATCAAAACAAATAATTAAACTCGTAAAATACTGCCGTTTTTACAAACCGTATATCTCTTGCAGAGGGACGCGCGGGGTCAAGGTCAAAGGTCATATAGGATCACTATAGCCCCAGTAACAATACTCAATAAGTTTTAGCTCTACACCTCTTAACACTTATGAGATATTTTGAAAGACATTTTCGTTTTCATACATTGAAAATGTTCAAGTTCACTTTTTATGGTTTTTGTTCAGTAGAATAGGTTAAAACTATTAAATTGTCCAGCTTTGTGTCAATTTCAATCATATTTGACCCATAAATTAAGCAAAAGAGAACATTTAAAAAAATAAAATCCTATGAAAGGGAAGCTCTGAATCCGAACCACAGTGCGCCGCCGCCGCCGCCGCCGCGCCATGCGCCAGATGCCGCGCGCGCGCCCCGTGGCTCGACTCTGCACTCTGCAGTGCATGACACCGCACGATCACGCTCTCGGGAAATTGTTTCATTAGCGGAGCTACGTATCGCATCATTGGCCATCGCAGCACGCCGCCCGCCGCCGCCGCCATATTGAGGCGAGATGCTGTTATGCACCATGCATCCATCGCAGGGTCATTACCATTTTGTACTAATCTCTTAGCAGCGAGTATTGGGCGAAGATAAGTAGCTTGGCACACATTTCTAGGACACAAAGTGCACGCGACGCTTTGAATGAAATGAATGCGAATTATCGTGGTGAATCGATGTTGGTGACCAACGTGTGGTAGGTTGGTAGAGAGAGAAACAGTAGGAACCGAGACGTAGTTTGTTGCCTGTTCTTCTACGCTTGGTCGCGTGGAACTGGCACCTAGACTCACCTAGCTATAAGACGTTTCAAAGTGATTCTTGCATCGTAATGAATAAAAAATTATTGAGTTTGAGTTTGAGAGAATATTTTTTCAATTGTTTACATTGGGGATACACATACATAAACCTACTAGTGATGGGCCGAATTATGATTTCACCGAATTCGAATACCTAGTTGGCCAATTGTTTGTTAAAAGTTTTAAATCATTCTGCATTCATTCTCAAAATACAGTTTCTGTAAATATCTTTGCTTCTTTTTAATTTTTTCATATAATACAATTTTTATAGGCTAATAGATATTATTCTCTCGATTTGTTCGGTAGTAAACTGTTTATGACAGAGTCTGCGTTCAACTTTACATTTTCTAGCAGCGCACAATGGGTGGTGGCTGGTGGTATACTGACCTGCAGCGGTCTCTGAGCGAGGTGGGCTCGCTCCAGGCCTCGCGGATGGTGCTCAGTGGGTGGTGGCTGGTGGTATACTGACCTGCAGCGGTCTCTGAGCGAGGTGGGCTCGCTCCAGGCCTCGCGGATGGTGCTCAGTGGGTGGTGGCTGGTGGTATACTGACCTGCAGCGGTCTCTGAGCGAGGTGGGCTCGCTCCAGGCCTCGCGGATGGTGCTCAGTGGCTGGTGGCTGGTGGTATACTGACCTGCAGCGGTCTCTGAGCGAGGTGGCCTCGCTCCAGGCCTCGCGGATGGTGCTCAGTGGCTGGTGGCTGGTGGTATACTGACCTGCAGCGGTCTCTGAGCGAGGTGGGCTCGCTCCAGGCCTCGCGGATGGTGCTCAGTGGGTGGTGGCTGGTGGTATACTGACCTGCAGCGGTCTCTGAGCGAGGTGGGCTCGCTCCAGGCCTCGCGGATGGTGCTCAGTGGGTGGTGGCTGGTGGTATACTGACCTGCAGCGGTCTCTGAGCGAGGTGGGCTCGCTCCAGGCCTCGCGGATGGTGCTCAGTGGGTGGTGGCTGGTGGTATACTGACCTGCAGCGGTCTCTGAGCGAGGTGGGCTCGCTCCAGGCCTCGCGGATGGTGCTCAGTGGGTGGTGGCTGGTGGTATACTGACCTGCAGCGGTCTCTGAGCGAGGTGGGCTCGCTCCAGGCCTCGCGGATGGTGCTCAGTGGGTGGTGGCTGGTGGTATACTGACCTGCAGCGGTCTCTGAGCGAGGTGGGCTCGCTCCAGGCCTCGCGGATGGTGCTCAGTGGGTGGTGGCTGGTGGTATACTGACCTGCAGCGGTCTCTGAGCGAGGTGGGCTCGCTCCAGGCCTCGCGGATGGTGCTCAGTGGGTGGTGGCTGGTGGTATACTGACCTGCAGCGGTCTCTGAGCGAGGTGGGCTCGCTCCAGGCCTCGCGGATGGTGCTCAGTGGGTGGTGGCTGGTGGTATACTGACCTGCAGCGGTCTCTGAGCGAGGTGGGCTCGCTCCAGGCCTCGCGGATGGTGTTCAGTGCGTGCTGCAGCGCTGGTGACGTGTGACTCTCTGTGAGCGTGCTTCCACTTCCGCCACCTGCAATTTACCACCATACCAATTACAATCCATTTATTTTTCACACCACCACTGCTCGACAATGTCAAATTAATGTGATGCAAATCTAACCTAAGTAAGTCATTTAAGACCTGGGGTTTAGCAGGGCAATAATATTGTAGGTACTGAATTTAATTATGTACTGCTAGCCATTCATGTGATTTGAATTTATGTATGTTATGTGTGTGTGTAGTAATAGATCCATGCATTCACCATTAATATCTGCATTAAAATAGTTAGTATATGTTATGCAAGAGTGCAAAGCTGCTTTTTAACCGCGTGCTCAGTTATGATGACCGAGCGAAGCGAAGGATTCTAAAATTCTAAATAAAGGTTTATAAAATTCTAAATAAAGGATTCTAAAAAGCTAGAATCCTAAGCGTTGGCGAAGGAATCAAAAGTATTGTGTTGAAGTTTTACGATTTTCTTTTTTCTCAAATCATAACTTTTTATTTACTTCGGACCTCACTGTGAAAAAAAATACTCTACGGAAAAGTGACCTTGTATTACAAGTTTTGGCGCATTTAATAGGGATTCTGAAAAGGTATTACACATGGCCATGAGTGGCTCTAATAATAAATCATTCTAGGACAAAAAAACAAAACAACGATTGTCGCAACGCTCGGCACCGTGGCACTGGCACTGGCACGCCCCCACCGCGTGGGTACAGGACCTACTAGCGCTGTGCTAGTGTGCTAGTGAGCTGCGTGGACGGAGTGGAGCGGAGGCAGCGCCTTGGAAACACGCGAACAACAAACACCACGCCCGCGCCGCGCCGCCGCGCCGCCGCCGCCGCCGACTCCTAGGTCGATGCACTGACACCTATATTTAGGTTAGTGACATCGTCTACATGGGACGTACACTTATACCTACAGAGTACGCACACGCTGCTTTGGTGGTGTACCTATACCTTCTTACGCACTATGTACGAGGTTTACTCGTCTGCAGAATTATTCTAGATGGGTAGGAAGCAGTGAATTAATTTAAGCGTGTGAGAAGGTGCTCTCGTACGTTTTGATCAACTCTGCGGACTCGGATTGTAAATAGGCAAATATGTATTGTTGGTAGACCTAAGCTGTATATAGGTATGTCATGTGCATCGATCTAAAATTGAAATTGTTATTCAAATAGCCAGGGCTGTGCTGCTGCTGGTCTTTTAGAACAGAGAGGAACACTCACACGATTCGCAGATTCGCACGTTTTCAAATAGAAAGCCATTTGAGTTTAACCCGAATAGAAACTCGCTGACGTGGTCATACTGTGAACAGGTCTTGAGGAGACGACTCAGCTTAATGAGAAGTCCCTCAGTCACATCTAAAAAGGCGACGTCGGCATTGTCGGAAATCGGGATGAGAAGTGAGGTAGCAAGTGATACTTTGGGAAAGAACATGTTGAGTCTTAAATGGAGGGCAGAGTGGCCTAAAACCTTCTAGATAATTCTTTTTGGTGCGGTGACCAGCTTGTGCTGTTATCTAAGATGAGGGTTATTAACCATTGCTGAGAGGGGGATTAAAGAACAATCGTAATACCGATTGGGAAGATTGGAGGCATCAACTTTACCGGACTGACGAGAGCTGCCGATCATGAGGGCTTGGCTCTTATTCGGGTTCATTTGAATTCCAAACCGAGTCAATCATTCATTGATAGAGGTCGCCGTTGAGGACGCGGCTTGCAATGTCTAAAGAAGTAATCAGGGGAAGCAGAATAGTAAACTTCAAGGTAATCAGTGTACACGTATGGTAGTGCAGTGGTTGTGCAGTGTGCAATGTGCAGTGTGTGTGGTTGGGAGAGAGCACGTGAATGAACAGAGAGAAGAGAAGCGGGGATGGCATGCCTCCTTGTCCTTGCGGAACGCCGCGCGCCGGCCTCTATCTCTCGCCATTCTCTAAAGTGTTCACGCAAGTGTTTTCACCTTCATGATCATGATGCTTTCATCTCATCGTGTCGGCTCTTTCAAACCGAGTGTGGTGAGAAAATTTGATGTGCTCCTCTAAGAGGCTCCTGGAATGGTCCTTTAAACTAAAGGATAGAAGTTTTTTGAAACATGCGCATTTAAACATCGAATTTTGAGCCTGAACCAGAGGTCTGAAAATTGATAGAGGGACTCCTTCCATCCACCCTTCAAATAAGGGGTTGCAATGGACAACATTTCATTTTTTTACTGGTCACCTTAAAATTGGCGACTCACACCACAAACCACAAGCTCATAACGCTTTCGCTGTGAAAAAGTTAACAGCTCCCAGGAAAAGCCAAATCCCCCCCCCCCCCCAAGCCCTCGCACGCCTCACGTGTGATGGCCTCGCATCCCCCCCTCCCCCCACCGAGCGGCGCATGACATGCACGGCGCAGAGGAAGGTCCTGCACCGGGTGGCCTCCGCTTTACTATTTTATTAATCTGCCTAAGTATGTACTTTACATGTAATTAGGCCAATTCGAATACAAAATGATAGGTAGGTACTGGGATTTTTTACAACTTTGGAAAAAAAAGCGCATTCATTAGAGTGTGCTAGTCCTCCAATAGCCAACCTACTGCCTAGTGCCTACTGGCCCATAGCTGACACGCTGTCAAATATCGCTGTCATTGTATGACAGTGTTTCAGGTGATCGCCATCGCTATCACTTACATGTGCGAAGGCTTTTATTCGCGCAAAATTCGGCAGCCTCGTGTATATACTTAATTGCCCTTAATGTCCAGTCTGCATTAATGAGCACGCTAGGGAAAAGTAAAATCAATACAAACTTACTGGTATTGCGTTTGGCTCGCTCGGCGGTTCTAGGCTGGTTAGGTAGTTCGGAAGCTTTCAATGTCAGTTCCGTAGTTCCGTCCGGACAAGTGTATCGGATCGGGTAGGCCGCCTCGACACCCTTCAGGGCTTAGACGAGTGCGGTGCTCCCGAGTATGTGAACTCGCCGGCGGGTGTATGTATGTGGTGTCGGCGCGGGAACGCTCGTCTCAGTTCAGCCGGCGCGGGTCGCGGGTCGCGGGGCTCTAACTGGCGTGCGTCGCGTGCGGCCGGCATGCGGCAGCGCGGCCGAGTGACACTGGCCATACATAGTGCCCTCGCCGGGCCTTGTACACTTCTACTCGCGGCCTGCGGGCCTGCCTGCCTTGCGAGCGGGGCGCCGCCGCCGCCGCGCCGCCGCCGGCCGTGCTATACGTACCTACGCTATACTTACATGTTGTACCGGCAGTAAGTAGGTGACGCGAGCGAACCGACCGACCTCCACCCTTCACGCACCGCTCAGGGTTCCACACTCTTACGAGGAACCCTCATTACGCCACAGATTACTAACAATAAACTAAGCATTGTTTTAGCTGTAAGATATCTAAACAAAAAACTTCAATACTTCCTTCAAATCGGTTAATAAAAGGAGTTTTTAGAGGAGGAAATTATCAATTGCAAATGGTCCTAGTCCTAGGTATTTGCACTCTTCTACCGCATGACACACGCTCTGCAGAACACCCTGTATTCATTTTTAGGGTTCCGTAGCCAAATGGCAAAAACGGAACCCTTATAGATTCGTCATATCTGTCTGTCCGTCCGTATGTCACAGCCATTTTTCTCCGAAACTTTATGAGCTAGACTGATGAAACTTGGCGAGGAGATGTATTCTGTGAACCGCATTAAGATTTTTACACACAAATAGAAAAAAACCTATAAATTTTGGTGGTTCCCGTACTTGAAACTGAAACTCAAAAAATGTTTTTTCATCGACCCCATACGTGTGGGGTATCTATGAATAGATCTTCAAAAATGATGTTGAGGTTTCTTATATCGTTGTTTTCTAAACTGAATAGTTTGCGCGAGAGACACTTCCAAAGTGATAAAAAGTTGCCCCCCCCCCTCTAACTTCTAAAATAAGAGAATGATAAAACTAAAAAAAATATATGTTGTACATTACTATGCAAACTTCCAACGATATTTGGTTTGAACGAGATCTAGTCAGTAGTTTTTTTTCTATACGTCATAAATCGTAAACGCAATTACGCAATTTACCTTTCGACGAAGTACAAGAACCTTTTATTTCTTATATATTTTAATATTATGTTACTTGTTGCTACAGAACCCTTCATGGGCGAGTCCGACTCGCACTTGGCCGCTTTTTTTTAAATAGGTAGGTATGTAGGTATTTGATTTGATTTTATGTTGTTGTTTCATACGGAATCCTCAGGCATAGGTAGGTACATACATAGTACCTCGCTGACGAGTGAGTTAGCACGCATCCCACTGACCTAATTAAAAGCCTGCGCACATCTAGGCGATGGCAATGGCGGTGGCGATGGCGATCTGTGAAACGCTGTCAAATATCGCTGTCATTTCGTCGATCGCCATCGCAGATCGCTTAGATGTGCGTAAGGCCTGAGGGCCTAATGCACCTACGATTATAAAAGAAATTTTATTCTTTTCAACGTTCGTAATCGTAACCTATTCAAACTCAAACAAAATTTATTCATTTCAATTACAAGAATCACTTTGAAACGTCGTATGTATTATTGAGGCCAGTACGACTAAACGCCAATTTCATATAACGACATAGGGGTTGATATGGAGGCCGATGATTGCGTGTGCCCAGTAGCGGTTAACTGTAGCGCTCTCTCTAGGATAACAAATAGGGGCGAGCTAGTTACTCAGACTGGCATGTTAGGGAGATGGACGCCTTGCCTAATACCTAGTGGCTAGTGGCTAGTGCCCGGACGGTCACGGAGCCTGCGCCTGAATGCAGTAGCCGGCCGGACCGGTCACGCCGTCACCCGCACTATCTGTACTGTACTGTAGTAATAGTTAGTACATAATACCTACCTTACATACATCACCTGCCTACCACATCAATATTATACAGGGCGTCCCACGGATATGCCACATGGAGGGAAGTACCTACCTTCAATATTGTACATACATCATGGAACATTTTACTGAAAGAAAACATTATTTGAATTTAAAAAACAGCTAAAGCTAAGCATCCATAGATATTAAAAAAAGCAGCCAAGTGCGAGTCGGACTCGCACATGAAGGGTTCCGTAGCAACAAGTAACATAATTGAACCGGTAGTTTCAAGAAGGGAATAAATGACAAAAATTTATAATTTGACATTTTGATGAAAACGTCATCTTTAAAGGTAGACACATCTGTTAGCATTAAGAACGGAACAAAATCCGTTTTCGCTGCGGAGTTATAGGCAGGTAAACGAGCTAAAGCCTACAGTGGTAAAATACCAATAAATGACAAAAAGATGGAAGACGTCCGCAAAATCATTCAATACATCAGGAAGATAAGAAGGAGTTTTACCTGAACATACTGACGTGGCCAACCACTTCTGCTGAGACGACTGATGATGAATGAGACGGCTGAAGACGATACACGATGTTTATGTTATTTTATTTTCCATTTAAGTTTCATTGTAATTTGCAATAAATAGTAGTTTATTAGTGACTTTTTGTTTTTTTTTTCATATTTTAATGCATTAGTTTGAAGAAGGGAATAAATCCAAAACATTTAAACCATTATATCTAACTACTGAAAACCTACAGAAATAATATTCTATTGCTATAGTGTTAGGAATACAATCTACTTTATTCCACCATCAGAAAACAGTAAAATATAGAAGTTATACAGTTTTTTCGCTCTGCTGAAAAGTTACGTCGGGTGATGTTATTCCCTTCTTGAAACTACCGGTTCAATTAAAGTTTGTAGTTCGTCGAAAGGTAAATTGCAGTTTACGATTTATGACGTATAAAAAAAACTACCTACTGACTAGATCTCGTTCAAACCAAATATCGTTGGAAGTTTGCATAGTAATGTACCTACAACATATATTTTTTTTTAGTTTTATCATTCTCTTATTTTAGAAGTTAGAAGGGTAGTAGGGGGACCAACTTTTTTCCACTTTGGAAGTGTCTCTCGCGCAAACTATTCAGTTTAGAAACAAACGATATTAGAAACCTCAATCCCATTCATAGATACCCCGCACGTATGGGTTCGATGAAAACAATTTTTTTGAGTTTCAGTTTCACGTATTTTATGTGCACTACCCGCTAAGAATGTCCGAATTACACAAAGGTTAACTGGAAGAGAATGCTCTCTAGCATTAAGTTCGCCTATGTACAATGCAATTTTTTTTGTTTTCGTGCAATAAAGAATTTTCTATCTATCTATCTATCGCCCATTGTATTCCACTTTGATGTGTTTTTATGTATTCCCTTGTTAATTTTATGTGGTGTGCAATAAAGTATTTTCTATCTATCTATCTATCTAAGTATGGGGACCCCCAAAATTTATAGTTAATTTAGCATGTTTGTGTAACTCTCCAGTCGCACTCCGCTCTCTGTACCAACACGACGCCGCGACGCTTGCACACATCCACACATTTACCCCCGAATACTGAAACGCAACTCAGATTTAAGCACGTCTCAAGCGACGAATATCTGACAGTTTTCAATGAAAATCTGTCAAAATTTTCGTTGCTTGAGACGTGCTTAAATCTGAGTTGCGTTTCAGTATTCGGGGGCCAGTGTGCGCGACATGGCACACTACGACGCATGCGCAGCGCGTGTCGCTCACCGCTCAAGTTATGTGCCGCTAGTTACATACACCTAGGTCTAGCTAGATGTTATAGGCAGCGAAGAAGCTCCTGGTCTTATCTAATTTATTCACGTTTCAAAGTGATCCTTGCAATCCAACTGAATAAATACACTTTGTTTTTTTTTTTACTTAAAATCTGGTTTAATTTATTTATATAAAAGACAGGTCTATTATTATTGAAGACTCGTAACGTAGTTAATTCTGCGCCCGTAGGTTGCACTTGCAACGCAACGTGAAGATAGGTAGACCTACCTACAGTAGGTACCTACGTGTCGAAGCCAAGGCAGGCATCGAATGCACTACAGCAGCTCTACGAGGAGGCAGGCAGGCAGGTAGGTAGGGGGTTCGAGTCAGGGCAGCGTCATCCGGTAGTTGGCCACCACTATCGTGAAGTAGAAGCTGACGAGGATGGTCACGAACGTGAGGAGCAGCACGACGCACGCGAGCAGCACGGCGTCTGCGATGACGGCGGCCACGGCCAGCACGGCGGCCGCCGCGCCCAGCAGCGCCCAGCACGCCAGCATGCTCGCACAGCGCGTCGCTCTCGCACAGCGCCGCCAGCAGCAGCAGCACGTGCAGCGCGGCCAGCAGCACGGCCAGCACGCCGTGCACGTAGCGCAGCGCCGCGCCCGCCCGCGCCGGCACGCCCGCGTCCTGCAGCGCCTCCGCGCCGGCCCCGGAGAACAGGAACATGTAGCCGGCCGCCCACAGCACGCCCAGCGCCGCCACCGCCAGCACGCCCGCCCGCAGCGGCACGCTCATGCAGCAGCGGTGCACCGTGGGACAGGAGTCCAGCGCGTACCCCATGCTACCGCCCGCGACACCGCAAGCTCTCAACGACCCTTATTCACGATTTAGATTACTTAGACCAAAACTTTTGGGCTCAATAAACACTTTTTGAATTCTCTTGAACAATCAATACATAAACAAAATTTCGAGGCTCTGAATTTACTTCCTTCTTGGAAAACAAAACTGATATTGGAACAGATGACCAGAAGCAGCGGTACATACCTACCTACCTCTAAACCATATACACATTCACGGGCATGACATCGACCCAGTCCGAGATTGATCACAGAGGAGATTGATGTATGGATTGATGCAATGAGTTTACAACGCAACGCTACTTCAAAAAAAAGTTATCATGCAGGATTTTACTAAAAAACTCTATGGTTTAAGCAAAGTAGAATCGAAATGACACTAATATGAACCAGCTACAACTTGCAACTGGGGATTCGTTTTCTGTCAATTTGGGAAGTCGCATAGCATTTTAATTTTAATAACAAAAGAAAAACAATCTGGTGTTATTCTGAGTTTTGTTGTGTAAATGTGTAATTTCGGTGGTATTTTAACCAACATTACCTACTTGAGGTCTTAGCTCAAAGTGTTAGCAGTTGGAATAAAAGTGTATTAAGTGATATTCTGATTTGATCGAAAAGGTTTCTGATGGTTTTGAAAACAAAAGACCATCATTTTGTTTTCAAAGACAAGTAGGGCCGACTCGACCTTGACTGACTCGACTTGACGGAAAAGTTTTTTATCTATCTACACTAAAATTTTAAAGAGGAAAGGTTTGTACCTATTTTTGTATGTTTGTAATGAATAGGCTCAAAAAGTACTGGGTCGATTTAAAAATTTTTTTCACCAATAGAATGCTACATTCTTCCAATTTGACATACCTAGGCTACATTTCATTTTGAAAAAAATTAGGGATCCTTGGTAAAATTTGAACAATGTAACCTTCAATGTAACCGAAGGTGTAGAAAAATGAGTCTTATATAGTACATTGTTACCCGAGTGTTGAAAGTCACGTTTTTTGAGTCCCGAGACGGGTTTGGCGCCAGAGCGTAGCGAGGGCGCCAATGGAGCTTGAGGGACTTAAAAGACTTTCATCCGAGGTAAACACTGTGCTTTTCATTACGAATACAAGGAAAGTAAAAATAAAAACATGAAAGAAAAATTTGTGAAAATGAAGATTGAATTGCCGCCTTCCCGGTTTTTTTTTTATTTTTCTCTGGCGGGCCTTCGGCTTCGGTTCGCCAGCATTATTCAGCCAAAACTTTCATTTTCATAATTTAAAAAATGGTATTTAATAATTGTTTGCTCAAATCTATGTTATTTTAAAGAAATAGTTGAACGTACGAGTACGAATATAATAATTAAGCCGTATAAGGAATCAACACACGAGGATAGTAGGCAGTGCTAATTTTTATCATATTTTTTATAAATATTGTTGACATGGATGATATATTAATAAAGTAATTTAGAAGATATATTATTTATTTAATACTATCTTTATGTTATTTAAATTTAAATATTACATTGCGCTCTAATTAGACTTTTTAAACTTCTTACCGTTGTAATGGGTTTCCAACCTACTTGCTGAATAAAAAGTTGGAATTTGGTTGAACAACCTCCTTGCAGTTAGAAAGACTTTAGAAAGTTGGAACATGGTTGAATAAAATAGAACTTGTTTTTTTTTATAATTTGACAGCTGTCAGTAGAAAGCGATTCTCCCTAGGGCTGAAAGTTTTACTTTCTATTAGGCCCCTCAGGCAACTTCAGACCTACTTTCAGAGTATGAGTAATGATTTTTCAAGTTCTATTTTATTCAACCATGTTCCAACTTTCTAAAGTCTTTCTAACTACAAGGAGGTTGTTCAACCAAATTCCAACTTTTTATTTAGCAAGTAGGTTGGAAACCCATTACAACGGTATGAAGTTTAAAAAGTCTAATTAGAGCGCAATGTAAAATAGTATTAAATAAATAATATCTTCTAAATTACTTTATTAATATATCATCCATGTCAACAATATTTATAAAAAATATGATAAAAATTAGAACTGCCTACTATCCTCGTGTGTTGATCCCTTAAACGGCTTAATTATTATTATACGGCTTATAGTACGTTCAACTATTGCTTTAAAATAACATAGATTTGAGCAAACAATTTACCATTTTTTAAATTATGAAAATGAAAATTTTGGCTGAATAATGCTGGCGAACCGAAGCCGAAGGCCCGCCAGAGAAAAATAAAAAAAAAACCGGGAAGGCGGCAATTCAATCTTCATTTTCACAAATTTTTCTTTCATGTTTTTATTTTTACTTTCCTTGTATTCGTAATGAAAAGCACAGTGTTTACCTCGGATGAAAGTCTTTTAAGTCCCTCAAGCTCCATTGGCGCCCTCGCTACGCTCTGGCGCCAAACCCGTCTCGGGACTCAAAAAACGTGACTTTCAACACTCGGGTAACAATGTACTAATAATGTCTTTCGTCGAATGCGCTGCCGAAACTATCAGCGACTAACAGCCCGTCCCGGCTTCGCACGGGGTAGACAATATTGTTGTACATTATTTTGTTCTATCGCTAATAGTTTCGGCAGCGCATTCGACGAAAGACTTCTCGCGAGAGTCTGGAGGCCGCTCAAGATAACCACCTAATACTGAACTGAGAAAGACAACCGACTGACCTCTGAGCGCGCGCCGCATGAGCGCGCCGACCATCCGCCGCACGTCCCCGCCGCGCCTCCCCCCGCGCCCGCGCCGCTTCGCCTTCTTCACGCCTCCCTCCTCCTTCCTGCGACACTTCATCTCCCGAACACTTGCGACACTTTCCACCCCGGACAGGTCCTCTCGTCCCTCGGTCCTCACTAGCGTCACTCGAGCGGGGGGCGGCAGCTCGATCGGCGGGAGGGAAAATTTGCTAAGACATTTTCTGGGCCAGATGTCATCGGAGCTGTAGTCGTCCGTCTGGTCCCTGGGGCTCGGTAACAGCAGCGGCGGTAAGATTCTGGAGTAGGGAGCCCGCCGCGGGAAGTCAATCCGCGAGCTGCCGACCGAGGGGAGCCAGACGTCGGTCGCAAACAACGCCGCCGCCAGAGCCGAGGAGTCGCGGCGCGGCAGGAGCGGGGGCCGCGGGGGGCACAGGGGCCTCGGGGGGCGCAGCACGCTGACCGGCGCGCGGTGCACCGTGGCGGCGCCCAGCTCGAACTGCATGCTGGCGGGGCTGCTGCTGCCGCACAAGTCCTCGCCGGGGGGGCCGGGGGGGCCGGGGGACGAGCCCCCCGCCCAGTAGAACGGGGAGATGGGCTCCATGTTGAGGAAGGCGCGCGTGACGCCGGGCGGCGCCGTCGTGACGGTGGGCGGCTCCGGGGACAGCACGCCGAACGGATGCGTGAAGTAAAACAGACAAAGCGGCCGATCCTGAAAATAATACACATACCTACAATGGCTCATTGAATCGAGAACCGCTGGGAAATAAAGGTTTCCGAATGACGACCATGAACCGAAAGGCGAGGCGAAGGATGCCTCCCCACCTAATAGTGGAGGCTCTAAACCGATGCAGGAAACGTTGAAAAGGGAAGGCCTTATAGGTCTTATGTACCAATACCAATAAACTATGTCCAGTACAGCAGTGGAATTATAGCATAGCTGCCATGTTGATAAAAAGTTGTTAGTCTCTAGTTGTTGTCAAGTTGTGAGTTTCTTATATGCAGCCATTGTCGTCCCACGGCCGGGCAAAGGCGTTCCTTACCTCTCTCCGCGATAAACAATCCGAAGGACACATTCTCCTAATTCTAACATACGATGCGCCTATGAATCCCGATGAACCCTAACCATCAACATGAAAACCATTGCTAATGGTAGTTTGTATATATTATAAACCTCTTCGAGCTGTAGGTATATATTTATCTAGGTTACTTACTACGTACCTACTTGCAATAACAAAAACATAAATGTCTGAACTCATAAAAAACTATTACCTTCACATCATCAGTAGAAGTGGAAGCATCGGATTTGCCGCCATTCATCTTCGCATATCGAAACCAGTACACGGCTCGATCACAGCACTCCTCCACGCCACCACCACACCACCAAACAACACAACTAGACTAGACCACGCATCCTCTGATCACCACACGAAAACTACGTGCTACGTAGGTACCTAGGTACCTTCAATTGTACACGCCTATAGCTAAATAAACTGTTCCCCCGGCGACGCAACAACTCTGGAACTAGGATTCTCTTTCACTGCACTAGGTAATTGAACGCCTGACCGGTCAGTCAGAGCACGCGTCCAGAGTCGGTCGGCCGATCGTAACGCTTGTTCCGGCAGGCGCCGGCCCCGCATCTCGGAGCCCTGTCCTGGAGGAAGTGTGTCAGTGGAGCACACCGTCACACAATGGATGGAACACAGGGAGAGCGGAGGGAGGCGCGTCAGTTCGTTATTGTTGAATGAAGTAGGAAGGGTGTCGTTCGGTGTGGTACCGAGCCGCCCCGTGCCGCCCCGTGCCAGGCACCGCGCGCGCGGAGGGGCCGGCGCGGCGGGGCGGCGGCGGCACTCGCCTCCGCGATGCCTACGAACACAGAATACAGAAGAGACGCTTCTGTGTCCTGTGCTCTGTGGGTAAATAAGTAGGACGATGCTTTCGACGGCGACCACGAAACCAGCATTGTAGGTGGTGATGGTGGTGGTTGCTGTTGGTGGCGGTGAAGGTGGAGGTTGGTAGCGATGGTTCGTGGCGGTGGCCTTATGGATGGCAGTTGGTGGCGCTCACAGTGGTGGTGGCAGTTGGTGGCGGTGAAGGTGACGGTGATGGTGAAGATGGTGGAGGAGGGGGAGGTGGAGAGGGATGAGGAGATGGAGATCATCATCTGGTGGCGCGTGGCGGTGGAAATGGTGGTTCGTCCGGAGCCAGTATTGATGGTAGCTGGTGGCACTGCTGCTGGTGGTGGTGATAGTAGTGCTGATTTTTGTTAGAGGCAGTGGTGGTGGAAGTTGGTGACGGTGACAGTGGGGGATGAAGTGGCGGTGGTGGCTCTTCGTCCACACTTGCACCTCTCACCCTTCCCGTGGCTTGCCTGCAGTCAGTCAGTTTAATCTGGTGCCGTCGCATATCATTCTTCATAAACTGACACTGATTCTTTCGAACCAAGTGTGGTGAAAGGACTTTAAGTGCGCCTCAAAGAGGCTCCTTTTATGCATTTGTCAGTTGATGGTTTCATTTTCTTTAATTCCTTTTCCTTTTTTTACGGCTTAGTTGGGCTGCAGCGTTGCCAAAATGTTACTTTTGTAACATTTTACGTTACATTTAATTTTGACCCTCCTACTTTTTGTGTTACACGACTCAATATAAGTAAAGGCCTGCGCACGCCTAGGTTGCTGGCGTCGGCGACCAGTGAAACGCTGTCAAATTTAACAGCGATATTTGACAGCGTTTCATTGATCGCTATCGCCAGCGACCTAGATGTGCGCAGGCTGAAGATACGTACAGCAGTATGGTGTTATTTTGAGTTCTGCTGTGTAATTTCGGTGGTATTTTAACCAACATTACTTGAGGTCTTAGCTCAAAGTGTTAGCAGTTGGAATTAAAGTGTATAGATAGATAACTCTTTATTGATTACTATGACACATATAGGTATACAGTATTTTGCTTAAAAAATAAAAATTCACAGTAAAACAATGGGCGGCCTTATCGCTAACAGCGATCTCTACAAGGCAACCTTGGGATGGACAGAATCGAACATAAACAAGAGAGGGGGGGATAGAGAGTATTATATTCCTTGGCTAGTTTGATTTGATGAGATTAAATAAATATTACGAGTATTTTCAAAAATATGTCTTTTATGGTGATATTCTGATATTTGATCGAAAATGTTTCAGATGGTTTTGGAAAAAACAACCATCTTAGGTAGGGCCGACTTGTCTATGACTGACTTGACTTTTTCGTCAATTTTGCCAGTGTCGATAGTGAGGATATAATTGTCCTCACTTCTCGACACTGGCAAAATTGATTCAAAATTAACAGATGCCATTCATTAAGAAGAAGAAGAAGACTTGTCTGTCTGTCTGACAGTGACAGTGACAGTCAGATTGTGACTGACATGCACACATTGTGTGCATGTCAAGGCCTGTGTTGTTGTGCATAGCGATGGCCGTTTAAACGACAAGCATTTAGTTAAGCAGACTGCAACTAAACAAAGTTACAATGACAATTATCTAAAATCTTATATCTGGTATCTTACTTTGTATGGTAAAAACTATAAAATTAAAAAAATAGTGAAAGTAATTTGTAAATTTAAAGTATTTGAAAAAAAAATCTGAGTTAAAAAGCAGGTACCCTTTAATATTAGGCGCACAAATTTCCCTGCATTTATTATCTTTTATTCTTTTATATGGCCAAGGTTTATAAAAAAAGGGTTGTTATATGAAACCACGGTTAAAGTGAAACTTTTTTTCACATTATAGACATTTAACTAAAAATTTTCGGAATCTATACACTACCTACACGGTCAGCTGATGCGAACTAAAGGCACCACTATATTGGCCTCGGCTGCTCTGACGAGCGCCTCTCACTTTATCCCTACGCCCCGCGGCCGACCGTCATGCGACATGCAACACACAGATGAAAAAGTTTTAGACGATGTAATAAAAGTTTCACTTTAAAATCAAAGGGACTAGCTTTTAGGCATTATAATGCCGTGTCCCTTTCCCTTCCGATGCAATGCATGTCTTGATTTTGTTCCTGAGTATCCAGACATTTTAGAGAACCTGACTGTTTGCTAAATAAAATAATTATGTGCCTATAATATGCAGACCATAATATTCTGATAGTTGAATGTTTTGCTACATGGACATTTGCAAATCAAGGCCTACGCAGGGCGGGACGGCATGGCAAGGGATTTTGCCGTCAGTCAGCGCACATTAGCTGCTTAGCCGTGACTTAATGTCAAGCTAATCATTATTTACCATTCAATAGATTTATTGCAGTAATACAAAAATAGATAGGTGAAAAAGTTACTTATAAAAATTGATGATAAAAAAAGTGTAGCTATGAAGTTTGTTTTTGACAATGTTTACTTTTTTATGTTACTTTTTCACTTAATCTGCTTTTTGTAGGTATTACAGCAATAAAACTATTCAATGGTAACCAATCACATCTCTAGTTTTGCCTGATGGCCAGGGTGTCCAAGGAATATAATACTCTCCTTTGCTTTTGCTTGAACTTGATAGATTGAACGATTTGAACGTCTCGTCACTCACTCGCTCGTCTCGTCCGTCAGTCGTGGTCGGTCGGTCGTCTTTCTTCGTTTTGGTCGAAGGAAAAAATAAGAACGCTTCGCGAAGTTATCTTTATATTTGAGCTGATTGATATTATGCTGTTTGAAGAAAGCGCTGTATTGTATTAAGTTGTTTGTGAATAATAGAAAGCCTTGCAGTGCCCGCCGCGGAGTGAACTCTCAAGTTTGTTTTGAA
This sequence comes from Thera britannica, assembly GCA_939531255.2. NCBI lineage: Eukaryota > Metazoa > Arthropoda > Insecta > Lepidoptera > Geometridae > Thera > Thera britannica. The sequence continues at coordinate 11,991,390 of OW618042.2, read as the reverse complement.
AAGTTTAGAGCAAGTTTCAAAGTTATTCAACTCACGAAAGACGTTGTGCTTGCGATATTGTGATGTCTTTTTATCATTACATACAGATAACTGATAAATGAACATACTGGGATATACGAGAGTTTGAAGAAAATGGAGCAGAGCTTTGTAGGTAAGTTCGAGCCGAAGACGTGGGAGTGACAGCTTAGGAATAACTTGGTGGAGCGAGACCTTGACTCGAGCGAGTGCTACTCAAATTAAGAAGGTGCATTATTGTGTAGCGCGGAGCGGTGATGCAATGCAATGCCGATGCCGATGCCGGCCACACTCATTATCTTATCTGCTGTGTACACAATGTTTATCAATTTGGAACAAATTTTCTTTCAGAATCTCCCAAAATTATGTATCGCTTGGCTTTGTATTTTCTCTAAATAAACAGTATGGTTCCTGACCTGGTAAAAATGTACTTACTCCTTAGCTTAAATGTTACATAGGTAGGTAACATCAAACGGTTGGACTTTCCAATATGCGAGATGAGGGGGGGGGGGTGGGGTGGGAGGGGGGGGGAGGGGGGGGGGGGGGGAGGGGACCCTCCCCCCCAAAGGGGGGGGGCCGGAGACTTATTGTTTCGGAGAAAAAAAATAAAACGTTGAGGCTGTATAGGTATCGCTCTGTGTCGGTTTTGTCCCCCCCCCCCCCCCTTTTTAAAAACAACTAGATTGTTATGTAACTTTTTTTCAAAAAAAAATAAAAAAAAAAACCTAACAACCTACTAGGCTTTCTGAAAAAAAGAAAAAAAATAAAACGTTGAGGCTGTATAGGTATCGCTCTGTGTCGGTTTTGTCCCCCCCCCCCCCCTTTTTAAAAACAACTAGATTGTTATGTAACTTTTTTTCAAAAAAAAATAAAAAAAAAACCTAACAACCTACTAGCCTTTCTGAAAAAAAGTTGGGGTGGCCCGTGTTTAACTCTGGAATGGCTCAGCCAGAACTCTCGCGAGTAGCTCCTGGACGTCGCTTCACCCGCTCAACCTTCGCTCCGCTTCGGAGGTCACCGGCTCGCTTCGCTCGCCACCTCCCCCCTTCGCTCCACTCGGCTTCGCGGGCTTGCTCCTCCCAGGAGCTCCTCGCGAGCTTCTGGCTTCTCGATTTTTATATACACTCTAGGGGTAGGGACCTCAAGACTACGTGGAGTTGGGGTGCTCTGTGTCGGTTCTGTCACACATTTCGAACCTAACCAACTCAACTCGGGGTGCTCTGTGTCGATTCTGTGACTCATTTCAAACCTAACCTACTCAACTCAGGATGCTCTTTGTTGGTTCTGTGACTCGACCGCAAGAGAAAGCAAACACGACTAACCAATCCATTTCCCTCCAAAATGGCTACCAAAACCACAAAACAAATGTCATTCCTACTGTCAGATGCCAAAAATCCCGTAATTTTGAGAAAACTTTATGTCAATGTCACTGTCAGACAGCTGTCAGATGATCAAAAAGCTCGTGGTAATTGCTTATATAGGGAAAAATTTGGATTTTCAAAAATTAATTTCTCGAAAACTAGCAGTCTCCGTGAAAAACCGATTTCAGTTGTAGGCTTCTTATGTGTAGACCTATGTGTGACAAAAATTTCAGCCTCCCCCCTCATCTCGCATATTGGAAAGTTGAGCCCCAGTGAACTGTAAATATATTTTTTTCTCAGGGATAACTGGTTATTTAACCATTCCAGTATATGAAATGGTTATCTGCTAAGGAAATGGTTATATTTTAAAAATATTCCTCAGAGATAACTGGTTATTTAAAAAGATTTTATTTTCTTGACATAACTGACTGTTTAAATAGTTATCTGTTGAGAAAAAAATATTCCTTATCCATAACAAGTTATTTGAAGTGAATTTTGTTTGTTGGAAAATCAATTTTACATTCCCCTATCTCAGAAAGACCAAAAATTGCTCTTCAATATCTGAGTGCAAAAGCCGTTTTTATCCACTAGAGCGGCTAGAGGATAATAGTTATTTGTTATACAATAGAGCAAAGTTGCTTTTTAACCGCATGCTCAATTTCGATGACCGAGCAAGCAAAGGATTCTAGAATTGAACCAGTCCCTGTGCTCATGGGTCAAAAAATAGAATTAACTTTTACTAATGCGGAATACATAACTTTTCATCCCACCTCAGGGAGGAAATGAAATGAAATGAAATGAAATTTATTTTGCCACACGTCAGTTACATAGTATTTATGAGTGAAATTAATCTATGCTTTTGGTAACTATAATAATAGGTACCTAGTAGATATACTTAATTGGTAGCATTATACTAGATAGGTAGCTAAAATAGGTGTAGGTAAGAGTTGACATGTACTTGATTTGGTGGCATCAAAAACCACGCTAGGTTGAAAAACCTGTGTTGTGGTTTTCGATCCTTCCTTCGGTTAATAAAATATGTAAACATGTACTGTGACGTAATTGTCATTGGACGGGTAGGAGTCGGGTAGGCTAGTATTAGGTAGGAGTTTATATATTTATTTTGATTTAATCTAAGATAGGTAGAAAACACAGTTACAGCTACAGTTAGTGCCAAGAAAGTTGAGACTTGGTGGCCAAGCTCTTACCTTTTTTTTCTCTCTTTCCTTTTTTTTCCCCGGGCTCTTTCCGCCACCCGATGACGTCCGGCCCCTTCTTGCCTCAGACCTCATACCGGTAAAGAGACCTAGTATAGGATCCCGCTATAGAAAGACCTTCACCGAGCTGGTTATTTAATGAAACGTATTTTATATTTAATTAAACATGCCAATAAATATATTCTATAATGGGTTGCCTATTAAATTTCAGTCCAGGATATGATTAATTAATAATTAAAAAAAAAAAATGTTTTTTTAACTTTCCGCCGGTTTGTTTATTAGACAAATTCTATACCAATCGAAAGTATAGACCCCATAGAATATGCAAACGTTAGGTTAGGTTAAAATTAAAAAATGTTTTTTCAACTTTCCACCGGTTTGTTTATTAGACAAATTCTATACCAATCGAAAGTATAGACCCCATAGAATATGCAAACGTTAGGTTGCCTATTTTTTTCCGGTCACAACTCTCAGGTAGTCAGGTATAAACAGGTAAATCGATACTAGCATTTTGCACCGGTATGTTTATTGAATAAAAATACTGGGGTCTATACTTTCGATTGGTATAGAATTAGTTTAATAAACAAACCAGTGGAAAGTTTAAATTTTTTTTTTTTAAATTATTAATTAATCATAATTATCCTGGACTGAAATTTGATAGGCAACCCATATAGAATATATTTATTGGCATGTTTAATTAAATATAAAATATGTTTCATTAAATAACCAGCTCAGTGAAGGTCCTTCTATAGCAGGATCTTAGACTAACCCTTGAAATTGTTGAATGTGCAAGTCAAACCATGTGATCTGTCAGGTCTCATCTTTAGTGGCATGTACCTATTATACCCCGTATGTCATTGCAATCAATTAAGAGTTATCTATCTATCTAAAACTCACCTTCTATTCAAACTTTTAAAGTAAAAGTATTGATAAGTATTTGAAAAAAAATAGTTAGGCTTTAGTTGTTCTATACTACCACTATGTACCTATTTCTAGTTAAATAAGCTGTTTGTTTTCCAAGAAACATAAAATAAAATAATAATAATAATATAATAAATACACAGTTATTGAATTTTCTTATAAAACAAGGGCATAACTCTTTTCACGACTTTTCCCTTACTCTCGTGGTTTCAGACTTGGCTATCACCACCCTTCTCACAAAAACCACCCTGTATACTGTAACTCTTGGCTGTTCCAAAATGAATAAAATAAAAAAAAATACGGGTTGCACTCCGGGAGTGCCGGCAGAAGTGAAAACTTGATTATTAACGTTGAGCATGTTTGATATTTTGGAATGGTTAGGTGGGGCTTGTTTGTTATTTGGCACGCTGTAACATACACGAACATTCGCGCAAGCGCCCTGCGCTGCCTAAACGAAACAGTAGGCCCAGGCATACATTTTCGCCGCGCCGTAGAGAGGGGATAGCTGTCTACTCTCCATCCGTCTTACGCTTTTTCGATCAGGTCACGTGTCCTGACGCGCTGACGCGAGTTTAAGATTTTATACCCATTACAGAAAAAGTGCTCAACGCCGCTAAAGAAGTTTTCACTTCAATAAATGTTTTATTTAGTTAGCTGTTTTAGAAAAATGGGATCTGTTAATTATGAACATACAATGTAAGTTGTTGATGCAGAAATGCTTTGTTGACCAGTTATTAATTGTCTTTTTCATTACTCATACTCTGAAAGTAGGTCTGAAGTTGCCTGAGGGGCCTAATTGAAAGTAAAACTTTCAGCCCTAGGGAGAATCGCTTTCTACTGACAGCTGTCAAATTATAAAAAAAAACAAGTTCTATTATATTCAACCATGTTCCAACTTTCTAAAGTCTTTCTAACTGCAAGGAGGTTGTTCAACCAAATTCCAACTTTTTATTCAGCAAGTAGGTTGGAAACCCATTACAACGGTAAGAAGTTTAAAAAGTCTAATTAGAGCGCAATGTAATATTTAAATTTAAATAACATAAAGATAGTATTAAATAAATAATATATCTTCTGAATTACTTGATTAGTGTATAGCTTCAACTATTTATTTAAAATAACATAGATTTAAATTATGAAAATGAAAATAATGGCTGAATAATACTGGCGAGCCGAAGCCGAAGGCCCGTCAGAGAAAAAGAAAAAAAAAACCGGGAAGGCGGCAATTCAATCTTCATTTTCACTAATTTTTCTTTCATGTTTTTATTTTAACTTTCCTTGCATTCGTAATGAAAAGCACAGTGTTTACCTCGGGTGAAAGTCTTTTGAGTCCCTCAAGCTCCATTGGCGCCCTCGCTAACGCTCTGGCGCCAAACCCGTCTCGGGACTCAAAAAACGTGACTTTCAACACTCAGGTAACAATGTACTATTTCGTCGGTACAATATTATCAGTAGGCTATTATCAAAACAAGTATTTTATCAGTTCTTCATCTGGTTCCCAGAGTACAAGCTTTGCTTAGTTTGGGGTTATGTTTTTGATATTTTTAAGTTCAAATTATTTGATAAGTTATAGTAAGTACCTACTTGTTCACACGATAAGTTCTCTCATAACTTTATCATAAGCTTTTTTTTTTTTTTCGTTCTGAGTTTTATCTGCGATCAGTCGTCTGACTTTAAGCAGGTTTGTTGTGGGCGCTGGACATGTTGGGGAATTTCTCCAGTGATCATTTCCCCATTCTTTTGTAATCATATGTTGAGTTCTATGATGTGTTGTCTTTTTAGTCTCTTAGGGTAGTTTATGGTGGTCAGCTGGGATGCCAGGTGATTAGGGTGGTTGCTTAATCGCTGCTTGTACTTTGTTGAGAACCGCTTTATTTCGTCGCTGACGGTGTTAGTATCTAATTCGTTGTGGAGCTCATCGATCTTTAGGAACCATGGTGCATTGGATATGTTTCTGAGTATACCATTTTGTGCTCTCTGGACTATATCGATATTAGATTTGCAAGCTGATCCCCAAAGCTGTATGCCGTAAGTCCATATAGGCTTCAGAACCATGCACCTGGTATACCAAGAGTTTGTTGTGGAAGCTTAGAACTGAATTTCTGCCTAATAACCATTGTAGGTTTCTATATCGGAAGTTCAGTTCGTCTCTTTTCTTCTGTAGGTGGGTCTTCCAGGTCAGTCTGCGGTCCAGGTGCATCCCCAGATATTTGACCGACTCATTATGTGGTAGCGCGTGTGCTCCTAGGCTGACAGGCGGGCAATCACCTCTGCGAAGTGCAAAGGTTGCGTGGACTGACTTAGAGGCGCTGGCTCTGATCCTCCATTTCGTAAGCCACTGCTCAATTCTGTCTAGTCCGGTTTGAAGAGATCTTGAAGCTTCGTTGGGATCCTTGTTACTAGCAAGAATGGCAGTGTCGTCCGCAAAAAGCATACATTATCATAAGCTAATAGTAAATAATATAAATAATGAAACCCCCCGATAATGAAGACATGCGGCAACACTCGAGCAGGTATGTATGTATACATACGAGTATCTGTCTGTCATGCACCAATTGTGATGAAGAAAGCTATGAAATACAAGTGCTTGTCTTCCTGCAGATCATATTCATCCTTATGGAACCAGTTTGACCACTCGCCATTCACTTTACTTTTCATATCATTTTCTTGTTCCTCTAATGAAAGAAAAAATGGTCTTTCATTATGACGATTTCAACATAACAATTATCAATGGAAATGGAGGATTTTAAATACAAGTGGAACGGCTCATCGACACAATTAATAGAAAATCAATTGTGTCTAGAGGAGGTTAAATTCAATTAAATAATCCATGTTCCTAGATCCCTTGCCGCGCCGCGCGCTATCTTCATTACAAACAATTCATTAGGTATATCTAAATGTACGAAAAGGGGTAGGCTAGGCATTAGTGTAGTAAAGTGGGCTTCATGCATCAATGATGGTATGTAAGCAATGTGTAGTGTACTGTATAGTCGTTAGTACACTTCGTATATCGTTGAGCCGAGCAGATGGTCTGGCTCTGGTCTCGACTCATCACCACCATACTCATCTACTTGTTGTCAGGAACTAACTAAAAAAACACGAAGGAAGGTGGCCTGTAGGAAGGTAACTTAACTAGTTAGACTTTGTAGGTACTGTGGTATATACCTAGGTACCTAGCACTCGTTTGTTTGTAGCCGCGCGCTCGCCACCATTGATGTCCTACTACATGATCAGATCCAGGTAGACCGGCGTCATTGTATTAGTGTAGGTATTATACATATACATAGAGTCCTGATCCGTTTGATGGCCATGGTACTACCAGCTGTACTAGGGGCAAACACTCTTGGTCTGAAGCATGATCTGAAGCACGACCTTCTCGATCGTCACTGACGACGGCGTCGACCGACGGTAGCCGACCCACTACCCATTAGTCCCACTACCCACTACCCAGCAGAGAAGAGAGGAATTGTCGTCGTGCCGTACACCGCACTTGGTAGTTTAGTCATTTTTTGTTCAGTGCTAGTAACATGCCATTTCATATAATGTTGTATTGTGCGATTGTAATGTTGGTGTTGTAGAGATGGTGGTGGACCCTTGGAGCGGAGAGGCGGCGGACGTAGCTATTTATCTGTACCTATAGTTATCGTACACTGCATGTGTTGTTATATAATATTTAATTGAGTGGGGTGCGTCACCCACTAACCGGCCGCTGCTTAATTAACACCGGTTTGGTCATCGCAGTCGATTGTGTGCTGAGCGTAGTTTGCCATTAAATAATGATGTATTAAGTCTTGTTATCAGTTTGCTTCCTATAAACTGGCATTACTTAGTGGTCTTTGAGCGCGTTTCGCGATGTCCTCGCGATGTCTCTGCAGTGCAGAGCAGACGCCGCGCAGTGCTGTGCTGATGTCATCTTCAATACAAGTCATGACTCATTGCGACGACCTAGAACAAGACAAGTGTTCTAGTCTGCATATGAGGGCTAACACGCATCACAAAATATTAGATAATTCCGGGTGGGCCGATTCACATCCCAAGATAGATCGTGCGTGACATACTAACTGATATTACCAAAGTAATTGGAGGCATCTAAATGAAGTGTTGTTTAATTTTCACAAGCACAGTCATATTTTATTTTATTGACCTCGAGTAATGTTTCCATAAAATATACATACCTACCTAGGTATTACTTTTTTTTAAATTAACCTATGTTTAATGTCCCACTGCTGGGTAAAGGTCTCGCCCATTCTCAAATCTATTTCTAACTCGTGTAAAAACTCATGAAAGCTATCAGTTGTATGAGTTGAATGAGCGGCACGGCGCGGCGCGGGCGGGCCGATACCAACCGGCACTATCCTACCAATAATTATAAACGCGAAAGTTTGGATAGATGGATGGATGTTTGTTACTCTTTCAGGTAATAACTACTTTGGTAATGGGTCTTATAACAATATACATCAGAATAACACCGGCTACAATTTATAAAGATATTGTAACGGAGAACGGAAGTAAGAAAGTAACGGGAACGGGGCGAGCGAAGTCGCGGGCGGCGCTAGTTCATTCATAATGATGAATGACAAGCTTCCCATACGGAGGCGTCCGTCGCCGCGCCGCGCCGCCCGTCGTCGCTCGCTCGACGCGACATGGATGCCGTCTCTAGGTACATTACCACTATGGCATTACTATGCGGAGCGCAGGGCGCCACTACGACGTCCTAGCACGCTGCTATTGTTCACCTTACTGTTGGGGAGTTCATCAGCTAACCTATTATTATAGTTGTGCAATAATAACAAGGGATAGTGGGAGGGGGACCCGAATTTCACTTAATATTATGTGGGGAAAGTGGCCTCTACAAAATATTGTAATAGGGTTGAGCCACATAACACCTGACCTGGGGGAAAAATAATTAAATTTGCCACACTTCAGTAAATGGTACAGTGCCTACCTACTTAAGTTGTACCTATAAGATTCCCTGAACCAGAGGAGCCAGAGCTCTACAATCTACCTGCTAATAATGACGGAGGTGGGTAACATCACTCCCGCCGTATCATACAACTTCGATTATATTAACAATAGTTTTATTTGTCAGTTTCCATTGCATTAGGTAGGTGTAGTGGCATTGTCGGATCGAGTTTCCTTTCTGGGAGTCGAGTTGGCAGACAGCGAGTTTCTCCCAAGAACCTGTCATTCGTCACATGGAGCAGTTGTCGACACTGGCATCATGTGCGAGCAAACCGGACAACAACACCCGTGTCTTCATATCGATTCAACACTCATCGAAAAATACCAAAAAATGCGAAACAGCTCCAATTGAGAAAATAATCGACACCAATAATTAGGTATAATGAAACGCAAAATTGTTTTATAGGGATCGTTTACTACATTCGTGCTTGGTTCTTTATATCCCGAAAGGAAGGAACAACTGAATGATTCGGTAGTTTGTTTATCTAATCTTCAGATACTTATGTATGTGTTAAACACTACTTTACTAGTAATGAGTCCAATTTGTAAATAAAGGTAGCAGAAGTACATGGTAAATAGTGCAGAAGTCCAGCGACGATCTCTCGCAAAGGTCGTCGCTCTGCTCTGTTGTACCTACCGTGTAATGTAGTACGCGTACAGTACAGTACAGTACAGGGCACCGGCCGGCCATGCTTACGATACTATACACGACACACATGTTGAGTTATCCAACTACCTATCTAATCCAGTGTGTTGTGAGTTAGCTCACGTCTGCTGAATGAGACGCGGATTAGTTCCGGCCGGGCGGCGGGCGGCGTGCGTGGATCGATGACACTCCTGCGACCGACGCTCTGCATTGTACAATGTAGTCAGTTGTGTTGTGTGTCATTATGTGAATTGTTATTTTTGTCCAAAACCAGGGTTTTTATTCCATTATGAGGGTTTTACTACTCTGGAAGTCTCAAATCTTTTAAGCAGATTCCTACAATGACCTGAGTACACTTCGCAAAATCCCTTCCAAAAATGTAGCTGGAGTGTGCGATGGCGCATGGCGCATGCATGGTGCATGGCGCGGTGGAATGTGTCGGCGAGTGGCGAGTGGCGAGTGCATCGCGCCGTCACAGGCAATTACCATCCGCTAATCCACAGCAGAACCACTATCCGTGCAAATCTCTACCTAGTTATACTAAATATGCCTACATTGATTAATATTATATTGCCAGGAGAACTGATCTGCACAACAAGTGAACAATGTAATTCCACTTCAACCTCGGTGTTTCCTTTCGTAAAATTGTCGTTTTGAAAGCGTTTAACAAGTCCTTAATGTAATTAGCAATCATTAAAATTACGCGCTTGTACTTACCGTTAACTTGATTCGAAACGTTTTGCGGCCTTTTAGTAGCTCTTACCGGCCAGGACACTGCTAATTATATTCGATTGATCACGTGGAGAAGTGCTTTTGCTTCTTATTTGCCTAGTATTTGAGGCAAACGGCAACATCAAGCATAGAAAGAAACGCTTGAACTGGCTATAAGTAACGCCTGAAAAGAGCATAGATTTCAATAGATAGGCACAATGTTTTTCTAAGTTTCACAGTCCGTGGGAGGCAAAGCACAACAGCTGTGTAATATTTGGGAACACAAAGTCGTAAAACGTAACTTTCTATGAGTGTTGTAATGTAAGGCACCCATTGAGATGTGTGCGTGTGAAGCGACCGCCCACACTTGCGCCGCTCTCACTGAACGACATTGACGACAGCGTGCCGCGCGCGGACGATGATCCGTGATCCGTGATCCGTCCGATACGCGATCAATGGAGCGGCCTTGATGACTCACGACCACGAGCTGGTGTACCCCAGGTGAACTAGTCTACTAAACAACACCTATCCCTCCACTCAACTATCCGTTGGAATGACAATAGCAAGCTGTGCGGTACTTAGTGATCACTGATGGATGAGACACATTTTACTCACATCACGTGTGTTATTCATGTTTACGATGCGGCTTCGCCTTTATAAATTCATTATAAATGTATTATTGTTATCATCACATGTAATAATCTTGTCGATTACCAGATAGACAACGATCCCGGGTAGTTAACAAGCTATAAAGTTATTTTTATGGTTCTAAAATGAAAGTTAAAGTAACAGGAGTCGCGAGATTATAAATATGTAAGTTTACCTTAAAAGGGCTTCGTATTGAACGCATGCTCGGAAGGGGAGCAACACAAATAAACAGCAAGCATGCGTTGCATAGCGTGCGCACAGCCGTCACCCGTCCCCCAGCAGCCGGCGAGCAACATGCGTCGGGACGCACGGCGCAATGCTGCCAGCTTTCATTCACCTTATCCTGGACTCTTGGAGCCCGGGAAGGACGTGATGCCTGCTCAATTTACTCATCAATACAATGACCAAAAAATTTCTTCAACTTCTGTACCTTTCCCTTTCGCTCATACCTGGTAATGGTTACCAGCATTCCTATCTTTCGTTTGGTAACATTGTTCGCCGTGAAACTGTTTTTATATCATCACATCATATCTACCTACGTAGTCGTAGTGGATTCCGCTGTTAAACCGAAAATATTAGATTGGCGGAGAGGCGCGACACACGCGCCTGACCTTGCGATTACGAAGACAGCCTCCATCCGAGCCATTCGCTTGTTTACCTAACGCGCGCCTTCATCTTCATCATTTATAACTATATCTACGTTACACTAGTAGTATATTGGTGTTGTATACTTACTTAGGTATACGACTCCTGTCACCTTATTAGCGAGGTACCTACCTACAATGACCAAACTGCTAGCTTCTCTCGGCGAATGAGATGTTATTTCCTATTTGACCTATTAAGATTGCATTCGTAATGTAAGCATTATACATATTTAGTTTGTACAATTCACTGCCAATAAACCATCAGAATGTTTCTAGTGTGCTCATTATTAATGTCCCTTTGTATCTTGTTTGTCATATCGATAATACACTTGCGAGCTTTAAACTGGAATCGCGGTCATCAAGACATTAGGTAAATTACATTTACATTGGGGTATTGATTGTTCTATTTCAAAACTCTTCTTATGCACTTATTGGTATCTGGATTTTTTTATTGTGGAATAAAATAGTTCGTAAGTCACATAATAAAAGAGCCTTTAAAAAGTATGATTGAGTAGGACGTGGTAGTAGTACTACCTTGTCTTTGAGAAGGTTACATAATGATTACATTATATAATTAGCTGAAAACCGAGGTGGTAAGTAATGGTGAATATGTTAGTCGCATGACTTGTCGCGAAGGTCGTCGGGTCGCCGTGCGCCGCCACGCCCTGGGGTTATGCAATGTGCGATCAACGAGGAGACGCATCACACAATAAGCTTTCCTACTGGTGCGAATCTGACGGATGTTCCCTCGCCTGTCCCGAGCGAGGAATAGAACAGTTCGCAGCTGATATTCAGCCAGGACAGGGCTAGCGCTATCCAACTGGAGCTCTACCTATGCGTTTGAAGACTGTTTTTAAGTCTTTGATAACGAAGTGCTTACAAACTAGTAACTAAAGTACCTAGATTCTAGTTGACTAAAGTAATTTTATTTAGAAAAGCATCGAATTGAGGAGCTCGCTATACATGCATGAGCCATGTCGACTCTCCTGAAGACTTGCGAGGCTTTCTTCCGGACGGAAGCGATGCCAGAAAGTGAGAGTGGTGGAGTTTCGCCGCGCATCTTAACGCTCCTGTGCTCGTGTGCTCGCATACCACAATCTGTAGCCGCAATTACAGAGCGACAATCGTTATTTTATCTCGAACCAGTGTGTGGAAGGATTTAAAGTGCGCCTCAAAGAGGCTCAAGATAATATCATCGATATCACGAAGTACATTATAGCGGAATTAAAAAATACTCTTTTCAATCCCAGCGCGCGAAACTCCGAGTATAACCTAACCGTTCATTGTTTGTATTGTCATTGTTTTAGATGAGCGGGAGGATGTCCAGAAGAAAACGTTCGCCAAATGGATAAATTCGCAACTGGTAAAGGTAAGTGCAACATTTCGCCAAAAGCACCACTCAAGCAGGTCCCACGATCCTCCGCGATATCTAATAAAACGTAGGTATGTCTGCAGACATTTCTCCATTCAGTAAACACAGTGCGCTAGTCGGCAATGAAACAATTAAGCGATTAAGCGCTGCCGCATGCGTGCCGTTGAGCGCGCTCGCTGCTGAATCATAGTCGTAGTCTCGCAGCAGCGCCACACGCTACCACTAAATGGACCAATTTACATGGTCTATTTAAACCCAGATTATGAGCGATCGCGGATCAATTGAGGACAACGGCCGACGAACTTTCATGGCGTCTTGTTTTCAATTAAATACCCTACGAATAAATACACATGTGATAAATGCAAGTGCCTACTATATCTGCAAATCCAAGTTAGCGTGAAGGTAAAGCGCGTCGGTCGTGCTGTAGGTAGATCAACATAGGTTATAGATGATGTATGAATGCTTGCGTTATGTTCCAGAATGACAAGCCGCTGGTGGAAGACCTCTTCCTGGATCTCCGAGATGGAGAGATCTTGCTGTCTCTGCTCGAGATACTGACGGCACAGCAATATGTAAGCACACATCCTGTACACTACACAGCATGCATGCGAGGTTGTGAGTGGTAGTGGTAGTGGTTATGTTATGTTGCGTTGTTGTGTTGTAGAAGCGCGAGCGCGGGCGCATGCGCGTGCACCACATCAACAACGTGAACACGGCGCTGCGCGTGCTGGACGACAATGGCGTCAAGCTCGTCAACATCAGCAGCAACGACATCGTCGACGCCAACCCCAAGCTCATCCTCGGTAACCACCACCACCATCCCATTTCTAAAATACAGATTTGGCCTCTGCAAAATAATATGAAAGCGGCTTTTATTGTGTAGTGTAGTAATCAAATGAATGTATTGTGCAGGTTTGGTGTGGAGCATCATCCTGCACTGGCAGGTGCACTACCACCTGAAGGAGCTGATGTCGGAGCTGCAGCAGACGAACCTCGAGAAGACCTTGCTGGCGTGGTGCCGCACGCACACGCAGGTACACTCGTAATAAATCGAAATCTTACCGATAAAATTATCGATAACGGATCAGTTCTCTCCATCCCTAGCTGTTTGTTTATGGTTTGCTCAGCAAACAAAGCATACCTACCTAGTCTGTGAAACAAAGCAAGCAAACCTTTCTATCTTTCGCTGTCCATTTGTTACATTTATTACAAGTTTAGTTACATTTATTAGTAAACTACTGCTAGGGTACTATTTCATGCGATTGTTTTGCTCAGAGTAAATCGTCATTAGTTCGCAATAGTGCGTTTCCGTGTATGTGTGGTTGTGTGCATAGAACTACGCGGGCGTGAACGTGTGCAACTTCACGACGTCGTGGAGCTCGGGGCTGGCGCTGAACGCGCTGCTGCACCGCTGGCGGCCCGCGCTCTTCGACTACGCGGCCGTGGCCGAGCGCCCGCCCGCCGCGCGCCTCGACCACGCCTTCCAGCTCGCGCACACGCATCTAGCCATCCCGCGCCTGCTCGACCCCGAAGGTAGCGTGTACCCCCTCGTCCTTCCCCTCGCCCCTCCGTCCGCACTAACCAACACTACACTCAGCCGCGCTCATTCCAGATGTGAACACCCCCAATCCCGACAAGAAATCGATAATGATGTACCTGATGTGCCTGTTCCAATCGCTGCCGCACTCCTCGGAGGACGTGGCGGAGCTGGAGAGCCTGCCGTCGGAGCCGGGCACGCCGCTCGCGGACCCGCCGCACGAGGTGAGAGCGGGACAGCCCCGGGGGGGGTGAAGCAGGGCGTGGGGGACGGCGAGTGATAGCACTTGTGTCGTGTTGCAGGGCGCGTGCGGGGCGTCGCGGCCCGTGTCCAGCGCGACCACGGGCTCGGGCGAGCTGGGCGGCTACTACGGCGCCTTCGAGGAGGTGCTGGCCTGGCTGCTGGAGGCGGAGGAGCGCCTGGCCGCCGCCGCACCCGCGCCGCCCACCGACCTGCCCGCGCTCAAGGACCGCTTCCACCAACACGAGGTATGCATCGCCTCGCCACTGACCACACCACGCACATTTTAGACTCGATCGCTTTTAATTTCCTCGTTCATGCTCCTGTCAGCTTCTTGTTCATTCATTATGTTCTAACTCGACGAGAGCCTCACCGAGCTTTTCCGGATGTTGAGCTTGCAGGCGGTTCTGATGGCGGTTCCGTCGTGATATTTCAGAAGTTTCTGTTGGAGCTGTCGGAGCACCAGGGTCGCGTGGGCACCGTGCTGGAGCAGGGCACGCGGCTCATCCTGGAGGCGGGGCTGTCGCGGGAGGAGGCGGCCGAAGTGCGCCTGCAGGTATGCGCAGGAGTGGGAGGGGGCGCGGTGGTCGGGCGGTGCTGACCGCGCGGCGCGTGTTGCAGGTGCGGCTGCTGAACCAGCGCTGGGAGGCGCTGCGCCGCCGCAGCATGGACACGCAGGCCGCCATCCACGCGCAGCTCATGCACCAGCAGCTGCACCAACTCGACCTCTTCCGGTAAGCGAGGACGCTCTCGATACCATGCGTCGGGTAGGCGGTAGGCGGTAGGTGGGTCGGCTCCAGCGCTCTAATGCATTCGCCCTCGCAGGCAGTGGCTGACGGAGACGGAGGACCGCATGTCCCGGCTGGGCGCGCGCGCGGCGCTGGCGGAGGTGCGCGCGCTGCACGCCGACCTGCGCGCGCACCAGCCCATCGTGGACGCGCTCGCCGACTGCGTCATCGTCGTCGACGAGCACGACACCAGTGAGTGTACCCCGGCGGTAGTCGGCGGCGGACCCGGCGCCTCCCCGGTGCTAACGGTGCTAACGGCTCGTGCGTGCGTTGCAGGCGTCACGGAGATCGAGGACCAGCTGCGCGCGCTGAGCGAGCGCTGGGCGCACGCGTGCCAGTGGACGGCGCAGGCGCTTCAGCGCGCCTCCGACCACGAGGACGAGCTGCAGGCGCTGCGGGCGCGCCTCGCCGCGTTGCGCGACCAGTGCGACGCCGCGCAGGACACCCTCAAGCAGGTGCGTGCACTACGCTCGTGGCGCTGGACGGCAGGGAGGACAGCCTCACCGCGGCGTTGCATTGCAGATGGAGGCGGAGCCGGTGAGCGAGGTGGGGCTGGTGCTGGCGCGCGTGCGCTCGCTGCAGCGCGTGCAGGTGGGCGTGCGCGCCGCCCAGCACGCCGCCGCCGCGCTGCTGGAGGAGGCGGCGCGGCGCCGGCAGGGGGACGCGCGCGACCAGGCCGAGGCGCTGCAGGACCGCCTCGACGCCATGCTCATGATCCTGCACGTGCAAGCCGACCGGGTGAGGATACTCGCTCTACTTCTTCCTATCGCGTCTCAAGATTTTTCCAACCGGCGCGCGGCGACTGATGACCCGCCACTTCACGTTTTGCTATTTTTTACCGTCCGTCCCAGTCGCAGTTGAAATCTCCTGTTTTTTTGATTGCACTTAAACGCTTCATGTAATGATTTCCAGATCAAGGAGCTCGGTTTCGAGTTCGACCTCAACACGAGCGAGTCGCCCATGGACGAGGACCCCGCCGTCACCGACACCGTCACCGCCACAGTGACGTCTACGTCCGCGTCCACCCCCGTCCCCGTCCCCGCTCCCGCCCCCTCGCAGACCAAACACGCGAAAAAGCCGAGGCTGGAGGAGTCGGCTGGAGGAGACTTCCAGCTGGGATACAAGGCGTTCGAGGACTGGGCGCATAACGCGGAGATCTCCTTAGATAAGGTTGGCAATATTCGTTGCATAATCATCTCATTGAAGCTGTGATGCAGCATGGCTAATTGACAGCTTGTCAAAGCATCACTACCGTGAAGTAAAGATGCATGCACCGCTACCCTTACATCGTCAGCTCTATGGAAGGAATAATATTTCAGTGCGAGAAGGAGTTGGAAGAGACGCCTATGTCCGTGGGTGGCGTCGTGGCGGAGCTGGATCGCGTGGAGGCGGGGCTGGCGGCGCAGCGCGCTGACTTCGCCAACGTGGAGGAGATCCAGCGCCGCCTCGCGCACCACGCCGCGCTGCACGGTACCCAGCCCCCCAGCCCCCAGCCCCCCAGCCCCCCTCCTGTTCCCTCATGCCCACGCATCATGCACCTACTCGTCCTTCTTGCAGAGGAGGCCTCGCAGCACGCGGCCAGCATCGCGGCGCTGCAGGCGCGCTGGCAGCGGCTGCAGCGCTCGCTGCTGGCGCTGCGCAACGCCGTCAACCTGCTGGGCGACGCGGCGCTGCTGCGCGACGCCCTGCGCGCCTTCCACCAGGACCTGCAGGACGTGCACGCCTGGCGGGAGCGGATGCTCGCGGACAAACCCTCCAACAACCAGCTCATCCATCTCCGCAACAAGATCCGAGCCGTCAACGCGATGGAGATCAAACTCAAGGTCGGTGCACTCGACGACATGATCGCCGATCCTTCGACATTATTTCCTGAACTGCTAATGCGAATAATCGCAACCTTATTTAATCGCAGGAGCTGAACGCTCAATCGATCGTGCTCCTGACGAAGCCGATCCCGAAGGGTCAGAAGGACGAAATCGAGACGGACACGAAGCGAACGAACGACGCGTACTCGGAGCTGGTGGGAGCGCTGTCGGCGCGCGAGGCGGACCTGAAGCGGGCGCTGGGCCGCCAGCCGGCGCCGGCGCCGCAGCACGACGCGGACATGGCGCTTGTGCAGGAGCGCGTGCGCGCGCTGGAGGCGCAGGTGATCGCCGAGCAGCCCCTCGTGGCCGGGCGCGAGGGGGGGCGCGGCACGCTGCGCCACCTGCGCCAGCTGCAGGCGGAGCTGGCGGCGCTGCAGGGCGCGCTGGACGCCGTGGTGGCGGAGCGCCGCGCCACGCACCACGCCGGCTCCATGCAGGAGCTCAACTTCAAGGGCAGCCTCGAGAGCCTCGTCACCAGGTTCGGGGACGCCAACGCCATCCTCCAGGGGAAGATCGCTAAACTAGAAAAAGGTTCGTGTCCGACCGCTCTGATTCACATCTGAGAAGAATCGTCTTCTCTAATAGATTTGTGCTCCGCAGGTCTCGAGTTGCTGGATCAGGTGGAGTCGGATTCCCGTGCCGTCACCCAGTGGCTGGAGAAGGTGGAGTCGTTCCTCGAAGATAACAAGTACGTTCCCGTGGGGGAGGTCGAGCAACTGGACAAATCTCTGGAGGCTAGTAATGTAAGTAGTCTTTACACGTTCTAGGATAGGGAGATGTACTTAAAGGTACAATAGCTAAGTTTAATTTCTTGCAGAAATTCGAGGAAGAGAAGGAATCCTTCAAACTAAAGTTAGAAGGCATCGCGTCCGCGCGAGAGGCGCTCCTGGAGGAGTGTGACTCCGCGCTCTGCAAGAGCATCCACTCCAGCAGCAAGGAGTTGGAGAAGCGCTTTGACGTCACCATGCAGAAGGCATTCTCCCTCAACGAGGAGCTGCGGCGCGCGCTCGAGAAGACGGAGGCTGTGTTCCGACAGATCGACGAGGTACGCACATGCCTTTGTTGTCTCGCTCAGTCGTGTATCATATTGTCGATGGATGGTAGTGTTAGTGTGAGGGTGTGTGCGTGTGCGCAGGTGTCGGCGTGGCTGGTGGCCATCGAGGAGCAGATCCCGAAGGAGGCGGAGTGCAGCATCTCCGACTCGGGCGAGCTGTACCAGACCAAGCTCAAGTTCCAGGCGCTCAAGGACAAGTGCGACGACAAGACGCAGGAGTTCAGGAACCTCAACGAAGCCAGTCAGTATTACTATAACATGCACTGTGTCAGCTATAGGATGGTGTGGTGTAGTGTAGTGTTGTGTGGTGTTGCAGGTAACGACATGCTGGTGGCGGCGGAGCGCGGCGCGGGCGCGGCGCTGGCGCGGCGCGTCACGCAGCTGAACGCGCGCTGGACCGCCGTCATGCACGGCGTCTACGAGAGATACAAGTACCGCACGCATCGCTATCTTACCCTGTGCATCCACACTATGTGATGCACAGGGATAACGTTCCGTTCATATCAAGCTGACTCTTTTCTTGGACATGTCTTAAGCCTTTGATCGCGCTTAACGGGGTGGTTTGATATGTCGATACTCAAAGATCTTGTTAAGCATTTTCTATACCTTATTAAAAATTCGAACCGTAACTATCAAATGTAAGATGCTTCGATGTTAAACATGAGTAGGATGGAATTAAATTTTAATGATAATTATGAAGCCGGTGTTTTTTAAGGAGTTACTATGAGACCTGTTTCATATCTTTGATATACATACAACAAATAATAAAAAAAAAAAACATACATGACGAAGTTAAGGAAAAAAAACTAAAAAATGCAAATGAATCTAGAATCTTTTCCGTTTTATTTAAAAACGGTTCTTAAAAATGAACAAGAATGGAGAGGGAGGTTAGTTCTGTAGTAGTGTAAGTACGTGTGTTGCATGTGTGTTGGGTGTGGCGCAGGGTGCTGGCGGAGGCATGGCACGAGTCGGGCGAGCTGCGCGCGTGGCTGGCGCAGGAGGCGGCCTGGCTCGACGGCCTGCAGCGCCGCCTGCGCCGCGACCCCACCGCGCCCGCCGACGCAGAGGAGATCGCGCACGACCTGTCGGTGAGCCTCAACACGACACGACACAACACCACACCACACCACACCACACCAGCACCCAACTACCACATGCTCACCACGTGCCTCTCGGTGCAGGACCTGGAGAACTACATCGGCAACCACAGCGACTCGCGCCTCTCCTGCATCCAGGAGATCGGCCGCCAGCTCGCCGACGCGCACATCATGCCGGCCTGGATCCGCGCCGAGATCCACAACGTCACCGAGCGCTGGAACACGCTCCGAGCCGAGGTACCATCTACCGCTACATGTGTGGCACGCTGCTCCCGTGTACTTTGGGTAACAGTGCATTGTTGGTTGTGGTGCAGGCTATGGTCCGCAGCTCGGAGCTGGAGGCGGCGGGGCGCGAGGCGGCGCAGTCGGAGGTGTCGGTGGACGCGTTGCAGCAGTGGCTCGCGGACGCACAGCGCGCGCTCGACTCGCACCTCCAGCAGCCCGGGGGCGCCGGCGCCGACCAGCTGCAGGTGGGTACCGCACACCCCCTCCCCCCTCCCCACTCTATTGTATGACGTTACTGACGTGTCCTTCCGTGCAGCGCGTGTCGGAACAGTTCGCGAGCCAGCGCCTGGTGCTGGCGAGCGTGGAGCTGCAGGCGCAGGCGTACGCGCGCGCCGGCCAGCAGGAGGCGGCCGCGCGCCTGCGGGACCAGCTGCAGCTGCTGCAGGTACCTACACCACCCGGCGGGACGAGCTGCCGAGCCCGCGTCCTCCCAGCATCACTGACCACCTGATCCCCCGACAGAGCAAGTTCTCGTCGCTGGAGGCGCAGGTGGCGGCGGCGCGCGGCGGCCACGTGGTGTCCCGGCTGGCGCAGGCGCTGGCCGCCCTGCAGGGCGTGCAGCGCGCCGCACAGCGCTGCACGCCGCTGGCGGGGCCCGAGCCCGACGCCGTGCGGGCCCAGCTCCGCGCCTGTCTCGTGAGTACTCATGCATAGTGTTGTCTACTCCTCTTATACATGTGTTTCATCGACTTCAGAAAAGCTTGTTGCGTCATAAGCAGGTTAAGATGTTTTTTGAAGCTTCAACTCCATTATAAACAGGAGGCCAGTCGCAAATAAACTTCACAAAGTGTGCACCTAACAGTGGTTTTGTTCAACATAATATCCCGCAAGCTAAACTGAACCTTAGGCACATCAACATAATGATGGTCTTTCGAGCCGGATAACTATCGAGCTAGGAGGAGGAGGAGGCCCCGGCCGGCCCACGAGAGCAACAGACGCCGCAGCCTGAGCAGCGATAAGGATTTGCATTTATAAATTCGCACTAAAGATGATTTCTACGCAGGAATTACACTCGCGCACTCGGCTACACTCGCGCACTCGGCTACACTCACGCACTCGGCTACACTCGCGCACTCGGCTACACTCGGGGACTGATGCAGTCACAGTGGCTCCCATACACAGCGTTGTGTAGGGTACTATAATATAACGGAAGCTGTAGCTGTTATCAACCGGAGATCATCTGCCGATTGTGTCGTATATCCGCGGGATTGTTGTTAGCTTGCTGTATTGTTTTATTTCACTCAAATTGAGAATTAACATCAAAGGTAGGTACTGACCATGTTCTGTAGGTAAATAACGTGCATTTTTGCCTCTAGGAGTTAATCGTATTTTTAAATCCAATAAATTGGAATGATAGCACAGAGTGCGTGTTCCTATGTGATAATCCAGATCGCGTGCGGCGCGCGCGGCTTGGAGGGACTCCATGCGATCGCATTCATGACACGACACGCACTACGAATGCGCATCCACTGGACAAGGCATTCATTATACGTGCTATATATTAATTTGGTGATGCCGCTTAGAACAACTCTCAGGAGCACACTTATTTTGAAATTTGAAGGCATAAGTTATAGTGCAGACTTTTATCAAAAATGCCGCGTGCGCCAGCTTCTGCTATGCAATTTCCTAGTATTCATCATTTTGAGATTTTCAATAATATTGTCAAGTTAATTGTGGTGTAATTTCACGGAACAGCGAGCACCTGGTGACCGAATGTAACGTCGGCTATAGTATCGTACCTACTCTACATTGATGGTATTATCTCGTACAATAGACGTATCGCCCTAGCGTGGCGCATCACGCCTGTTAGCACATGGTCGGAAGGTCGGTGAGTGTGGATGACGTGATGAGTGCCGCCGCGTGCATTGTGCCGCGCGGCGCGAGCTAGCCTCTCCCACGCGCGCGCTAGTTCATCACTCCTCGGTCGAGGGTCGCGGTGGACATGGGCTGGGACGAGCTGTATTTGCTCGCGGTTTTTGCTCTGGCGGCTTACAGATGGATCGTGAGTTGATATTGTCATGACTCGTGCTTAATTTACTTCACTGCAACTATTTTTTTTCGTCCTAGGCGATCTTCCTCGGTTCGGTTATAATAAATTATAGTTTAAAAAACTAAAAAAAACGCTTTTATAACTAATTGAACTAAAAAGTTAAAAATAAAACTGTAATAATCAATTGAAAAATTTATATTATTGTACAAAAAAGCGTGGGGTGCTTTTTATAATTACTTCAGATATAATAGACAATTGATAAAATATTTACAACAATCAAAATCAAGCCCCCCACGCTTTTTGTACAATAATATAAATTTTTCAATTGATTATTACAGTTTTATTTTTAACTTTTTAGTTCAATTAGTTATAAAAGCGTTTTTTTTAGTTTTTTAAACTATAATTTATTTTTCACTTTTTAGTTTTTTTTTTTTTTTTTTTTTTTTTCATATTATTGCATTGTCATCGACCTTTGACAGGTGCCTGCAAAGTTTGAATCAAATCTGATCGTTCAAAGTAGGTTTTTTTTTAAATTTTTTTTATTTCTTTTCATTTTTTTTTTCATATTATTTCATTGTCATCGACCTTTGACAGCTGTGCAAAGTTTGAATCAAATCTGATCGTTCAAAGTAGGTTTTTTTTTTAATTTTTTTTATTTCTTTTCATTTTTTTTATTTTTTTTTTCATATTATTGCATTGTCATTGACCTTTGACAGGTGTGCAAAGTTTGAATCAAATCTGATCGTTCAAAGTAGGTCAAAATCGAGCTCAAAGGGGTCGGTTACATACATACATACATACATACATACATACATACATACATACATACATACATACATACATACATACATACATACATACAGGTGAAGCTAATAAAAGCGTTATAAAAATGGCTAATTTGATGATTAATGACAACATGACTGTGGTGTTGCAGAAATTGTACCGCACGCTGAGCGAGCTAAAGGGCGAGGTGGAGAGCGTAATAAAGGCGGGGCGCCGGCTGGCGGAGGGCGGCGGGGGCGGCGGCGGCGGGGGCGGCGCGCCCGAGCCGGAGCAGCTGTCGCGGCGCGTCGACACGCTCAAGGAGCTGTACAACCGGCTCGGCGCGCACGTGACCGAGTGCAAGGCGCGGCTCGAGGGCGCGCTGCTGACGGCGCGCGAGCTGCACGACGACCTGCGCGCGCTGGCGCACTGGCTCGACGCCGCGCCCGCCTCCCAGCTGGGGCCGCAGGCGCTCGAGCTGGAGATGTCGCGCATGCAGGCCGTGCGCGACAACCTCAACGCCAACTACGAGCGCCTCGCCGCCGAGCTGGAGCCCGCGCGCCGCGACCCGCTGCGCCGCCAGATCGACGACCTCAACGAGCGCTGGGAGCGGCTGCGGCGGCCCGCTCCCGCGCCCTCGTCCACCCCCACCCCCATCACCCTGCAGCAGCGCCTCGCCGACATCGAGGCGCAGCTGGCGAGCGCGGCGCCCCCCCCGCCCGCGCGGCTACGGCTGCTGGCGGAGGAGCTGCGCGCGCGCTCCGCGGAGGCGCACGCCGCCGGAGACGCGGCGCTCCTCGAGCTGTGGGAGAGCGTGCTCGAGAAGATCACGGTGAGTGCTCGCCTTGTGCCCTGTACCCTGTACCCGGCTGGGGACAGCGAGGTTAGATGCCTAGAGGATCCACATTCCGAGTTTCGATCCACTGAGCCTGCCTCATGTCGATGTAAGTCGACGCGATCCATGCGGATCTGTCCTCGGGCTTAGTGAATTGAAACTTTGAATAAAATCACGGCGTCCTGTAAAAACTTATCATCGGCTATTATAAATCACATTGGGAATTGCGCACAGAATGTTTCAAAAATTCGCCTGTTTCTTTGTTTCGCTTTGGTGTCACTGTTTATAAACGATCACGCTTCGTCACGGTAAGTCGTCATCCCGCAACATCGCAACGCATCCATCGGTGTCGAGTGCTCCCCCCCCCCCCTCCACCCCCCCCCCCCCCCCCCCTCCACATTGGAAGTGCAATAACAAACTAAAAGTACTCACAACGTCTGTCGTGTGCCCCCTGTGTTGTCGAGCCGAAGAGGAGACGGGATGTCATGCACCAGAAATATGTAAATACAACATGTAAATATGGTGTCGGGGTGTGCGAGTGCTTTGATTCACGGCAGCCATTCATGGAGCTTATGGACTCACCGGGAATCATGCTTATCATCCGGCGCCATGTTGGACCGTCACCCGCCACCGCCGGAGGAACTAACACAATGCCGTCCTGTGAATAACGAGCCAGTAACCATAGCGACCGGCGACCGGCGACCGGCCAGTACATCGCGGTGTTGTGTTGCAGGCCGCGTCACGCGACTCGACGCCCTCGCTCGAGTACGAGAACGTCACAGACACCATCAAACGGCGGCTAGAGAGCCCCGTCAACACGCCCGAAACTGAAAAACCAGAGTTCAAAAAGTCCAAGATCCCCCTCGCGCTCAAAAGCCCCGTCCCGATCAAGAAGGAGATCAAAGACGGCGGAATGAAGAGGGGCTCGTCGCTCGAGCGCGGGAAGAGGAAGGCCCAGAGCCCGACCTCGGAGGGCCCCGGCGTCGCGGCGGGGGGTGCGGGGGGCACCCCCTGCACTCCCCCGTGCACCCCCTCCACCCCCTCCTCGCCCGACAAGGACAGCAGCACCTTCAACTTGCTGCAGGACAGCGAGCTGTTCACCCAAATATCCGAGAACAAGCTGCACGCGCGCGCGGAGCCTGCCCGCCGGCCGCGCGCGCCCCCCGCGGACCCGTGTCACGTGGTCGAGGTCACCGAGCACGAGATCGTCAAGTCCACCGTCGCGCCGGTGGAGCCGATGGAGAGCCATCCCATGGAGACGAACGAAGCAGTCGTCGAGTTCATCCCGCAGGACGCGGACCCTGTCCACGTCATCGACGACACGGACGTGGAATCGGACAAACTCCGAGACGAAAGAGACGCAAAACGACCCTCGGTGGATCTGGGCTCCGAGCCCAAAACCTTCGTGATCGAAGTGAAGACCCTGGAAGCTCGGATGAAGCCCACCCTCGGGATCCTGAAGCGAAGAAGCGATGAAGACGATCCACCGAAAAGCTCCCGGGGGGCGATGGAGGTCCCGGATGTGATCCCCGTGGCCAGGGAGCGGGACGGGGCGATGAAGACTCCTCCGCCCACCCCGCTGAGTGCTGCGGAGGCGCTGGAGTGCCCCCTGCTGTGGGACCTGGCGGCGCGGCAGGCGGCGCGGCGGCGCGAGGAGGCGGACGAGTACCTGGTGCTGGACGAGGTACCGGCGCAGCAGGCGGCGCTGCCCGAGCCCGCCGTCACCGAGGCGGAGGCCGCGTGTCGCGCCCCTGCGCCCGCCGCCAGCGCACCCCACCCGGGGGAGGAGGACGAACTCATCTACTCGGAGGTCGAAGAGGTGCCGCAGGTAATATCTTAGGAAGACGTGATCATTTGATAAGGTTTCCGAAATTTTAGATCCATTTAGCGTTTGGAGGACGTGTCAAACTGATCATATTTTAAGAATTGGATATCGAATTGTATATACTTTGGTTCAGAAATTAAGATAGTTTTTGTAAACAAAAGGTCAATAAAATTGGCGTATATTATTTAGACCAGGTTATAAAATAAATGATCCAGACATTTTTGTTAATAATATTTGATGTCTCTGAAAATTTGTGGTGACATTTACTTTGCTTACAAAATATATCTTGGTTCCTGAGTTAGAGCATAGGCAGGTATACTTAGTTTCGTACGCAGCGCTAGATGTTAGTTCTGGCATAACTGAGCGGTCCCCCCAGATCCGTGTGTCCGCGGGCGAGCCGGCGCCGCTGTGCACGTCGACGCCCATCAAGCAAGACAACACCAAGGCGCAGGTGGTGGCCATGTCGCCCAAGCTGGCCCAGGCCCAAGAGGAGCCCGCCAGCCTCGTGCCGCCCGCCCCGCGGCCCGCAGAGTCCGACAGCCCAGCGCCGACCAAGTCCCACATCCCCATCAGCAGGGAGCGGCAGAGGAGCATCGAGCGCGGGCAGAAGGTCGACGACGACGACGCCAAGGTCGGTCGGACATCAGCTACCTCGATCAGCCACCGGGCGCAGATGTAAGTGAATAATGTAACCGTATTTGCACTTATGTTGCAGAGTCCATGTGTGGTGGAGGCGCTGAGGTCGCTGGAGAGCGGGGCGGACGGGTTGGACGGGGCGGAGGGGGCGGCGCTGGCGGCGGGCGTGCGGCGCTGGGAGGCGGAGGCGGGCGGCATGCTGCGCCGGCTGGACGTGGTGCTGCTCACGCTGCAGGGGGTCGCCGTGGAGCGGGACCCCGCCAAGCGGCTCGAGGTACCCGGCACGGTCGCCTGCGTGGCGTGGGGCATGAGGAGGCGTGAGGTGAGGTGTGGCGTGTGACGCGTGCTTGTTGCTGCAGATCCTGAAGCACCAGATGAGCGGCGTGGCGCCGGACGCGGCGGCGCTCATGTCGCGCGGGGACTCCCTCGTCTACTCCGCGCACAAGCACTCGCCCATCCTCGCTGACTATCTACTCACGCACTATCAGGTACACTACCTCGACATGCTAATATATTATCCTCTTACAGTATTCGCTCTCATACCACGAGGGTTGTTGGACGTAAAACATGGATTGTGCGGTATCTTGTACATAAGTGTGTGTGTGACAGGACAAGTTGCGCAACAAGTGGTCGCTGGTGACGTCGGAGGTGGAGTGCCGGCGGGTGCGCGCGCTGGCTGCGGAGGAGCAGCTGGCGGCGCTGCAGGACCTGCTGCAGCTCCTCCCGCCGCCTGACAACAACACGCACCAGGTCCGTACACGTACAACAAGTGGTCGCTGGTGACGTCGGAGGTGGAGTGCCGTACACCAGAGCCGTTCCTCTAGGACGCACCAAAGTGCACCAGTTCCATATCCACTCTCACAACCCCAACTATTCCAGATTTATAACTCAGAACAAGTGTAGCGGTCAGTTCGGGCTACCTTCTAAACCCTCTCGTCCTGTCGTAATAATATGCGCAGCACTTGTTTGACGCATTCATGGTGTATAATAATGTACGATGTCAGAT
Organism: Thera britannica; assembly: GCA_939531255.2. Taxonomy (NCBI): domain Eukaryota; kingdom Metazoa; phylum Arthropoda; class Insecta; order Lepidoptera; family Geometridae; genus Thera; species Thera britannica. The sequence continues at coordinate 11,964,976 of OW618042.2, read as the reverse complement.
GGCTCGGCTGGAGGAGCAGGAGGAGGCGGCCGCGGAGGGCGTGGTGGAGCGCGTGCAGGCGCTGTGCCGCGAGCTGAGGGCGCAGCGCGTGCACTGCCCCGACCAGCAGGTGGCGCACAAGCTGCGCGCCTGGACGCAGCACCGGGACAAGCACAGGGCCAACGACCATAAGGGGAAACTGGTAACCACGTTAGCTATGCGCTCGTCTGTCCCGTTTCCTGAATCGTGCTTGATTCCAGCGTTTGCACTCGTTTAGAGTGCAAATCATTATATTGTATTTATTACAAGTTTGACCATCTTCAGAAAATAACTCTAAAATTGAGCATTGCGGTGCAGTGTTAAGCGTGTGCATAATCTCAGGCGCAGTCCGAGGCGCTGTGCGCGTGGATAGCGCGCGCTAACGCGGTGCGCGGGGGCGTGGCGCGTGCCCACGCCGTGCTGCGCGCGCACCCGCTGGGGGGGAGGGACTACGACGACTTCCCGCTGCAGGAGGACGCGCTGCAGGTAACCAATCACTAACTCCTTAAATCAGATCATTCCAAGATTGCTGGTGCGCCTTAACCTTTGATCGACAAGCCTTCAACTCCATTGTAATGGGTTTCATCCTTGGCCTCAACCAACTTTGTATGAAACAGACGACGACAAGGTGTAATGTGTTGTGTTGGGTGTGTAGCGCGTAAAGTCGTCGATAGCGGAGCTGCAGAGCGGCGTGGAGGAGACGGAGAAGGAATACCAGCGGCTCGGCACCAAGCACCCGCACTCAGCGCAGAGCGCGCGCGTCGCCGAGAAGCTCGCGCAGGAGTGGAGCGCGCTCAACCAGCATTACGCCGCCCGCCACCAGAGGTAACGCACGTGGCATGGGGGGGGGGGGGGGGGAGTCATCACACGTGATGTGCATGTTAACGTGTTGTCGGTGCAGATGGGTGCGGTGCCAGGGCACGTGGGCGGCGCTGTACGCGGAGCTGGAGGCGTGCGGGGAGGCGCTGGACGCGGCGGAGCGCACGCTGCACGCCTGCGCCGCGCCGCGCCTGCCGCTCAAGGACCTGCGACAGAAGCTCACCGACCTCGACAACCAGGTACCAACCAATACTAAACTCATTTATTTAGCAAATTTCTAAGATACCAACGACAATGTCGTTAACGAAAATATTATAGAGCAGAAGTCCAAGAAGAGAGCCCTGCGATACCCCACTTGGAATAGGAACCCATATTATAGCATGTAGTTTTCGATTTAGATAGATGTGACCGATTATCGATGTAGGAAGAGAATCATCATGGTAGTAACCTTTAATCTCAATGAGGTGGAGTTAGGATACGAACAGCCTCTAATCGATCCTATCAAAGGCTTTGCTGCAGTCCGAATAAACTACTTCAGTTACTCGAGACATTGCCGTTTATTATCTTAAGTTTCAAACTTTTAATGAATGTGTGTGTGTGTTTGTGTATAGATGAGCGCGCAGCAGTCGCAGTTAAGTTCAGCGCGCGCGCACACCCGCGGCGTGGTGTCGGCATGTGACGCGACGCTGGCGCGCGACGTGCAGGAGCAGCTGGACGCGCTCGCCGCCCGCCGCCACCGCGTCGCCGCCGCGACCCTCCACCACCACCAGAGGTAGCCAGAGCGACTGCTGCCCCCCCGACCTACCGCCCCGTGTGCCCGCACTAACGCCCCCGTGTCGCGCAGGCTCCGCGGCTCCGAGGGCGCTGCTGGCGCTGCTGGCGCGGCTGGAGACGCTGGCGCGCGCTGGCTGGCGGCGTGTGGCGCGACGCTGGGCGCGGTGCACGAGCTGCTGCACACCACGTCGCCCAACCCCTCCGACCTCACCTGCCTCGACATCCGCGCCACGCTCTGCCAGGTAATTGCTCTACCCTATCTATTGTTTTCCATTACTTGACGCGAGGCCGCTACGAAGATAGCCAACAAGATCGGACCGAGGCGAGAGCCCTGTGCCACCCCGGATGACGCTACGACTACCACGCTTGTTAGGTTCCATTTGAAAGATGTCGCCTAAACCAGCCTAGCGTTGGATCATGAATGTCGCCCAGCATTAACTAGTGATCGACCTTGTCTAACTCCCACATAAAGTCGGATTAGCTGTCATTGGAGAGCGCCGCGTAGTACTTGAGAGTACAACTTTAGACTTTCATTTTGTAACGCACTTTCTATATTGGAATATTTGATGCGGCAAGCTCCCGGCAAAACTCAAGCCAAGGGTGTTTTAATTGTAATAATGGAGCACCGCAGCGCGTAGTAATGTCCGCCGCGGTACATTAGTCATGTGAAGCGACGTTGTCCACTCTAGTACGAGTGCTGTGCTGTCACTTGTCGCCTACATCCCCGACTGGCACGCCGCCAGCACTTACCCCTTGCAAGCTGAACCCGACCCTAACGCACCCGCAACACGGCGCACTTTGGACCGCATACTCTGGCAAATCGCCTAAACTTGACCGGATGCGATCCAAAACCAACCCTAATCTTTCGATTCAAAGCCTTTATTTAATCATCGTGCTGCTACTACTGCAGTGCGTTTTCTCTGCCGAGCAACAGAGTTGTTTTCAATCTCGTCATGCTAGTTTCGTCTCTATTCGCACAGTGGTAAGGAGTGTTTTGATCGACGACGTTAGTTTGCATTGTGTTGTTTATTAGTTGTATCGTAGGCCTGTAATGGCAGTTCGGTTTCACTTCTCCGCGATAAGAATGAAGCGCCGCCGCCGCCGCCGCCTGAAGGAACGCAGGTGAACACTTATTAGCTCACAGACAATAGACTAGACAACACTTTCAAAACTAACTTATGACTTTGTGTATTGTACGAGGCGTGTTTATTAACTTTAATTTGCTGAAACAATAATTACTTGTTTATTTTAAAAACTTCGGCACGTGATATAAAGTTTCGTGCTGGGTTGGTTTTACTAGTGTGAAATTTTTTGTATGTTATTGTATGTATAATAATGATATGGATATGAACTTGACGAAAAGTTTCATTCCAACATAGAGTTGAGGTCGGCTAGATAGATAGAAAATACTTTATTGCACGCAACACATTATAAAAGTACAGGTACATAAAAAAACTTAAAACTATTTGCCTCATACAATAGGCGGTCTTATCGCTAAACAACGATCTCTACCAGACAACCTTTGGATGGCTACTACTGACACACTGAGCACAATAAACAGCATGAGCAGTGTGCTACTAAAACTAGAAGACTTAGTAACCAAGCTGGCATTGCTTACGTGTGTACATTACGAAATAACATTAGGACCCTATGGAGGGACTGAATAAATTGACCGTCTTGGTATTACATGGATCTCACAACTTTATACGGTAAAAAAAGTGAGTTGCTAAACAAGTTATGTATTTGATGGCATTAATTATTGCTTGTAGAAACAGATTCAAAAAAATTGTCGGGAATGGGAGTTTTTAAAGATAAAGTAAAAGCCCTGCATTTAAGCAAGGCAGGCAAGGTCTTAAGATAAATCTAGGTATTGCTATGTAGATGACGTCACGGCGCGGCGCGGCGTTGTGACGTCACAAAGAGACGAATGGGAACGACAAGCCATCCGCGCACTATGTGCCTACATCACCTCCATTATACATTTATATATAGATATTCGCTGCGCAGTCATACATTCGTAAATTCGTCAAATTATTGCAGAAGCACGCGTGCACATTTATAGTTCCACTATGTAGCAGATATCTGAGACGATATAAAATCAATTTCAATGTCTAAAAATCTAACAAGTTCTTCTTTCAATTCAAATGGTGTTGTGTTGTAGGAGCTACAATATTATGTGAGGGCGGCGGGGCGTGGGTTCGTGATCCGAGTGCGCCCGGCACACTTACACACCTACTCAACACTTACGCACTGGAGGGTGCTATAAAGTACTAGACTCTGTACAATACAATAACTTGTATATCTAACTCTAAAAATACATTTTGCAAAGGCATAGATCGATTTGGCCTTTCAAAATGATACCTTTGATATTTCTAGAATGTTTATCCAGTACAATACGAGCATCCCCCAAGATCTGCGGGCTATTTGAACTTCAAGAGACGAGAAATCGTACTAATCCAATGTGTGATTGGTTCGTCCTGTAGAGATTGCTTTTGTATCCATATGTCTATTCCAATAGTGAGTAGTGAGTGAGGTATCGTGTGATTAGTTCCCGCCGCTGACTTGCGCTCCCTATAAACTTACCCTTGTAAAATCCTCTCGAGATCAAAGTACCGTACTGCCTACTCGTATACTTCAATTAAAATCAATGCGGAATGTTTGTAAACAATCCGCTTATTCAAACGAACTTCTCTTGGCTTGCCGTTGATTTTTTGATTGAATTTAATTTGTGTCAAGTTGAATTTGTTGGGAACTTTTAATATGTTGCTATGTCTTTGCCAGTTACTTTTATTAACTTGATGTTCATCAGTGAAATAAAACTGAATTAATAAAATCACTAGTAAAGAGATGGTAAGTGCGTGTGATGACGTCACATGCCGGTGCGGTGACCGCGCGGCACACCATCTATTTCAAGGTGCAGTATTCATAAATAGCATCGTCGATAGCGGTCCTGTTATGTAAACATTACCATTTGATTATCACAAACATTCATGTTATTACGTAAAGTTTTGCGTTGTTTTGACAAATTAGGATGATTGTGAAAGCCGGCTTGTATTGTATAATATGTACTTCACTTGCACCTAGACCCACCTAGCTTTAATACTTTTCAAACGAGACCTTGTGCTTGTGATACAACTAAGTTAATTAGTTCTTGATGTAATGAGAACCATCGCTCTCATTACATCAAAAACTAGTGGGCTAGTGGTAGTCGTGGGTTTTAATCCAGTCGTGTACCAATGAGTGTTTCTTCCAAAATATTTTGTAAACAATGCCAGTGCTCTCAAACGATGAAGGAAAACATCGCGAGGCAACCGGTATGACATAGAACCTAAAAAGTTCGAAAATATGTGTCAAGTGCACGGAGTCTCTTTGAGGCGGACTTAAAATCCATTCACCATACTTTTAAAATAAACCAGTGACACGGTAAAAAGAAGAAGTCTTTGATTTTGATTTTAAACTTCATGTAATTTTTTCGTATCCTACTAATAAAAGGTATCTTTAGAATCAGTAGTTTGCTTAAAATACTCTGCATGCATGCAACCGGAGGGTTAGCCGAGGATCGGAGGGAACTGGTAGTCTAACCGTCAGTTTATAAATACTTTACATGGACAAAATAACTTCAATTTTCACCTTCGACATTTAACCACATACCTTTCTTCACTCCATTAGAGCGAGATGCGTGAAGCCATAGCTATACGCATAATACCACTTGGAAGAAAGCAGTATGATTGGTGTTGTCAGCGCGGCGCGGCGCGGCGCAGCAATACTATGTGTTGAGAGACAGCTGTGTGTGGGGCAGGTGAAGCCGGGTGCACAGCAAGAGGGCGGCTTGTTTATATCTCCGACAATCGTAGTATTGTGCTAAACCAAAAGAAGTTAGATTCAGCAACTTAGCAAGAGACCAAAAGCTTTGGTACCGGCAGTAAAAGTTTGGTCCCTACTCTGCTGATGTGGTCAAATCTAGCCTTCCGAAGTGCCTTCTTGCAGGGTTTTAGTAGTAAGAAAACTAAGATTTCCAGTTTTTATCGTAGAATATGTTATTATTTGATGAATATACATGTTTAGATGTAGTCAAATTACTGGAATATCAAACGGCGACGCATACCGGAATGTGCTTTAACTACGGAATAAGCAGTACACCAGGGAGAATGCGCAGCCACATTCACACCGGAAGCAGGCTGCGGTGTCTCCAAGGCTTGAATGATCGCTTCTATTCAATAACGGAAACCAGATCGAGAGCCGGCAGCAAGGCTTTCTACGTACATTTGTATAAAGACACAGTTATTTATAACAGTTCCACGAAAAGCGGGAATTCTGGCGCGAATGCTTGGTTCTAAAAGCTAATGGAAAATCAGATTAATGTAAAGATTCTCCAGCATGTTATTGATGTTGCTTAGACATTTCCGGAAAGGGATTCAAGAGAAATATTTATAGCTTCCGCATAAGAATATGCAATATGTGACACCGAAGTGGTAAGAGCGAGGGTTCCGTAGTCGCGCGACATACCGCGCGCATCTATTCCTGAATCTATGAATTCAACATATTTCTGTCCCATCTCTTGTTTTCATCTCACATCTGCAACGTCACCACCACTAACCGAAGCGATCCTATTCACCGTCTTATCGGAATACGATTACGGTTCATATTAGGATGGCTCGCGTGAATTCTATGATTAAAGTAGCGATGAAGTTGGTGGCGTTGCGTTTTCGGTTAGTTTACCGCCGGTCATTAGCACGAGAGTTGTCGCGCGGGAGGCTATCGCTGCACTACTGCGGGATATAGCACTTGTTGACAATATTTGTAGGGACTTGGGTCGCGGATTCGATTCAATATTGAGTTGATTTATCGTGTGATTTGAGTGCATCTTGAGGAAGTGAGTTATTTTTGTAAATTTTATGGAACATTTCGATATTTGACTACGCGAGTTGTTTACGAGGTGATGCTTATTTATTAAACGTTTGCGTTTCTCAAATCCTTATCCCGTTCGTTCAAAGGGATTCTTCACTAACTAGTAGAATATTCTTAAGCGGAATGTTCGAAAGCTTTGAGCGCTAACCTTCTGAATAGTTGTGAAGGTCCAGCCTCCTCGCCGGGTTATGTATCTATAGATACAATAGTTGTACCCTATCGGTTCCGGTCACGGCCGACTAGTTCCCCAAGAAAGGGGTCGGAACTACACTTTTCTCAACACGACAAATGAATTATCTGCGCACATTCGGAGCTAAATACTCGTATACATTTGTATTGTTTATATATTAATGTATACTGTAACGTTATACGTTAAAGGTTTATTAAGAATGACGCTCACGTATCTCAAATATTTTTTATTAGGATTCTTACTTAATAAAACACTTATTTCATCAAACCTAGGTCTAATTACGCTCATACTAAAATTTAAATTACTGGCGCGTCAATATCTGTGTGTTGCGCGCGACCTTGAATAGAACCGGCTAGGAGCGAGGCTCGCCCGCTGTATGCGTTCGCTCAGTGCACTGCCACCGCATTCGCTCTGCCGCGACGCTTGCACAAAGACTAGTGTACTTAACCATTGTTCCAGTTCAACGGATTTTTAAAAGTAACACCTTACCGATACTGGTTCTTCTTTATCTTTCTTTATAAAACTAGTAAAGTTGTTCAAATAGTGTTTCGTCCCATACTGGGTAAGTTATGCACAGTTTTTACGAACAAGTACGTACCTTTTGCACTCGTCACTAACGAACTTTTGAATGTCACCTTGCTACGACCTTTTCTTTGTTTCTTTTCCTCACATCTAGATTTAGTTTGGCTACTTGTAGATTGAACCCTTGTTACTATTATTAATATTACTTAAATGCATTCCTTGTTATTTTATTATCATGTTTTAGACTTTTGCAAAAATATTTTACTTATAAAATATTTTCTTATCCATTTGTAAATTCACTTGCCAGCCTAGCTAAGCTTAATCAAAACTCATCTTATAACGCATTCAATAGCCTTACTCATTTTATAAATATTTATTTTAATCTTAAAATTAAGTTGCAAAATTTATCCTAAGTTCTTAGTTACTCAATTTAAATCTGAACCTAATCAATACCCATTTTATATTGCATTCGAACGCTTTACTCATTTTCTAAATATTATTTTTAATCTAAAAATTAAGTTTCAAAATTTGTCCTAAGTTCGTAGTTACTCAATTTTTATCATTTAATTTTACTCTATTCCACAATACTGCTAGCTATAGCCTAGGCATGAATATTTCTTATAAAATTACTTGAAGGATATGCACAGTATCGCCAGTCCCCTTGCTGGATCTTGGTTTGTCACCCTGCATATTAGCATGTAGCTACCGTGAATATTCATGCCTGGTTGTTCTGCACGCTATTTGTATTCTTCATTTGTATCATTTTTTCGAATGCTTACTTTTATTGTGAGAAGCTTGCATCTTGTGACGACGGCTAATACTACGCTATGCTCCCGGTTTTGCTTCCAAATAATTATTTTTCTAAATAACTATTTTTATTATTTTACTTTCTTTGCAATTAGTATCGCTCACGAGATGCAATTCTTCACTGCCCTCTGCTACATTGTACCTGGACTGCATCATCATCATCATCAGCTTGCCAAATTGTAAACTCTCTCATCACTCCCTTGCCTTATCATGAGATGCAGTCCGGGTCAGCTGACCTACCTACCATTACTAAGACGGGCAATCTTGGCCCATTCCAGGAGCTACCTCCGGGCTACTTAAGAGCTACCTCCGGACTACAGACGCCGGGCTACTCAAGCACCAGCTACCTACGCCTTAGCTACCTCCGGGCTACTCAAGAGCTACCTCCGGGCTACTCAAGAGCTACCTCCGGGCTACTCAAGAGCTACCTCCGGGCTACTCAAGAGCTACCTCCGGGCTACTCAAAAGCTATCTCCGGGCTACTCAACAGCTACCTCCGAGCTACCTACGCCTTAGCTACCTCCGGGCTACCTACGCCTTAGCTACCTCCGGGCTACCTACGCCTGAGCTACCTCCGGGTTATCTACGCCTCAGCTACCTACGGGCTATCTACACCCCAGCTACCTACGGGTTGTCTACGCCCAGCTACCTACGGGTTATCTACGCACCAGCTATCTCTGGGCTACGCTAGTACCTGCGGACTACTTCAGCCTTATCTGCCCGGGCTCACTTAACGCAACGCAAGGGGAGTGATTTACCTAAAACTAATAGGACTATTTTTTCGTCAGACCAAGACTAGGCTTAGGTACTTACCTCACGACCTCTTATTTAGACCTACTACTTGTTTAACTGTTAATTTTAATATTATAACTTTTTACTTACTTATCTAAATCTTTTCTTTGTTCCCTCTAACGTGACAAAATGGCGCCCAATAACGTGGTTTTAAAAGCTTTTAGTCTTGGTCGACTTAGAAATGATCTTGTTTATTTTCTTAACGCAATTCTGGTGATGGTGTGTGCATTTTCCAGATTTAGCACTTAGTTCTTAAGTTTACTGTACTTACTCTTATACTTGTTTATTAGGTTAGGTTAGGTCGCCTGTGCATAACTTACCTACTCAATTATCGGCAATTTTTTTTTTCTATCTCCATCTATTTGTAAATATGTCACGTCTAATCAAATACGTGCAACTTACCCAACCTAACGTTTACCTCAACTCTCACCTCTTAAACTCTTAGCTCGTTGCAACCCTGTGTAGGGACGGGGTAGAATACTTTTTCCTACTGCCGCCGGTAAGCATGACGTAAGAGCCGTCTAACCGAGCAGTTGATTCCTCTTTCTCTGGAAAACCTAATGCTAGTCACTTTCCTCATTACGACGCCAGAAATCAACTGTAACTTTAGTCTTTAGCTTAGTTTAGTTAGTATTTCTTCCTTCTCATTCTTTAATTTTGGTCTATCTAGGGTCTTGTTTGTTAAAAAAAAATAGTTTTTTTTCTTTTGTTTTCTGGGGTGGTCACAGGTTAGCCTGTTCTTTTACTTAGTGAATTTACGAAGTCGTTTAGTGTCATAGTTTATTTAAAAAAAAAACCTTAACTTACTTATCACATTTGTTATACTTGAGCGTGTACTTGTTCTCTTAAATCTTATATTGGCTGTAGTCTAAAAATAAAAAAAAACTTAATCTCAAGCCCTCACCAGAGAGAATCTGTCCCTTGAAGGATTCTCTCACTCTGAAGCGGGTGGTGACTTCCTCTCAACAAAGCTGTTAATCTTAAGCCCTCACCAGAGAGAATCTGTCCCTTGAAGGATTCTCTCACTCTGAAGCGGGTGGTGACTTCCTACTTAACAAAGCTTTTAAATCTCAAGCCCTCACCAGAGTTAATCTTTGCCTTGAAGGGTTTTCTCATTCTGAAGCGGGTGGTGACTTCAATATTTTCAAAATTTATGAACTTATACGTTATTACACTCCTAAAAAGCTACTTGAGTGCTGTGTATACTAAAACACATGTATCTCTCTAATGACAGGGTCTGAATACAGTTTACTGCAGTGTTCAGACAGTATGTTTGATGAAGTATGAATGCGTGGTAAAAGGTTGAATGTAAGAATTGTATGTAAGATGAATTATGAGGTTAGATAATGAAAGCGATAGTAGTTTATTAACATCTTTAGGTCTTCTATCAGGATTTTCCATAGGTAAAATCCTTCTTCTAAGAAACGGTGTACTGTAACGTTATACGTTAAAGGTTTATTAAGAATGACGCTCACGTATCTCAAATATTTTTTATTAGGATTCTTACTTAATAAAACACTTATTTCATCAAACCTAGGTCTAATTACGCTCATACTAAAATTTAAATTACTGGCGCGTCAATATCTGTGTGTTGCGCGCGACCTTGAATAGAACCGGCTAGGAGCGAGGCTCGCCCGCTGTATGCGTTCGCTCAGTGCACTGCCACCGCATTCGCTCTGCCGCGACGCTTGCACAAAGACTAGTGTACTTAACCATTGTTCCAGTTCAACGGATTTTTAAAAGTAACACCTTACCGATACTGGTTCTTCTTTATCTTTCTTTATAAAACTAGTAAAGTTGTTCAAATAGTGTTTCGTCCCATACTGGGTAAGTTATGCACAGTTTTTACGAACAAGTACGTACCTTTTGCACTCGTCACTAACGAACTTTTGAATGTCACCTTGCTACGACCTTTTCTTTGTTTCTTTTCCTCACATCTAGATTTAGTTTGGCTACTTGTAGATTGAACCCTTGTTACTATAATATTACTTAAATGCATTCCTTGTTATTTTATTATCATGTTTTAGACTTTTGCAAAAATATTTTACTTATAAAATATTTTCTTATCCATTTGTAAATTCACTTGCCAGCCTAGCTAAGCTTAATCAAAACTCATCTTATAACGCATTCAATAGCCTTACTCATTTTATAAATATTTATTTTAATCTTAAAATTAAGTTGCAAAATTTATCCTAAGTTCTTAGTTACTCAATTTAAATCTGAACCTAATCAATACCCATTTTATATTGCATTCGAACGCTTTACTCATTTTCTAAATATTATTTTTAATCTAAAAATTAAGTTTCAAAATTTGTCCTAAGTTCGTAGTTACTCAATTTTTATCATTTAATTTTACTCTATTCCACAATACTGCTAGCTATAGCCTAGGCATGAATATTTCTTATAAAATTACTTGAAGGATATGCACAGTATCGCCAGTCCCCTTGCTGGATCTTGGTTTGTCACCCTGCATATTAGCATGTAGCTACCGTGAATATTCATGCCTGGTTGTTCTGCACGCTATTTGTATTCTTCATTTGTATCATTTTTTCGAATGCTTACTTTTATTGTGAGAAGCTTGCATCTTGTGACGACGGCTAATACTACGCTATGCTCCCGGTTTTGCTTCCAAATAATTATTTTTCTAAATAACTATTTTTATTATTTTACTTTCTTTGCAATTAGTATCGCTCACGAGATGCAATTCTTCACTGCCCTCTGCTACATTGTACCTGGACTGCATCATCATCATCATCAGCTTGCCAAATTGTAAACTCTCTCATCACTCCCTTGCCTTATCATGAGATGCAGTCCGGGTCAGCTGACCTACCTACCATTACTAAGACGGGCAATCTTGGCCCATTCCAGGAGCTACCTCCGGGCTACTTAAGAGCTACCTCCGGACTACAGACGCCGGGCTACTCAAGCACCAGCTACCTACGCCTTAGCTACCTCCGGGCTACTCAAGAGCTACCTCCGGGCTACTCAAGAGCTACCTCCGGGCTACTCAAGAGCTACCTCCGGGCTACTCAAGAGCTACCTCCGGGCTACTCAAAAGCTATCTCCGGGCTACTCAACAGCTACCTCCGAGCTACCTACGCCTTAGCTACCTCCGGGCTACCTACGCCTTAGCTACCTCCGGGCTACCTACGCCTGAGCTACCTCCGGGTTATCTACGCCTCAGCTACCTACGGGCTATCTACACCCCAGCTACCTACGGGTTGTCTACGCCCAGCTACCTACGGGTTATCTACGCACCAGCTATCTCTGGGCTACGCTAGTACCTGCGGACTACTTCAGCCTTATCTGCCCGGGCTCACTTAACGCAACGCAAGGGGAGTGATTTACCTAAAACTAATAGGACTATTTTTTCGTCAGACCAAGACTAGGCTTAGGTACTTACCTCACGACCTCTTATTTAGACCTACTACTTGTTTAACTGTTAATTTTAATATTATAACTTTTTACTTACTTATCTAAATCTTTTCTTTGTTCCCTCTAACGTGACAATACGAGTATTGTATACGAGTTATACTATGTTTTTTTATATAAGTAAAACAAAAATGTTGGTACACTCCTGTCCTCGCCTGCTCTTAACTTTGACAAGTTATCTTGCTAGTGCACTATAGCATCGCAGATGTTCATCTTAAAAAGCATTAACTGGTAGGTTATCAAGAGCATAAGAGAATAACTATATGTGATAGAACGTCTACATACCTACACTACATGGAAGCCGCACCAATATTGCTATATTGTATGAGTGCTGTGCTGTGCTGTGCTGTGCTGTGCTGCTGGTGATGTGAACGAGAACTGCAGCACAGCACAGTACAGCACAGCACAGCACTCATACAATATAGCAATATTGGTGCGGCTTCCATGTAGTGTAGGTATGTAGACGTTCTATCACATATAGTTATTCTCTTATGCTCTTGATAACCTACCAGTTAATGCTTTTTAAGATGAACATCTGCGATGCTATAGTGCACTAGCAAGATAACTTGTCAAAGTTAAGAGCAGGCGAGGACAGGAGTGTACCAACATTTTTGTTTTACTTATATAAAAAAACATAGTTGCTGTGCTGTGCTGCTGGTGATGTGAACGAGAACTGCAGCACAGCACAGCATCGTGCAACGCAGTGCTGTAACTACTGTACAACTACATAATATGATCTAGTATCTACCCAAGCAGCGCGTCACTCCAACCACTAACCAGTAAAATACAACATGAAACCGTGTAGGCATTACTGGTTTCCATTCTAGTAGGTATAGTTTCTCAATTTTAGTTTTTTTTATCGGGTTTTCTTTGATAAAATTCATGCATTTTGATAAGGATTAAACAAAGGATATTGAACTGCTAGATCTTAATACGTCCTAGTACTATTTAAAACCTTTCGTACGTTTTCAATTTTAATAAAGAGTCTTCCTTCTGTGTCTAGACATGGTGCGCTGTGCAAAACGACTAGACTGCAAAATATGTAGTAGATCGCGCGCCGTAACGTAGGAATACTATGAGTGTATTCAATACAGGTGAAGGTACCTACCGCGCCTGCAATACTTACTTGCTGTGGTGGAGGGGATGTCACACCCCCCTCTCCCCACACCCCGTGTCGTCCCGCATTCAATGCTGGTCCGGCTCGAGCGGCATCCGAACTATCTTTTAGAATCGAATTCTCGTAAAGCCAAGTATTCGTTTCAATAAGTTTTCGAATTCAGAAGTTAAGCTAAAGTTTTAACCATTCAATAGCTTTTACTAAAGAATAACTTGAAAGTACATTTTACAAGAAGTCAAACTAAAGCACTTCCATAAAACAGAAATAAAATGAATAGTCTTAGACGTAGACGCGGTGATGCTTTTAGGGCCTTGTGTAGGTATGCCTTTATTTATAAAGACTCTTAAGAACCGATTCCGTAATAGGTTCGCGAAATGCGGTGTCGAGATAGCATCGCGGGATGGTTTACCCGGAAGCAGAGACGTTTCCGGGGATGCGGGGAAGTGCGTGCGAAAGTGGCAACTTGCGAATGATAAGCTGCTTAGAGCGGTAGTAAGTGTTGCGTATGCTGTGGCGCCGTGCCAGTGACACGGCGGCGGCGGCGGCGGCGGCGGGACTCTACGACTCGTTGTGAAGGCACTTTGTTCCTGCGCGAGGGCAACCTGTCGACTTCGACAGGAACTGTCTTCACTGAATCATTAAAATTACTGAAGTGTTTTCAAAAACATGACAGGGACATTATGTATTAAGCTAAACTGTAGGCCTACCACAAGCTCTGTTTGGCTTTGGTTTTGAGTCTTGGGCGCCACAGCAGCCACGGTCGTAACATCGTGACCGCCGTTTCTTCAGATAGTAAGCTTCATACGGTTTGCCGTCGTCATTTTAGAACTTTCATTTTCCTGTTAGGTGTCTCTACGTTATACGTCGAATCCATTGCCATTGTTGTTATAAAATGTTGTATAAAGTTAGTATATGATGTGATGTGTTGTGTTGTGTTGTTGTGCAGAGTCGTGCGGAGGAGGTGGCGGCGCTGCGCGCGCAGCACCCCCTGCCGCCGCCGGCGCCGGAGTCCCTCGCCAGCATGCAGCACCAGCTCGACCAGGTCACCACACACATACAACTACCTTCCTATCGCCAGTACCCACCTCTCAGCTCTGTAGCTAGTAGAGCTGCCGTCTGCGCCCTAGCTCGTGGGCTCGATCCCCACCCCACTCACATTCTTTTTGCTATTTTACTCGCCTCTCAGCACGGTTTCTACTAGCTCCGCCTTCTGCACCGTAGCTCGTGGGTTCGATCCCCACACAAAACAAATATTTGTGTGCTGAACACAGATGCTTGTTGATGATGTGTCTTGTTGAGTGTTATATTGTATTCTAAACTATGCATTTACAAAAAAATATATAAAAGTATTATTTAGCTATCTGGCTCTCATAGTACAAGCTCTGCTTAATTTGGGGTCAGATAGTGTTGTTTTGATTGTCCAAAATATTTATTTATTTAATATGTACATGCTTTTACAACAAACCTTTCTCTTTAGATATTTATTAGAGATGCACTTCCTTATTTTCTTTGTTTCGATACTGTTTTGCCTGTTAAATGATGTTTGTTTTCAGCGTTTGTCTATCAGTTAGACCATCTCCGAATACTAGGCCTATACAAAATGTTTTAGAGAAAGACCAAGAAAATATTTCTTCTTAGTTTAGAGCTTAGCTCTTGTCGAGGTTTTGTTGCTGATTTCAGCAATAATTTTTTCAAATGCGAGCTCGTTGACTTCCTTATACGACATGACAGCGACCTTTTCTTTAATCTGGCTCACGTAACTCATTGTTGGCCTTATCTCGTAACTATTATAGAGATCTTGACTTCCAATCACTTACCTTCCGGTGTTAGCGAAGAGCCATCCCATAAATGCGGCGGACGTGCGACTTATATCTACAGAAGTAACAGAACAGAAACCCCTCGGGAGCGGATGGTGCGTTGCTGCCAGGTCGCAGGTCGCAGGTCGCGGGTCGTGGTCGCGGGTCGCGGTCGCGCCTCAATCCATAACAGAGTTGTCTACCTACACCTAAATCAGTATTCAGCGAGCTTGGTGCAGCATTATGTTGTCATGGACTAATTTTGCTTCGCGCAACACCATAGAAAAGCTTTCTTTTAAAACAATTTCAAAAAAAAAGAAGTTTTCTGAAATCGGTTATATTTCGCATAATTTCGTCATTTAATAGCTGGTTTAAAAGTTCATTGAAAATATATTTCCAGATTGGTGCCATATATTTTTTTTTAAATCGGTTTATAAGTTTGACCATGAAGTCGGTTTCTCAAGTTTTAAACTTATATTATTCTTTTTATTATTATGTTATCAATTATTGTTCCCGCTAATCTGCAGCATATAAATTATGTTTGTTTCTTCCACTGCTACTAGCTGTTGTCCGACGCGACCGCGACCGCGACACGACACCCCTTAATGCGCGCGTGTCGCGCCGCGTGACGTCACCGCACGCTGCTCCCTTCATTATCTAACTCTAATGAACATTAACACTTTTACATTTTATAGGTTGTTTTCTGTGGAAGTCGACACAGTTTATTTTAAACTGACGCCTGTATAAATGTACATTCTGAATTTCTGAAGTAAACTGCAAAGATTTTGCAATTTGTTTGGTTCAGCTGATAAAACAAAATTAGGTTCGAGCAACAGGAAAACATTTTTAATTACAATTAGCATGCAGAGTGATCTGTAACAAGAGTGCAATAGTTATGCGCATAGTATCCGGAAGCTGACACTGAGTACGACACGTGCCGCGCTAGTGCCTCGCTAGTGCCGCGCGAGGGCATGCGGCGCCGAGGGCCCTCCACTCGAGGGCTCCGTCTAGCCACGCGCCCTCCACACACACACACACACACATACAACTACTACACATTACAAGGAAACGTGATACTTTCTGCTCCTGTTATTTTCTTTGTATAGATTTTTTGACACTTTTCAATTGAGAAAAATCAAACTAACAACGCTTGAGACTCAACTCAAACTCAAAAAATATATCTGAATCGGGCCTTGTCTTCTTCCTGCCCTTATCCCACTAGGGTCGGCACCACATGTATTATTCTTCCATTCTCCCCTCTCATTCGTCATCTGAGTACTCACTCTTTTCTTGCAAATAATTCATCTCTCACACAATCCTTTCATAAGCCTACCTGTATCTTTATATCCATCTACATTGATGCCTAACACTCTTTTCGTAACATGACATCCTTCTCTCCTCATAGCATGTCCATCACCGGGCTCTATGTGTATTGATCTATGTTCATAGTCCATATCAGAGTATGGTCGTTAGGAAGGTAGTGCGTGGTCACCATAGTTTACCATTGTAAGGCTATACTTCACCGGCCATTAGGCGGGCGGTGCTCGATGCGCTGTGAAATTACTCATTTGCGACCCTCTGCATACCTACCTACCTACCTCTGTATGTGTACACATGCGTGTGTATTCAGATAATGATAGCGAGCCGCATAGCAATTGCCTAATACACCATCTGATCATACTGTATGTCGTTTAACCTGTAATTTAATGGGTGGACATTTTCTTCGGGTCAGTAATGTTGTTTATCACTGCGGTATGCGTTTCTTGCTTCCAATGTTTGTACAGACACAAAGTAAAGCCAGGACTTACGTGTCTACGTGTCTATATACACACAAAACATAGTTTGTATTCAAAAGATGTTACCGCGAAATGAGCCGCATTAGGGCGAGCCTCGAAATTGTACTAATGCCATTCAAGTTTTTTGGTTCTATCTACACAGACAGGCCTGAAAGCTATTAAAAGTTTGGTTACCTTACGACGCGGCGACGCAACACGCTTTTCCGTGAAATTTTCATGAGGTAAAACTTTTTCCACCTGTCATGTATAAGTTGTTGG
The DNA here is from genome assembly GCA_939531255.2 of Thera britannica. Classification (NCBI taxonomy): domain Eukaryota; kingdom Metazoa; phylum Arthropoda; class Insecta; order Lepidoptera; family Geometridae; genus Thera; species Thera britannica. Next base: position 11,947,747 of record OW618042.2, on the reverse strand, counting down.
GATACCGGTGTCGCCAGGCTGAGTGTGGTGTCGCCACAATGAGTGCGGGTCCCGCAGTCGTAATGTGCGGGTTGTGACGCGGCACCCGCTCTAACGTCCCCCCCTCCACCCTCCGCCCGTCGGCTAATGTATGCCTTTTATTCCATTCCCTTGCTGACTCGGATATTACGATGTAATGATTCGATTTACTTGGAAACGTGTCACGGTGCCGGTGCTCGGATATTGATGCGGCACATGGCCTCATGCAAAGGAATCAATAAATTAAGAAAACTTAAAAATACAGTTCTGAACTTATTTGGCGCTGAATCATGTCTTTTTGACACCATCTTCATCAGACCCCTTTCTAGGCTACTCATTACTCAATCGATGAACATGAAGAGTAATGAAAGGTGCCTTAATCCGCTCGGAACCTTTCAAGGGTCGTTTATAGAAAACACATAAGAATGTATACAAAACACATAGTATGGCTACAAAAAAAACATTCATTAGTAGTTCGATTAAGCCTGACGAGAAGTGTAACGGAAGTTCACACAACTTCGATTCCCAAAGCCGTAATGCGTCTGTCCTAAGTAAGACCCGCGCTCGCTTCCACCTGGTGGCGAGCTGACTCCGACGCGTGCTCCTAAACATGCGATATTACCTGATCCACTAACGTATGGTCTGTGCCAATGGGTCGACCACCGGACTTGCTAACTTATACGTTATCGTACGTAATCACTCCTCTAAGACAAGGGACGTGATTGTTCTGTCAGCCATATTTAGAAGACCTTTTTAACCCGTGAGAAGGCGCGCTATGAGCAATTTGCTCACACAAAAATTAATTGTGAAAGTTTTTGGTGTTCCTGACCTCATAGCGTCCCGGGCGCCTAGGTACCTTCCTAACTATTCAACCCCTTTCCCCTTGTGCAACTTACGCATTGCTCAGCCCGACTGTGACTGCGTAGTGAAGCACTTCTAAAAGTCCCATACCATCGCGCGGCAATTTGCTTATTGCGCGCCTATCCGCGCAAGTTTTATTTTTCATATCAGAAATAGTTATTATGTTTTTTTTTGTATATTATTATGTAAATTTGTATTAAATTGATTTTTTATTGGTTAATTACTCTAAAGACATACATGAATGCTTATATTTTTCGTTCTATCTACAGATTAGATGAAAAGTAGGTGATTTGAATAATGCACTACATTTTCAAATTTCTTCGGTTTTTGAAGAGGATTTCGATAATTTGCTAGCAGATCCTGAGAATGGGGTACAAAATCGTGCTGACAATACGTGCGAATTCTGTGCGATATGTCCTAGATGTAAAAATAGGCGGTCCAAAAAAGCATGCACTTCATGCAAGCAATTACTCTAAACCAAGCACATAACGTATGCATGTATAATGTGTTTCGAGAGGCACACTTGTCCTGAACTCATGGTAGAGTGACGTTTTTAAAACTTAACTGCAATTTTTTTTTTATCGAGAATTTTTTGAAGACTACCAAAAATAGTATGTTCAAAATGGGTTAATTCGTTATTTGAGGTAGAAGTTGCAATTATTTTCCATAGTTTTGTTGAAAACTCTGGTTTTCATATTAAATAAATGTTGTTTTATTCATTAAAGACCCATTTAAAGCCAAAACTACTAATATTGTACAAATATAAGCACTTAAAGTAGTGTGAGCAATTAACTCGTGCGCGCCTATCCATGTTACAATATTTGGCGCGCCTTCTCACGGGTTAATACAGTTGCTCAAAAAGTGGCGTATTGCAGGGACGTATAGCGTTCGGGATGTGGGCTATTACACACGCGTGCTTTTTTTTTACCATTCCCGCACTAGTGCTTTTTCTTTCCCAACTGTCAAAATAATGTCTAAAAAGAAAAACCAACCATGAAGTTTTTACTAAAAAAATTCATCGAAGTTTTTATGATTCATGCAAATACGTATTATTTCTAAAAAGAAGCTACTAATTTGTTTCATTAACAGATTTAATGATTTGATTGAATGAGTTATGTTAGGTTTCATTTCATTTCATCTCATTAAATTTCATTTTCAATTCATATCAATAAAAAAAATCTACTGAAGACTTGGCTGTATGGGTATAGTTCCCTTTGCCTTCCAGAATGGGTGAAGAAAAAAAAAAAATCTCTGCTTATATTTTACGGTTGGCGCTTGGCGCCATTTTTCAGAAATTTTCTTTGCGAGTTTATTTGTTTGTTGCACAAAATGAGTAATTTCGACCCTAGTTTTTTTGAATTAACACCACCGGAACTCAGTATAATTGCACAAAACGCTTCGGAGATCATTTTACCGGAAAAGTCAAAAAGTCGCGTGCATACATACGACGAACTTATTGCGTGGAGAGAAGAGAAAAAAGCAAATGGTATTTTTATTATTTTATTAAATTGCTTAATTTTTTCGCAACTGTATTAAAAATAGTCGTTCAGTACACGTGCGGAACCGTCATGACAGCCTTCCCGCACTTGTAATGAAATATACTATTGTGGCACACTGAAAGAAATGCGGGTTCGATTTTGTGTTCCGAGAGTTATTGCATTCCACCTACAGTTTCCGCAACAGTCTTTGTGAGGCGTCAGAAGTATATAATATGTTGTGAATCGGTTCTGAATGTTAGTCTCCTGAGTATTTCTTCTGGTGGTTGGTTGATTCGGCCTTCGATCTGTTTGTGATAGCTCATTTTGTATAGAAAGAAGTATAGGCATCGGCACTTACGCACATCCATCGTAAAATCCATCTTCATTGAATCGAGTTTATGATCATAAAACTATGTCTCTTCGTCCGAAATAGGAAGTCCGTAAACTCGTGTTATTTCCCGAGGACATTTTATCGCCGCTGTAAACGAACTACTTACGGTATCTTCAAAGGGCACAGTAGTAGGTGCTGGTTATTCTGTGGCGGCTATTCAGACAGCTCGTAAAGTTGATATCTGCCACAGACGAGCAGCAGTTAGAACCGGCCGCCGTGCTATCCCACAGTTAGCCAGTTCCAGCTCTAACAAGCTCTCTATGTTACTGGAACTCTGTCATCTCTCTCTCTCTCTCTTTTGTATTATTGCATACGTCTCACTAAGTGAAGTGGCACCACACTGAAACTTTACTGTTATTATTTTAGATTTTAAGTCGTCCGGGTACAATAATAAATTTGAGTTCCTGAAATATGCTTAAATGTCGAATTTCGTGATCTACCTCACCAAAGGCCTTTTTGAAGTCTATGTATACACCGCGTCAATCAATGAACAAATTATTTATTCAATTAGATCACAAGGATCACTTTAAATCTTCTTATAGCTAGGTGAGTCTAGGTGCCAGCAGTTCCGTCGAGGTTTTTTTTTAATTTCTGTGACCTAGTTGTTTTCCGTAGGCCTCTACAAGTGGCAATTCTTTAGCGATTGTTGTGAAATGTTGCGTGCGTGTTGTGTGCAGGCGGCGACGGAGGTGTCGGAGCACCTCGTGGTGCTGGGCGGCAAGCAGGCGGCGCTGCGCAAGTACTCGGCGGCGCTGGAGGCGGGCGGCGCGTGGGCGGCGCGCGCCAGGGCCGACGCCGCCCGGGCGCGCGCGCTGCCCGCCGGCCCGAGGGAGCGCGCGCTGCAGCTGCTAGCCGTGAGTACCCACCCACGCGCCCTTAATTAAGCTTCATTAAGTGACTGCTTTGCCAGAAATTCTGACGTATGTTGTTGTGGATGGTTCCTTAGGCGGCGGTGAAGGACAAGGAGAGCGGCGTGCGCGAGCTGGTGGAGAACTACAACAACCTGGAGCGTGAGTGCGGCGCCGCGCGGCAGGGCGTGAGCGCCGCGCTCACGCAGCGCCTGCGCCGCCTGCGGGAGGACTGGGCCGCGCTGCGGGAGGCGGTCGCCGGCGCCCACCCGGTTGGCGGCACGGGGCCCGACCACGAGGCTCACGACCACTCGGTTCGGGACGACGCGGCGCGCGACGGCCCAGTTCGGGAAAGCTCAGTTCGGGAGAGCTCGGTTCGAGACAGCTCGGGTCGCGATAGTTCGGAACGCGAAAACTCTGATCGTGACGGTTCGGTTCGCGATGGCTCGGATCGGGACGGTTCGGTTCGCGATAGCTTGGATCGCGACGGTTCGGCTCGCGACAGCTCGGATCGTGACGGTTCGGTTCGCGATGGCTCGGATCGGGACGGTTCGGTTCGCGATAGCTCGGATCGGGACGGTTCGGGTCGCGATAGTTCGGTGTGCGAGAGTGCGGTTCGTGAAGTGTCGGTTCTAGCCCAGTCCTCGGAAGGTTCCCGCAAGAGCTTGACGGATAGCCAGCACAGCGGTGAGTGCCGCGGGGGAAGGAGGCGGGAGCGGGGGGTCACTTGAACTAACCGGGGCCGGTGGAGGGGAGGGGAGGACATGTTGCGATGCAATTATTAAGATGAACGACTTTTTAATGAAAAACCGCAATTTCACCTTTAAAGGTGCCAATGAGAAGATGTAGACTTCAAAAAATAGCTGCAAAATGCTAATTTGCTTGGAATGTACTAGTCGATTTCATGATTATTGTATCGTAACGTTTACTCTCAAAGCTAACCATTTGTAACGCAGCACACAGTTCTGTGGAGTCAAACCCCTGTCTGTGTGCGTGGCTTGTGTGCGTGACTGTACATACACTAACTAATACCTTAGCAGATTGTGCAATAAATGTTTGGGATACTAACTGCTTGTTTCATTCACTTTCTAACATTTCCATTTAAATTAATGTGGAATAAATAATTCTGTTTAATATTTGGTTTGATTAACAAATCTTTGTGTTGTATTTAATGTTTGTGGCGTGGTGTTGGTGTGATGTGGTGTGGGTAGTTATAGTGATCCGACTAACCGTAACCGTTTGGGCTTGATAAGTAGTTAATTAACTACCAACCACTGGCTTATTAACAAATAAACAAGACACTAACTTTAAAGTATATATTTTTGGCGTTAGCTAGTATTCTATTCATAAGTCTTGAAGGTGACCTTTGCCCAGCAGTGCCTTTGCCCAGCAGTGGGACGATGTAGGCTAGATGCAAGCATAGTTAAATGATTTGAATAATCCAAATATTCTTTTGACTTGTGGCAATATTTGAGAGTTGTGTTGTCGTTTTTCTCTTTGGTATAGGTTCTATGCTTGTCACCACAAGCGAAATTTTGATTGAAAGGTAGAGTTGGAAATAGACCTTTATTATACCATCTGTTTTCATTTGAACTCTTTCTAAACAGATTGCACGACAGACGCCAAGTAATAATAAATAGATCGCGTTATTGGATAGGCTTATAAAAGTCGAGTAAAAGCTCATAAAAGCATAATATCTTGTCTTTACCTGTCGATGCGTCGCGTCGGCGCCGGGCGGCGGCGTCGTGACTCGGGTATAGCGTGTAGGGACGGCAACGGAACTCGCTGCTTTATTAGAAGGGGTATGTGGAACTGGGCTTTATCAAGTTCCTGTCTGGTGGGTGAGGGTTCAAGGGTTATCAGCACTACTTATTTTTAAGATCTTTGAATGTAGGTATACACCTACATTAAAAGATCTTAAAAATAAGTAGTGCTGATAAAGATATTGCACTATTTTTTGTGTAATAATCAAACCAAATTTGTTTTTATTCAATTGTATCACAAGAATCACTGAAACTTCTTAAAGCTAGGCGACTCTAGTCTAGGTGCCAGTTCCACGCGACCAAGCCGACGCAAGAACAGGCAACAAAATACGGCTTAGTAGGTATTAATTATGGTGGTTCCTTAATTCCTATTAGCAAAACAAGGTGATTCTAGTGAATTTCAAGCTATTCATTGTGACATGATCTTAAATAAGGAGATTTCATATATAGTTTCTTGGCGTCGGATGACCAAGACTGAAACAATTAGAATCATTAGAATCATATCAAGGTGCACCAACCTTGATTCCGTTATGCTCCGAAAGGTATTACCTCCAGCTTAATCCCGCACGTAAAAGAGCAGGAGCCTAATTCTTGGGCCGACCGAGATTTTCAATGTCCATTAAATACACATTGGCATATATCGTAGCTGTCGAGGCTTCTACGATGAGGTCGTCGATGAATTACTCATGGAAATCATCCATTCTCTCTTCGAAAAGAAGCAATAAAATAAATTGCAAAATGATCTCGGTCGGCCTGAAAATTAGGCTCCTGATCTTCTGCCCTCTAATGAAGGCCCATGAATAAACAATCGTGGCAATTACCCGCGCGCTGGGCCGCTAATCGGGCGGCGCGCGTTAACATGCGATTACTGAAGACGCACACACGAGACGCATTGTCTCGGCGGCTGGGACTCGTGTCGTGTCTGTCACAGCACACTACAACGCAGCTGGTGCACTCCATGCATCTGCGTTACGTAGCATTAGGTACTCTATAGCCTCTGAAACATCACAAGCTCTACGATTTTCGAAGAGTCTTACGTCGTAGAGATCTACGAGCGTAGAGCATACGGTATATTTCAAGGACGTATTTTTTGTCGGGGTTTGTTTGTTCTAGTGACAGCGCCGAATATAAATAAGTATATAATAGATAAAATGTCCACCTTTATTTTGAAATAGTTTTAACATTACGTCGGGCTTGTATTGTTGTCAGCTGTTCTCTCAGACCTGTGTCCTCATACGCTCAACGCTAAATTAGGTATTCTCTATGTGCACTAACTAACAGTAACCGGAGGAACAGGCGGCAAAGGCTTAATCTGTGTCGCTGACGAAACCTGCAGGGAGACGAGAGACAGCTCATCTGGGCTCTGACGCTCTTATGGAATCCCTCAGTGGAAGCCAGCTCTGATGGCATGGCAACACATTAGACAGGTACTTGTAGGTATAGCGTGATATCGTAGGTATCGTATTTAAAATTGATGAGGTCGATTCAACTCGTTAAAGTCATAGGTACTTTGCAATTGAATTTGTCGTAATATTTATCATAATTTATTCGATGTCGATAAAATGCACCGGTGATGGCTATAAAAACGGAACTACCCACAAATCACTGCGTTGTCAGTCACACTCGCCGCCGCTGGCACAGGTCCCCCGGCACTCGGCAGCGGCAGTCAGCGGCAGCCACCGTCGCCGGAGGGGAGCGGATGTGACAAACTAATTATATTTAAATCCGCAGTGCGACTTGCCTTTTCGTAGGTAGGTAAATAATGTCTATGCATTCTCGATTCTCGAAACTTGCACGAAATTACTTTTAAGTAGTAATTGGATGAAGCCTACGTAAGCTTAAACTTAACAGCCAGTGACCAAACTCGTTGATATTACACAGTTGTATACCTATAGGTGTTGAGCAGCATTAGGAATGCGTACCTACTGAGTTTGAACTCGGAAAGAATAGCACGCCGCATGGCAGCTGAAGTGTGTTGCGCCACCGCAATAGCACAGGTCTGGTCTGCCGCCGCCGCAGCTACCATTTACACACTTTGGGAATATGGAACAAGACTTAGGTACCAACGCAGCGGTCTGCCAGACACTGATCTAAAGTAGCTACCTACCTATTAAAAGTATGAACAAAAAAGTATTTGAAAGTAATCTTTGTCGAAACAAATAAAATAATGAGTGCTAGCCTCTTTAGTAGCGAACGACGAAATTGTGCAACAAAAACTTGCAAATGTTGTCCGATCGCTATCATCCTCTTGATGTCCTCGCTGAGTGGTGACTCATTTGCAAAAGGGTGCATAAAAAGTAGCGAAATGAAAAACATTTGCATACAGGCACTGATTGTATCACAAACTCATAACTATTGGGACTGGGCGAAGTAACTCGATGTCAACAAGATTAACATAAAATGTACTTTCTAATAAATAAAAGCTAAAATATAACAATTCTATGTGTAGAGAACTTATTTTACTGCTTTATATTTTTATTATTTGTTGCCTGGGGCCGTATTCTCGGGCCGATCTCGATCATTTTGCAATTTTATTTTATTGCTTCTTTTCGAAGAGAGAATGACAGATTTCCTTGAGTAATTCATCAACGACCTCATCGTAAAAGCCTCGACAGCTACGATATACGGAAAACGTAGAAAAAGTGCGGGGTTGAGAAAAAAAGCAATAAAATAAAATTGCAAAATGATCGAGATCGGCCCGAGAATTAGGCCCCTGATCCATTCCCTGAGCCCGGTGGGGCCAAGGTAGGAACAAAGCGTGTTCAAACAATGCGGTAGAAACTGAACGTGCTGGTTATGTTGTTCCTAACTCCAACAGAATCCTTTGAACCGTCAGTTCACAACTTGCGCCGTGGACTATAACAAAGCTTGTAAAGGTCATTGGGCGCAATCCGACCCGGTCGCGGACATGAATGAAAATGATATAAAATGAAAGAGTATAAATTCACTTAGCATTAAACATAATATTTTATTTAGATTCCACGGGAGAACAAAGTTTGAACAAAATATATATTTATTAAAAAAGATATTTTACTACCATTAAATATAAGTTTTCGTTCTGTTAAATAGCTACTAAAAGGATTTGGCAAGTGCATGTACGTCCTGCGTGATCAAATTGGCATGTATACGTTCGCTCCTTCTCTCTCACACAGTAGGTCGCGTCTCGCTCGTTGCGCTGGCACATTGTTTCGTTCGTGTCGCCTAACTTCGTTTTGATCTGTGCGTTTATCGGTTATCGTTTGTTTTTATAAACTACCCACATAAGCATGTTTAGTTTACTGGACCTGATTATTTGCCATTTGTTTGGAATTTCTTTGATATGGATATTCTTAATAATTGTGTAATGTGTGATAGATCTGTGTTACGTCGCAGAAAACACATCCTTACAGCACTGTTTTTAGAAATATATCGGAATCACGCAGTGTTTTTGTTACAAGAAATAAAACCACGCGAGGTAAGTTATGTATGAACATGCTCTGTTAGTTTTGTCCATCCTAAACGCAGTATTTTACTGAAATATTTTATGCATATATATATTTTATTCAACCACGTGAGACTGTATTGATTCAAATAAAATGTAACAAGCTATCTATCGTAATCGTTGGCCAGGGGATAGGTATATTGCGAGAATCAATGTCTCGTCTCGTAGATAACAAACAATAAATGTTATATTTTACTTATTTCAGATTCCTTTTGATGGTACAAGATCAATATGTCATCCTTGCTGGCAAAGATGCGATCGAGCTGTGCACAATCAGCATGTACAAGAGCAGCCACATGATCAAGTTCATCAAGGAATAGCAGTCGAGGGTCAAGGTGTACTTACAATTCCTGGATATTTACGAGCATCGAATACTGCACGACGCTGCATATTTCAAAATTGCAGGAACATTGTTTCACGAGGTGTGCCATTATATGCCAGATTTTATGTATTACATAATCACAATGTATATGTACCCAGTCTAGCACGAGCTTGCCAGCCTCATATAATGACAAATGATTGGGACATACTTGCGAATGGGCAAATAACACTTGAAAACTTTAATAGTGCACATGTGCTAGACCTCATAAGTCTGTACAAATGGGAATATGAGCGTCGAAACCAAATGAACTTCGAAAATATTGAAGAATATGATGATGACGAGCTGCATTTTTGGACGTCTCTAACTAAAACTCAATTTAACTCCATTCTACAACAAACTCCATCTCTTCGTGTGAAATCGGAACGCCCTGCCACCGTTTTAGGGGTTTATTTGGTAAAAATAAGAACTGGCGAATCAGATGAGCGCCTAGCATCAAAATTCAATATGTCTAGAAGAACATTTGAGAGAAAGTTACAAATAGCTAGGCAATGCTTAACTGAAGATTTTATGCCGTTATATTTGGGATTGGATCATTTAACTCGAGATGATGTAGTAGCCAGAAACCTTTCGATCCCGAGCCATATTTTTGGTTGTAACCAGAATGAAAACGGAATTTTTGTGATGGACGGAACGTACTTATGTGTCCAAAAAAGTGCGAATTTTTTATTTCAAAGAAAAACGTATAGTCTTCACAAATTCAAAAACTTAGTAAAGCCTTTTCTGGTTGTTTGCACCGATGGCTATATAATAGACGTTGTGGGGCCGTATCCAGCGACAACGTCAGATGCCTCAATCCTGCGTCATCTGTTACAAAATGAAGAATCCCCTTGGCTTTGGTTTTTAAGACCTAATGACGTTTTTATATTAGATCGTGGATTTAGAGATACAATTCCTTTAGCTGAAGAATGTGGTTATGTTGCACATATGCCACCATCCCGAGGAAGAGGAGAACAATTGACGACGTCAGATGCCAATAAGTCACGATTGATTACAATGTGTCGATGGGTAATCGAGGCCATAAATGGCCGTTTTAAAAAAGATTACAAACTATTTCGACATACATATTTCAATGTAGCTATGCGAAATATGATGACAGACTTCAAAATCACGGCGGCAATTATCAACGCTACTAGGCGTCCGTATGAAAATATTGTGTACGTCGAACAGTTTATTAACATTATAAATGAAAGAATGAATATAGAGAACGAACTAGCGCAATACGTAATTGAAAACAACATGAATAGACAAAGAGTTGCTTTCATGCCATTAGATGGAAACAATCCTGATTTTAGAGACTTCCCACAGTTAACTTTTGAAGAATTGACATTATTCACATTGGGCAGCTATCATTTAAGACTGGCTAAGTCGTACTGCCATGAACACGTGAGACCAAATGGTGTTTACTTGATAGAACTTTATCGGCATCAAAGCTTAATAAACAATAAAATATTGATAAGAGGACGAATTCAGTCGCGACATGTTAGAGCGCGACAATACTACACATATATTTTAATAAACCCAGCGAGACAAGGAAGACAATGTGTTGAAGATTACTACTGCTCGTGCATACACGGCCGCCGTACCGTCGGGAGCTGCGCGCATATTGCCAGTATAGTTTATTTTTTATCTTGGGCTAGGCACCAGCAAGAAATTGAAGCTCCTGCTGTATTTTTAGATGAAATTCTAATAGATATTGATCACGCGGAATAAATAATGTAAAATATATGAATATTTTTTTTTTCAATATTCCCACAATCCACAAGAAAGCGACCCTTGCCATGATAAACTAGAGACATTTATCTAAATATCCTCAAAATATCATTTCTGTCCGTCGTGGGTTTTTCTCCCATACTATTTGCCCATTGACCTTTCCCTATTATTTGCGAGTTTGCAGTAACATTCAGTTCTCTGGAATTCGGCTCCACTCCGCCGTTCTAGAGCTCTACAAACGGGATATTTTCGCAATTCGCCTGGAGTTGTCGAGGTTTCATTCAAGATATCCGCTCGCATTGAGGCTGGTTGGCGCGAGCATGCGGCGCGACCCAGATGTCAGCCGATGCCGGTCTTCAGTGCCAACGCGAAATGGCAGTGATGAGCCGGTCAAGGCCGAGACGACCTTGCTCTGCGAGGGTTCCGTATATCGCGACATCGAAACAAATTACTCAACTAACGTGTTACAATATATTATGGTAAAGTGAGTTGCGTACGACTATATCTATAAGTATTTCTACAGCAGTAGGTATACAACCTGCATGCATTCGCTAAAACAGTATAAGGCGAAACAAAGCTGTGAAATTATTTAAAACTTAAGTCCCACAGTCTCTATTCCACAATCTTCATCGCGTACCTACTTTGAGTTATCCGTTTATAGTTTTTCATATTGGCGTAACTCGAAACGTGAATGAAGACGAGAGTGGAGTGTTGAACATAGCTGAACACACTGCACTAAGTTTCGTTTTCTCGTCGTATTTTATTAGCAGTGATTTCAGAAGCCGGTACAGATCTCTAAATCATAAACAATAGTGCGGGCGGCATTGTGTCCGAGCCCGCACCGCGCGGCTCTGTGGGCGCCGTGAGCCGTGAGCCGTGAGCCGTGAGCCATGAGCCGCGCGAGGAGCACTAGTAATCACTGCGCTCTGTGCCGTCTTCAGAATACGAATACTTTTGTCTGGTTCTAGTCTTTGTAGCCGTTTATTTGTAATTGCAAAATGTTAAGGTACGGGATACAATATTTCACGTTCTTCAAAGTAAAAATCCCTTTTTGGTTTAGATTTTCTTTACCAACTTAAGACAACAAAATGATCCTACGATGTCCAAAATTAATGAATTAATTAAGATAGCAGGAGGATCAAATGAACTAGTAGTAATACTAACATACATATAATACTAACTAGTACCTACTTACCTACTATATAGCCGCGAGCTGAAAGCCTGGAATATCTATGAGAACTGCTCGTGTGTTGTGCCATAGGTACTACCAAACGTAACAAAGGGCACAAGAGTGACCCACGACGACGAACGACACTTTTATACCAGGAATCCCCGAAGACATCCGCACTCCAGCAAAGTGCGAGTGCCTTTAGGGGAGAGTCGACCACGAGGTCAACTCAGCGAATTGTTGTGGGAACAAGCGAACACTTTACGTGAAGCGTTAAAAATGCAAGACATGTCGCTCGCATCCTTACTGACCACGAAATGTGGCCAATGTCCCGTGAGACCACCGCTCAATGTGCTAGCATAATACCATTATAGTACAGAAAATATATTCTGATATGTCCTGAAACTGAAGTAGAATTAACTGTGTAGTTGTAAAGGAGGTACCTATTCGGAAATAATGTGGGCTTGAAAGCTCTGTTTTTTCTTAGCAATATTTTGACACCCAGGATAAGTAGACTAAAGTGACAAAAATGCTATCACTGTCCTGTCCATCCGTAACTACCCCCTTCCCCCCCCCCCCCCCCCCCGCCCCCGCGCTAGCAGCGCCGCGGCCCGACTGCTATTATACACATAGCAGTATATTATAACAGCTGATTCAGTTTCACAGCGGCACTCGGTATTTTTATTAAAACTATTTATTTTGTTCTCCCTTCAGTGCTCAGCGCAGTTATGATTTCAGCACTGAGCATTAGAACAACTTTTAATAAAATAATTATTTACTCGTATTACTTACATGCAATGTCATTTTATTTAAAATAATATGCGTTGCCTGTTACATAATTGTCTGGTTTCTGACAATGCATATAAGTTGTAGGCCACAGTCCACACTCGGGGCTAGCAGCTAGCAGTGCTTGACCGCATCACTTACTCCACTGTGCGGCGCCGGCCGTGAACCCGCAACCCCTAATGTGATATACAATACTCCCGCCAGATAATGATAGCAATTCCGCCCCTATCCGGATTACCATCACAAGCGGGCGGGCTTAACGGAATTAGCGAAATCAGTGCAATTCGCAACTCGCTAATTACCATTTCCATTCATATGAGGATGTACAACTCGCGACTTATTCATTCATTGTGGCGCAAGAAGTGTTTTTTTGCTAAAATTCTTTTTATTTCTGCTGTTGCAATATTTTTACTCCCTACAGTATACACAACGTCAGTCCAGTCAAAGCCAAGTTAAAACTCATTTATTCAGGTGTATCACGATTGAATAATTTCTTTGAAAGCCTATAGTTAGTGTTCCTACTTTAGGCTTTTACATCGAGATGTAGCGTACATCCGGCGGCGCCGGTCGCGCTAATAACCGTCTGCAGGACACCCGCACCTGCTGATTGGCATTCCAGGCCGCTGGCGGTGGGCGGGACGACTGGACGCTCATTGAAAGGGTTCATTTTCTTTATTGGCCCAACGAGTCAATTTGTTTAGACTAACGACCTTTGAAATCACAAATTTAGAAGCTCGAACACTGAGACTCTTAGAGATGCACTGAGACAACTGAACGATAATTTCATAACTTATGAAGCAGAGCCAATTGTATTCTCGTACTCTGCGTATCATGAATTCCATGTGAATATGGTCTGGCATTGTCCCCGAGTCAGCCCCGATGCTCTGAATCACGAACAAGGGTAATTCCTCTCCGACGTTCGTATCGGAGGCGATGCAGAGAGCCGTCGCATCGCACCGCCCCCTGGCTTCCCTCGGATTTACAAATACAAATATGAAACGAAACACAGAATTAAACTGTGAAGCGGGCCATGATTTCCATCCAAAACACAACACTGATAAGTTTAAAAACTAAAACCCGCTCTCAATATTTTAAAAAGTTTGAAAAAAATAATCGAGTAGTCCACCTTATATATCAAGACAACATAGTACCAAGGCCAGAATTAATAGACATTAATAAGTTTTTAAACTTATTTTTAACAAAGTATTTGTCAAGTTTGATTAGCAATTTACAAGATGTGAAGGAACAGATGCACACACGGTTAAAACCATAACCCTCCTATTTGCTTCGCCGTAGTCGGGTAAAAATGCCATAATATTATGTTTATATTGAGAGCCACCTCCATTTGTTCTGAACTCCGCGGCGCGGTAGTTACTCACACCGGCTGCCTTGCTGCAATGCGTTGAGCACCGAGACCCTTATGCTACACGTGCATAAGGCTCAATATCATAATTTCAGCTGATCTTAAATAATGCCTGGAATCCGGAGGTGTTTCATAGTGCGCTTGCAAAGTTTAGTTTACGACCGTTACTGCTTGTAACGGCTTGAAACTATATTCGCTGAGATTTCAGAGTTCTTGAATTGAATTTCATAAAGAAAATAATTTATGATCGTTCCTTCCTATAATATATTTTTCCGCGTTATGCTCCAGTTGTCCCAAAATATTTGTGCAAAGAAATGTCAAGCAATTGTAAAATAATATCTTCTAAATTAATTAACACTAAAACTCGTCGAGTTCTCTCTCTTTGTGGTCTCCGGGACTCCCGTCTAATTATCGGGACAAAAGCTTTGTGTACCGACGAAAAGTTTGACATTGTTCGCGGCTCAGGAAACATGTCCTAAATACTTACTTCTTGTTATTTTTATTTCGATGGACCACTGGCTCTCCCCCCGCCATCGGGAACCAACCAATCTTATTCACTAGCTTACACCGTTGATTTTGATCGTATTATCCAACTTCCTCCAAAGTCACGAGGCGCATCTATATTCCAAGTTTCACCTTCAGTCCTTCAGTAATCGGTTCAGTCTTAAACCGTGACCGAATCATTTTAATAACCGAATTAAACCAACTAGAGGGCGTTGCTGGCATAGTGGTAGCGGCCCCGCCTTTCGATCTTAAGGTCGTCGGTTCAAATCCAGTCTACCAATGAGTTTTTCTGCCCATAAATTTATGGACACTATGCCAGTGCTCTCATACGGTGGAGGAAAACATCGTAAGAAAACCGGCATATCGTAGAACCTAAAAAAACGAAAATATGTGTCAAGTGCACGAAAACAGCCTCTTTGAGGTGAACTCAAATTCCTTTCACCACACTTGGTTCGATAGAACTAGTGACACTATAAGAAAAGAATCAGCGAATAAGTTACTAAATATTGGCATTCATAATAATATTGTAGTAGGGTGATCATTATTATTCAGTCGGTCGAATAGTGAGCTTGTAATTGTTGAGCGCCAGTAAACTGCTGTTGTTAACTTATTATTGTTAAATATTTGCAACAACCAATCACCGGCTAACAAGCACCATTCTGTTTCAGCAGCTCGTTTAATTGGCGTTCTGTATTAATACATCCATTATTTCATCGTTTTTCGATACTATCGAATAACTGAACGAAGAATAT